>JBAMJR010000047.1:3155000-3755000 GCA_038501785.1 Myoxocephalus aenaeus | reverse complement strand
GATGTTCCTTTTGCCACAAAAATAACATTTCATTTTGGACAAAAGGCTGAACAGCCAACTATCTAAAAACATGACACTGATGAGGACTCACGTAGAAGATGTTGATACCATCCTTTAATGATAACTGAACGCAGGTTGATGAGGACTTGATGTTTTTTAGAGCGTGATTTATGACGTATCCAGGAGGAGTTCGGGTTTTGATTTGTGCTACCACCACTTCTTTTGCACCACCATGATTTTCCACTGAAAGACACTCTTGTGTTGCTTCATTTACGATATTTTTTTAGACAAACTGCAAAAGAAGAATCTGGATAGAAGAACACCTACAAAAACAGAAAGAAATAAGAATATTATGACTTTAAGGCAGTTTGACTCAAAAACAATTTACTTTAATCTAAAAAAAACAACAACAAAAAACTGGATAGATTTACTCGTTGGGTCTTATTCATAATTTCTTGATAATTTCTCAGAATTTGATATTGATCACTATGGAAATAATCACAATGTTCTGAGACGGTTGTTTTAGTTTGCTTAGTTATAGTTTTGTTGAGAGTTTAATGACATATTTAACAGGGACATTTCTTGAAAGAACTGCTGCGTTTAAAAGTACAAAATATTTGATCAACCTTTATTGATTATTATAAAAAATAAACATTTGTTGTTAAATTTGCAATTTTTTTTAACTTTCTACACATTGAAAAAAATGGTGTGCATTTAGGAGAAACCTTTGCAATGCTCTAAGATAATTGATTTCTGAGGTGTTCTGGGGCCAGTAAAATAACTGAGTTTAACATCAGGAAGTTGCAGGTCAGCCAGGTCTTTACAGAAGATATGTTTTCAAAGTGACTATTAGTGACTCAGGCTTGAAGCCAAACCAGTCAAATCTACATCTATACATTAATCTAGAGATGATGCATCATCCTTTGTATATAAAAACAGAAAAAGGGATACAATTGAATCCTGACTTGTCATCAGGATATAAATCTGTGATATCAAAGAATACACGTGGCAAAACAAATGATCAAAATTTAAAACTTTTATTTGAGAACCAATGAAATTGACTGCAATCCACCTGTGCTTTCTATCTTAAAGGATACCATACCAACATGAACATATGGAGAAGAAAAACAAACAAAAACGGCAAAACATGACAGCTGGTGCCAGAGCAGACATCATCACAGACACTGGCTTCATTGAAGGGGACAGGCTGCTGTGAAGAAAAGCGTAGTCCAACTGAAGCCTTTCAGACTGGATGTGGAGGTCGTGGACTTGTCAACAATGAAGCTAGCCGGTGCTGCTGGTTTAGGGTCTTTGAACACGATACAAAAATATGAGCTGGAAGCACAGGATCATCTTTTCACCTGCTATGGCAAACACCAACAATGGACACTGTGACGTCGACACAAAAAGGCAGGCTTCAGTGTCTCGTTTAACACAAGTGCTTTAACTTTAAAACTCTGGCTATTAAAAAAAAAAAATATATCAACCCACACCAGCTGTCAAGTATAGCGTAACAAAGACCATGACATTTTTCATCAATTTGTAAATACAAAAAAAAAAAAAAAAAAAAAAAGAAAACTTTATGTTCACTCATTTCAAAAACATGCACCCTGGAACATATTCTCCACCCCACAAAAGATGGAGTCAGTTTGTAGTCTGAGCACAAATGATAAGAATTCATAATACGATTTGAAGGGAAGAGATTGGCCGACCCTCCTTTTGACTCAGGAGAGATTTACAGAAATCACAATATAATGCATAGATAACATAATGCATCTCTTTACGTAGTCACAAGTCTCTCAGTCCCATGAATCCACTGCAGGTCTGCAAACCGTCTGAAGGCAAATCATCGTTACGCAGGAGAACGTCCTCTTAAACCAGGTCTTGGGTGCAGAGCTCTGTAGAACACCACCAAACACCATAGAACCAAACGCTTCAAAAGGACATTATGACTGAGCCTCTTCTGAAAAGCCTCTTTATGCCACACTGCACAGAAATTCTGAAATCCGCAGCGTTATTTATGTCACCTTCCTCATTGTTTGGGATTTCTTTCGGGACAAAATGAATGAATGAATTTTTTTTACATAGACCCTTAACGTTTCTCTTGAAATCCTGAACCTAACCAATGTAGCCTTCCCAGGAGCACTACTCGAGGTTGTAACATCAACCCAGTAAAAACATGACCTTCCTTTTTGTTTAGTTTTTTTGGAAAGGGAGGGAGGGGGGGGGAGCGCCCCGAGTGTTCGACCGCCAGTCACCACTGCTAACATTTCTGAGGTAGAGATTTGTCCCGGGGTCGAGAACTGATGTTTTCGTAAGCTCCCCAGCCAGAGAGGTGCCAGGCCTCAGCTTCCACATCTGGATATACTCCCTCACATGTAGATGCACTCAAACAGTTGGACAGATAGACAAACAGCTGGGACGCAGTGCTCCTCTCTCCGTTCCTCTGTCTGTCCGTGTATTACGCTGGCTTCCTCTGTGAGCTGGTAGGCAGAGAAAACCATCTGCAGTGACTGGGAATGAAACACGGGGACGCAACTGGAACACACACACAATTACCAATTAGCTTATCTTTATAACACTTAAGCTCAAGGGCAATAGCTCAGTGGCACATGCTGTCCTATCACCTCTGCACGTAAAAAACACTTTCCCTTTGTGACCTTTGCTACATTCGTTCATCGAAACCTGACAAGTTGGGTGGCTCTTTCCCCACGAGGGTCAATTCACTTACTGCTTTCTTGATATCAAGCCTGAAATTAAATTGTTTAAAATACTGCAGTGTCATTTTTCACATAAACCTATCAATGTAACATTCAAATAAACAGTTTGAATTGAGTGAAAAGACATCAGCTAAGCTCTCTGGTGCTCAGAGAATCAGCACGACTAGCTTGTGAGATGTTTTGACATGATACAACATGAGCAGCGCCTGGACGCTGAATGAAAGTAGTGACCTCATTTATTACCAAACTCCAGGCTTAACGTGTTCGACGGACAACTAAAAAGAAGAGAATAATACATAAAAACAAGTCAAACTAAAGCAGAGGGAAGTAACTTAAAAACAAGGAGGAGTAATATTTAACTGAAGAAAGAATCATTCGAAACCTTTGCATACAAGTTGTCAAGCAAAGCAAAAAACAAAACAAAAAGTAGCTTTCTATGGCCATGTTTGCTGAAAATAGCAAAGCAAAAGTCCAATCGCTTATGTTTTGGTTGAACAGTTTCTTTCCCCTGTGCTTAAGGACTACAGATCTCTGCTTGTTCAGAGTGGCATCTAGGCAGCTCCATATGAAGGACATATCCGTAATTTTCAGAGTGGAGATGCGGGGCTGGACTTTGGCAAAGTTTGACAAGATGATTTCTCAAGATTACCTCGGGGTGTTTGGAGGGACTTGGTGGGACTACGAGGACGGCAGCAACTGTTGTCCATGAAAATTGAGCAGCCGCTGAGGGGACAGTCCTGGAGCAGGTGTCCCCGAGGGAAAGAGGGGCGAGGGGACGGAGGCGCTGTTCTCACATGGACTCAAACTCATCGATGCGCTGCTTCGTGTTGCCGGATCGGATCTGGCGCAGCGTTTTGTATTTGTCTCGGCCCGCTTTCACGTTCTCCGCGTGTAGCACGTCGTTCTGCGTCTTCTTGGTTTCATCTCTGGCCTCGGCCAACTCTGAGCTTAATGTCTGGGAGAGAAAAGAGACGGAAGGATGAGAGGGCGATGAGGAGGAGGAAGGATAGAGACGGAGAAAAGAAGCAAAAAAGGTAAGAAGAAGAAAATAGAAAGAGGGAAAAACAACAGAGGGCAAGGAAGAGGCACAGAGGTTGCAGAGAAGAGTGGGGAAAAAAGAAACGGGACAGAAAAGCAAAAATAGGGAAACGACATTTAAAAATCAGACTGATGCAAAGCCACTTATAAACAGCCTCTTGCTGTGTGTGTCAACCCGATCTGAGACAAGACATTTCAATCATGATCTTACTGGTATAACAGAACTGGACTAATATGTTCCTCTGATTGAAGTTGGATTAAAAAGACGTGTGCTACCATGTGAACACTCTGGTCCGTAAACACCATTTGAATGTTAATATGATCCTGAATAGGCTTGGCCAAGGCCTGTTGCATCAGCACTGTTCATTGGGAGCCCAACGCAGGTTTCATAAAACTATTTGGTGGTTGTTTAAAATTCTTCTTGCCATAGCTTCAGTACAAGTCCTGGCTTATGCAGTAGCCCAGCTTAGATCTACAGGTCCTGTAACATATTCAAAGTTAAGAAAGATATTAAGAGATTTTATGTACTTTTTTTTTTTTTATCTGATTGATCGATTCATTACCAGTAGATCTTCTGAAGAGCCGGGCTACAGTCTAAGCCAGCACTTCTTCTCCTGTTAAGAGCTGGAGTTTAAAGAATGGACAGAGAAGTATGCATTATCTTACCCTTATTTCCCATTTCTTGGCTGGTGTTTCTTCTTTGCAACAAAACTGCTGTTAGAAAATAATATAATCTTGTTGTCATTTGTGTTTGTGAGATGCAAATCTCATTTTGGTTGAATTAAGAAGGTGAGTTTATTCCAAAAGTTATATTCAAAGGGTAAGTTTTACACTCATTTCAACCCTAGGTTGTTTATCATATATTAGATGGTAATTTTATTTTGGGGATTTAAAATCAACTGTATATTGAGTGTAAGAGTTCATTTGACATTGGGAAAAGTAGTGACCTGGGTCATATAACTTTGTTATGAATCAAGTGTTAATAAAACCTTTCAACGAAACGTTTCAGACTTCGCTGGGAAGCAGTCTCGCCAAACTTGAACCAATTTTTAAAGTACCACTTTGTCAATCACGATACGCCAGATCCTGCACAACGAACTACTGTTACAAGATGCATACATCAGTGTTTCGCACAGGATTTTGTGAGACTGAGGACGGTCCACCCAACCCCACCCGCAGCGAGAGAGGACCCGGCACGCGTTGAGGGATGCTGTGAACTTCTTTTGCTTTCCAGCTGGTAGCAGCGATGTCAAAATGTGAGCCTGCTACACCAATTGTGTTCAGGCTGGAAAGTCTGGGCAAGCTAATTGCTATATCAACATAAAACCCGTAAAAGGTTTCCACCCCTTGCTCTCACCTGCAGCTGTTTCTTCACCCTCTCGTTCTTCTGGGCTTCAGTGACGCGCGCCTCTTCACTGCGGAGGTCCAGCTGGCTGACGCCCTCATTGGAGAGCTCTGCGCTGGCTTCCGCATGGTTCTCATCCTGCTCATCGTGCTCGCTTTCAGCATTGCTGTCCGTCGGTGCTGGCACCACAGTCATGGCAGTCTTCAGCTCCTCCTTGGTCTTCTCCAGGTCCTCCTGGGCCGACAGGGCCTGCAGGTGAGGGTAGACCATCATCGTTAAAAGACGTGGCTGAATGTCTGGCGACATCTAAAGAAGCCAGTGTTATGCTTTGTGGGATTCGTGGAGAGTAATCCGGTACCTTATACTGCCATTCTGTGGCCTCGTCATCTTTCTTCCTCTTGGCTTCTTCCAGGAGAGCGATCTTGGCTGTGAATTCAGCCAGTTCAGCAGCCTGGGAGAAAATATAGAGCCTGCTGTTAACACTTGTATTTACGGTCACACACAAGAAGGAGCTCAGCATAGATAATCAAAACACACAGCAGAGAACTGTGTGCACAAACACTTATGAATATCCATGTAAGCCAGCCTGTAGTTGCTCACACCGTCAGTGAAAACACACACACACACATAAACACACACCAGTTGTTCCTGGGTCTTCTGCTGGTCTGCAGCCTGTCTGGCCAGCTCTGCCTTGGCCTCCTCAGCCGCCTGCCTATCTCTCTCCAGCCTCTCGGCCTCCTCCCTCGCTCGCCTTCTCTCTTGCTCCAGCTCCAGGGCCCGGCGAGTCTGTTCCTCCAACTCTGTGGAGCGCAGACACACCAACATGTTGCACGTGATTTCCTCTTTCATTTCATCTTCTACACGTTTTATATTCCAGCTTCAGTATGATCTGTGCTGGAAGTTACTGGTCAAGTCAGATACTGTTGATTCAGGTACATAAATCTAAACTAAGGGGGAATTTACAAATACATCAAGGTTGGATTAGTTAATTATGTTTGACCTCTGTTGAACAAGTCCTCATGTATAATAATCTGAATGTCATCGGACACAGAACCAGGGAAAAAAAAAGGTCATTCTGAATAAACGCAGCCAAAAGGACAAAAAGACTTTATAGTTAATTCGGGTTAGACAAACATGAAGAAACATAATTGGCCTCGACTCACAGCCCAAGAGAGACTCAAGGAAGGAAGTGGTACCTTTCTGAGCCGTCATCGTCTGCGCTTCAATCCGTCTCAGCCTCTCCATGAGCTCGTCCTTCTCGTGCTCTATCCTCTCCTTCTCTTTCTCTGCATACTCTCGCTTCTTCTTCTCATTCTCCAGCTGAGCCCTGAGAAGTTTTGTAATTAAGTGTTTTAGATGAATGCTTGAGGATTCTTTTGTGTGAGAAACCTACATTTTACTTTAATATAGTAACACATACGGAGAAACTCAACAAATGATCTTGACCTGAATAAAAAGGAATGTTAACTGCTGCCACACCTTCAACTGAATAAATGACTCTAGCACTCCGTCTGCCTCAAATAATGTACGTAAAAGAGGCAGGGCTGCCCTCTAGTGGAGTATTTGATTTAAATACTGGAAATGTTTGGATTTACATTTATGTATCGTCAGAAGTCAGTGAAAGTGGGGGGGTCTATTGCCCTAAACACAATCTGCCAGTGATGAGCATTGATTTAAAGTTATCTTTTATAAATAAGAATTTGACAAAGGAATGTTATTTTAGCACAGTGTACTTATTATTTCAAATGGGAAATATAAAGCTGTTAAAAACCATAGACCCCCTAGGGCAGGGGTGGGCAAACTTTTTGGCTCAGGGGCCACATTGAATTAAAAAATTTGACAGACGGGCCGGGCCAGTATCAGATGGATGGAGAGTGTTTGACAAAGGGGGCGTGGCTTATCGCCGTCGGGTCTCTCCGTGAAAAAGAGCTGTCTTTTCCGGTATCGATTATGGAATAAATAACCACTAGTTTTGCTTTATACTTGTTGTGGAAGTCCCAAACATGTCGGAACATGAAACACCCTTGTGTTTGGGTTCATAATATTATCCGTAGCCGCACACAGCTCGGTGAATTTCTCCGACTCCTCCAGGAACTGCGCCGGTCTTATCTCCGTAAAACGGATACCGATTCTGCCATCCACCTTGGAAATAACCACCAGTTCTGCTTTATACTTGTTGTGTAAACTCCACATACGTCGGAACATCAAACTCCGTGGTGTCTGGGTTCATAATATTATCCGTAGTCCCACAACAGCGTCTGAATGACAGCCGCTGCACACACGAAAAGCCTAAAAGAGCGCTGTGCAATAAATAAGCATGAAGAAACATCAACGCTGGTCTGTTGTGGTCATCGTGCTTCGGGAAACTGAACTTGGGAACGGAGAAGCGCTACAGCGGTCTTTACTATAACTTATAATTATTTAAAATAAAAAACTTTTTTTTAATATATTTTTTTAATAACTTTTTTTTAATATATATTTTTAATGTTATAATAATTATAATACTCGGCGGGCCGTATATTAATACTCGGCGGGCCGTATCCGGCCCGCGGGCCGTAGTTTGCCCACCTCTGCCCTAGGGTCTAAAAACTGTATAAATGTCATCTTCATTTACTCATAACCAGTAATGTATAAACTGATATTTACATATCTGAACAAAATCTCACATTATACTCTTTTATTATAACACCAAAATGATGGTTGGTTAAAAACAATGATTTTCAATACCTACAAAATTAAAATAAAGTGTATACATTTTATATTATCTGAAACTTTGGACAGGCGTATACATGAATTAGAAACACATATCATATTTGAACTTCTTAGACAAAATGTAATTCCTGTGCCGTACCTCTCCAGCTGTTTGTGGTGCTTCTCCTCCCGGGCCTGAGCCTTCATCTGCTGCACCTCGATGGTGTCGGGCTTTCTCCTCCTCATGTACAACTCGTGGTTACCCATACACAACGCCAAGATGCGCTTGTTGATGCGCAGTCTCGGAGCATAAAACACAAAGTCCTGCAAGAGAAATATAACCTTTAACGTGAAGCTCGTCAAGTTCCCTGTACACATCAAACAGAAAGTAAAATATTTGATGAATCCGACACTCACAGGCGCTTTCTTGTCAATAGGTTTGATGACAAACTTTTTGTCATTGAAAGAGATGTTTCGAATCTCACTCCAGGGGAAGCCAATCTTTGGTGTCAACCTGAGAGAAAATAAATGGTTAACAGTTTACACTTAACATTTCAACTTGCGTCCCACTCATATGATGATATACAGAATAGTGGGTGTTACAGTTGGTTGTAGAACGTTTTCCAACATTAAGCCAGCAGATGGTGCCTCGTATGAACAGACCACCTTACAGGAAATCATGAGACTAAATACTCTCAGTTTACATATGAATTTTCGTTTTTCAGTGAAGTGGTTAAGAAGAGTGACAGAAGAGAAGCAGGTGGGTGAAACGTATCACTTTCTTACTTCTTTACTCAAAAAGAGGACATGGAAAGAAAGGAAACAAAAAGGGAATAATAGATATTGAGGATGTTGCCCTCTAAAGCGTGTAAGAAACCATAACTCTTTCCTTCCTTTGTCACCTGGACAAGAGAACAAGGATGACAGTTGGGATGACCTCAGATAACAGGAAGGGAAATGCAGTGAGAGGAAATGCTACAAGAGAGCGTAGAGGGGACAGGAAAGACTCTCCTACACCAGACTGACAGTCTTCCTTTCTCCACCCCCGCTTCAGCTTTCACCTCTCAAAATAGCTTTGCTCCCTCTAAGCCTGTTGAACATTGCCCATGTCACGTTGGCATCGGGCCTTCAATAAAGTGAGAAAATAGTAGAATTTATCTGGCTGATTTACGATATTTAATATCAAATGATCAGCTCCGAGAGCAGAACATAAATTGGCAAATGGATCCATATTCTGGTAGAGTATCAGATTTCCGGGCCAGTCCTACAACTAAATGTAGTTTAAGAACATAAATAAACAAGTCACTGACTGCAGTCTGGCATGTGGACACATTTACTGTACTGATTTATGTTTCCAAAGATTCTGCCAAACCCCAAAAGGTGTGTCAGAACTCAAAATTCACAATGTCAAAGCTGAACAGTCAAAGTTAAACGGTTCTGAGTGCTTACAATATGTGCTCTGAAGTCATAACAGAAAGAGCCTGCACATAATCCCGGTCCTTTGGACATTGGATGACATATGTCCTTGAAAAATCTATAAAAACACATAAAAAAACTATACTGATATGAAAAATAATCCAAAACACAAAGCTCTAGGCAAAACATAACCTTAAAGAAGCATATCATTATGTTTTGCTTCATATTCGTCATCCATTTTGTTATTAAATAAGACAAAAGGCTCTGGCTCTGAGGTTGGGTGAGTAGAACAGACACTGTTATGACATGACATTGGTTGTGGCACGTTGTGTCATAAGCCTCCACCTACTCACTCGTCTACATGTCTGCTGCGGTTTAGTAATCAACCGCAAACCACAGCTCTGATGTCCTTGCAATCAGGAGATGGTATTCATCTGTATTTATTATTTATCAAGGCACCCACGTACTAAAACGGGTATTTTAATCTGAAAGCTGAGGTCTTAACATGTCTCAGCCTTGGTGGCAACTCCAAACAGTCTTCACTGTCAAGCCACAGGCCCTTTTATAGGATTAGATGGAATTTCCCCCCCAGAATGCATCACTTATTATGTAAAACAAACTTGAATGAATCTCTGTGTGTGCGTGCGTCTTTTGTGTGTCCCTTACTTGTCTTCGTGTTCGTAGATATTGAGGCCAAGGGCATCCACGCCTAGCCACAGCTGTGTGCCCTTCTTGTTTTTGATCTCGAAGTAGTTCACGCCATACATCTCCAAGTCCTGAGCAATTTTAAGATATTCCATCATAGAGTCCTCTCTAGAGAGGAGGAAAAGCAAGAGGAGTTAGAACACACTAATTAATTAATATATATATATATATATATATATATATATATATATATATATATATATATATATATATATATATATATATATATATATATATATATATATATATATATATATATATATATATATATATTGTTTTATTATGTCCAAATTGTGTGTGTGTGTGTGTGTGTGTGTATATATTGTTTTATTATGTCCAAATTGACATTCAAATAGAATCCTCTCTGTGTTCATCTTATAAAAGCCAACTAATTGTACAATATAACAAAACTAGCCTAAACATGTACACTTTTGTCTCTCTTGGGGGTTTTCAAGAGGAGAATAAGGAACGTTTGACACATACCTGAGCATTCCTCTGTGTTCTTCGTGCCAGGTCTGTATCCGGTCCTCCCACTGCTCCTTGGTCAGCTTGTGCTGCTCCAGGACTCTGTGTACACAAACACAATGACTTCACCTGAAGCAATCGTTTCCTCGAGAGGAAATCATTGAAAATTCCAACAGGGAACAAAACAACATTCCAGGGTTCAACAGAAATGTGTATGACAACATGACACGTTGGCTCACAGCAGAGCCAGCTACATTGGGACATATGTTGTGTGTGTGTGTGTGTGTGTGTGTGTGTGTGTGTGTACCTCTGAGGCAGCAGCCTGTCATGGGTAAGGTACCCAGGCTTGTGAACATCTTTGTTGTAGTCTCCATACTTGGCCTGGACTGAATATGACGCCAGCAGCACAGCTGTCTCTGGGGGACAGTAGTTCTCATCATTCAAGATGGCCTCCTTCACCTGGTGAAACGGGAGTGAGGGAGTTAACAAGTGGAACTTATTCAATGCATTCACACTCTTGCCCCCCCAAATATCAACATAAAATTATTTGAACTACACTTGGATGGAAACTTGTGAGTGGCTTGATACCTGCAGGAAGAAGAGTCTCTGGGTGATCTCCTGAATTAGTTCCTCCGAGACATCCTCAGGGAAGAACTTGGCCCTGAATTTAAACTGCAGAGGGTTCTCTTTCTTCACATCCTGCTGAGTCACCTGGAAGACAGACACCATTCAATCAGCAGATCATAACCTTTGTGTCACAAGTACATCCCGCAACAAAGCTTGTGACTTGTGTGTGTGTGTGTGAGAATTGAGCGGATTTTTAATTCATAATTTCCTTTAATCACAACACATTAATGGACTGTCATTAACAAGCATATTCACCACATAAAACCTTTGTAATCTGGTGAGTTTTTTTTATGTCTGGGGGACATGTGTTACTGAGCTCTAACAGATCATCCAGACAGCCCTGCATTTATCTACAGTGACTGGAGGGCCTCAACAAACACACACATCTGTGCTCATAACACAGGTTTCACAGCCCTTCAATGGAAGCGGAATTCACTAAAATGTTGTGTACCCCCTGCTGCCTCTCACGCACACTTGTAGAGTGTGAGGGGGATTTTCTCTCGGGCATAGTCAAAAACACAGACACACTGTAATAGCAAGGGTGTTAAGGCTGGAGGGTGTGTTGGGCTGAGCGAGAGAGGAAGTCTATTAAAAAAAAAGAAAAATAAAGCGCACATCTGAGGGTCCATACCACAGCAGAGCTTCTAGGCAAAATCCCAGGCAAAAAAACAGACAGACTGATGAAGGACAAACAGATAACATCCATCCATCCATGCGTAATCTATGTCTAGAAGAGCAAAAGACGCTCTGACAAAGAATGAAAACAAAAAAGGAAGAAGACAGTAAAAGAGTGTAAATACGTTTTGATGGCTATGACAAAGGATACAATGAAAGTAGAGTGAGACTGACCTTCTTATTGAGTTTGAGCCAAGTACTGTAACCTTTACTGTCCACATACTGGAGGCCAAAGAACCAGACCTCCCGCAGTCCCACCGTCTTCACCACCTACAATAAAACAAATAGGAATTCTTACAGGCGCTAAAAGCATAATTTTAAAAATGATGTTCAACTTTTTTTTTTGTGCTTTTGATAGTGAATCGTATAGACGGACAGGAAATTATTTACAGGGTAGTGTTATGCCACAAAGAACCCCGTCTTGAACGGAAGCAGTGGCATCACGGTTAACCCCCAAGACGCCTGCTACAGACCTTCAGCTTTTAGGAAAGCAGCAGCCAGTCGACATTTGCGGTTACGTCACTCTCACCTGGTCAAAGAGCTGCTTTCCCGTGGTATTAGGTTGGATGGCAAACTCCAGCTCTGCATCCATGGTGGTCACACGGACGTTGATCTGGAAAACAAACACAACAAGAACTTTATTTTATTTGTCATATTACACAAAGAAAGAAACACATGGAGCACTGCTGCCTGACTGCCATTACAAAAAGACACAAACACTTCTATTGTTCTTTAGTTTTGTTGAACTGCACAAAGTGACGATTCAAAGCTTGATGGCATTTTCTGTAAACAAGTAAGTGAAAGAGCCAAATATGTGCGGGACAATTAATGGCATACTGAAATAATTTGATGCCTTCCTCAGCCTTGAGCTCATTACTAGTAGTGCCTTTTCCTCTAATCTGGATTTAACATCCACTAATCTCCATCATCAATCGGGAAGCATTACTGGTATTAAAGTGTTTTTAGCCTCTGCTTAGAGGTGCAGTAAAGTTTCTGAAACGTAATACATAGTGGGTAAAAGCATATAACGGGATGGTCAGCTGTTAAATTCAGTCCAGGGACCTTTGTTGCATGTCATATCCCTCTCCCAAATACCCTGTTTGTATCAAAATAAGTCTAATACCAGGACTATTAATAGGTAAAAATTAGTTTGGTTTGTGCTTAAATTGACAATAATCACCCTGCTGTCTGTAATGGAATAAAACATTAAACTAAATATATACTGTAAGATGCGGCACAAGGCATGTATCAAAACAACTGAAAACCCGAAGCTGCCGTCGAATTCTTTCTCCCTTTTGTAAAGGAACTGTGTAAACTTAGGTCTCTCTCTCCCTCCTCCCATCACACACTGCCAGGGGGAGAAAAGCCCCACCTTTCAAGGCAGCCAATACTAGTGGACCTCTGTTGGGGTGGAGCAGAGGATAAAACTCAGTCATTAGCTGCCAGTAAACGGCATTGGCAAAAGGACAGCAGCAGCTGATGGCACAGAGCAGAGCTGACCTCCAAGGCATCTCACATCCTGAGCTGTGTGTTGCCTCAGTAGTGCTTAACATCACAAGAAGAGAGGCAGGGAGAAGTGCATGTTTAGCAAAAGTGCAAAAAACAAGCGAATGAGATAGAGCGCAACAGGAAGCAAGAGAGATGATCTGGGGTGTACTCCCTTTGAGATTAAGTTACAGCGAGGTTACTGAAGATGAGCCAACTATACAGAAAAGGAGGGAAAGAAAAAAGGAACGCAGAAATAAAAAAAAAACCTGAAGAAAAGCTTCACTTGACAATTACACACAAAACCTCAGGAAAGCTTACTTTGCATTTCAGTCCCTCTACTCTCAGTATTTCTTCTCCCGCCTTCATTCCTCTCGGTTTCTCTTGCTATCCCTGCAATGAATAATCCATGAAACTTGTGTCTATACAGCACATAGCTGGACTCCCCCACGCCACATGGAGTGCAGACCACAATGTATCTGCCTCCCGCTCATTAATTACCCATGAAAAGTTGCAGCACTTTCTCCACACTATAGACATCTATTACTATAATGTGCGACAGTCCATTTATATTACAGTATTTTCAAGGGACTAAACTACATCCCACATTTTCATAATCCAACCTGCTCAAGGCCAAGCTTTATTTTGGTTGGAAAATTATGTGGGCAGCTTCCCGGGGAAAGATTAAGTCTTAAGTGACTAAATGACCATATTCTGCCTCCAGTCAGGGTCAATTTTCAGTAGATGCAGTTATTGGATTTTGTTCTCTTTGAGAACAAATCTATTTGGCATGCCTGTTGCCAATGTGTCTTTCAATGAAGATTTAAGACCCAGGCTTAATCCATGTCTGGGAAAACAACCCACATTGCAATATATGCCAGTTATCTTCAGGGGAGGAAAAAGGAAAGGAGGATGGCATTTCAGGCAATTAATGTGAAATCAGAGTTTAGTGTGTTGGACGAGACTGGAGGAAAAAATATTGTCCGGTCTGCAAAAAAAAGAAAAAAGAAAAATCCTATTAACTCACTGTAAATAACCTGATGAGTTAATGATGCAACACCTTGTTGTGCATGATTGTACCAGGCCTTTTTGTTACATCAAGGTATATACCCATCATGCAGTGAGGCATGCTTTTATCTGTATGAAGCTAGCTTTAGTGACATTATTTTGGGTTTTATTTTGATGGTTTCTCACCAAACTGGTGTTTTAATGTGTTGACTGCACAATACAGGAAATACGTCATTACTTTATTGTTCTTAGTAATGTTAAAAATTCGACATACTGCTGAGAGTGTGTAGTAAGCTTCATACATCTGAGATGGAGAATGTGTTGGTTTAGTTTTTCTGAGATGCTTTATGACGGTGAGTCGAGATGAGCCTGGGCACTCTGCACCAATGACACTGACATCCAATAACATAAGCTGCATATTACAACACAGCCCTGTCAGCATCATTTCAATGAGGATGCTGAGGATATGGTTACATGATAGAACTTGAGCTACTGCTAACTAAAAAACCAGAGTTCGACTCTGGTTACCTTTGCTAAAATGCAGATTTGCAGTATTACAAACTGTCTGTGGCAACATTGCTAAAAAAATAATGCAGTTGCATTAGTTTTTTTCTATTGCATCCCCAAAAATACTACTAGAACTACTGAAAACCTAAAGCTCATGTATCAAAAAAGACCCAAGACTGCTAAACTCGAAGCAAAATTCCATTGTTTTCACACAAAGAGAAAATATAAATCAATTAGGACTGATATTTTAAGGATTGCCATAAACAACAGATGGATTCATATTAATCCAACTATAAAAACATCAATCAACTCTGCTACTCCCCATTACATCCTACTGCAGGCTGCAGATGATACAACTTTTAACCAAGAGGAACTACAACTCATAAAAGCAGCAAGCAGAAATAGCAAGCGTTGACACCTACGCCGTGCATGTCCTGCACACACTTTATGATAGAAGTGAGCTTTTGAGTTACATTTGTAACTCTTCATGCCGGTTTCTGATCAAGGAAAATCTCCCATCATTTGAGATCTGGATGGGAAGATGACGTCAAAACTACTAACCACTACATGAAGTTTTGTCCTTGGTGACGTAACTTAACTGTAAAAAACAGACTTGTATTTAACAAATGATATCACGCTAAATGAAGCCAACTAAGGCAAAACTTTATAAATACATCTCAAGCAACTCTTTCAAGTGCACAAAACCGGCCCCTGACAGTTGAATTAGGACTGTGTTGGTTTCAAGACTAGCTGCCTCGTTGACTTTCTGAAACAGGGAGTCGTTATGGAGAAGGTTGTGCTGAGCTGGGGTTTCGAGGTGACCGGCTTTGAATGTCCCTTCCCATGCATGTGTGGGGCCCGCCTGCCATCAGCAATCAGCTGTTAAACAGTCAACCTTTGTGCTGCATGTGTGTGTGACTCTGCTAAAACATGGCTAACCCACAGACCAGAGAGGTGAAATCCTGTATAGACCAGACAGCCAGTTAATCCTATCTCTGCTGCTGAGAGGGGGAGGAGAAGAGGGACAACAACATGCCAAGGCACTGACACAGCTAATCACACACTCTGACGAAGGAGACATTTTTGTAAGCCTGTCCCTATATGACACAGTTCATTTGGTGATAAAACACACTGACGGGGCAACACGACACATTTACGAACAAAGTTCAGTTACTTTGCCAACATTTTGTATATTTCCAAGC
Source organism: Myoxocephalus aenaeus (assembly GCA_038501785.1). Taxonomy (NCBI): domain Eukaryota; kingdom Metazoa; phylum Chordata; class Actinopteri; order Perciformes; family Cottidae; genus Myoxocephalus; species Myoxocephalus aenaeus. The sequence goes on along the minus strand of JBAMJR010000047.1, from coordinate 3,739,116 downwards.
AGATTTAATACACGTTTGCAGCTCATTTCGATCTGGTAACAGATGGCTGTACTTTACTACCCCTCTGCATCTTGGGTCTGTATTTCCTGGAAAATGTATATCACAGCAGCAGAATAAACATCGGTCTCACTAACTACCTCTCTTTTTTTCCACTCTTAAAAAAAAAAAAAAAAGTGAACCTCTGAGGCCATCACAAAATGAAAAGCCAAAGGCAATGAGTCTTAAAACCAGTAGCTGCATCATTCCCGTTTGGTGTTGTCCTTCTAGAATGTTTCTAAATCCTCCTCTCCATTTCAATTGGGAAGACGAGTTCTCACTCAGACGGGCCCCTTGTTAACTGTGCAGCTGTTAAGTTACTGTAAGCAGTTTAGAGGAGCTTTGTTGAGAGAGGCCTTAAGAGACACAAGCATACACACACACACAATCTACAATCTGTAGAGTTGCTAATCTAGCCTGCTGGGCTCTGAGCAGCTGTCTGTCCCTCTGATAACCCCCCTGCTGGGTGAGGCAGACTTCGAAGGGGACACACTCACACACACAGAATTGATTTGACTTCTTCCTGATGTCAAACCCGGCGGATAACCTGAAAACAGAGCCTTTAAAACAGGGTGCAGAAGTCGCCGAACTTCCTCCTCTGCTTCATAAAACATGCAAAAAAGCACATCAATATGTCATGGTGATAAAGTTAATAAAGAACAACTAACAATGCGACTTGACTTCAGAATTTGGGTGTGTAGCATTCTCTTTCAAGAAGGCTGTAAAGACAAGCCAATTGTCTATAGGTGAAGATGTGAGTTATTCACGCCCTAACTGTTGAAATGTTAGTGCCATGATTCCATTTCTACTCTGCAGGTTCCTTGGCATTCTGGCCTAATGGGACAAATATTAAGACGTCAATGTCTTCCAAGACGCTCTATGCAAGGCAGAGGGTTGGTTTAGATCAGTCTTTACCTGGGACATTTTAAAACCTTTTCCAACTCAAAAGTAGACAGAAGTGTTCTGAAACGTTATTTTGGAATTACTTTTCAATTCAATGTATTTTGTATAGCCCACAATCACAAAGAGAGAACGGGCTTCAGCAGGGGCCAGGAGGCAGGGCATTGGAAATGAGGCAGAACAGACAAAAAGAGCTCTAATGAAGGCAACTCCTCCCTTTCAATAACCCTCAGTTTCCTACCCCTTAAAATTCCTGCAGAGTATCTCCTGAGCGCTACAACAAATTCCCAGCCACTTTTCTTCTCTCCCTCCATTTCTTAATATTCTCAACTTTTATGTTCACCCATCCAAGTCGTCCCTGTCCTGACAGTCCCTCAGTCGTCTGGTGATAATCCTCTCTCTTCACCTCGCTTCTGTACTTCCACAGAGACAGGATGTTGACATAGACTGGTCCCCCGATGTTCACAACGGGCCCCTTCTCTGACAAACGGGAAAACAGCCACAAGCTAGGAAGCCAGCGAGGGCCGTCTTCCTGTGGGGTGCTGTCTTCCTGTGGGGTGCTGTCACCTCATCATGAACCTGCCCCCAGACCACAGATCACCAAACAGACGGAATATAATGCGAGGAGATATGAGAAACGGCACATTACTCTGCATTAACAAAACTGTACATGTTCAGACTCCCTGACAGACCGTCTGTTTTATCCACACGGATGTTGATGCCATTAGACATGGATGCTAATCTAATTCACCATCAATGACTCATTAAAACAGTATGTTATGGACATTTCCAATCAAAATAGATGACAGAAAAACTATATGGTCTCACATCTGTATAAATGTGATCACCATTAAAAACCTATTGTCACTGGTCTGGATGGTTTGCAAGTTGCAGTAAGCCTCAGCAGTTGAATGGCCCTTTTTAGGTATAGAAGACAACTTTTCTTATGTTGCTATGCTGCCTCACGAGCGTCATTCTGTTTATTTATTTAACTTCAATTATGCAATCAAGTTTTGGAGAAATTGTACCTGAATCTTGCTGAGTCAGTGTTTCACTTGCAATGCAACATAAGGCACACCATATTAAATGCTTTGGTGTACAATTAAGAACATATTGTGTATATTTCAAGTAAAAACAATACAATCCATCTCAATACAGTCGATTGGTTTTATCTGCGTGTACTTTTTGACACCTCACTTTACCTGTAATATAACCACAATGTAGCCTCTTGCAGAACCACACAGGGGTAAAGACAGTGACAACTTCACCACCAGACTGTACTTCACAGGATGTCCTTTATACTTTTGCAGAAAAACTTGCTCAGAGATGGTTTTGAGGAGCTCGCTGCTCCTCATCATCCAACTCTTGCATATTTGTTTTTCAGCCATGGAGTTGTGTTGGGCGACACTTATATGGCACTTTTGAATCAGCCCATCAAATAAACCAGGAGCAGGAGTATAAATCATACATTACCATGAGCAAGAACCACATGTTTCTGTGTTTTAAAAGAAACTTAAGTTTAAGTTGTGTCTGTTTTGCAAGATTACTAGTGAAAAATAGGAAAAGAAAACTCCGTACGCAATCTACTAGCTTAACAAACTCTGATGTTACTCAACCTTGCAATTGTTTTCATTCTTTGGTTACAGATGAATCCCGACACCGAGGCATAATCTGGCACCAATCCCAGAGAGGGCCATGTCTGCTCTTCCTTCTTCTATTTACTGTGTCAGCCCCTCCCTTCAACAAACTGCACTTTCTGTCAGTTAGTTATCGTCTGTGACAGAGATGTCGCTCTGATCTGAGCGGCCAGCCCTCCACTGTCCTAGGAGCTGTTTTGGGATGGTGCCCTGGTGACTCAGGGGACAAGAGGCGGAAGTGGAGGATGACATCAGTGCCTGGCTGTTCCTCTTCTCTAGCTTCCCAAACCACAACCCCCTAACCCAGAAACACCGACCAACCAACCAAAGAGCTAGACAGGAGATGGGCTTTACTTGTGGCGAAGCCTTAAGCCTGTTTCTGATGTAAGTTTAAGCAACAAACAAGAGTTTGAAATCTTTTCATGAAATACATTCTTAATCTTACGTAATATAAGCTTTGTTTAAAGTTTGTCCACTAAAAAGCCAAATACTTAGTATTGCTGTGTCATAATTTGAATGCTTGGAGTAACAAGTGGCCTAGACAATAATATCCCAATTAGAAAATCTCTTATTGTTAATTGAAAACTAGTTTTGCGACTAGCAATAGTCTCAGACTTGCGTATGAGCTCTCCAAGTCTCTTTAGAAAGAAAAAGCAACATGACAAAAGGTGAGACAGCCATGAAGGGACAGCATCAAATTGGTTTTGTTTTGGTGTTGTTCACATCCCAGGACTCTGGCATTCACTCCACCCTTTAAGCAACAATGGCAGCAGTGTTGCAGTTGGAAGGCCTGTGGGTCTGGCAGTTCACTTAACACTCTGGCTCTTGTTTACTTGGAAGAGGAGTATGAGGAGTGGGAGCAGCCATGGGAATGAAACGGCCACTTCCCAGAATGCACAACTGAGCTTTTCGGCAGCAGTACATGCCGACTATTTTGGAGCGATTCAGTTTATCTAACCAGACGAGGCAGGAACAAACAAGCAACTGTCATGTGTCGGATTCATATCATATACCCTGAGCAACATGGGCTTCTGCTGAATAAGTTCCAACACTGCTTTTTTTTTTAAACATCAAATAACTTCAACTGATTATCAGAGAAGTGCTCTTTTTTTCCTGGCTACTTACCATTAGCGCTGCATTTCTCTATACCTCTGAAGAACACAGTGCAATAAAAACTGCTGACATATGCCAACTCTCATGTGGCTGCTTTCAGCCTCTTACCGGTTTCGGCATCTTCGCTTCCTCTCCTCCTTACACCCGACAGCTGAGAGGAAAGAATCCGTCACAAGACGGCAACAACACCTGTATCACAGGACCTGAAAGCAAAAGAGATACATTTTCCGTCATGGGTTTAACAATATGCGCAGCTGCCTACGTGCAACATGATTTACCTTGAGTATGATTTGGCAAGAAACAATGCATTACATATAAATGATTATTCTTTCAATTTAGCAGACATTCTTTTAAAGTTGACATATTGAACCACATTTTCCTAATTTTGTTAATGTCTACAAGGCACAGCCAGATGCACTGAGAAGTGGTTTCAGCGTGCACTATCACGTTGCTGTACATAGTGCGCATACGGAAACTATTCCAAGAGCGTATGAGAGACACCTACTTGAAACATAATTACCGTGGGGGAGAAAAGACAGCCATGGCTTTATGTGATGACTCATGGACATTGTAAAATTATAATTTATCAAAATAAAAAGATCCATCCGACACAAATTAGTAGACATTTTAAAATCTATTTCACCCTGCAACTCAGCATTGCATGCTATACATGTCACAGCCTGGGTTACTAGCTGAAACACAAGCCTGCAAGTTAGGTAATGACCTGGGTTGAACTGCCATCTGATACCGAAATGATCCAGGGAAAACAAGCGTTTTTGTTATGCGAGCGTGTCACATCAATCAGATCTGGATGCTACAGTATGTGGTCTTATGGAATTGTGAGTTATAGATAAGTGTCACAACCTCAAAGTGGTCTAATAGCAAATGAAAGATCAATAACACACCATAACAGCGTCATCTTTTGGGTTGGTTTCTGGCACTAAGTTTGGTGGACAGTTTCAGTTACATTATCACATGCATGTTAATAAAAACACTGTTATGTCCTTAACTTGGGGAAATTAATTGGGTACTACACAAGGCATTATTGAGGTGGTAAATTAGCAAATTAGCAACTACATGAAACCCACCTGGTTACTTAATTTGTTTAATTAATGACCAGTGAATCCACTGTTAGAGCTCAAAAACCAAAACAAGACCATTACAAATGACCCCTACTCCATAAATGAGCAGTGTAACAGAGTTTAATGCTCCCAACAATAGTGCTCCAACTAAATAATAATAACAAATACGTTGGTTTATGTCCAAGAAAGACATGCAAGGAAGCCCACTGCTGTAGCGTTTGGACTCCAGATGGAGACATGCCCACTTGTAGCTCGAGAGCGATTAGCTTGCGTGTTTACCCGCCGAGAGTTGGCTTCCAAACGGTCGAGAAACAACCGTTAGCTATTAAAAATACCTACGTGTGACGTTCACTCGGTTAAACGCTAACGTTAGCCGGTACACGACTCTTCAATCCTGAACGGTCCTCCTGAAGTGAAAAGGTGGCCGTTGAAAGCCTGACATTTTCACGCTAGTTAGTGGGTGTAGTCCACATAACGGGACCAGCACAGCCACGGTTTGCCTCGCGCATAACGGAACTTACATGTGGAGTTTGGCCATCGTTAATTCACCACACACACAAAAAGAGAGACACGCGAGAAATTGTAACTACGTACGGGTATCTACGGTGCTTTTTCAGGCGGTTTAGGAGGCACAACTTCGTCCAAGTCGTCACTTCAAACGTGTCTCTTACGATATAAATTGGTTGAGCACGAGGATTTCCGCTATTGCACCAAACTTGAAGAGAAGCTCATCTTTTTAGGGAGAGGCGACTCACCGTGGGGACGAAGTGTGTCTTTAAATTAATAGGAAAGCCGGGTATCTTCACACGGAACCAAATATCCACGATGGGAATCCCGTTCTGTTGGTTGTTCCTTATCTCTTAGTGGGTTTGACGAAACAAATTCCCGCAGAAAAACCGTTGAAGTCTGAACAACCTTAAGGCGATTTGGGGCGCTCGTGTCGAGCTAGCCGGAATATTACTACGGTTTCCGGTCTCAACTTTACAAAATAAAAGCATCAGGGAAGTTTGAGAAAAAGACAAATATATATTTATTGACTTTTAACATCATAATAATGCCCATAATAACCTAATCGTCTCAAATATAAATAATAATAAAAATAAATGTTATATAAAAGCATCTTGAGAGTTATTATGTAATGATGGTGTATCATTATGCAACAAAAAAAAAAGAAAATACAAAAATAACAACTTTGAGCAATAACTCCACTTTGTATCTTAACAATCAAAGTTAGAGCTGCAAGTGAAGTTGCAGTTTTTGTTTCTTCTGCACACCCATACAGTTTCTCCCAACCGTTATTCACGTTGTAGGTTACTTTAAAGGAAACATGCTTAATTTCCGGTCTTGTTTTCAGTTTCTGTTGCATACTTGACGCAGCTAATTGTGGAGATGTTCAATATGGCTGTCAGCAGCTAAGGAGTGGATGCATGGGTACGTTTTGATAGTTTGTGTTATAGTTTAGTCGAACATACAGAAAAGCCATGTTTTTTTCGTTTTCGGGTTGAAACCAAAAACGAAAAAACGGAAAAGCACACAAAAGCACAATCTTTCACACAAAAATGACATTGATTAAACTGTATTTCGAACTGTGTTGCATTAAACAATGCAACGATTAATTAAAACTTTATTATTGCTGTTGTTACCGAGGGTTCTCTTGCGCCTATACTGGTACCATAATAATAAAATAATAACACAACACAATTAACGATAAGTGACAAAATCCCTTAAATATACCGGTGGCCTCACCACCCTCTCAGAACGAGTAACAGTCAGTTGTGGCTCACTGACGCCGGTAACTAACTCGGTCCCTGTGTCACCAGCGATCCATGGCTCCTCAACCCCAACCAAAAACCCCTCTCTCTCCTTCCGTTTTCCCCTTCAGAATAAAAGCCCCAGAAACATACATTAGAACACTGCTTCATAGAGAACTGATTAACAATAGCTTACACTGTGTACATGCCGGATACATGAACATTAGACCGCCTGTAGTCAACTACTGTTGCTAACATACTCCTATCGGCCCAGGTTTATTAGATGATTAATTTATTATTATTATTATTATTATTATTATTATTATTATTAATAATTATATTATTATGTTACCTTGGTATGTGTTTGCATCATAGACTGTAAATACACATGTTTTGCCTACAATCCTTCTATTGCCTTGGCTTTTATTTTGACAGACTCGTATTTCCGGTCACCTGCCCTGCTCTGCTTGTTCGTATTTTCTTTTTTGGAATTCAGTCGAAAAATACGAAAAAACATGGTATTTCTGTGTTTTCGTTTTTTCGACTAAACTATAAAACAAACGGACCAAATAACGAGCCGATTTTTATTTTTGCAAATCCTTCTTTTGCTTTTTATTTTTGAAGAGAGACGCAAAGCAAGGCAGGTGACCCGGATAATTATCTAGGTTATTGATCAAAACTTCAATAACCTAGATAATGATTAAAAAAAAAACACAGGTAAATATAACTACAACTATGGTTTAAATACACTTATACTGCCATCTACTGGTAGAAAGGCGAAACACTTTTTTCTGCGTCTCCTCATCCAGGCTGTCCTGCGTTCACTCAAGAAGCAGCACAATACGGTGGGAAAATAGTGCTAACAGTAACAACTCTAAACACGAACATGACTTTGACTGAACTATATTACTTGCATACAATCCTTCTATTGCCGTGGCTTTTATTTTGACAGACTCGTATTTCCGGTCACCTGCCCTGCTGTACGTCTCTCTTCAAAAGAAAAAACAAAAGGCTTTGCAAAAAACTAAATCGGCTTGTTATTTAAGGTGATTCTCTCGTATCTTAATTTTTAGACTCAGAAGACAAAAACGGCTGTGCTTTTCTGTTTTTTTGGGGTTTCAAACAGACGAAAAAAACATGGTATTTATCTATTTTCTTTTTTCAACTAAACTATAAAACACGTAAAAAAAACTGCGGTCAACTGCGGACAGTTTTCAGCTGCCTTCAAAACATACACCTGTTAGTTCCGATCTGTAGGCTACTTGTAGTTTACAGACCACGTTCGGATTTATTCATATTTGTTTGTAAATATATATTTATGTAGAAATGTGCGTGTACCTGCATTTGATGCTATCCTTCGTTCTTTTTATGTCCGCATGTGAAATACATTACTGTTCATTTTGATATGTGTTATATACATTCGATCACCGGCGATCGGCGCGCAATGCATGCTGGTTAGATTTGTGTCCGACTTGCTCCCGATTTGCTCAGACGTCATGCGCACGTGGTCAACGATAATCTCACGAGAGCAAGGCGGCCGCCGATTTTAGAGCCAGGCGCAGCAGTAGCTCTCCACCGACTGCGTGGCCCAGTGCATGATGGGAAACGCCTGGCTGTCACCACATCAGAGAGCTGATTGACTCTTAGATTTGACAGCAAACACCACATGTTGTAGAAAATTCTTATTTTATGTGTAGTTGTAATACTTAATCCTCGATTGTTGAGTATTCTCATGTTTAATCTAAAAAACGTATATTGTGTGGTTGATAATACAAAATAATATTTATACAACACACATCAAAACCAGTAGTAATGTATTTCACAGGCAGACATTATAAGAACAAAATATATATTTATAAACACATATGAATGAATCTAAACGTGATCTGTAAACTACAAGTAGCCTAAAGATCAGAACTAACAGGAAGTAACTGGTTCTGAAACTGTCCGACTTGACCGCAGTTTTTTGTCAACGCCACCTGCTGCTGCCGCCTGCTCTCGTCTGGATTCCAGGTGAGGAGCTCTTACGAACGAGCATGCTGCTGCACCTGGCTCTCAAATCTGTGGACGCCTCACAATGTAGAACGTGGCAATTCAACTTGAGTACTGGTGTGTCTCTGGTGTTCTTACCTTTCATCAAATGAGCTGGGATAAGGTCATATGTTAATTTTTTTTAAACTTTAATTCACGACCAATGAAACCCAGAACATGGAAGTGTTTAATTAATACAATGGGCCTATCTGCGGCTGTCAGTGTGAACAGTGGTGTTTGGTTGATTTTGGTTGGGTGTTTGGTTTAATTTAATGTGAGTTATGCATCATTCTCATTGTCCAACGCATTGCATACAGTGCAATTGTTTGTACTGAACTATGTGTTTGTTGAACTATTCTTCCTGTATTTCTAATACAAATAATGTAATTTGGAACTAATTTTGTGTTTTGTCTCTTTAATCCTTTTCATGCAGATGTGCAGTTTGTACTGGAGACAAACATTTGTGGAATATTAAGTTGAAACTGAAAGTGAGTTTGTGCGTTTTCCTTGGAAATCACTTAAGCACTGGAAATCTGTTGACTCTTTTATTTCCATGTGCTCTTGATGAAATCCCCTAGGCCACGGCTGTGAACTTGGCTGGTAGAAGTGTCACATTGTATTGCATGTGGGACTAGCCTCGGCCTTTATTTAGCTTGGCATATCACCGCGTCACAAGATCTCTCTCCATATGACTGAGTGCATGCTGCTCTATGGTCAAAGAAATGAAAGGAGCCACTGTAGGGAAACTGGTAATTGACTGGATAAGTGGATGCATTTGTTTCGATCGATCTAGCAGAAGTGATGTATGTGTGTGTGTGAGAGTTCTTTAATTGACTGAAACTAGCCATTAAGATTAGAATTATTATCAGTTGAAAAATAAATAAAATGCTTCCATTATATGTGAATATATCTGCAATAGTTGGTTAGAAAACATCTGCTAATTGGGCCTTTAACTTCAGCAGATGTTGGCACAGATCACTGCAGGTATTGATAGTCAAGATGTTGTATGTTGAATGCTAAAACTGCAGGATATGGCGCTTCAGTAAAGTACATCTCTCTACAAAAATATATTCTTTTCTTTAAGGGAAGTTACATTTTGTTAAAACAGTTACAGTAAAGTAAATTGCTGCACAGCACAATTTAGAGAAAAGATCAAATTAGCGCCAGTAATGTTGTTAACACCCTTAAGGACAGATGTGTGTGTGTGTTTGGTGCACAGAGGCATGTATGTTGTTATGTGTTACGCAATTGCGAAAGTGCCCTCAGTGTCCTGTGTGTGTTTTCCTTCCTCCTTCCCTCTCTGTACACTGCTGACCAGATTAAATGGACAGTGCATCAGTCTCTTGCTGTTCCCATTATTCCTTCTGTCTCCTTTCACCCGAGTCTACTGGTCACGATTCAGTCGTTCTTTAAAAAGATTTACGCTCAGTAATGTTTGGTATCTTTTAGGAAGTGCGAAGTCCATGTGAAGAAGAAAGTCTGCTGAGCGTTGGTGTCCCGGGACAAGGATGGGAGGGAATCTGTCGGTACCAGACGGCTTGGAGGAAACGCTGGAGGTGCTGTCGACGATCAGTGGTAGGCACCGCGGCAGTAACTACTGTATCACCATATATTATGTGCACAGACGGTTGTCTTGGTCACAGCAGAGGGCGTGTCACACACTGAATTTAGACAATTTCAGTAATTGGTGTAGCTTAAGTTTTGCAAATGATCCAATCTCACAAACGATTGAATTCTACAAGCCCTGTCACGTGTTCATGCATTGTTAGATTTTTTCTGATGTATTTCTGTTAAATATGTAAAAAATCGATGCAAAAATGATTTCATGCAGCAAGTCACAGGTGGCATGTTGCAAATTGGGTTGTGAACATGGGATTTGGACCCAGTTACAGAGAGTAACTTAACCCAGCGGGACAATGTGAACGAGCGACTTTACGGTGGACCGTTGAGCCGAGAGCTTGGCAGGACATCTGTAGCTGAGCAGCCAAAATACCGCATCCAGAGGACATATGATAGTCTGTGGCAGAAATCTATGACTATATTAGGATTCCATAAGAACATTTGAGTAAACTTAATTTAGTGTCCATCATGCAACGTTCATTTTGATTGAAATTTCAGTTTTTCTAAATTGTGCATGATCAGAGTTGAGCTTTAAAAACATAAGCAATGTTCTGCAGCCATTTGCACCCTTATGCTATGCAAAAATGTTCCTGACAAGTTGTATTCAAGAGGCTGGGAGTGAACTACAATATCCATAATTCAAATACATTACCTTGTGCATCATGTTCTTCAGGCAGAGAGCGACAGGTTGCATGCAAGTCCCTTTATTCCATCGCTGTGTCTCTCTGTGACGTTGTTGTTGTTTGAAAGACATATATAAATAGTAGCAGTATAAATAGATTGTAATAGTATAGTATGACCAGTATTAACTAGTGTAAATCATGCCAGATTCTCCAAGAGAGCAGTTGGAGAATGTGCTTCACCAAAAACGAGTCCCAATAGTTGAGTTTTGTTGTCAGTGTGATTAGTTTTGGAGCCATTTGGAGGGCATCGGTATTGATCTTTCAGGCTGCTTGATTGATAAATGTAATGAATGCCACATAATGAAAGGTGCATGACCATCACCGCTTACCTTTTGCAGAATCGGGAATGTTTGTATGATGATGAATTAGGTGGAATAAAGATAATGTGATTCACCGTTACGGATGGCACCAATCTTCAGTTTTCAGAAAAGGTCTAAACCCAGCGATTCCAAGGGAATAAATTAAAAGCAGCAAGAAACCATCCAATCCAACATTATGGTTTCCAGGATTATTGTTCCCTGCTTTCAGACCTTTTTAATAGCTGCCCACGTGTTTGATGTCACGTTAAATAGTGCATAATATCATCTTTCATGGTGGTAAAATGTAGCCTTGTGCAACGTTTGGGATCATGTGTCGATGAAAAAGTCCCCAGTTTCCTCATGAGGACAAAGTGAGTTGGTAGCTGTTATTGGGAAGATAATATGGGATAGTTGACACTTTATTTATCTTAGAGAAGAAAAACCCACATTATTGATCAACGGCGACACCAGATAATGTGTTTAAGTGCTTTTACGTTGGAAATAAAATAAAAAAACAAGGCGATTTTGTATATTTTGAGTGTACTTCTGCACCCTGCCGAACAGTCCAAATCTCACACACACATATGTACTAAGTTTGTATAATTAGCTGTCGAGGGGTTGATGTCATCTCTCCGCCCGTCTCTTCCTGTGATAAACACAGAGCAGACATGAAGTGAGATAAACAATCACACATTCACAAGAGCAAACAAAGCGGCTCCATCGAGGAGGAGGAGGAGGAGGAGGAGGAGGAGGAGGAGGAGGAGGAGGAGAAGAGGCGGGCGGCTTGAAGAACGAGCTCTCAGACGTAGTATGAAACCTCCTGTGATGGGACGATGTCTCTTCTGGAGTTAGTTCAACAGGGCCAAGAGGTGTTGAGTGAACTGCTTCACAATCTGTCTGCATCGATCGGTCTGTTGACCCGACACGCGCGACCCACAGGTTAGTGTTTGTTTTCTCGGTGCTGACGGTTAAAACGGTCCGGTTCATACTCGGTGTGACGCGTCAAAGAGAGTTCCGGTCAGTAGTGTCTGTTATTTAAATCAATGTGACAGGATAACGGGACAGGATTTCCTGTCTCCACGGGGAGATTCCCCCTGCCGTGTTTCTCCTCTCAATATTCAAGCATAAGAGGTAGTTCCTCTTCAGTTTCCTGCTGATGCTACAATATGTCTGCTTTAAATTTGTCCTTAGGGAACAATAACATGAAATGCCACAGGATTTGACATGTACTTCTCACTCTAGATAACATCAATACATATTATTTGAGGTGGGCTTTTTCAGTAAGTGTCAAATTTAGGGACCTACCCCAAAAACAATAGGAGTTTATCCCCAATCTAGGGTAAATAAATGCATTATTTCCTAGAGGCTATGTTATGGTATTTGAAGGGGTTTTCTGCATCTTTAAGGTGTTTGAAATCATGTCACATGAAGGCCGCCCCTGACTTTGCACTTTAACTAAAGAAAAATAAGGCTCTTCGTTAAGGTGAGAATTCAGAAAAAAAAAAACTTTTTCTTTACCCAGAAGCCTCAGTTTCTTGAATTCAGCTATTAATGTGCTGAATGTTTGACTGAAAATATCTTGTTTAAATCATTATTCATTGGACATTTAAAAATGAAGAAACTCTTTGGGAACTACATGAACTGCACTAGCAAAACTACATTTTTAATTTCTCGATTTTTAATACGTATGTCAACTGCAAAAAGGCTTATATTATGCTGGATAATAACTGTATTTTTCGATCAGTATACAAGGATTGTCCTCACGTTGCACACTAGTGAGTTGTTCTAATGACACTTGCAAGTAGAGTTGTGAATTTATATTGTGTATTCACATATGCTATACATTAATACTTAGGCACTTTAAGGGAACTGAACTAACTGTTTCTTCCTGCTTCAAGTCTGTGTGCTTGGCTCGGCCTTTAGGTCCAGTATCTGTGTTGTACGAAGTTGCCAATATTCTAATCTAACAGCCACTAAACGGTAAACAAATGCACTTCACTTCCCAACATTCCTTTATCTGCCGACTGAGCAGGCACTTCATTCAGATTCTCTACCATTGGATGCTGCCCTCTCTGATGTTTGACCTCTGTAACTGATTAGCTGATATATACCTTGTGAGTGGATAATTGATAACTTGCCTTGTGTCTCAATACACCAGCAGCAGAAATGTCTGCTCACTAGTCTGACGGATAAACAGAAACTGATTAGAAAGACCAGCAGACTGGTGTCGGTCTTCATCATGTTTGCCAACCATTGCTGTGTCCGTCGACCAGCAGAAAGGAAACGGAATCAGAAATGCAGGCGGACTATCAAACGAGGTGAGTGTTACTGTGTGACATTCTGTTATATTCCGCCTCTGGGAACCCGTTGAGCAGTTTAGTCAAGACGCAGGCACATTTTCACCGGTCGCAGGGCAAGTTTAGTTGGTTAAAACTTGTTGATTGGTAAAGATTCACGCGTTAGTCCCGCTGCACAGCCTAATCAATACTTATCCGCATGAACAACTTCCTCACAGTGAAACCAGACAGGTCAGTCATCTTGGTTTGTACATTATGGGAGGATGTGTTGCAGCTTTTCTGTCCAAACACTGTAACCCTTTTAGGCTCTTTATGTGTTATAAAGACATCTGACTTGCAGCACGCTGCTGATGTAATATGTTCATATTCATTAAAGCTGAGAACTTCATCGTTTCAGCTCAAAATACCCCAATCTCTGCGAACAAACCATGCAAACCAGCAGAGGTCAGATATCGAAGTTGTCACCAGAATACTAGTTTTTGTGTACTTATGCTATAGATTAAAGGCTTTCAGTTTAAGGCGGAAAGTTAGAGCCACTGACAACTAGTTCCTTGCTGGACTATGAACCCTTTAACATACACAATTCTTATCTTCAGCGTCAATGGTCTTGTTTTAAAAGGATTTTTTAAAGTTAAGTTTTAAGGAGTCTGCACAACATAATTCATGTGTTTGGTGGTGTCTGACGAGACAAAATGCAGTGCCAGTGATTATTTGTCAGCATGTATTCTTTGTGTCTTGCTCAGATAAAGGTGCGCAGATTCGCACAGCAGCAGGGAGGGGCAGAGGAAAGAGGAGTGGTGTAATCACTCCATAACTTTAACAGGTGTGTGTGTGTGTGTGTGTGTGTGTGTGCACGCAAGAGAGACAGACAGACAGACAGACAGACAGACAGGGTTTGGAAATACATATGAGGAGAGCAGGATGAGGCGGGCGATACTCTTCTCTACGTCGGAAGAGGAGAGCAGCCGGAGGGACGGGATGAAGGAATGCACAGGGAGACGGGAACATGCAGGGGAGAGGTTTGTCCGCATCTCTCTGGAGGAGATGGAGAGCTACTACAGATGCACCCAGTGCTGTCAACAGCTGCTCCATCGTGAGTTTTGCAGTGTTGTGTGTGTGTGTGTGTGTGTGTCGCTGAGTTTTAACCGTGAGGTATGTCCGTGCATGGACAAATAAAAAAAAATGCAATAAATTGCTGCGTTCACTGACTTTGGAGTTCATGTGCTTGCAAAGTCAGCGGGGAAACGTCGGCACAGATAATGCATTCTGTCTTCAAGGCGTTTCCACAAGGGGTGATTATTAAATCCCCCAAATGGCAAACTGCTGACGAGAAAGTACATTTTTCTCTTCTTTGGAGTTTGAGTGGAGCTGATTGGCAACACACTCATGTACAGCCGTTCATTTAAAGTCATGTAAGTGTAGATTTAAAGCAGATAGACAACATACTGACTTCATTTCTGCCGCTGATCTCGAAGGAGACCAAAGTACACGTGGGAAGAAAAGAGTAATATAGTTTACTACATCCTTATTTACTCAAGGAGGTTCAATAAAAAGTGGTGTAATTATCTGACAGCCTGTGTGTATGTGATATGGGAGTATTTGTGCACCATCGATCGCGCAGACCGCCAGGTGTTTGAAGACCGTGTGCTTGATGATTTTTAGATCAGCTCTATTCTGGTCTGTTTCCTGTTGGCTTTGGTCTGTATTTAGAGATGACGTGTGTATTTTTAGCAAGAGCTGTTCTAGTAATGCTGTGTCACGAAGACAGGTGCTGCGTATTCACTCTTGATCCTGTTTCTCCTCCTTGCCGTTGCTCCATCGACTCATATTCCCATGACTTGTTTGTTTTGGGGTGTAAAACGTCGACGCTAAGACGGGAGCGGAGATGTTTGCCTTGTAGATCTTTAAAGCCATGGTTTTGTTTTTGGTCAGCTGCTGTAACTTCCTCTGGTGCTTCCCTGAATGATGATCCATCGTGACATCTTCTTCCTCCCCGTGTGTTAAAACTTCCTCTTTCCTGAGTATTCTCGTGACTGTCTTTCTCGTGACATCCCTCTTTCTCTTTGTATAGTTTTTTACCTGTTTGACACCTGCTGACCTTTTTAAGATAAAGTCCCTCGTCATCATCTGAGTTGTCGTTAAGTGACCCTGACCCTTCGACACACACTCCTCTCCCTCATGTCCAATCGTCCTCCTCCCGATGAGGGATTTATTGGAGTGTTTGAGTTTTCTGCTCGTTGTTCTCTTTACTGTCCCGCTTTATCACTCTTTCACTGTATTTTTTTCAGATATTGCAACCTCGATTCACTCGTTCACACCTCGTCTTCTCCTCTGCTGCTTGTTGTTCGGCCTGTGAGTCACTTCTCAATTGGTCTCTTCCTGTTTACGCTCCGGCCGGCCAATAGCGTTTGATCCTGCAGCGGAAGTAGTCAATAGGGTTTCTGCAGACATTGGGGGTTCTCAAATAAATAATCGAGCTGGGAGTTGTTCTAGCTGTAGTCTGCACCACATCCCTCACACACACACAGGTCTCCTTTACATCCCGTACACACACACACACACACTGAAGTCTGATCTGCATCCCATGTAAACACGTTGGGGTTCGAGGCCTCGCGTGTGTCATATTAACTGATGCGCTAACACACACTGTTTATTGTTGAACAAACAAAGTCCTGCAAATGACCGGAAGTCAGTTTAATTTGAACCGTCGGATGAGCATGAGCCTTTTATAAGAGAAGATCACGTCATGATGAATGTCATCGTTGAAGAATTTAAATGAGGTGAGGTCATAAATCATGCATAAGACCATGCACAGCTCATTGTTGACACTTATAGCGTACTAAAATAAATGAGTGTTTAGGGTGTGACTGTAAATCAGCCACCCGTGGGTGAAACTGGCTGCTGTCAGAGCTGCTGGATCACAAGGCAGCGGAGACAGGAAATGAACCATTATAAAGCCTCTGCCTTTTCCTGTCGCACAGCCAACGTGCTCTATCATCTAAATCTGACAGAAGGTAAACACACACGCAGCCAGCGCTGCTTTTTTTTTACACAACTCTGTGACGACACGCTTACCGACCTCCATTGTTCCATCCAAATCTTTTTAAATCCCGTCGGCTCAAACTCTGTGGAATCCCTTCATTTATTGATAATCTTATCTCAGACTAGACAGCGAGAGATTCGTCTTTAATCTAACTCTTAATCTCACACATGCACCGTTTTTCATCTCCCCGTGCCTAATCTCAGTCTTTCTACAATTTCTACAATAACCCCATATTTTAGTCCATATTTACTTAAATGTTGACCCCTAATGTTGAAAGCATTTCTGTTTTTGTGCAGCGATTCTGTTTGGGTCAGGATTAAGCACGTGTCCTATTTGAACTTTATCGGAAATAGCTGGAATGATCTTCATTCTGACTTCACATAATCATATTTACAGGTAAATATGACTCTTCTTGATCCAAACTCAGTCCCAGCCTCTTTCCTAGGCATCAAACCATAATAAAAAACAATATTTGAGTGCGAGAAAAACTGCAATATGTGACATTATTTTATTAATGCACAGTTCTGGAGCAACAATGCATTAAGTTCAATGAGGTTTCTTGACTCTAATCATAAAAATGTTCTATTAAAAACAGAACAAAGAGGAAGATGGAAAAAGGAAGATGGAGGTTTATGGAAACTGTACTGAAGCAGTTTAGTGTTACACTTTCACTAAGTGAACGGAACATGCTGACCTTAAATCCACATTTATCAAACTCCAAAAAATGCTGGTCCTACACATCCCACAATGCACCTCACCAGCCTGTGGCAGGAGACCGTCTTTGCCTGCATGTGTCTCAAACTCCATGCCCCCCAGTGTGTGCTTTAATACAGGCTTTCTACTGTTTCGAGGTAATTTTCTCAGACATTTATATGCAAAGTAGAATGTATTTAGAGTGAAGCACTAATTCCAGAGCACACCAACCAGGCTATCCTGTGCAAAGACAAACAGAAGCCACACCTTGTGTGTTTTTTAAATGTCAAAGTCTGCGACGTATCCCAGTATCAACAGTGAAGTGAGAGGAAGGTCTGGGGCAGGACGGGGAGACACAGGCAGGGCGGACGGCCTCATGAGAAAATCATGTATTCCTCTTCCATGTGAAGGAGAACGCGCCACAGAAGGACAGTTTTATAAATGTGTGTTTTCCGCAGCACAAAAGCATTTTATCAATTGAGTTCCCCCGGGGTCTATTCACGTCTCCACCAGTCCAGCTTCTCACTGCAGCTGTGTGTGGCGCACTGGTGAGAGAATGTGTTGGTGCGGCACACGGGGTCCCCCTGCTGTCTTCACTGGCATTGTGTGTGTGTGTGTGTGTGTGTGTGTGTTTTGTGTCAGTGAGAGAAAGAGGCCTCCGTTCCCCTGTGGGCACCATGAGCACACACACTTTGTGTTGACTCTACATTCTGCCAGCTCCTTGATATCTACTTGTTTCTCTCTTCCATTAATGCCAGGATTAATTCTTTTGTTTTACCAACATCAAACACATTATGTAGTTGCAGATTTAAGTGACACAAATTTACTTAACTTATTTTGCTCCCAAAAGAAGGTTCTCATGATTGGTGTTGGATTGGAGCGGCTGTAGCTCAGGGGGATGAGTGGTCGTCCCGCAACCACAAGGTAGCCGGTTTGATCCCCAGTCCCCCCATAGCTCACATGTCAAAGTGTCCCTGAGCAAGACACTGAACCCTTAACTGCTCCCCGGGCGCCTCACAGGGCTGCCCACCGCTCCCTATCCAGGGATGGGTCAAATGCAGAGAAGAATTTCCCCAAGGGGATTAATAAAAGTGCATGTTTCTTTTCGTTTCTCTTTTTCTTAAAAGCATATTTTGTCTTGTAAAGTTGTGCTGACTTTGACATATTTGCTTGATAAAGAACCAAAAACTGTATTCAAATTAAGTGAGAGAGAGCGACATTGAAATGAGTATCTATGAAGATTCTTTGGTCTCGGCTAATTTAGACCATATTTCATACAGCTCAATGTTCAAAACAACTAAATGTGTTAATGCAGTCTAATTGATCAACAAACTGTCAACAGTG
Organism: Myoxocephalus aenaeus; assembly: GCA_038501785.1. Taxonomy (NCBI): domain Eukaryota; kingdom Metazoa; phylum Chordata; class Actinopteri; order Perciformes; family Cottidae; genus Myoxocephalus; species Myoxocephalus aenaeus. The sequence goes on along the minus strand of JBAMJR010000047.1, from coordinate 3,720,587 downwards.
GAGACAGATTACACATAAGATAATCATTATGAGCAGTTACTGTCACTGCAAAGGGCTGAAGCCTTTCAGTGAAAACACTGACATGTGAAACTGGAGGCGGATCATGTGAAACTCCTCCTCGCTGGCTGGTACAGATGGGGAGGGGGGAGGTGTGTGTGTGTGTGTGTGTGTGTGTGTGTGGGCTGCGCTGTGCACTGACAGCTCAGTAAGCGGCTGAAGTCCTCTGCCATAGCGGAATGGACTGCCTGAACTTCCACCGCGATGTCCTCTGACAGACTATGCGGCTGTGTGTGAGTGTGTTTCAGTGTGTGTGTGTGCATCAGAGGGGCATATATGTACCGGCAACACGATGGCTCTAAACCGAGTGTCTCTCCTCTGCCACGATATCACCAGGCTGTGGCTGCAAATGAAGATGATGACAGGTAAAGTGTCTGAGGAAGAACTGGACTGTTAATGTTGTTGGAATGTGTGTGTTTCTTGTGTGTGTGTGTGTGACACTGACTTCTTGCAGTTCCTTAAAGGTTGTCGTGTGAGCTTTTGTGCGTTCTTGTCCTGATACCAGCCGTATCACAAGTTTTAGTTACCGGACAGTTCAACCGAACACCTGCTGTCTGGTACAGGAGCTTGTTTTCTTTCCTTTTGGTTCTCAATTTCACATTTTACAATCATGAGGCATAAACAGACGTGTCAGTGCTCTCTTTTCATCTGGGAAAAGTCCCTCTTATTGTATTCGCTCTGTTCCAAATGGCGTTACAAGTATTCTCTAATCGGCTGCTGAAAGCCGTTTGGTCCCAAGTATGAATGAGCAAAATGAATGAACATGACCTGACTTAGTTACCCACATTGATTTTGTCTCATTGTCCAAAGATGCTTCCCCCGCTGAAGGCATTAGCATCCATCAGATGGTTACATAACTTAATGTGGAGTGCTCCTCGGGCTCTAACTGCGGGTCGAGCTGTATGTTAACATGAGGTCTTGGCGTGTAACACACACACACACACACACACACACACACACACACACACACACACACACACACACACACACACACACACACACACACAGAGCGGAGAGCACGCTGGCAGCATGTTAATCACATTGGTCCCATTAACACAGTGCATTTCCTCCTGTCAGTTGGGAGCAGCGTTGGGACAAAACCCTTTTGAGGGTTTGAATGTCCACATCTCCTTTCCACTCTCGGGTGTGTTCATTGGTTGTCTCTTATTTATTCAGTTTGTGTTTGCGCTGATGTGCACTAATGGAAAACCTGTGAACCACAATGTTGATAATATCACAAAGAGATCTGGTCGTGCTTTTCTTGGCCCTCTGCAGGCTTTTACAGGTGTGTCTGTGGTGATTTTTGTTTTGTGTTGCTGCGCAGAGAGTGTTTGCTCTACCGGCAGATGGACTAAGGTTATTTCATGAGCGTCTCTCTCTCTCACACACACACACACACTCACACTCACACACACACAGAGAGAGTACCAAGGTATCAACCTGTCCCACAGTTTTCGCCAAATCAAGATTAGTAGTTTCAGCTAAGCTCCCGTAATGCAATCTGGGATGTGGATCCGTGTGTGTGTGTGTGTGTGTGTGTGTGTGTGTGTGTGTGTGTGTGTGTGTGTGTGTGTGTGTGTGTGTGTGTGTGTGTGTGTGTGTGTGTGTGTGTGTGTGTGTGTGTGTGTGTGTGTGTGTGTGTGTGTGTGTGTGTGTGTGTGACCTGACATAAATTGACCTGTTTGCATTGGTTATAGCAGCAGTTGTTAATTGATTTAGTCTTCAAGAGTCATTTACAGCAAATGTTGCAACACAAGTGCAAGAGCACCCTATCAATAAAGTCAATGCAGAGCTAGATTGTATTAAGTGGAGGGGATGAATCTTTAATGATCCCAGAGGGGGGATTGGGTGATGGCAACAGCGAGGCACAACAAATCAAACATATTGATTTTTAAGGCAGCAACATATTTATCAGGCTACTACACAGCTCAGAGCCGCTCCAGTGACGTCTCACTGTGTACATATGACCTGAAGTTAATTTCATTTTAGCGGGATTTGCAAGAGCGGGATTAAAAAGGAGGGAACTCCAATGTGTTTGTAGTCAAACTGCTGTTTGTTTATGTTAGACATATCTTTTAGTTGCTACGCCCCAAGTAAAATGTATGCAATGCCCCTTTTAACGGTCAGAATGAATACATTCGGCATTATGTACATTGTTCCCGGTCAAAAAGATGCAAACACACCTTCCAACTTGAAATGAGCTGCATGTGACCCTGGGGCACATCAGATATTCTTCTCATCGTGCCCGACATGTAAGCTTTTAAGACCAGGATCACTTTCTGTTGAGGATTGCTGACCTTTTCACTACGACCTTCTCAACTTCAGCACAGATACAATTTAGTATCAACTTATTCGGATCAAATTTCTGTGCAAGCCAAGATCTGTTTACTCTCTTTGTCAAAATGTTGACAACAATTCCTACTACCCCCCAAATACCCTAAAATACCCCTAAAGTGAATCCAACACACCCTCAGAGACCTTTTAAGAGTATTATAGTGGATGAGCCTAACTTCCAGTGCATGATGTCATTGTGTAAAAGAGTAGTGTCAGTGTTTTCCTACAGCTGCAAGTTTCTTTTAGGGCAAGTAAAAACACAGACCTCCTGGATTCTTTAGTCATTCGCTGCCTCCCTCTTATTCTCTCAGTCTTCCTCAGTTTTCATGTCCTTCTTTGTTCTGTGTGGTGTAATGACCGGCATAGCTCGAGGCAGCTAAAAAAAGGCTGCTGTTTTTTTTTACTCTAATGGTGGCGAGAGAGGAAGGAAGGAGGACCTGTATTTAAATCGTGCTTTGTAGTTTAGTGCGTTGCACCACATATGCCTCAACAGCTCACATGTGTTTAGGTGGTATGATTCACGAGAATATAGACGTTGTTTGACAGGTGGAGGTCACAGTGCTTGATGGATGCACATTTTTAACTTAAAGCAACAGTTTGACACTTTGACGACCGGTGGGATGTCATTTTTACAATACAGTTTGAGCTAAACAAACAACATGCACACTGTTTATTAGTGAGCTTCAGAGGTGATGGTAGTTATATTACCCCATTAGCCATTTCCTCCTGCTATCTTTATGCTAAGCTAAGCTAGCCGGCGGCTGACTGTCGCTTCATTCTTGGTATCAATCTACTCATTTGACCAAAACAAAGTTGTTCTTCTCTGCTAATTGTTTGATTTTGCAACGGCTTTGCATGAACGTTGGATGGGTTCTCATCCTCTGAGCGGTTTGTGTGTGTGTGTGTGTGTGTGTGTGTTGTGACGGCAGCCCAGACTGCAGACAGGGGGACAGTTAGTGTGTTGTTTTGCTGAGATGATGATGATGCCACCATCTATTCAGTAGATCGGGGCTCAGTGCCAGTGACTGAGTCCGGCCTGAAGCTATTGTTGTGGATTTCTAACTGTTTCTAACCGAATGGAGGAAAAGCACATCACTTTCAGCTCCTTGGCCTAAACAAAGGATTATGCGTAGCTGCATCAAAACGATAGGACTCAACCAAGGAAACTATTGCAGAAAACCAATATAGATGATTGTGGAATATCCTCAGTGGAGAGTAAGGATTGAACTTGTGTGACCATCAGTAATATTTCAATGTTCGTCTGGCTGCTTTTTCTCCTGATCCACACTAATTCAAGCTCCGGGGTTGCACATCGGGCACCACACACACACACACACACGCGCGCGCACACACACACACACACACACACACACACACACACACACACACACACACACACACACACACACACACACACACACACACACACACACACACACACACACACACACACACACACACACACACTCACACACATTCAAAGCCACGGTTGGTCGTCTGACCCAGTTGTTGGTGTGTGTGTGTGTGTGTGTGTGTGTGTGTGTGTGTCAGATACCCCACATCAGAGACAGATGGGACTTTGGTAAACCCTGACTATAATGCCAGATAATAGAGCTCAGATTCCCTCACACAAGTGCACGTGCACACACACACATATACACACACACAGCTGCGGAGCGGCTGGCAAATCCTTGCTTCTCTATATGCAAATATACACAACGCAGCTGGCCATCTCTCAGCTGGCATTTGATAGCAACGCAGCAACTTTTAACCCCGCTGCCACACCCTCACCACACGCACACACACACACGCACAAACCTCATTTTTTCCAACCTAGTGCCTTCAAGTCTACGTTCCCAGTCGGTCCGTTCCATTTGTTGCATACCAGAGCAGCAGATGGAGGGCTGAAGGTCTCAGTGACGCCGGAGCGCTGGACGTCCGTCTTATGAATTTCTTGATCCTCTACTTTTTTTTAATGGCACAGCATTAGCCAGGGTCAAAGTTGAGCTCATAGCGCTATCACAATTATTATTTTATACAGAAATCTATTGAACAAACTGCTTGACTCTAGCTGAGAAGTGACTGACGTGTGACTGGATTCTTGCAGCTACAGCATCCAAAACATCTCACTTTCAAGGGCGTCGCTTCAGATTTTTTTACATTTATTTACAATTAATATTTGAATGACAAATCTGTGAAATCAATATGTATGTGCGGTGCATACTGAAAAAACAGCAAGTCATTTTAATTGTCACATTTAAGTTCAGATGTGAACACAACTGATGCATTCAAGTGGTGTATCTTGTCATTTGTAATTCGTTTATTTTAGTTGTGTAACTGCATTAGAAAGTTTGATCCCAGCAACCAATCATAAAAGAGATTAATCCTGTTATCAATGAGCCCTGATGAGAGATTTTCTCAATGTGTGTGTGTGTGTGTGTGTGTGTGACTGTTTCTTCGTGTCATAGGTCGTTTTTGTGTGTTGCTGCACCTCGGTCCGACGATGTCATGCTTGTTTTTGTTTGCATAGTCCTCAGCCAGGGTCCCGCGTGTTTGAGTGAACATCAGACAGCTCTCCAGCTTCCTGTGGCTTTGAACTTTGACCAGCACACCAGCACTGGCAGCCATTAACCAGCACTGAACAGCTGGATGCCATCTTTGAACTGACAGTGTCTGTTTAGCAATGAAAACTTGTAGGAACTCGAGCGCAGAACAAAAAAGAGGAGGAGGAGGCGGCGGAGGCGTTTCGAGTGAGACGGTCATAGACGATGCTTTGTGTTTGTGTAATGGACTACACCTTCATGAGACTTAATTGGGCTGTTGCCTCTCTTTCACCTCCCAGTGCTGACCCAACCAAGTGCGTTTTAACAAATTGAGTTTTCACAAATTACATTGTAAAGGAGCGTTAGCTGTAATCAAATCCAAACACATATACACAGAGTGTGCACTCACTCATTTATCGTTTAAGTGTGTGGGGTGAGATGCTGAAGCAGATGAGATAATCAGGCTGGAGGCTTTGCCTCAAACCAACACTGTGTTTTGCTGGTATTTTAGACCATAGTGCCGTTTGAAGGCCGATATTTGACATTATTTAGTTAGACAGATACTGGCCTCATGATTTCAGCATTTTGATTCATTAGTTTACCTAATTATTGAGGCTGGGAGGACTCCAAGCACCATAGAAAAGGGGTTAGGAAAATATATTTTAGGCAAACATGTTTCATATAATAAGATAATACAGTCACAAAGTTGGTGATTGTGTTTAGGCCAAAATAAAAAAATGCAAGAAAACAATGTTTTCATCTATAAAATGCCATAAAATGGAAACAATTGTGTGTTGTAAATTCAACAGTCCAAAAATCTCAAGGATCTCAGTTTACTGTCATTTATGACAAGGAAACACATAAAAGGTTCACATTTGAGAAGCTGGTACTATAATTAAATTGATTATCAAAATAGTTGGCAGTTCATTTTCTGACCTCTAGCTCTAAAACATACAGAGATGATTGCAATGGATCAACATGGGAAAGAAAGAGATGGCCACCTTGTAGTATTGCATGTGTGTATTTTACAGTAAAGTGTTGCTCTGCTGTTGACCTCCTCCCACAAAGAAAACACATCCACAGTATCAACTAGCACCAGGCCAACACATTAAATATGTAGGCATGTGTAAAGAAACCCTGTCCTCCATTTCATCCTATTGAGACCAGAGCACCTCCACGCTCTTTTTTTCTTCTTTTTCGACTGCCTCATCCCCCCCTCCTCCTTCTCTTCACTATCTTTTCAACTCCAAATCCTCTCTCACACACACACACACACACACACACACACACACACACACACACACACACACACACACACACACACACACACACACACACACACACACACACACACACACACAGGCTTTCAGCTGGAGACACTCAAGAATCTGTGTGATTCAGTTGGCTTTTATTTGTTGTTGAGTTTGTCCCTTATGTAAATCCTGAAAATACAAACACAAGTAATGACACATGTTATATTTGTTTGTATCTTTGAGAGCAACTGGAAGGTGAATTTAACTGTTGAATAGAGCTGAAGTGACGCTGATAAAATAGAGCTAAAAGCTGCGATATCTACTTCTAATGGGCAGATAGTTGGGTTATGTATCTGTTTTCCCCTCAGCTAAGCCCCTGGAAAAAAAAAAGGATGAATGAAATAGTGAAGGGGTGTCGGGGCTTGGGGGAAGGGTGCAAGGAGGCGGAGTGACATTCTTTCTCGGCCCCCCATAATCACTATTTGTGTTTGGCTGCATTGCCCCACTTCCCGTGTGTGTGTGTGTGTGTGTGTGTGTGTGTGTGTGTGTGTTTTGGTGGGTAAAGGGGTTCACTTGCATCCCTGGCCGCTATAGTTTAATTTCATTCATTCGCCTGAGGACAAAGCAGGGCGTTTTTAGGGTTTCAGCCCCAGTGAGAAGCAGCCCGACGCCTGAATGTCTGATATGTTCTCTCCATTCACCCCAACGAGCATGCAGGGTTCGTTTCAGCTCGATGAAAGTGTTGTTTATTGGTTATGAACAACAACCAATTTTGTTTTAGTTTTTTTGCTGTTGCAATAATCAGAAAGATTAATTGTTGAAAAGCGGACGCTAAACTACACTCCTGGCTTTAATTTGTAGTGCAAAGAGTTGGAAAAATGGAAAAGGGATCTACTTAGCAAATCTCAATCAGCGGCATTTTCCCACCTGCAATTAAGGGTTGCCGTGGTGACGGTAACTGCTGAGTGACGAGTTGTTTTGATACAGACGACATTTTTACATCGTGAGAAAGAGTGTTGGGAGACCTTCGTTCAGATCGGGACTATTGTCAAAGACACACACACACGCGCACGCGCACACGCACTAGATACAGTAGAGTCCGAGAGTGCTGCACATGTCTGGCTGTGCTCCGGGGTTTTGGGTCTTAACCCCAGCTTACCGCCTGACACACTGAACTGACAGCTGGCCCGACAACACACTGAAACACAAACCCCCGCATACGACTTGCTCACACACAGTCTGAACGTCGAAAAGACAACCGTGGCCCTCTCACGCTCTACTTATTGTGTTTTTTTTTATAGAGCAATTCACATTTCTCCCTGCCTCCTTTCTGGTTTCTGCTAATTATGGCAGAGTTGTTGTTTCAGGTTAAATTACAGGCTGGTGGACTGTGGTGGAAGCTCTGTGGTCTGTTAAAGTGGACCTCTGCATTACCGTCTCTCTGAACTGCATCCTGCTCTTCTACACTCTTTAACTATTTCTCTTCTTCTGTCCTGCTTTTCTACTTCCCTAATAATATAATTCCTTGACTAATGTCTTTCCTTCCCTGCTTCCTTCCTTCCTTCCTTCCACTTCTGTCCTTGCGGCCTCTCTCCTTTACCGTATTACTGACGAGACGGTAGAAAATATATGATTTATGTCAGCGTGATGGTGTTTGTGTACAGAAGCCGGATGATTCCTGAGTCACTGTTCTGTCATCTTAATGTAATCCCTTGATATCAGGAGCTCTGTGTGTGTGTGTGTGTGTGTGTGTGTGTGTGTGTGTGTGTGCGTGCGTGCGTGCGTGCACGGCCAGTGTTGTTCACTTCCACTGTAATAGATTCCTGCCTCACCACAACTACATGTGTTTTGCGTTGCCTGTTGAGCCGTAAACAGCTCTAACACATGCTGCCCTGCGCTAAGTGTGGACTACACATGAGACCTGCGGTGTGAGTCACAGTCTAGCCAACGCTGACGCTGACACACTGCATGTAGCATTACTGAGAATCTAAGCTGTTAATCTCCCGGGTTTCTTCATCATCATCTGCGGAAAAACAACAGTGTCCTCAGGTCACAGCTCAATGAAAGAGACAACGCTAGTTGTACGATCTATGAATACAGCCGTCTTGTGACAGAAGCATCAATGAGAAAGCCGTTTGGTCGGCTAGCTCTCTCCTAAAATATGAACAGTTTGCTGGTTTTGCACTTAGATGGTAATTGATGCCTCTCGCTGCCAGCCCTGCCATACTGCTTGGAGACCTTGCAACACTCCCATCACGCCGCTCTCAGCGCCAGCCTTTGTCCATACTGCCAAACGCGCGCGCACACACACACACACACACACACACACACACACACACACACACACACACACACACACACACACACACACACACACACACACACACACACACACACACACACACACTGACGTGACAGAAACATCACAGTTTTCATTCACGAATGCACGCACGATTGTACACCATTCCCTCCCTTGTGTTTGGCATACATGGGTCACACATGGCAGCCGACTGGCTGGTGGAGAATGTGGGTTTGTCTCTGTATTGCTCTGTGTCTACATGTCTCGCAGGGCTGAATGAGCTTACTGTAATCCAGCTTGACCGCCGAGAGGAGGGAATCTTACCTCGCTTTCTCCCCTCTCCTTCCCTTTCTCAAAGTGCCTAATACGTATATAAAATGTCTATTTAACAGCAAGGCTTGCGATTGTTTCATAGTTGGACACCAACAGCTAGCCAACACGTTTATAGATACACTTCAGCTGTTGGGTATAAATATAAAGATGGTCACAGTGAATTATTGGCTCCATATCTGAACGTGGTTAAACGGCCACGACGCTCCCCACAGCCGGATTTGAACTTGTTTCGTCGTCTGATCCTGTTTGTAACAAGTCAGCCGACCTCCGGCCAAATGCAATCAGCAAAGAGCTGATAGCTTCGTCACAGGCTGACAACGAGGTTGTGTTTTGTGCCCTCTAATCACTTTCTTCATGTCTCACCGTCTTTTTCCTCAGATGACATTCTGCAGCGGGAGGATGGTCCTCTGTGTGCAGCAGAAATCAGCTCTGAACTCCAGAAACAGTTTGCCATCCTGCCAGGTTGGTTTGATTCCAGTCTCTCCCGACACACACACATACACACACACGCGCGCACACACACAATTCTCATGTTATTGTACCATCGGGCCCATTTAACAAAATTGAACTAATTAACTGCAACTCTGGCGACGGCTGTTTTCTACATTCTAACACAAGTGAAAGTGTAAGTAGACTCAACCTTTAGAATACGCAATTGCATGAAACAATGCATTACTGTTGAATTATTGTGTTGGACTTACAGTGAAGTAAAGTTCAGGATGAACTAGTAACCCCAGATAGATGATTTTTTTTCTTCTAAATTGGCAGCGTGGATTAGATTAGATTGGAGAATTGGGTTGTTTCTGCAAATTTACATTCAAGTAAACTAAAGGGGGATTTAATTTACAAATAGAGCAAATTAGGGTTTCTATAGTAATGCAACAGACCTCCAACCATTTGTCTTAGTTAGTTTTTAGGTTTTACCCTGAATCCACCCCTGTTGATTTCATTTACCAGATTTCCTCTCTTCTCTCATGGAAAGTAAAGTTCTCATTTAAAAAGAAGCATCAAGTTTAAAGTTTGAAATTTTATCTCAATCTTTAACTTCTCGCATGGAAACGTACGCACACTGAAACGCACAGAAACACACACTTCGGGCCCAGTGTTGGGTTACCATGACGAAAACGCCTGCTGAGTGACGGCATGTGAATAATTCATGATGATGATGATCTGCTTTGCAACTTGACCCACCAATGAAAGAGAAGGCCTTGTTTTAGTTTCTGTCCTTTTGTACGTCGGTCAGAAGTGATTTGTGTAAAATGGAATTAAAATCAAGTCACATTTTAATCATGAATCCGTGTCTCCAGGGGGCCGCGGGATGGACGGCAACCCCATCATCGTCTTCCCAGAGTTCCCGGATTTCAGCGAGCTGGAGGATGACGAGGTCCAAAATGTCCTCGGCTACCTCAGCAGCATCCCCAGGTCAGCGTCACACACACCCGCACGCACGCCACCTCCTCCGCAGCTTCCTTTGGGTAGAAAACAAACAAACGGGGAAGGGGGTCTGGCCAATTTGTGAATGTGCAATACCACGTGGAGCCAGCAGATGTCAGCAGTATGATACCAAAGGCCTGCCTCAAGGAAAGCTACTGCACAAAAGACATAAAGAAATAGAGATTGGAAGATTGCACCAAAAAATATGATATCTATAAAATAATATAAGACTTATAGTCAGATGATTTTAATCTAGATCTAGATATCATTTTTCAAAAGAAGATCCCACAATAATCCTCACCCTAAAATAAAGGTTTTAGATGTGGCTTGAGGTTAAATTTAACACAATTGTTTTGCTCATTGAATTGCAATGTAATCATTATACACATCTCGTTCCTTCCCTCTGTACCTCCTCCTCCTCTCCTCCTTCATCCTCTCCTTCCTCTCACCTCCCTTCCCTTTCTTTCACCTCTCCTTTATTGCTGAGTGCTGCATACTCATGCATACACACTCATGATTAAGGGGAGGAGAAAGGCTTGAGATGTATGTATCTCTATACAAATGTTCTCGTGTGTGTGTGTGTGTGTGTGTGTGTGTGTCATGGCGGCCGCAGTGTTTTTTCTTCTTTTTTTTTGTGGCTCATCACCTTTCTTACCCCCCCTTCTCCCCCTCTCCCCCCAATCCCCCCCTCTGAGTCCCCTCCCTTTCTCCCCACTAGCTATATGCACCCTGCTGCCAATCGGCTGCACTCTGCGTCCTGATTGGCTGTGTGAGAACAGCAAGATGCTGGGCTTGGTTTTAATTGGCCGAGGGTGGGAGGCAGGTGGTGGAGGAGCAGAGGGAGAAGGGAAAGGAGGAGGCAGATGCGCTTTATGGATGTGAACGGTCACCTCTTTCCATCCGCGAGCTGCAAACAGATGATTGTGGATGCAGGGATTGAACACTGACAACAGCGGAATAAGGAACATTTAAGGAGGAATGGATTATTGCTGGATGCCAACAAAGGGATATTAAGGATTCGTGTTGTTTTTGTCTCGGAATAGCAAAAATCTCTCCCAGATTTTCAGCCGGGTTCATTCAAGTGGTTCGGATTTATTTTTTCCCCGGTAGATATGGATTGAGGATTTGATGTCGCAGCGTTCCCTGGGTAGTGTTATATAAATTTTTTGATATGTCTGTGAGTGATGATGAAAATTGGCTAAAAATGACGCCCAGATGGACCAACTCAGCAGTATTTCTCTGTTGGCCCCACAGTGTGTGTATGTGTGCGCTGCGCTTTAATCGCTATACTTGTGTGTTTCGATGTCAGGATGTCCAGCAGGACCTTAGCCGGAAATACTGCAGTCACACACACACACACACACACACACACACACACACACACACACACACACACACTACACTAGCTTAATGAGGTTGCTACATATGGTGCTGCCTGTGGAATGAATGAAATGGAATGACGATTTTCACACACACACACACACACACACATATTAACGCAGAGCCAAGGTTGCCATGGTAATCACAAGGGTCTCTCCTAATCATCCCTGATGACAGATGATTACCCCGGACACACAGGCTGTTGTTACAAAGGTTATACCCTCTCCCAACATTGCTTTTTAATTCCCAAAGAATATTCTCTCCTGCTGTGAAGAGCACAGTTACAGCGACCTGGCCTGGTGTTACCTAAGGAAAGCGTGCAGGTTGCACTTCACTGCCTCACTGTTTGAGCAACACTTGATCTCTAGGAGTTGCAGTGCAGGAATATCGTATTAAAGGGGCGAAAGATTGGGATACATTTGAACTTATTTGGTTGAAAATGCAAAGAACAATGGTTTCTCTGGGGATAACGTTGTGTGTGTTTCTCTCCTGCAGCGTTGCAGCATCAGCAGAGGGTTTCATCCTGGTCATCGACAGACGACTGGACCGATGGGCCGCCGTCAGGGCTACCCTGCTCCGCATCGCTGTAAGACCCTGTCTGTCTGTCTGTGTGTCTGTCTGTGTATGTGTATGTGTGTGTGTGTGTGTGTGTGTGTGTGTGTGTGTGCATCATTTGCTGATGATGTACCTCTGACGACTACAAATGGCTGTTTTGGACTGTGTGCGTTTACTACACGTGGTAATGCTTCTTTAAACACAGATCTGTGGGTGTATTTGCTGGTGTCAGCTGTGTGTGTGTATAATTTGGGTGGTCACCCCTCAGAGTAATGGATGTTTTGGTGTGTGTGTGTGTGTGTGTTTGCTAGTGTGTGTGTGTGGGGGTTTTGAAGAACACGATGGCAGTTCAGCGACTGAGTTGTTTTTCCTTCTGGATGTTGAAACGAAGCAGGAGGGGAGTTAAAAATAGCGTATTATGCCGAAGTGGTGGGGGGATTCTGGCAACATGTGAACAACACAGTGTGTGCATGTGTGTGTGCGATGAGACGCCGTCCTGTTTGAATTGGAAAGTCCAAACAACGCGAGCCATTAGCCTAGCCCACTTCTTTCTGGACAGCGTCAAACTTTCTCTCCTCTCTGGGAAGATGAATCGAAGAGTGAAAGTGAGGGGGGAAATGGAGAAGGAAAAAAAAAAGAGTAGAGAGAAGGCAAAAGGAAAGGGAATCATGTCCAGAAAAATTATCCAATAATATGAATTTTAAAGTCGAAAAGAAAACAGTTGTATCTCCCTTTTGTGTTTTTAATTCACTCTCGCAGCGTCCAGGATTGTCCTTCATACACTCCATCTTTGACTCATGATTAACCAACACATCTGTTGTGAAGATGCTCATCCTGCATTACACCACCTAGCATGTTCAGCATATGCAAATATATGCAAATATATGCTAATTGGACACTGATTATAATCAAATCTAATAGTCTTTCCTTGGTATTTCTGAGAAACTATCCCCACTGTGACAATAAGTCATTATGAAGCTCCTGGCTTTCTAATTACTCCACCATGTCGGTTTAACCTGGATGCACAAACATCTGCACACTCAGGACCCCACTCACCAATCACAATGGACCATTCCAGCTCTGTTATCTCAGTCCAGTCCATTGGCCCAGTCCTTGTCCTTGAAAGGGACGTTAATGGACTGTGGGCTGCTCTGATAGCAGGGAGCCAATTAGTAGTTGGCTCTCTGTTTTAATCCGTGTGGAATAATGAGAAGCGAACCAAAATACATGGAAACACTTGTATTTTTTCAGGCAAAGTATAAATGTTAAGGAGAAATTTATATAAATTCAGAACACTTCAACAAACCAAAGTCTATTTATTAAATATATGATTTTGTTTTTATCAACGGCCGTTGACTGACGAGATGTTTTCATTTAGTTATAAATTATTAGTTGCAAGACTTCTGGGAAAAACACTTATTTATTTTATTGGCAACAGTTGGACGAGATGATTAATACCTCTCTTGTGACTGTCTGTTAAATATGAAGCTGGAGCCAGCAGCCAGTTAGCAAAGCTTAGCATTAAGACCGGAAACACTCTGACAAAGTCCACCTGTAAAGCTCATTATTTAACCTGTTTCATCTTGTTTGTTTAATCAGCATAACACTCAAGTTCCGTCTCTGGTGACAATAAAACTAGGGCAATACAAACATTAATAGCGAAGATAAAATCTGTGTAGAGAAGCAGGTCTTTTTCCATCCATTACCTCACTTCTTTGCTCTACTTTTGTGCTCCTTGGAGTCATCTTCTCCTTCCCTTCCCACGCAGCACTTTGAAAAGAACCACTCAAAACCACTCGGAACACTGTATTTGTTATTTTCGGCTGTATTGGTTGAAATGTTCAGGCTTTTGTTGAGGTCTCTGTTGGTCTTTTCTGTTGTGGATTATAATGTTGGAAGTCATTTCTACGGCTTTTAAATCTCGATGCTGATATTCTTGTTGACAGGAAGCCTACTAATATGTAATATATAAGATTGCAGTAGTGATTTATTGATACCAAGATGCTGCACCTGTGATGTTTTAGGGAACTCAATAGAGAAATGTTTCACCAGGATGACACAAAAAAGAGAGACCAAGGTGGAATGATGTATTGAATGACAAATACAAACAAATCACTGTGATATGTTGTGTATCGGAGATGCAAAGATGGTACTATGTAATTAGCACGACCTTATTTAGTCAATCGCTAGACCCTTAAACATAAGTCCCGTTCAATAAAGATTCACCAGGTGTTTCAGCTTTAAAGCCCTTGCAGGTTTCATGTATCGGGAGCAGAATTATGTCCCAAGACGTCCGTTCTGGAAGCAACAGCATAACTTAACCTGAAGCCGTGAGCAGCAGGTGATTCACACGCTCTCCTCAGTTCAATGCCCTGCTGTGGATGTCCTTGTTGGCCAACGCCCACTTTGTCCACTAGCCAATGACAGTCTTACTGGAGGATGAAGGTCGTTCATCTTCCCGTGAGACGCCGTGCTCGTCAAGGCCGTTCAAGGTCGCCCGCTGTCATTTGCCGGTTCTCCTGCCGGAAAACAAAGAAAAGAGGAGTGGGCAGTATTGTCATGTGCGCAGTGATGTGCTACAGCGGTAAATACAACTGGGGATGAACTTTGACCTCTAGTTTCACCGTGTAAAAGGCAACAGTTGCTTTCTGTAGATCAACAATCCAAATAGCAGAATAAAATTAGGGCAAACAGGGTGAATCCACATGCTTTCGCAGTCAAATGAAGATGGGATACTTTGGCCTGTCTCTGTGATTCAGGGTAATGGAGATGCAGTCATTGAAGCATACAGGAACATTGCTGCGGGGGGAAGACATCAGCTGGTGCAAAGAAGAGGCTTGAATTTGTTCCATTTTTAACATGCAGGCTAAAAGGCAGTTACAGGACAGCATCCTCGGCCAATCTCTTTGTCATAATGTGGACACTTTTCATGGCCAGAAGCAGAGATGCAGACAGAGGGAGCGTGTGGAGGGAGGTGCATCCAACTCCCAGGGGAACAATGTGGATGTCATTAGAGGACCTGAATGGAGTGGGTTTCCTCCCCGAAAGAATATGAATCACCCCGGTCAACAGAAAATGATATTCTAATCCTAATCATTTATTTATGTGCGCTCGCTATCTGCGAGAAGTGTGCATCGCTTTAACGTTGAAGTGTGTCCAGGGGATGTGTGTGCACATTAGCATGTCTGTGTTCATCTGTCAGGGGGATGCACCCAGCAGATTGTGTATTATCATGTTAATGCAGAGGCACAGATTAAACCGCGACCTCTCTGGGTTTATTGAATTTAATGGTTTCCAATTAGAGATGTATTGCTTGCTGTGTTTTGTCCGGTGTGTTACTGGTAGAACAAGAATCCGCTTTTACATTTTCATCTAATTAACGTCCGAAATAACAGTTCTTTTGCTTTTTAGTTGCATCTTTCCGGCAGTTTATCATCCGCGGGTGTTATTCTAAATACGTCGTTTTTTGGTCAAATTGAATTTTCCAACCTGGCTTTCTTTCATCAGCATCGTGTGTGTGTGTGTGTGTGTGTGCCAAAAATAAATGCGTGGAACTGCAGAGTGACTTTTTAAAGACTCTCTCAAACACACAGACCTCTCTCTCTCTCTCTCTCTGTCTCTGTCTCTGTCTCTCTCTCTCTCTCTCTCTCTCTCACATTGTCTCTCTGGATCATCACTCGCTTGCATTCCTTCATGCACTCTCCATCTCGCTCCATGCGTTTTCCCAATGAGAATGGTTTCCATGGCAACGCCGTGCAGGCATTTGAACACGCAGGTCTACTCGCAGACTAAATTTGTACAGCATTTTATAATTATTTCATTTTTTTACCAGTCCCGTCAAAGCACTCGTGTCTGTTCTTATGGGATGTTCTCTGTGATTCCGATGAATATCAAATGACAATGGATGCCGGCAGTGGGTGGCACCATTTTGTAGAGATTGAAGACGCCAGTCACTGTGTCGTTTCCTCACATATGCATCCCTCTAAACGCTGTAAAGATTTAAAGAACCAATCATTTCATTGCTATTCCACTGCGTTCCAGTCGGTTGTTTGCATGAGCAGCTCAGTACACACTACTGCTACTAAGATGTCATCGACAGAAAAGACAGGAACAAGCAATGAATGGTGTTTGATCGGGAGGAGATCCAACTATACGTCTTGAATATTTTCTATGTTTTCTACATTAACCCCATTCCCCCCCCTTTATTTATGCCAAAACTGAGGATTTAATGAGCCTGTCACACGTTTCACAGCTTGCCTCCGGGCCTGTGTGTGTGTGTGTGTGTGTGTGTGTGTGTGTGTGTGTGTGTGTGTGTGTGTGTGTGTGTGTGTGTGTGTGTGTGTGTGTGTGTGTGTGTGTGTGTGTGTGTGTGTGTGAGCATGTCACCATACATCGATTTATGATGCCTAACAGGGTAGAGCAATCCACCCAGGGTTTTAGAGGAAGCCATAACCAATATAGCCTTTCAGCTGAGTGGCCTCTTGGGCTGTTGTCTGTGTAAAGGCAATTCTACGCTTTTAACCTGTTAGTGTGGCGGTGGAGAGACAAAACGCTGTGGTTACTCCCAAAGCCACAGGACTAATTTACCTTGCAGTCACAGCCTTCTAGATGAGGTGTAACAAGGGAGGAACTGTGAAGCAATGTAGGAGATTTAGTGGATATTAAATCCCAGGGAAAACCTCTTTATGGCTCATGATTGCAGCACAGGGACGGCTGTTATACAGCGTCGAGCTTCTCCAGCAGCACTGACCTTGAAATGTTACCAAAAAAAGAAGGCAGCTATATTAAAACTTTGTTATTTTAATTTGTTGTGTTAATCAAATCCAATATGGCATCTGTGACCATTTTCTTTTCCAGCTCACTATGAAAACAAAAAGTGAAGGCCTTCATTTCAAAATAGGAATTGATGCATCAATCAAGACATACTTGATTACTAAAAAGTGAACTACCTCCTGTTTTTCTCCCTCAGGGTTCATTTCCAGGGAACTTGAACTTGGTTCTGGTGTTGCGTCCCACTACTTTGCTCCAGCGGACTCTGTCAGACTTCCTGTTCAAGTACAACAAGGATGAGTTCAAAATGAAGGTGTGACTTGTACATTGCATGTGTCTTTCCTTCTTTCTATATTGTCATAACACCTCATATGATCAGCTGGTTGTGTTTCATCAGGTGGTGATGCTGAGTTCGGTGACTGAGCTCCATGCTTATATCGACCCAGGACAACTGACCACAGAGCTGGGAGGAACGCAGGAATACCGCCATGACAGCTGGATCTCACACCGCACTGTATGTACACGCACATGCATGTTTTTCAGTATTATCTTTTTGTGTTCCATGGCAAAAAAAAAAGAAAGAAGCCAGTTTAACTATTCTTATGTGTCTCCCTCCACAGGCAATCGAGGCGTTCGCCCTCATGGTGAAGACCACGGCTCAGACCCTGCAGGCGTTTGGCACTGAGCTTGCAGAGACAGAATTACCCAACGATCCCGAGGCCACCACCAACCTGCTGCACACGCACACTCTGAAGAAGGATAAGATGAAGGTCAGACATGCCTTTCTGTCTGCTCCACGCATGTTAACCCACTAACGAAGGCAGGCATTTTGGTGGATGATTGTTCTGAAGAAAATGATTTGTTCCATTTCCAGGAGGACCTGCAGGTGGCTCTGTCTCAGGGGGGACGCCTGTTGGAGTGTATAAACGAGCCTCTACAGACGGACCCTGAATACAGCATGACCAGCGACGAACTGGAAAACCTGGACACCGTAAAGAGGTAGAGGAAGGGATGAAGGCAAACATTAACAGATGAGGAAGTTGTCCCTGAACGCGTCAATGAATC
Source organism: Myoxocephalus aenaeus (assembly GCA_038501785.1). Lineage (NCBI taxonomy): Eukaryota > Metazoa > Chordata > Actinopteri > Perciformes > Cottidae > Myoxocephalus > Myoxocephalus aenaeus. Next base: position 3,702,564 of record JBAMJR010000047.1, on the reverse strand, counting down.
CTCCCTCCTTTCCCCCTTCCTTCCTCTCAGACTCCTGGGTCAGCTGGACGAAACGGAGACGGCGTTTGATGATTTCTGGGAGCGTCACCGCACCAAGCTGGAGCAGTGTCTCCAGCTCCGCCATTTTGAACAGCACTTCCGTGAAGTGAGTTGAATTATGGGATGTGTGTGCGCGTTGCTTTGGACGTGCCTACTGGCAATATGAGTGCACATTACGCAACACATTAACAATGAGCGTGTTCCCAGGTGCGCGCTCAGCTCGACGTGACGTCGGAGCGGCTGTCCGGTTTCTCTGAGGTCAGCGTAAGCCCCGCCCACGCTGAGCACGTCCTCCGAGAGCTCAGTGGACACGAGGACAAAGCCGGTGTAAGACACACACACACACACACACACACACACACACACTCTGTCCTGATTCATCATGCAGCACATGCTGAACACTCTCACCTTTGATGCCTCCTTGAAGCCATATGGCTAATGATATAATCAATGTGATGCCCTGTCCCATCCCCCACTCACAAGCTTCACATGTGAAAATGCTGATATAGGTTCTTTAAAAACTGAAAGAGGTCGACTGATTTGTACAAAGTAAGTGTCCCGCTCCTGCCAGCATTGTAGTGAACGCCCCGCTCCACTTAGACAGAGAGGACAGAGGAGGGCGACGACAGGTTGTTTCATAGCCAGCAATGGATCGATGACGTGTCCGCTGCTTGCTGACTGCCCAGCATTCTTCCCCGTACCCTCCTCAATATTCCGATATTAAGAACAGACATCTCCGCTGCGTTTCAACAGGACGCGCTGGACCGTGCCCTGTCCTTGGCATGTGAAGGTGACCGGCTGATAGAAAATTCCCACTATGCGGAGGACTCCATCAGGCCCAAGTGCAGCGAGCTGAGAGGAGTGTGCGAGGAGATCAGCTCCACCCTGAGGAGCAAGAAGAGCCTCCTGCTCAGGGCGATGGAGCTCCACCACGCTCTGGAGAAGGTAGGAGTGTGGAGAAAGATGATCATTTTCCAACTTTTTCCAGACTTTGTGGTCCATCATTTCTATAAATATGTTCCTCCCAGGCATCGCGGTGGTGTGAGAAGGGCATCTTCCTGTTGGCCAGTCAGCCAGTGGACCGCTGTCAGTCTCAGGATGGAGCTGAAGCAGCTCTGCAAGAACTGGAGCGATACCTGGACACGGCGACGCTGCACACCATCGCTGACCGCGGCGCCATCTGCGGCCAGTATGAGGCGGTGCTCACAACTCAGCTCAGGGTCAGTAGGATGTAGACTTAACAGATGAAATTATACTCGGTTCACCTTTTTAAGTTAGTTCGATGCAATATCTGCGCTCGTGTTTGGTCTCCATCAGGACCAGGTAGAGGGAGTTTTCCTGAAGCAAAGCTCCGTTCAGGAGATGTTTGAGAAGAGACGCGTCAGCCTGAAGAAACTCGCTGCCAAACAGACCAGACCAGTCCAGCCAGTGGCACCGAGACCTGAAGTGAAGTCTCCGCTATCCTCTCCCAGTAAGCCCGGATCAATAGATAAACCAGTTTGATGAAGAAGACTTGATTTAAGAATCTTCTGACCTGGTTTTTTCTCTGTCCTTCAGATCAACAGAGAAAAGACAGAAGATACTCTGCAGATAATGCCCTCTGCAAAAAGGTAAATGCATGACTATTAATCGATTGGTTGGCAGTCAATATTGATACTGGATTCGATTGGACTTTTCTTCCTTTATGATGATCAGTTCGAGGTAATTATTCCTCAAAATGGTCGGAGATGTTTAGTCAAATACTACATATGAATGTGTGTTCGTCCAGGTGGAGTCTCCCTTACATATCGGTGGCACCAGACATGCTTCTCTCTCAGAAGAGGAAGAAAACCTGGCAGTGCTTCGGCGGTAAGGGAGGGGTGGGGTCAAAGGTCAACCTTTAGAGCCATAGATAAGAAAGCAGTGATACGGTAGCTGACAGAAACTTCTGTTTCTCTGTGTTGCAGCCATGTGATGAATGAACTGCTGGAGACGGAGAGAGCATACGTGGAGGAGCTACTGTGTGTGCTGGAGGTGAGTGTTGGTCACGTCCCTTCAAGCGACTGCGGAGATGTGATTCAGTCCCAGCATCTGTTCTCTGTATCGGTAACGCATGTACAATTAAACTCCAGGGCTATGCAGCCGAGATGGACAACCCAGCCATGGCCCACCTAATCCCCAGCACCCTGCTGAGCAAGAAGGTCGTCCTGTTTGGCAACATGTCTGAAATCTACCAGTTTCATAAGAGGTACGCTTCCTCCTCTCCAGTATTTATGCTAAGCTAAGCTGGCTCCAGATGTGAGAGTGGTATCAATCTTCTCATGTAACTATTGGCAAGACGGGGAATAACTGTACATCTCAAAATAACCTACACCCTTCATGTTGTTTGTCTCCAGGACGTTTCTTAAAGAACTGGAAGCGTACACTGACTGCCCAGAGCTAGTGGGCCGCTGCTTTTTAGAGAGGGTAAGCACTTATCTCCCGCTCTCTGGTGTGGCCTTATAACGAACCAATACAAAAAAATAATCTTTATCCTAAAAAGTAAAATCAATGACAGACATAATGTAACGTCTCTCTGTAGATGAAGGACCTGCAGATCTACGAGGCGTACTGCCAGAATAAACCTCGCTCTGAGAGCTTGTGGAGACAGTGCTCCGACTGTGCCTTCTTCCAGGTAGCCCTTTCACCCCTCACTTTAGCAACACATTCCTATCCGTGCGGCCTATAAGATCAATAAACTCTAAGTATCCTTGTTGGTTGATGTTTTTGTGAACCAGGAGTGCCAGAAGAAGCTGGAACATAAACTTGGTTTGGACTCCTACCTCCTTAAACCTGTCCAGAGAATCACCAAGTACCAGCTACTGCTGAAGGTGAGCTGTGTCCATGCTGTGTTTTTGACTTGTGTATCCTAGTGGGTTCATTTCAATCTCACTGTATTCACACTTTTTGTTGTGTGTTTGCAGGAGTTGTTGAAGTACAGCAAGGGGTGCGATGGCTGTGACGACCTACAGAAGGCGCTCTCCTCCATTCTGGGGATCTTGAAGGCTGTTAACGACTCCATGCACCTCATCGCCATCACGGGATACGAGGTCAGAGACGGTTGGAATGATTCGGAGCAGCCATTTAGTCGGTTGACTTTAAGAGTGGAACATTAAATATATGTCCGTCTTCTCCCTTCTTTTCAGGGCAACCTGTCGGATCTGGGTCGCTTGCTGATGCAGGGCTCCTTCAGCGTGTGGACGGAGCATAAAAAAGGTCACGCCAAGGTCAAAGACCTGGCCCGGTTCAAGCCCATGCAGAGGCACCTGTTCCTGCACGAGAAGGCGCTGCTCTTCTGCAAGAGGCGGGAGGAGAACGGGGAGGGCTACGAGAAAGCTCCATCTTACAGCTTCAAGCACTCCCTCAGTGTAAGCTCACATGAATCAGGTGTTAGTTGGATAGTGGATAGGCAGCCGTAGTGACAGATCTGAGCTGACTGTGTGCCTTCATTCTCCTCTCAGATGACGGCAGTGGGAATTACAGAGAGCGCGAAAGGAGACAACAAAAAGTTTGAGGTTTGGTGTAACTCCAGAGACGAAGTCTTTATAGCTCAGGTGAGCTCACTCAGCCTCTTTGCTTCGTTAGCTGGAGAAGAAACCCCATCGCTGTTAATGCTGTGTAATTTATTTTCTCATCTAGGCTCCAACACCAGAGATTAAAACGTCATGGGTGAACGAGATCCGCAAAGTTCTGACCCAACAGCTCAGAGCCTGCAGAGGTATCATGAACACTCACGGCCACACAAACGTTCGTTTTGCATTTCTTTCTCTGTCTTTTGCACAACATACCAGCTTTCAACTGCAGTTCCTGTTTTAGATGCCAGTCAGCAGAAGAGCTCAGACTCCGTTTTCCCGAGTCCCACCAGCAACAGCAGCTCCATCTCCCTCAGGTGGGTGTCTAGCCTTGTATACGAGCATACGGTGCACCCACAGATAAGGCGCCTTTTATTTATTTTCCTTCTCCTCGTTTCCAGTCCCTTTCGTAGCAGTGGTCAGAAAAATCAGAAGAAGCAAGAGGAGAAGAAGGCGGAGACGAGCTCGGTGTCTGACTCCTCTTCGTCCCCGAAACACAAAGGTAAACATTTGATAAATCCATGAAATGTATTAGTCAACTGTGGCTGAGATGCTCCTACTGAAAGGGGTTAGGGTTAGTAAACCCTCACTGATCTTCTTTTCTTCATCACCTTCATCTTCATGGTTCCTCCTTCTGTCTCTCTACCTCTCACTTACTCTTTTTCTTTTGGGTGGGGGGGGGCTACATTTACTTTTTCCATTATTGCTCTTTTTTATTTTCCTCCATTTCAAACCATCGTTTCCAGATGAACCAGTGACCAGTCCGACCACTGACAGGTCTTCAGTGGCTAAAAAGCGTTTTACTTTGCAGGGCTTCAGCAATCTGAAGAGTCCGAAAGGTAACGTTGGCAGACTGAAAGAGGATTTTAGCGATGGCATTCTGTCTTTAACGAATGCAAAGGTTGATTTATGAGCACTAAAAGGCACCGTTAATTTAAATAAATAAGGATGGGCAGTGTTTTCCCTTCAACCAGTATAATTATCATCAGTTTTATAAGAAATACAGTGCATACATCTGCTGGGATATTAATTGAATATTATTTGTTGCTCCAGTCTAACCTGATGCTGTATAATATGGCTGTGAGGTGAGCTGGTATTGCTAGTTTGTATGTTGCAGTCACTCTGCCTCCTGGTGGTAAAAGTCTAACATTGCTACTGCTGTAGATACACCAGACCTTTAATAAAGAGTGACTGTATGTACATCCGTTCACACTTCACAGTCAGCAGTATCAATTATGTGGTTTTGATCTGATGCTGACCAAAGACTGGAGGTCACACAAGTCACAATATGTACAGGCTTCTTGCTCGTTTCGTTATTTAATGAGTGTTATATTCTTGCTCCGTTCTCTTTCTTCCTCTTCTTCTTCCTCTTCCTCTTCTTCTTCTTTTTCTTCCTCTTCCTCTTCCCTCTCTTCACTTTTTTTCTGCCTGCGTGGCCAGGCTCGGCCCTGAGCCCCGAGCATGGCTCCAAACGCCACTTGGTCAAGAGTGACCCCACACCGTTTGGGTTCAAAGGTACACTGTCGTCCGATAAAAGGGGCCCACCTAACACCAGAGGCCGCCATTCATCCTCCCATCCCTCAACACCAAAACGTGCTCCAGCATGTGTGTTTTGATCGTGTCGATTTCACCCATGTCTCACATAGAAGGATGAAACTGGATATGATGTGACACCAAACATTAATCCAGCAGTATGAGCTGGTTTTCATACCATCACCCGTCACAGTAGTGTTCATGTGTTGGGAGAGAAATGTGTAAAAAGAATATCTGCAGGACATGGAAGTCTTGAAATGTCTCAAAGTCTGTTTTGGCTCATAAATGCCTGAACACTGCAGTTGCCATGTGCATGACAACAATTCCTTCACAGGTCATGATCATCATCACTGAATTATATGTTTTGTGCCGTTTTAACATTTTGGGAATGAATCTTACTTGAGTTCTTACTTGGAGTTAGCTTAGCTTAGCATTAAGACTAGAAACAGAGGGGAACGGCTAGCCTTGCTTTGACCAAAGGTACATTGCTAACCGGCTAACCGGCGGCTGGCTCCAGCTACATTATGCGCCATACAGACATGAGAGTAGTATAACATTATTTGTGAAGATGCCGTGGCGAACACTCAACAACTGTCTGACTACTTTAATAAGGGGAACAATGTGGAGCAGCATTACACTTGCAGGTTTTTCTCCTCGCCCATAATGCTAACCAGCTGTCTGATGACAGGACAAGCTGTCTCACTGACTCGCTGGCTGTTTCTCCCCCCGTCTATAGAGCCGGCTCCCCATGTCACTCTGAGCAGAGTCAGATGGATGAGTACCTCTAGTCTGTTACAGAACAAGCGGCGAGGTACAGAGCCGCTCTGAGGATCAGCCACTTTGGGTGTTTGCTGTGGTTTGTGGTGGACATGATTGTTTTTTACCGGAGGTAAAGTGTGGCAAAATATCCACTTTCCTTTCATTTAGCCTTGTATGGAGTCTTACTGGCTTATCTTTCATTCAGTGTAAGATGCTAAAAGCTATTTCTGCTCTTTGCGCTTGCGAGATAACATGTTAAGTCTCACTCCAAGGCTAAATCGCACAGTTTTCTGGAAGTTACCTGATTTGCCTCAAATCAATCATTCTCTCTTCTTCTACTGTTGGGTGTTTTGGGGTTCGGGGTTGCGTGCCGTGGACATTAAGGAGAATTATAATTTATTTTCCAGCGCTGGCCGTCAGAGCAGCCTTGAAATGAGTCCACATGATTCAAATCTCTGCGTTCTTCTGATCATGAATCTTGATTTAGCTTTGGTTTGTGTTTGACTGGGACCTGTCCGCTGTCTCCACTGATCTTCCCTGGGATTTTGGAGGAGTTTGATTTGTTGTTTTGTGTGTGTGTGTGTGTGTGTGTGTGTGTGTGTGTGTGTGTGTGTGTGTGTGTGTGTGTGTGTGTGTGTGTGTGTGTGTGTGTGTGTGATTTGTCAGACAAACATGTTTTGATCTGATGTTCCAGAATAGATCGTGTGGTTTTGTGCTCCTCACGTGCAACTGGGACTCTATTTCCAAGTGGCATTTGGTTTGCTGCTGGCAAAATTTACATTTCCATAATTCGTGACCAGGAAGCATTTTAATGCCACGTGGAGTTGGAGTGTGTGTGATACAGATTCCTCAAGTCACCTCCCATGTCTCATTATTCCACTTCTCTCCTCCCCTACAGGCTGGAACAAGGCATCTCTCTCGGTGGATGCCTCGGAAGAGAATGATGGGTACTCCAGCTCCGAGGACCCCATGAACTCTGACCCCGAGGACGAAGTAGCACGGAAGCTGGTGAGCCTGAATCTGACGACTTCTGTTTCCGACAATTTGTTGTCTGACGTTTGCCACCTCTAACTGACTGTCTTTGGTGACCTTTGACCCGTCAGGCTCCAGGAAAGTACACGGTGGTAGCGGACTGCGAGAAGGCGGGACCTCAGGAGCTGTCTGTCACGAGCGGAGACATGGTGGAGCTAATCAGAGAAGGAGAGGAGGGACAGTGGTAAACATCTTGTTTCCTCCAGCAAATCCTTTTAATGATTATGTGCAGTCATGCCAACAAAGGCTGTATGAATAGATGTGGACATCGTTGAGTAAAACCACTGCTTGTTCAATCCTCTGCAGGTTTGTGAAGAACCTCCGCAGCAGTAAGGAGGGCTGGGTGGCGGCAGCAAACCTCCTCAGCCTCATCTCAGAGTCCAAGTCATCCCAGTCTCTCAGCAGCTCAGGTATTCTTCTTCTTCTCCAGACACCTGTTCCTCAACACTTTTTTATTGAAGCCGCGACGTGTTCCTCCAACACCGTTGTTGTTGTTTGTCCCACAGACGGCAGCGTCTCGGGGAACCTCAGCACTTCTTCCAGCTGCAGCGAGACCTACACCAGCTTCTCCGACATCAAACCCTGACCCGCGATCACCGTCCCAACGCCACCCCTCGACCTGAAACACCATGTGGAATATGACAAAAAAAAACATGCAGCTGACAGGAGGCCGGATCGACGTGTTTCATCCCACATCCATGTACCAGTCCAACAAAAACAATCCCAACTATCATTGTATCTGCGAAGGCTACCAGAGTTTTATCTGACGGTCTACTACCCCTCCCCCATTTTCTGATTATTTATAACCATCTGTCAGTCTAATTTCCACCATAGCAGTATTAAACTCTCACTTTAGATTATTTTGACTTCAAAGTGATCAACATGTTGGCCTTCTTTAAACGTCACAGTATCTGTGACGTACAGAGGAAAGCTGAATGTCCTCCGTCTGATATTGAATCCTTCTCATTATGTAGCATTGAAGTGGACACGTTTGAAGAACATCTGCACTAAAACCGAACCCCTTCAAGTCAACGACATCACGGCACAGCGACAGATTCTTGTGTGAGACGTCCACAGGTACAGCTATGATCAGACTGGTATTTCACATGGAGCTTTAGTGTCGGACATTAATCGTACACTGTGAAAAGTGGCAGCTGGCTGCAACAAGAGAAGAAGAAAATAATGCTCTTCAGGGCGTGTCACTGTGAGTCTTGTCCCCTTTTTGTACGGGGGACACTCGCAGGGTGGAGGGTGTGTTCGATGCCGCTCGTGTCTGGCGGGCCAGTGGTTGTCTTCTTAAGATAACCAGCTGGTTTTGTGGCATCATCTTCTATTAAAAACAGTTAAATGCATCACTAGGTGAATGTCAACCACAGCACTACCTGGTGGTCAGATGTCATGCACATACAAATCACTCACACAGCGAGCGGCAGCTTGGAACAACTTTTGGACCTCTCTTTTTCTTTTTTGTGTGTGTCAAGAGTGATTGTCTAACTCGCCTCTGAACTGCTCTGGATTTACCTCTCAGGAAGCCCGAGACGTTGCGTGAGCAGGCAGGTGTGACTGCATACCTGCCTGTGTCGACTATACGTCTTTGTGTGCGAGCGTCCTTGCACACTTGTGTCGCTTCAGAACAAATCCAACTAGTGTATGTCACCCCCGGAGGATAGAGGGCCATTCTGACGTGCTTTAGCTGCTGGATTAAAGTCTAATGAGTTCAGTGACATCCCCCACGTTGACGGAAACTGTTAAAACTCAATACTCTGCACGTGGATCCAGTTTTAGTGTCATGACCACTGCGCTCACCTATCTTTGGTTTGCGCTGTGGCAACAAAAGCTGGCTTTGTCCCCTCCCGCCTCTCCCAGCCCCACTCAGGCATGTGACAGTAGCCACTTCTCTACAAGCAGCGCTAACCAGGGCCAAGACCGTCTCTCGACATGTCTGCACCACCAGCCCCACAGCAATATTTGCTTGCGTAACCATGATGTAGCCGAGTAATCGAATAACAAGGTGCAAATAAGAAAGTCTGACAGGGGGGTGGTGAGTAAACGAAGTTGGCTGTAGTGGAAACGAGGGTGTTGATAGCGTGTCTCACACAACCAGCTGCACACCAGTCAGCTGTGCTATTCTGAACACTGAATGACACCTTTATCACACCTTGTTTTTTAAGGGCGAACATGTTTTGTTTTTTTATACCCGACGAATTCGACTGTATCCACAAGCCACACTGTAAAAACAATCATCTTTTCCCCCCATCTTTTTTTGTATTGACTGTGTGTTGAAACAGTGCAGCGTGGTGTTAAACTCAAACCACCACCACCACCCCGTGGGTTGTATTTGTCCACCACTGTGATTTTGTTACACACGGCCCCGACTATGATTAGTGCTCGTGATGGTTTTCTCAAGCTCTTTTCGCCGAAAAACACCTTCCCTATTAAAATCCCAACACACATGTCCTCCTTATGAAAGGGAAGATTCTTCTCCAGGAAAAAAAAGGACGCTTACGGGCCTCTGTGTCAAACTGTGAGCTAAACCAGAGAGTAAACTAAGGCTGGCATTATGTGTCGATGTATGTTACACTTGTACAGATGTGTCCTCTATACCTCACATTGTTTTCCTCGAGAGCATGTACATTGTGAAGAGGATCATGGTTTATGTGAGTCTCCTTGTCTCTCTGTAGCGTCTCTCTTTGTGGCATGTTCCTCATGGACCTCTCTTATCAAAGCCCTGAACAAGGCAAGTATTTTTACCAGGCACCATTGTATGTCTTGAGAGTTTATTTTCTGCCCTCCTGGGAGCTGACACGGGCACTAAACTTCGTCAGTGTTCTATCATGATCACACAATAAAGCTTCTTGAATAGTTTGTACTTTTTGACTTGGAGGCTGGACAGACGAGAAGGGTTATATTTTTTTGTTTCTTTTTATGCAGCACATTGCAGCAACCACTGTCTTTATTTTCCTATTGTATCTACTGAGTATGGTGTTGATATAAATATATTATAATGAGACATATGTGTATATTTGTAAATATGTAATGAATTGTATGTACAATGAAAAGCAGCTTTAATAAAGTCTGAGATGGTTTCCTCTAAGGGATTTTGCCTTCTTTTTTTTAATGAGAATTTAAGCTATTTTATTTTATTAAAATTTTGTTTGAATAATATTATAATTTGTAACTGGCAAAACCTTTGATTAGACTATGTAAGCCATGTGTGCTTTTAGAAATACCATTAACTGGCATATTTATTAATTAAATACATTTTTAGTTTATGGATTTTGTATAACCTTATTAGTCAACATAAAATCACATGGATACATTGACAATGTTATAAAATATGTATTTTGATCCGGACGTGTAATGTTAAGCACGTGGTATTTAACCTCCAATGAGCTTTTTTCCAGTTTAGACCGGGGGGTGCGTTCCAATATGTACACCATCCGACCTTCAGTCTCTTTTATCCTTTATTTATCCCTCTTAGTCGTTGAAAACAAGTACATCCTGTCAAATAGAATAAATAATGTTTTATATTTGTTTGAATACCATATATTATGGTAATATCTGAGGCAAGGTGGGTAAAAGGACTTGTTACGAGAGGATGTGAACGAGACTCAGCCGCGGCTGGAAAGATACAGATGTATAAAGTTAGCATGCGGGAGCCAGACTCCTACCGGAAGTGACGCGATTTGCACTATAAAGCTAATTTGTCTGCGCGACAGTGAAATATTGTAAAAATAGAACTTTTCTTGATTACATTAATTAATACAGGTGATATTTTAACTGTTAATAGTTGTTTCCATCTTAATTAAACTCTCGCTTTCTCTTCTTCGTCCATTAATGTAAAACGGACCATGGCTCGCGCAGGTTTCATCACGACGATTGACACCGGAAGTCGTCCGGTTTGTTCACGCGAGCTTGTCATTTGATTAAAACGCGACCAGATGGAATTCCGCACTGGCTTCTTAACAGATTCCCCACATTTTAAATTGCATCGCGCTCCTTTTTAGTGGACTTTCCTGCTCACAAACAGCCCTGGCGTGACTACAACAGCCCGTCTGGGAGGCTCGGCTGCGCTGCGAACCGGGACAAACGGTCGAGACATTTACAGGATTCCCAAACCAAACCATCCTCCCACTGAAGGTATCGTTTCTCGCTCCCAGTTATCTCGAGGGAGCGATACTATCGCCCTTGACAGTCTTCGTAACTTATCTCGGGGTTAAACGTGTGTCACGTTAAGAAGTGAGACCTCTCTGACGTAATTTGGAGCAGTTGCTTGTGGCATTAAATGCAGACGGTTGTGATTAGCTTTGGAAATCTGTCAAACAAAAAGGGAGTTTAGCCCGGAGGCGAGAGGGGTGTAGCCTTGTTAAAGCACCCTGTCTGGGACTGTTCATGCGGCCTTACGTGTGATTTACTGCCGCCTTCCTGATGCACACTTGTTCCCTTGAACACTCTCGTTCAAGGGCTCTTTAATTCTTCAGCAGCACAAACACTGTGCGTGTTTTTTGTGTTAGTTTGTTCCTCCTTGCTGTGTTACTTCAGACGACCAGCGTCATGCTAGCAAGAACGAAAACATTGCGGCTTCCGGTTACATATTTCATAATAAAACCTGTCAAACACTGTCTAGTGCTCAAACTATTATTTAATTAACCTACTAACTTCTCTCCAGACAGTTAATCGCGACAAATTTAATAAACGAACTGTTTAGGACAAATGTCAAGTTAACATGGACGTCGGTCATATTTCACCTACATTTTTGTTGATTTAAATAATTTAAGAAATAATAAACATATTGATCCATTTTGAATACAATATAGTAGTTGCAACACTGTTGATGTTTTTGTGTGGTGAAGATTAATATTGTACAGAGTTAAGTTGTAATACAGTGGATCCAATGCCATGAAGTGAGTTGTCCATTACTCCATTAGTTTTGATGGGTATTGACAATTGTTTCAGTCAATGTTTAGGATGTTTTAAATCTGCATAACTGCCTAAAATAATATATTAACCCTTGTTGACTCTCCTGATGAAGCAACTGTGCATGGCAGCAGACAGTGTGCACTACAAATTGCCTTTAATTAGTCATACGCTTATAATGTAAGGACGGTGGGGATACTTTACACCTGTGACTGGCCAGTTTGTGACATACAAGTTCTCCCTCACTCTGCCATGACACTGTTTACCTAAGCAGGTGGACATGCAGCAGGTGGAACCAACTCTGACGCAACCAATAACAAAGAGCTGTAAACTGAATCTTTATTGTGTCTGTAAACTGCAGTGAAGCGCATCAAATAGGGGCATCAGGGTCTGTTGTGATATCGGGTTGCTCCTGCAAACCTTTTCCCATGCAAAGTAAAAGATCACATCATTATTAATCTCAGCAATGGACTTGAGCTGTTGTTTGTCCTTTTCTGGGAGCGTTCCTGTCCAGGTTGCCTCGGAGAGGACAACCTCCTTGTGAAGCCTCTTTGTAGTTGGAGATGAGTCAGTGATGTAGTTCAAACACGTTCTCTCTCTCAAGGTCCTGGCTCTCTAGCAAAACTACTTATTCAAGGTAGAATTTGGAGCAAACCAGAGTGTTTTAAAAACATAAAAAGCCCTGAACTGTTTTGAATTGTATTAGATTCAAGGCTCTTTCAAAAGTACAATATGTAGGTCTCATTTAGGCTGAGTGAGTGTGTCATGAAGTGCTGCTCTGCATTCCAAGACGAGTCGAGGAAATGCTCACGTCTGTGAAACCTGTTTCTAGCACGATCTGTGAACCGTCCCAAGTTGTTTTTGCCACCAGTGCAGCCGGTCTGACATGTGCTGTAGGTGTGACGGAGAACTTTCTCGCTCCACTGGAATGACTGATTATAGTCATCAAAGCCACCTGCTCCCAGTGTGACGGCCTGCACAAGGCAGCTCTGCTATTTGACAACTGATACAGATTTATTGATGTTCATGTGTCACAAGACACATTGTTGTTTTATTATTCGAGGGGTGGGCATGGTGGATTTCTGTATTTGCGTAAAACAACAACATTCCTGCTTTTTCTGTGACAGTAATCTGAGTATTTTGGGGTTTTGGACAGAAAATAATGCAATTTTAAAGTCATCACATATGGCATTGTTTTTATTGGGATGGGCACTTTTACATGAAATTAGGTGCAGCTATGATTTGTAAAATAGCTGTATTTATCACTTCAAGAGCAGAGCACAGGTGTTATTTTAACACAATACATTTGCCCGTGTAAACCAAATCCAATTTATTTGTCAGACCATTATGATGTAGCTTTATACAGAGGAAAGGGAGAGGTAATAATTATCATCATGATTACAGAAGCATAAACAAAGGTGTCCTAAACACAATATGAATACAAATATTATGCTGCTTGAAATGCTGATGTAATGGCTTGTTTTCTGGAATTATTATTTAAAGTCAGATTGAATTTGTGACCTTATAGCTTTAGTTTTCTATATTCTTATTTAAAGCTCCTGTGATCTCTCATAATTACAGCTGAAAATTCATATTTAGGGGCGATACGGAGCCGTCCTGCGTTGGATTATACCTGAACAGAGCAGCTGCGTACCAAAGTAATTTGTTTACATAACATTTAGTCAGTCTTGGAAGGCTTCACAGTAACCTGGAGTTTAAGCTTTCCAGATCTCAATGACGTGCTATTAGATGATTAAATGGACCTTTTGAGATTTCTTTTAATAATCAGAAACATTTAGATCTAGCTGCAGCCACAAGGCTGGAGGACAGGGTAGAAATATTAGACGCCTGACTCGGTCGTCCAAAATATTATTGGATTAGAAAGCAGGGGAGTTCCCCACTTTTGATCTCTACTTCCTCATTGCTCGCTTATCCTTCAACAAATATTGACTGAAGCTGTGTAGGCATGACGTAATCTGATGATAAAGTGAACTATTGCAAGTGAATGCATCATGTTAAAGGGACACGCGTGTATTTAAGTCTCTGGAGTTAAAATTGCCTGATGGCTGCTAAAATAATAATTGGAAAGAACAATACCTGGTCTTTTATTTATTTATTTATTGTTAACATCACTACTACCGTACAACCTTTTTAAATCAATGATTTCTTCCCGAACTGAAAGGTTGAACAGTGTGAGTCTGTGTTGCAGGAGGTGAGCACACTGCTGAGGTTTTGCCTCGATCAAGTGAAAACCTTGTGACTCCAATCGGAGAACCCTTCTTCTCTCTCTGGCTCTTTTTAGGCCAACTTCATGACATCTCGAGTTGATATTAATCGAGCATCCTGTCGAGCGTAATGTCATATAATGTGATCGTTTTTTAAAAAACGGAGCAGAATTGATGTAATAAATCCACTTTGTCTTCGTGTAGTCAGGGGAAACCGTGCTCTCCACCGCTCAGACACGCAGCTCTTCTGCTGTCACACTTTTTTAATTCTTTGTTATTGTGGTCCTGCTCTGCTGTGCTTCAGTGTGTGTGCAGGCCAAGCTCACACACAGTGGGGAACTTTCTCATCTCTGTTGCATCTTGCAAAATTGACAGAAGTGGACTTTGTAACATTATTTCTGTGGATTTAATAGATCACAAAAAAAAGGTGCAGAAGCAGTCAATCAAAGTTCCTTCAACCTTTTCTGTCTTCGGTAGTAACATACAACCGATCAGAGTTTTGGACACTGGGATGAAGATATTTTTAATTACAGCAGAAATTAGCTTGAAAGAAGCAAAGGATGGAGTGGATGGAAGGAGGCATGGCAGCAGTGGTGGATGGAGAGCAATGAGTTTGACTTTAAGAGCGAGGGCAATGCCCTTTTACATTCCTGGCTGGGATTGTGAAGGTTGCTGCTGCCATTTTTAAATGCTCACACTCATGGACCAAATCCTCTGCCTGTTCGCAGTGGGATCGAATCTTCTTTTATTTAAGTCTTGCATGAATGAATGGTTCATGTACAGCGGCTTCAGAAAGTGTTGAGACCCCTTCACCTTTTGCAGGATTATTCAAGTCGTACATTTATTTTTAGATCGATACACTTGCTGTGTGTTCATATCCTCATTAGCAATGTATGGCATCCTGGTTAAAGTGATATATTATCAGATTTTTTTAAACTCTTTGAAATGTACTATATAAGCATAAAAAAAGCACTGTTCAGGCTATTATCTATGCTATTATGACAAGTCGGTCACGAGCCGACCACAGAAGGCCCTGTTGTGGTTGCATCCAGCTTGTCGTTGGCTGCTCCTTTATGTGTCCTGTGTGTGTGTGTGTGTGTATTGTCCAGGTCTCTGAGGCGAGTGTGTGTCCACCATGCCGCTGTTTGGTAAATCCCACAAGAGTCCGGCGGACATCGTCAGGACGCTGAAGGAAAACTTGGCCATCCTGGTCAAACAGGACAAGAAGACAGACAAGGTACAGACGGACAGGGTGCTTCTAAATGCCGGGGTGTCCGGGGGGGGTGACAGCACTCTGTGAAATTTGACCATGGAACAGCCTGGGCCTGTCATCTCCTGACACTTCACTGTCAAGACAGTTTACTCTCTCTCTCACACTCACACATATAAATGTAGCCACACGAGCAAAGTTCAGGCTCAAGTCAGTTTCAGATTCCTCCCTTTTCCTCTCTTCTGTTTGTTTTGAGTCCACATCTTCTCACCTGAGCTCTCTCCCTCTCTGTCCTCCAGGCGTCCGAGGAGGTGTCGAAGTGTTTGGTCTCCATGAAGGAGATTCTGTACGGCAGCAACGATAAGGAGCCTCACACTGAGACGGTGGCCCAGCTGGCTCAGGAGCTGTACAACAGCGGCCTGCTGCTGTCGCTGGTGGAAAACCTGCAGGTCGTGGAGTTCGAGGTGAGGAGAGGCGGGTATAGTCGCCGGTCTCCGGTCCTCGCGGAGGGGAAAGAGTAGCGTGACGCATTTATTCTGTGCTTCCAGGGGAAGAAGGATGTGTGTCAGATCTTCAACAACATCCTGAGGAGGCAGATTGGGACTAGGAGCCCCACAGTCGAATATTTCTGCTCCCACCAAGAGGTCCTCTTTATACTGCTGAAAGGGTGAGATCACGCACCCCACACACACACACACACACACACACACACACACACACACACACACACACACACACGCGCAGAGTATGTACTCTACAGAGGCTCATGGCTTCCAAAGAGGTGACACAAATGCTCTGTCTGTCTGAAGGTACGAGACTCCCCAGGTGGCGTTGAACTGTGGGATCATGCTGAGGGAGTGCATCCGCCACGAGCCGCTCGCCAAAATAGTCATCCAGTCGGACCAATTCAACAGTTTCTTCCACTACGTGGAGATGTCCACCTTCGACATCGCCTCCGACGCCTTCGCCACCTTCAAGGTACCTTCCTGTTCTAGTCTGTACGACGAGACCGTTAAGTCACACCAGCAACTATAGAGAATATCTGTCAGACAGCGGTTTGATTCAGGGTGTTTGGATCAAATTTGCCAATATTTTGTGGCAGTATTTAACATCTTTTAATCTACTATCTTTTAATGACTTCTTCTTGGTCGACTCAGGTTCGACCAGGACAACAATATGGTTTTCCAGTGTTTTACCAGCTTTATTACTTGACAGAAAATGGACATTTCCTGTTAAAAAGTGGTTTGATAGATTTATAATACATGTTCCCGTCTTTATTCGCAGGATCTCCTGACGAGACACAAAGTGCTTGTGGCTGTATTCCTTGAACAGAACTACAATGGCGTGAGTGATATGTAACTCCTCGCCTGGAAAGCACATGATGGATGTAATAGCTACCACACATGTTAAAGCAAGAGTGCCCTGTTACTTTCAGGGGGAACCTTTTTAATCTCTAACTTGTGTCAGGCCTCCTCCTCCATCCATGCAACACACGCACACACACGCACGTACACACACACACATGTACGTAGGTCACGCATCATCAGTCTCTGATCTCTATTTGGAAGCGTAAACACAAACACTGCTCTAAATGACTGCTTGACCAGAAAAGACCCCAAGAGAGCCGATCCATAACCAGATCAGGTGTCGGTCGCTGCGGGGCTCAATGACTCAGTCATGTGTCCAAAAAATGAAGAACATTTTCACGAATACACTTTAAAGTTCCTGGAAAGCTGGATCAGTGGAAAGCCCTCGCAGTTTCCCAACTTTTCCTGATATAAAGCTCTGCTCTATGCTGTTTTCCAGGCAGAGGGGCCCCTTTCATAGGCAGGGCGCCCAGGGGCCCCAGGCTAAAGAAACCCTGCACAAAACTGCCTTTTTTTTACCTGGGCGTTGACAAGTATTGCCGTGAGGCTCGTCAGGAGACGGTGCCATGGGCTCAATAGAGTCGATGTGAGCCCAAATACAGCACTCTGACTAGATTATGGTGAAAGAGGAAGGAGCATAAAACTAAATATAAAGAGAGGCATTCTCGTGGTCTGTGGGATAAAGATCCAACCTTTACGCTGGGAGGAAAATGTAAGTTTGTGGGAAAAGGAGGAATGGGATCAACTTCCTCTTTTTGTTTTGTTTTCTGTGTACTTGTTTTATTTTTTTTCGGTGGTCTTGTTTTTAAATTGCTCAACTTCTTTAGGGGGCGAATGGACAAATATTCAAACCGCAGGCAGCCAGACATGTTACACAACCGTCCTTTAGTCCCAAATCCATCTGTTGACAATCATAATAATCCACTAGTTTGTTAGTAATCTATAATAAGATGTGTGTTTTACGTCACTACAGGTGTTTGCAGACTACGAGAAGCTGCTTCACTCTGAGAACTACGTCACCAAGAGGCAGTCTCTAAAGGTTTGACTGGCCTGTAGAGCATTAAACACAATGTCTATCATTGGAGAAGTTCATCTAATATTTATATATATATTGATTCTCTCCTCCAGCTCCTGGGCGAGCTGTTGTTGGACAGACATAACTTCACGGTGATGACGCGCTACATCAGCAAGCCGGAGAATCTCAAGCTGATGATGAATCTGCTCCGAGACAAGAGCCCCAACATCCAGTTTGAGGCCTTCCACGTCTTCAAGGTGAAAAACGCAGCACTCGTGCACGTAAAACGCGCCGAGCGTCCCGAAATACCATGAAGGGTCCATCGAAAATCCTCTTCTCTTCCTCCCAGGTTTTTGTCGCCAACCCCAACAAGACGCAGCCCATCATCGACATCCTGCTCAAGAACCAGACCAAGCTAATCGACTTCCTGAGCAACTTCCAGAAGGACCGCACGGACGACGAGCAGTTCAACGACGAGAAGACCTACCTAATCAAACAGATCCGGGACCTGAAGAAGCCGGCCTCCTAGAGGAGCGTCCCTCGCCGCCCTCGACCCCGACTTTTTATTTGATAGGAAGACGTACAGTAGAAGGAAAAAAAAACACATTAACATTAACGGTTATTCTATTTCAAAGACGTTATTTGTCTTTATTTCTCTTGGTTGGTTCATTTAAAACTTGTGCAACAGTAGTTCTCAATCACTGATCTTTCTTTTGTAAAAAATGTTTTCTTCTTTCATCTGTAGCATGTAGCGCCACAGCTCATGGTGTTGGAGGCAGCCGATGAGCTCTGTTGGGAGAACCAGCGGTTAAAAAAAAAAAAACTCCGGCCAACGTGGTCGGAACAAAACAGACGTGAACCACACTGTTGGTCGCAGCACACGTGTTGATTTTTAACTATTTAATGAAGTAGCTCAAAAAAAAGAAAATATATGAAGAATTTCTGCAACTACACATTCTCAGTCATTCCTGAAAGCTTTGGAAAACCCAGTGGCGGGCCGTGGATTTTCTACCTGCGCCTTCAGTGAGTCATAGTCTCGATCAGCTGTTCAACATACATGTAGTGTATTTGTGAAAAACAATTACATTTTAAAATAGCTATAACTTTGTGATTTTGTTTAGGCCAGCAGAGAAGGCTTAGCAGGCCCTGACGGCCCACCACTGGTAAAACCAGTTACAGTATCAGACTTCAATTTTCACAGCTTTGTCTCTGATAATATCTTTCAGAGATTAGAAAGAGTATCACCGAGAATAGAGGGGATTGGTTTTAGTCGCTGTCGACCAAAAATTGGGCAACAAAAAAATCTCAACTGTGGGAATATTTTAAATGAAGGGCCTTCTGGATAGAGCAGCGGTACAGTAAGCTTCAACCCTTTGATCACTGGTTCTCTTGGCTGGTGGCCAAAAGCACTTTCTGTATGATAATGTTTTCTTTTGTTAATTGTATCACTGAAGCAGTTGGTGTAAAGTACACTGATGACAGGTCGGGTTTAGATGAAGGGAATGAGGGTAATTATGTTTTATATATAGTTTAATTTCTTGTCTTGTACAGTTTTATGATTTGTACACCCGAAGTTTAGTGCCATTGTGAGTGAGAACATTGAACATTATTAGCAGGAGGCGCTTCGCTGTGTGGAGGAGAGAGAGGAGAGTGTGTTTGTGTCACTCCTCTTCCTCTCAGTGACAAAGTGTTCTGCTCCGATTTGGATCTAAAAGGTCTCAGAGGTGCCTTTTTTTTTTCGGTTTGGTGTCGTTTCCCTTTTGATTCTTTTTGTATTTTCAGTATTTTTCTCGGGGGAGCTTAATTATTATGTCAATGAGTATGCTCTGGTTAGAACATATCTGTTGTGATGGAGCAGTGAACCTCTTAACTCGCTATATTTGAGTTACGCTGTCAAAGAAACCTTTTGAACTTTCCGCAGCATCGCTTGCCGTCGTGTGCGGGACCAGGGTCGCAGTCAGTGCCCATTCAATAAGCGAAGGACCATAAAATGTACAAAATCAATGTCGCTGAAAGGCTACTTTTTAAGTGCTGTTGGTTTTATATTTGACTTAGAAATAAAAAAAAGAATTCCATTTTCTAAAAATGACATTCGCACGTATGTCAGAAAAAAAAAAAGTCTGAATTTATTTCCCACTTGATATCTGAAAGTGCATCCATGAGGGTTGCTTTGAGCTCCCGCAGTCGTCGTGTGTTTGAATCTCTTTAATTAGGTACATTTGAACACTAATATTTAAACAAAGAAGTGGGGTGCAGCTGGGAGACAGTAACAATTATGAACCTGTGAAATGCCATTCTGCTTTCGCTTTTCATCTGGCGTAAAAAGAAGATTTCTCCGTGTTTTGTCGTTAAAAATAAACAATACCAGCTTTTTCTTTGACGCTATAAGCCGTGACACACGAGATGCAGAAGTAGAGCGACCAGCTTTACAACTCCAAGTTATCTGATCCCAGTGTCCCTCTCTCTGAAAGCAGCCACATTGTTTCCCACATTGATGCTATTGTACCACAGTTACAACAAATAAAAGGATGGGAATGCATGCTTTGTGTGTGTGTGTGCTCATTTATTGTTTACAGGTTCTGCGCAACTTCTTATTTTCACTTGGATTTATCTCCTTAAATCTCCTGCTTTAACTTGTATACATAATTATGTATACATAATGTATTTTTGGATGATTTGAAAACATTTGAATTCTATAATCACAGAAACATAATTCCTCAACACTGGATTGATAAATGAAAAATAATGACACCACAGTAAAAGCTCTGTAATAGAGTTACTTCTTTGTTAAAGCTGCTTCATGTATAATATTAATATATCTGTAATATAATCATGAGTAAAATACCTTTACAGAAACAGCCTTTTAAATAAAAAATGCACAGAGAGGCTGGAGAGTTTCGTATCCAGTCAACATCCTGGAGGACAGAACTACAATCCACTGTTTCAATTAACATTAAAAAAATAAAATGACAAATCCACATTTCAGTTTATATTACTATTTGAAATATATATATATTTTTTTGTGGTATGCCCGTTTCCCGCTCTTGCTCCTTTCATCCGTCCGTCCCTTCTTCATAGTTTCCTCTTGAGGTCAGTGTGCCTTATGGGTTCACGTTAGCTCTTCCTATTTAAAGCCGCCTCTGCTCGTTCACGTACAGATTATTTAGTGTCAATTCTTTTTGGCTGCTGTTGCTCCGCACGGTATAAAAACATGAACATGCAGCAGCGGCTTGAACAGTCAACAGACCAGTGATTAGCGTCATAAAACCAATCCCAATAAATACAACGATTTAGCGATCAGATTCCTCCGAGTTCCAGCTGCGTTGATGCGGCCACAAAAATATCAAATCCGTTGCGCAAGAGCTTCCAGGAAGTGATCCTGCAGCGTTTCAGTGGGCGATCGGCGAGTCGTGCAGTCTGTTGGTGCACAGCTTCTTGCTGCGGTGGCTCTGCGGCTCGGCCTGCCTGCTGTGCTTCCCGACATAACCGTCTGGAACAAGAACAAAAAAAAACACACAAAAAAGACACCGCATGGTTTACACAGGCACATTTGAAGGCGTCAAGGTGACAAAAGTGGCACTTACTGGAATGCTGAGGAGAGGACGCCGAGACAACGGGAGGGCTCCTCTGCCACTGTGAAGACAGAAACAAAATGTCACCTTCTGTCCTCTTTTCCCTCAAGGGCACCAGCAGAGAGACGTCCATCCAACTCACTATGAACTTGCTGATGCTCTTCAGGCCGCCGAACCTCAGGTAGGAGATGTCTCCCTTGTCCTTGTCCCGGTCCTGGTCGGTGGTGTAGATGTGCGTGATGCCGGCTCCTCTGATCAGAGGGACGCACTCATCGCACGGACATTTAGTCACGAACAGCATGGCGGGCTCCTCCGGTTTGATGTGTCGAGTCCTAAAAGCACCAGGAGGAACACGATCACTGGTTAGAGGAGGAGGGGAGGGCGGTGACGGGTCCTCTGCTGTGCGAGCGGCTGTCCTGACCTGAAGGTGAGGGCGTTCTGCTCGGCGTGGATGATGTATCTGTACTTGCGTCTCTGCCGGTCCTCCTGCTTGTTGTCCATCTGCGGGTATTCTGCGTAATGCGAGCCTGCTGGGTAGGCGTTGTACCCGCAACCCACCAGGGACAGAGACCCCGTTCCATCACTGGCAGCCTGGGATGGGAGAGCAGCTCAAATTGAAATAAATTAACAGGAATAATAATGGTATTATTACTTAACATGCATTGTACTTGATGTGAGATGAGAAGATCAAAACCAGTCGCATGTCTGTACGCTGAATACGAAGTTATTCAACAAGGAGCCTGTTAGCTTGAACCTGGGATTAATAAGAAGTCAAAAGGAAGAAAGGTGAGCTCACCGACGGTGCTTTAGCCCAGATGACAGCACCCACGCCCACTTTGGGGTCCTCTGGAATGAAAATGACAGCTTTGCGTGTAAGAGGAACATGACTGTGACCTTTAAGCATGCAATTTAGGAAAAATGCCCTGCAGGCAAGACTCTGTTGCCTCGAGAGTCACTGCCAAGAGACTCATTACACAGGAGTCTAATGCTGTACAAACAGAAAACCCAATCAGACCTGTTCTATACGCCAGCAGCCTGGCTTGGATGATGCAATGGCGAGCCACTTCTTGGGACAGCCCCTCGTGATGGGGAGGAGGCGGCGAGGACTCGGCCGGCGATGGCTCCGGGGTCGATTGCTGCTCCCTGGGGTCACAGGAGCCACACAATCAACAACAAATAACGGCGAGCGCGCGCGGGGGAGCCGCGAGCGTTTCTTACCTGTGGAAGCCGTAGCGTTGCTGCGGCACGCCGGCGGCCACCGCAGCCAGAAGCTCCACCAGCTCCCTCATGTTGTGTCGCAGGTTGGAGAAGTTGGGCTCCACACAGAAGTTCTCCAGGCCCATGTGGGTCAAAATCTCCCGGTGCTGCTCGGACATCTTGACCAGGAGACGTCTGGAGAAACCCTTCAGGTGTCTCGTCCGCTCTCTGGGAAGCAGGGAGAACGTCTCGTTACGCAGCGCCGAGACATTTCACCGACGCGTTGAGACGCAAAAGGACGGTACCTGTTGAAGAGCTCCTCGGTATTCAGCCCCGGTTCGTCGTCGGACATCCTCTCCACGAAATCGCACTCCCGCGACGTCTCGTCCACGAACTGCGCCAGGCCGGGCGCCAGCGGCTGCAGCAGCACGCAGATGTGGGGCCGGCTGTTGGACTTCAGCTTCTCCGTCGCCACGGCGTCCAGCGCGGCCTCCTCTGTGATGCGGCCGGGGGAGCTCGAGTGGGTCGTGGAGGCGGGCCCCAGCATGCTGACCTCGGGGTCTCCGGGCCAGAAGGAGATCTGACTGACTCCAGCTGGAGGAGAGAAAGCAGCATTGGGTATTGAAGAGGAGGCGGAGCCAAGCGATCCAAAGTTCAGCTCAGTGATGATGTTTAATAGGTCAGTGTGATTGTAAAATATAACAGTTTACAACAGTGTAACAGCACCTTGACCCCATTTAGGAATAGTTGTTGCAACCCAACTCCTACATTGAAATATGCAAGTTAAGCATATTAAGTTCTGAACCACAGAACTCAAAATGCCCCCCGTCTCCTCACCGTTGATGATCATCTTGAGGCAGGAGGCGCAGGGTCTCCGTGAGAAGTACAGCTGACAGTCAGCCAAGCAGGCTCCATGTTGGATGATGGCGGCCTGTCCCGCGTGGAGCTCCGGTCCCGAGCAGTGGAGTCCCACCACCTTGCTGTCCCGCGCCACCACCAGACCCGTCCCGCGGATCTGGAACACAGCAGATGTCTTTGCTTTAAACATCGAGAACCACAACTCAGATCTCTGTGTGTTTGCACACCGACCTCACTGTGGTCGTCTTCTTCGGATCGCTCTTGTGGGAAAAGCTCCATCCACAAACTCAGCAAGGTAAACAGGTTCACCTTTGATAGCCTGGGACCAAAACCTGGAGGAGAGACATACAAAAAAAAAAAAAAACACTAAAAGATTGTCCAACACGTCCATTAGAGAACGGAGAACGGGACTGTGTGTGAAGGACAGCAGGGGTCAATTTCTTAGAGCAGATGGAGGAACTAAATATTACTTCTCAGTGTAATACGTTGGAGCTGAATGCTTGTAGACCATAACCCTATTTATTGTTGGAGATGTGTTTAGAGGTTGTACATGGGGATTATATATTATTGTAGCCCTGATTTTTATGTTTAATTGGATACCTTTTGGGGGGGATTTATACCATGATTTGTACCTTGTGACCTGACATAAAAGGATCCCCTAATTACAGAGGGATCTGACCTTGATATTTGTTCTCCGGTGTAATCATAATACAATCTATGATGTATTTCCATGAACGAAGTGCTCCATTATAAACAAAGTGGACCCATTTAGCGGGACAAGACTGAGACACAGGGAGCTAACAGACCTACACAGCTAAATGAGGCTGTTTTTTTCTTTCTGAAGACAATAATCATGATGATTATTGACAAGCTGCTATCACAAACATCCTCAGAAAAGATATGCATCTGCTATATTAGAGGAGAAAAAGCCTTTAAAGAGGGGACATTCGGGTGTAACAGCAGCAGTAAGACAGTAAGTACAGATTAGGTTTTCTCCTCATACATCAGCTGTTGTGTGAACCGAAAGAAGAGCCACCAGTGTTGCTCAACAATCATAACACGAACTCTCTCATCTGGCTCACCTTGGATCCTGCTGTCAGTCTGGGTGCTTCCGTCCCTGGTATCGCGACCCGGCTCGGACGGGCCCGCATCGGCTCGGTTCCTCATCTCGCTTCCTTCCATTCAAGCAGGCAGGAGGCGATATAATGTCTCGTGCCAACCGGAATCCACTACGGGAGGAGCAGCTATGAAGAAGAGAACCGGTATTAGTGTTGACCTGGTTTACTGTCAATGCACAGGTGAACACTATTTCCGGACACTTTCAAAATAAGGACAATGTGGCACAATAACATGACTAAAACAAAACGACTGAGCTGACGTTAAAATAAGATTATAGAGGATATCTGACTTCCGACATAACTACGTCACAACAAGACTTTAGACTCACACTACTACGTGTCGCATGCAACATATTTGCGTTATCCTACATATTCTGCACAGAAGGACTGACCTTATATATACATATACATATTATGTATAATACATATTATATGTTATTATATGTATATTCCTCGTAGCGGTCCGGTCCGGTTCAGTTCCGCAATAACCGCTGACGTCACAAAGTGGGCGGGGGAACGAGACGTTTTTCAAACACCCGTTTGTTCCACTAGGTGGCAGCAGAGTACCACGAAATGACACGTAACTACTGCTTTTATTACCCCATGAAGAAATATCGACCTCAGAATGAAACTATACTATGAAAATACATCATTCCAGTGATAAGAAATAAGATGGTTTTAATAATATCTGAAGTCTAAAGAATGTTTTTACACAATGAGACTACTTAAGTGCAAAGAAAACCATTACATGGAAACAAAGCAGAGTTTTGAGTTATGCATTTATTCACAGAAACCTGTTATTCCAGAACTAAATGCATATAGAAAAACGTCAGTTATGTATGTAACAGCAGAAAAAACAGTGCATTTAGTGCTGATCACCTCAAAGTAAACCATGGTGGTGAGTTGAACCAAATTACCTGCAGTTTTATAAACTTGACCCATGTAAATAAGATATAAACAAAGTACAATACAAAATATACTTTAATCTCAATATAGTAAGTTTTTTTCCAATTTGCTTTTCATCTAAAAAAAAAAGCTCAAAATTGCACAAAAGCACAGAAACCTAACCTCAATGCGTCTGTAAATGTCTTCTAACCTGAATAATAGTTTGCTTATAAACAAAAACCTACTTACCAGCAAGCTCAGACCAACTTAAAACCTCTCAAGCCTCTGAATGAATCAAGAAATCGAAACCTAACAAAAAGAAACTGAAACTGATTTACTATTCTTGTACATTACCCAGTAATGCAACAGAAGGTATAAACCAGGACCCGCAGGCAGATTTTGGTCGTCATAAACTCAAGCTAACAGAATATAAACAAAGCATCTCACATAGCATTTCAAAGTGTTCATATTGATTAAATATGCCAAGGAATAATTACAAATTCATTTTGGTCTTGCTGAGTTGCCCGTTTGTTTCTTTCCATTCGCCCCGTTAACAAAAGTAAACACAAACAGATGAAAACAGTCACCTTGGCTCAGTTTGTTTGAGGTCCCACAGTAAAAGGAACATATGGTTATTCCTGGAATATAAAGCGTCGGCCAACGACACATTTTAATCAATGTTCACGGTTGCTTTCTAACGTCCTTTAACGCCGTTTTCTTTAGCTTCCCTTCCGCAGCGATCTGAACTATCACAGTTTTACTGAATGTGGAAAAAGAAGCGACTGCAGTTTCTTAAAAGTGCCATAGAGCAAAACATTTCAGTCAGGTAGAATGAGCATACAAAACAAAAACAGACTTGAATATAAAAAAGGTAATTATTATTATACATCCTACAATGGTTTTTAACTTCCAAAATTACAGAATACCAGTTGAGAAAGATAAGCAACCCACAGTAGGATCTGGGTCAACTGTGTGACGTTGATGCCTCTAAATGAGCTAAAAATAATAGAAATGGAAAGTAGATGCAACTCAAAGACGCGTTTCAGTCCAGTGGTTCTAGTCCCGTTTAGTTTAACTCAGCGGTCAAAGCCGAGTTCCCCATTCCTTCCAGGGTCTTGGTCTCCCGAATTAACTTTACCAGAAGTAAAAGGAAGACGTGGCGGAAAAAGTAAGCACTGGCCGAGAAAAACAAACAAAAATTCAAGTACAGCATGTAGGGAACAAAATGCAGCATGAAAAAAAAAAAAAAGACGGCATTGCGTTGAGTGACTCCACAGGAATTGGCCAAATGGCTGACTTCAGATCTGTTGATAATGCAGCTCAAAATTCCAGTCCACAATCTGAATTCAGCTTATCTGCCTCAATAAATATGTCAATCGACATTTCAAGAAAGCTTTCTTTTCCGAATGCGATCAGACCTGATGTTTCGCTGCGCAACTTCACACACGTGAGTAGCGCTCAGTTCTTGAAGGCGCCGCAGCGGCTGGCTTTGCTGATGAACTCTTTGAGCATCGCTCCGTCCACCTGCCAGAAAGCTCCGGTCTGGGTCACCTGAGTGAGATGGTTGACGCAAAACCGGAAACAAAACACCTCCAGGTCCTAGAAAAAGAGAAGTAATACGAGATATGGCGACGTGTTCGTGAAAATGTTGGACTTTAAAACTATTTGGAGGGAACGTTTGGATGTTATTTTCACTAGACGGGTTTCTCATGCAGCCTCTCAGACTTAAAGTACACATTAAATCAGTATTGTGGTGTACAGTATTGTGGTGTACAGTATGTACTCTTATACTGTACCTCAGCGTCGTATCGTATGGCGGCAGACAGCAAGGTGAAGGCGTTTTCGACGTTGATCCCTCTCTTGATGATCTGCTGACACAGTCGTTTCAGGCGGTTCTCACAGTAAGAGGTGGCCAGGTCCAACAGGCCTGCAGCCAATACACACACACACACACACACACACACACACACACACACAAAAGTGTAAATAGAAGCCACACAAATGAAAAGCACAGCATTTGACAAACATGCGCGCTAACCGATGGCGTCCTCGGGTGGAAGGTCGACCGTGTCCGTGTAGAGGAACTGCAGGAAGGATCTGTAGACGGGGTAAGAGAACTGGCCGATCTCTATCACGTCCTGCTGATCCTCCGTCCACTGGGAGCGAAACATGGACCGGAAATGCTCACACCTACTCAAAAAAAAACAACAGAAAACATCTGTGGTGAACACGGCAGACTCGCGTGCATGGAAAATGAAGCCCTTTTTGTCTCGTCTTAACTGCGCATGGACACGCACCTGATCTTCAGCACGGCTTTGTGAACGTGAATGCTTTTTCCGTCGACGCTGAACTTGAGGTCGGCCGTCTCGGGACTGTCGAACTCTTTCCTCAGAGCCTCCGCCACGGTCATGAAGTCGTCGTGCTCTGGAGTAAAGCCGGGAGCAATAATCGAGCTTCACGTCACGTTTTCAAAAACAGATTTTGACGACGTTAGCAAAGATCTCTCTCTTACCCATAGACATGAGCCTCCACATGACGGCGGGTGTGGCGAAGCAGGCGAAGACGTCGTCGGTGGTGGTGAAGTGTGTGAGGTGTGGCATGACGATGGACTGACCCCGACACTGACCCCACATATACACCTGGGGGAGAAAACAGTAGCAAGTCAAAAAGGCTTATTTTGCACTATTTATGGAGGCGGATTTGATTTTTTATTTTTATTTTTTTTACATCAATTTATTAAAGAGTCCTGACCAAGACGAGTACCGAGCGGGAGGTTGCACGGCTTAAAAAATTAACTGAGTCAGTGCTCTCTGGTGGATTAGCTATGACCCAAAACTAAAAAGACATCAAAGGGAACAAAGCACACACAGGCCCACTTAAAATAATTGGGACAAAAATGAGAACTCAAGCCTGCAAAGAAAAGAAGCCGTTATCAGTAACGGATAACAAGCCAGGTCGAAATCTGAAAACTGGTTGACGAATTAAATCCATTATACAAATTCTGAAGCCAGGAAATACACAAATCCACTCACATATGAACAAAATACATATTTACCTGACCGCTTTGGGTCTTGGCTGCTGAAGTGTGTGTTGAATGGCAAGCTGCGACCTCGACAATCCTGATAAACGAGAGAGATGCGATAACAAATTGGCATAGATTCACATAGAAAGTGTTAATGTCGGGTTACAGCCACAACAAGAGAGGGCAGGAGCTCTCTGTGGTCATTACTGCTCCTTAAGGCCAGGAACGGAAAGGCACAGGGGGAGGAAATGAGGACAGGAAACAGGAGGTAGAAGTCTTAACAGGATGACATCAGCCCCTCTTCGCCCCTTACCGCTCTTTATCCGCCATGATCAGCACAGGGCTGAGGTGGTTGCTCTTGTTGCCGGTCCCCAGTTGCCCGTAGGTGTTGGCTCCCCAGGCATACAGCAGCCCTTCATCAGTCAGTGCCAGGCAGTGGCTGTTGCCTGCTACGACCTGGAAGACAGGGAACAGTTGAGTCAGCGAGTGTGTGGTGACCCCGCCTCGGTCTCCACAACATCCCCAGTCAGCATCGCACCGGGTCGCCGTCTCACCTGTTGCATGCACAGCCCCTGGAGAGCAGCGAGGCGGTAAGGAGTCAGCTGGTTTCCATTGTTTCCAATACCTAGCTGTCCATTTCCATTGTAGCCCCAACCATAAACCTGAAGAAACACAAACAACTTTACTGCATGACGTTCAGGGTTTTTTTTCTCCGTGGGATCGTGAGGGTTTCACGCAAAGGCCATGGTCACCTCTCCGTTGTCCAGCAGAGCCATGGAGGAGGTCTGTCCACACGTGATGCTAGCCACCGTCTTGCCCTGCAGGCAGCCGGTGACCTTCCTGGGGTGGGGCTGGTTGGCTGTGGAGCCCGAGCCAATCTGGCCACAGTTGTTATAACCCCACGTAAAGACCTGTAGTTAAGTTGTATTGTCAGGAAAGACATGTTTTTACAATGGAATGTTTTTACATTTAAAATGGCTACAGCCTTTCCTGCTGGCCAGCCACACACACACACACACACACACACACACACACACACTAATCAAGTGTTAGGTTAATGCCTCGGGGTTAAAAAATAAGCTGCTTAGTCCAACACTAGCAGAGCAGGAGGTGGCTACGTCAAGGTTTTCACGTGACCCATCTAAAGCTAAACTTGAAATACAAAACATACTCTTCATGTAAATGTGCTCTTGTAGCATTTATCTTCATTTAATGACCCACAGGAATGACAACATTCAGGTGTTTAAGTCTCGAGAATGGTTACATTTAGCGCAAAGTAACTTAAATGATTAATTCCCAGCTTCATATGCCAAAAAGGAAAGTTAAAATACCCCAAAAAAAAGTATCAGTGACTGATGATGAAAGTGACAGCTACCTCTCCGTCCATAGTGAGGGCCATGGAGTGATGCGAGCCACACGCCACTTCTCTCACTGTCTTGTTCTGCGGGCTGGCGGTGACCAGCAGCGGGGACAGCCCCTGGTTGGTGCTCCCGTTCCCCAGCTGACTGTAGCCGTTGTGGCCCCAAGCAAACAGCTGTCCGTCTGCAATCAAACGAACACAGAGAGTGACGACCAGCAGAGTCAAAGCTCAAAAGGTGCACCTACTAGCTTTTCACACACACAGCATCGTATTGACTATTTAGCCATATTGGTGGGTGGAAACACGACTGGAATATGATGAGCACAAGGGGAGGAGTTTATGCAGCAGCAGCAAATACAGGTAATGTATGATGTACAGGCTAAATGATTCATATAGCGATATATGCATAGGTAAGTACTGACCCTCTGTAGCCAACAGGACGTGAGGCCCACTTCCATAGCTCAGGCTGGCTACCTTCTTCCCCCGCAGGAAGTCCAGTTTCTTTGGCACAATGGTGCTCAGACTGTCTCCTGTACCAAGGCAGCTACTGCTGTTCAACCCAAACACAAATACCTGGGAAATAATAAACAAATACACACACACACACACACACACACACACACACACACACACACACACACACACACACACACACACACACAACATAAAAGGTTTTTACAGTTCTGTATGTAGAACAAACAACACAGGTGCAGAAAAGATGGAGCGAAATCCAAGAGGGTTGGAAACTAAATACAGACATGCAGGTACAACAATGGAGTATAGCAGGCGGATGTAACATGCCTGCTTACAAGGTGTAATAGTGGCCTAACTGTAACCCTCACCTCGTTGGCGTGCGTGATGTAGACGGCTTCGTTAGCAGAGATTCCAAAGACACAGGCCTGTCGGACCGTGGCTAGCTCCTCGGCGCTCAGCAGGGAAAACAGGGGCCACTTGCTGACGTCCACCATGGCTCCGGCAAAACTCTGCCTCCCTTGTCGGGGAGCAGCAGTCAGGGCTGATGGGGGAGAGGAGGGAGGAACGGGAGGGGGGATAAAGCAAGAGGGAGGAGGAGGAGGTGGTGATGCTGGAGGAGGCGGGGAGCAAGAAGCGGAATCATCCCTGCTGACACTACGGGAAAGAGAAGAGGAGAAGTCGTTGTGGTTATATTCAGAAAATCGCCCCTTTTTGACAGGAAGCCCTTAAAAAACACATTTATATAAACAGAGAACATATAGTTATGGACACACACACACACAGACAGATGCACTCAGAATTAAATATGTAGAATAAGCCAGTGGTTATTAAGCCATGTGAGAGAATCAGAAGCTGAAGAAACTAACTGGAGGGAATGGAGAACTCCTGGTTAAAGCTACGACCAGCTCAGGGAAATGAGGCATGACATGCAGTGGAAGCAGTACAAAGCGGTCCATTATTGCAAAGCTTCATAATCGTATAGACTTGGCTGCTAAATTCAACACAAAATATGTCTTATCCACAGCTGCAGTTAGACGTAAAGTTAGACGTAAAGCTACTAACGTGGCTCTGCACCGATTAAGAAAGTAGTTCATCTTGAGATGTGCTAGCTTGAAGCGGACCAGCACGGCAACTTTTAAATTGTTAAAATACTGAGTGGAGTTCGGCATCGCGTTGTCTCCATAGATAGGTTCCCTTTGTGTTTACTCGTAGCCCTTCAGTAACACATCACAACAAGCTAACGTGTAAGCACACAATAAACAAGAAAAGCTGGAGCTTTAGTTCAGCGCTGCGCTCTTCCTACCTAAAGCATCGCTCCATGACAACTGAGAAAAGACAAACAGACACATATTTAATTACACGAATCAATATCACTATCGGTACAAACACCCCCCGTATATAATATGTAAAGGTGTAAAGTTTACCCGACTGAAACGTCTCCCCGGTGCTGTCAGCAGTACAACTGCTGCTTAAAACTGTTGTGACGCGGTTGTGTTGAGTTTAGCCTCTTCTTCGTCTCAGGGTCGACTGCGTGGGTAAGCGTTGCTGCCCCCCTCTGGCCGTTGGTGGAACTACTGCTCCAAAAGGTTTCTTAGTTCTCAGTACTTTTCAGCCATCATGTCCAGTATTTTTTTTAGGGAAAACAATTATTATTAATAAATTAAATGTTTGATGATCAGCATTAGCCCCCCCAAAAAACAAAAACAAAACAGGAGTATGACTTTTGCTATAACATGTTTAATGTAAAACTTCAAGTCAAGCCACCTCTATAAAGCACATGCTTGCATTTGGGATCTAACATAAACAGTTAACCCAGTATTTCAAACTATCTTTCCATGTACTTGCAGTTTTCCTCGACAACCAGCAGGTGGAGTACTACCACATGAATCCTGGACGTGCTGAACGATGTGAGGCGCTCGTTTCAGTGCCAGAAAATCTTTTACACAGTCAATCAGTCTCCAAATCTGCCACTCAGAAGCAAGTAGTTTGTCTTTTGGTGAACAAGTGCTGAAAATAGTTATTTTAAAAAGCAATTAAAAAGAGGGAACATTTTGCATTTTAAGTTCTTTACATTAAGTGTACAAAGTACAACGTATTTAGTGAAGGTAAAGTAAAAACTGATTTAATGGCACCGCCTGATAATCACGCCAAGTGACACAAATGACAACAGAAAACCCGCCATCTTGGATCCACGTTACGATATTTAAAGAAATCTCATAAATCCTAATTCAGCATACTCTTGTCATATTTTTTTTTACATAGTATCTTAATGTTTTACATAGAAAGTCAGTTTTTGTATAATTTTTTTCTTTCTTTACCAATTGCGGCAATCATATGATCACATGAACGGCCGCGTGCATACACGTGTAATTACGGTCGCGAACGGCCGCGTGCATGTTCGCGTGTGTGCACAATAGTTAGTTTGCACGAATTTGGTAAATGGGCTTGTTCAAGGATTCAATTATAATTTATTGGCATTATGCAACACAGGGATACCAACAACATTTAGTTGTAACCCACACAACAATCACGTGATAAACAAACAGTAGTACGTTCCTGTCGTGCATTTTTATTTATTTGCATCATAAGGAAATGTAAACAGAATTTGACATGAGGAAAAAACATTGTCAATCCACTTTTACTTTGCATCATGTAAGAATAGAGTCCACCTCCTCTCGTCCCACCGGAGTTTTCATACTTTCTATTTGACATTACTGTTGGTGTAAGAATAAATAACATAAATACACAGAGTTAAAGTGGTAAAGACAGATACAAAACAGTACTCTCTCATAGATACTTGGTCTATGCCATACAGACGACACTTACAAGTGTTTGGAATTAGAAATGAAATTATTTTAGAGTGGCGAATAGAATAAGATGTTGTCTTGATTTGAGTGAATTGCAGTGCCATGTTTATGAACTGGTTCAAATGGTCTTTGGGTAGTAGCACCGGTGTGTCCCGGAATGCTAACAGCTGGTCCTTCCCATACTCTAAAAGCATTTGCATTGAACAATGTAGGAAGAAAAGAAGAAGAAAAAAGACTTGCTACTATATCCGTCTCAGAGATAAACCCCCATTATCAACCTGTATATTATTAGCATTTTGCCTTAGTTAGGCCATGCTATGCAGGTAGCCACTATTAGAGCTTGTTGATTCAGGTAGGCCTACCTTCACATGCTTATTCTCATAACATATTCCTAAACAGGAATCAGTAATGTACAGGGATTTATGAGATGGGCCACACACTAAATCACATTTCTTCCAGCCACAGCTGCCACTGCAGTGCTGTTTATGTGTTTTTTTCTGCAGGAAACACACGTCTATATTCGAACAGCGAAGATAAATGAGATACAATACTGTTTTAAGCCACAACAAAGTGTGATTAGGCTAGTGGCGCTGTTTCAACATGTTGGCAGTGAAGAGCTTCTAAAAAGGACGTGAACCAGAGGCAGTTTGATCATGAAACACTTCAGGTTGTTGCGTCAAAACAGGTGCATGCTGGTCTAATAAGCGCACGGTTTTAGAATTTGACTACCGGAACCAGGAGGCTGTGTGGACTGGTTTTAGTGGGACCAGAGAGGCTGTGTGGACTGGTTTTAGTGGGACCAGAGAGGCTGTGTGGACTGGTTTTAGTGGGACCAGAGAGGCTGTGTGGATGAAGAAACAGATAGTTGAACCTATACCACATTGAGGAGCACTTCTTCAAGACTCCAGACAGGTGAGTAAACCTAGAAACGTATTGTACGGTTATTTAATTGATGTAGCTTAATAATGCCTGTTACGTTTCCTCGAATTAATCGATAATTACATATTGCTAAAGTTGTTACAAACGTGGGAATAAACTGAAGTTTTTTTTTTTTTTACATATTTGTTGGGGAGTTCTTTCAAAAGGCCATAAGCATAAAATAGTTTTGGACATGAAGTCCCTGAGTTAGGATATATTAGAAAGACGATAAAAAGCTGATAACCACCACAGGTCAAAGAGGTTAATTTACTTGGGAAGTTAATTTAATTGTAAAAAATATAACCTGTGCAAAGATGGAGACATCCATTATGGTTGGTTATGCATATATTGTCGTACCCATTTCTTAAAAAAATGTGTGGAAATCTATTATAGTCCCTTTTCATATTGCAGCCATTGTGACATGCTGTAAGGTAAACACAGGTGTAACTGATTAAACTAATTAGTGCCATTCTAGTGTCATAGCCAATCAACCAACATGTACAATACAAGGGCTTAAATGGAACAGGGCCATAATTAATCATATTAATTACACCTGTGTTTAACCTGCAATAACATGTGCAAATGGCTGCTGGCCTATTGTGGTAAAGCTGTTTAATACAAAATAACAAAATTAAGTGTCCATAGCTCTTTTTGATTATTGATGGTGATTTTTGTTTCCTTATGTTCTATGATATATTTTTACACACGTCATTTTACGCGAGTCAAATCTCTAGTAACAGTACTTTTACTTGAGCAAAGTATTGTACTACTAGTACTCTTCCTGCAGATGATACTCTTCTTTCCATTTACCTTTTTTTCTTCTTTTTTTTTTACCAATTATAAAGATCGTCACTGTTTTAAAGCTCTGTCCATGCTGTGAGCAAACATATTCAGAAAGTAACTTAAGTAATCCTGGCGGGAAATGAGTGCACCAAAAACAAGGAGAAGCAACAGGTCACATTTCTGTTGAATAATATAGTTTTTATTAAAGAAAAAAGCTTTTCTCAACTTTCTCCTGCGATGTATAATGAGTAGAGAAGCTTTGGAGTCTTTCTGATGTAAATGATCTCTCTGAGTGTTGTAATTAATAGTCACCTCTTTTCTGGTTCATTTGCATTTTATGAATTCCCACTGGCTGCATGCGTCACACTCAGTCTTTTGCCTCCTCCTTTTTGCAATCCCCTTGTTTTTCTCTTGCACCCTTCTGCCTCATTGTTCACCTTCTTTCTCTGCGTTCTTTCACCCTCACTCCCGTCATTATTCCTTCTTCCTCCTTTTCCAGCTATACTTGTGTATGACAAACGCACACATACTGTACACACGCATGCAGCTCGGCTGTTTGCTGGCGGGAAGCCGAAGCCTCTCTGTGCAGATGGCATTGTGCCCCTCGATGACAGCAATCCCATGCTGCAGCCTTGAGCTCCTCAGAACAATGCAAATTGTTAACAGAGTGTGAAAAGAATGTGCCAGGCGTCAGTCGTCCTGCCGTAATGACTGTGTGTGCGTCCTTTATGCATCAGTGGTACTTGTTGTGAATCACGTGTCAGACTATACAAGACTACATGAACAGGAGAGATGGCTGTGTGTGAGGAATGTTACCCTGCATTCGTTTCCTGTAACTGCAGCTGAGAGCGATGTCTGTTCCACGACGATCAGTGTTTGTCTGTGATGGAGTGAGAGTTTCACTCATTTCAGTGTGGGCCTGACAAGTGGCTGTAGTGCCTGCAAGATTAAAGATGCTATGTGTTGCAGTTGTGAACATCCAAAGCATCACAATAACATTGTCAGATTAACTCAGATGACATTGATCATTGTGAACACATGAGACTGCAGTGGGTCTGATGCGGTGCTAAAGGATTAAATAATGCCTAGAGCTTCACAAATGGGTCGTCTGCTGCCTGACAGAAGCTTTAGAGTCACACCAACTATAAATAATACACAGTTTGAAGCCAGAAGGTTTGTGTTTTAGTTTAAACCCATTTATTATAATATTATTTATCACAGCTCATCAACATTTCTCCTTAAAATATAAATCCCTGTTCTTTTTGAGAGTTTCATTTTCTTTTCCTAAATTCCCAGGTTCGCACCTTCATTTATGTCATCTCAGAGGGGGGGGGATTGTTTTTTATCACACTGCAAACATCAAAGGCATTTTATACATGAAAGTCGTTTCCTTTCTCCCTCAGTAAAACTGCTGTTTTTGGGTTACGGTTTAGTAATGGACTGAATCACAGGCAAATGAGCCGCAACCCAGAGAATGGGTGGTGAGCTTTAAAAGCCTTTTGGGGAAACGCTCTAAGGGACTTTATGGCTTGAGATTTGTCGGTCGAAACATAGTCCATCATTCACTGAAATGTAATTATCTATCTTAGTTAAATATAGACACACTTTGTGACTTTGGTGATTTATATCTGCAAACAAAATTAAGTCAATGTATTGCTTTTCGTTTGGTTTTGTTAGTTTGATCAGTTTGACACACAAACACTATTTACACAGTACAGAGAGCTCACACTACTGATGAGGGTGTGTTAGTATTGTGTTTAACTCCCTGAGGTCTGAGCTAATTTTCTCGATTTTAGATAATTTCTTAAATTCACCTTTTTAAAGGCACTTGCATCTGATACATACCCATGTGTTGTATATAAAAATGTGCAGACAAATCTCATCTCTCTATATAATGAGGCACCATTGCCCTAAAGAACAAGTGTAAAGAGATAATATGGCTCTAAAGCTGAAACATTGAAGCTCATGTGGATTCAGCACCATGGACAGCGCCAGTATTTTCTGCAGTATTTCCAGCTCCGTTTCAACCCGCATTGACTGCTAGACAGTTACCGAGAAAAGCTTTTAACCATTTCCTTTGTGGTATTTTGAATGTATAGGAAACACACAAAGCAGCACTTAAATCTACAACCTTTCAACCATAATAAGTGAATACAAATGTGATTGAAACAATACATTCCAAAAGACACGACTTCCTTCAGACTGCGTGCTGTTTCGTCATGCAAGCCGAACTGAGGAGAAGACCCCAGTGTTACAAGGGAGACGTGCAACAGGTGTGTACGTTTGTGGATAGAAAAGGCGCCATAGAACTGCAAGATTGTCGGACGGAGTTTGGAGTGACACCTGATGCAAAACGGCGCAGGGAGACGCGGGTAGGCGGTGGTCTTAGTGGCGCCATCTCGTCGCCCACCTCCCCAAATCGTGCCGGTTATGGTTTACATCCAGTCAGTCCAGATACTGACGGTGTGGGAACCACGTGTCTACGTGTAGGGCTGCATCAAGCTGCACAGGCGAACCGGATGTAACGGTTTCCTTCAGAACAAAAGTCGACGGCAAACGTATGCTAATTTTACCAAAGAAAAAGCGCTTGGGCGATAGACAGAGCTCTGTAGGCTTTGTTAACAAAGTGCAAATTGTTTAGAAGATATAGCAGACAACAATGCCATACACAGTGCAACATCTTGTCATATTTACATCTAAATTGACATTTGTATTAATGCTGTCGTTATATTTTTGGTCCCTATTCTTTTCGTTTGTTTATTGAAACGTGAGTACTCTGAAAATATAGTAAATAACTAACTTTAGTAACCTATTGTTTATGTCACTGCAGATATATGTGATGAACAGTTTTATTTGAATTTGAATTTACTCCACATTTCTTCTTTAATATGTATTTTGCTCTATTGCCTTTTTCGCCTTTCAAGTACAGTGCAATAAATACTCTTTTAACAAATAAAGTAATATTGGGTTAGAGAATAGGCTTTAAGAAAATAAAAAGAACAATTTGCAAGAACAAAGAGATAGTTTGCTCACATTTATGAAATGTGTTAACGTTGTGATGGTTCGGTCTTTTGTTTTGAAGAGGCCAACCGGAAATGTTTCTTTGTTTTAATTGCTCCCACTTTGTTGCTGGTTAGGTATAGATAGTCAGTGCACCTCCTTGCGCCTCACCGGCCCGTCGGTCGTCGCGAGCGCTGCAGAAGAAGACGCTGAACACCAGAAGAGCGCGAGAGGACCACGAGCCGGACCCGGGCGTCTTCTTCTACTTCTTCTCGTCTAGTTTCTGGAGTAGTGGAGACAGCAGAGCCAGAGTCCAGCAGCTTCTGTTCATTAGCAAGGTGAGGAAGAGGAGGAGGAGGAGGAGAGCGGAGAGGAGACAGACAGACAGACAGCAGCAGTATCTTGGCGCATTGGACCTTATGGATTATTGAGAAGTGGAGGCCGAAACGCGGATCAAATATTCATAAGGACTTTTAAAAGAGGAAAAGTGAGACAGTGCGGAGATTCCCCGTAGTGATCCACCTGCCCAGTTCAGCGCTGCCACTGCCAGAGACCTGAGAACCAGCGCGCTGCTGAACGGATTCTGCGTGTGTCTGAGTGAGTGAGTGAGTGAGTGAGTTAGTGTGTGTGTGTGTGTGTGTGTGTGTGTGTGTGTGTGTGTGTGTGTGTGTGTGTGTGTGTGTGTGTGTGTGTGTGTGTGCGCGTTTGGAAAGGAGTCCCCTGCTGCAGTACTTGTCTGCTGTAGCCTGCTGGTACAGGGATGCCACCGACTTGCTGACGGACTCCCGGTACCCGCACCCCTCCCCTCCTCCTCCTCCTCCCCTCCCGCACGGACGGACGCACCGACCCCTGCGATCCCCACTAATATGCAATGGTTTTTTGTGCAGAAGCCGACAGCTGCCGCGTACCGCCGACTTCACGCTAGCGCCGCCGCATGCCTGTCCGCCGCTGCCGCTCCTCTCCCCGCGCCGCGCGGCAGTCGACGCCATTTGAAGAGGAGCGCTCGGGGGCTTTTCACGCCGCGGCGGCCGGGCGGCAGTAGCAGCAGCGACCTTTCCTCCGCCGCTGAGGACCACCGGCCGCTGGGGCAGCCAGAGGCGGAGACCGCGGAGAAAAGCGCAGCGGCGGTCGCTCTTTTCCTGCCGCACGAGGACGACTTCGACGCGGAATACGTGCGGCTGCTGATCTCTGAGCTGGTCGAGGAACCGGGCGACAAACCGGGCAACGAGCCGGGCTTCCAGCTCTTATTCCTGTCTATGGTGCAGATTGGGAGGGCGAAGCACCGCCGAACTGAGCCCAACAGCTGGCCGGCTCTGCTGGCATGCAAACAGGGGGGCGGACCAGCCCCCATGCGGTGGGGGGATTTTAGGCTGCCGCATCCGGAGCGCCTCTCGTCCCCCACCTCCTCTTCCTCCTCCTCCTTCCCCGTCTCGGCCAAATCCATGCGGTTTATTTGGAACAACATTTTCAGCAAAGGATCGCATATGCTGCAGTGTCTTTGTGGCAAGAGCCTCAAGAAAAACAAGAACCCAACTGGTGAGTTTGTTGTATGTGTGTGTGTCTCTCTCTCTCTCTCTCTCTCTCTCTCTCTCTCTCTCTCTCTCTCTCTCTCTCTCTCTCTCTCTCTCTTTCTGCGCGTGTACATGCGTGTGTGGGGATGATAGAGAAAGATAAAGACTTTATTGCGTTTCTGTGCGTCTACATACGCGCAAGAGTGGTGTGTGTGTGTGTGTGTGTGTGTGTGTGTGTGTGTGTGTGTGTGTGTGTGTGTGTGTGTGTGTGTGTGTGTGTGTGTATTCCCTCTCGAGACTGCACTGTTCGGCTGCTTGCTGGTGTTTCTCTGCAATCGCAGTTGTGCAGCAAGTGAGTGCACTTCAGGGAGGGGAGGGGTGTGTGATTGGGGGCAGAGGGAGAGAGAGAGAGAGAGAGAGAGGTGATAACTTATTAGCACAGAAACTGAATACAGTGCCAATGCGTGCGAAAACGAGCGCGTGCTTGGCAGAGATGCTGCAGAAAATCAAGTCTAATGCAGTATGCAGACGCGTTCAGGCTCCAGTAACCTGCATGATTAAACAGCACATGGCCTTATTTAGACTTCCACTGTGCATTCAGGAAAGAGTGTATTTCTCTTGTGGCGGCAGACATTTCTCATGAGATTGAAGACTGAAGGTGATGCTGTGTTGTCCAGCAGATCCCCGAGCGTCTTGGGGGACGGACTTTAAGGGGTCTTACTTGTTTACTGCAACTTTTTTTATTCAGTTGAGCTTAATAATGTCCAACATCTGGTGCAACCATCGGCAACACGTCCATCTTCTTTGTACGCGTAGACAACTTCAAAGATCAGGGCTGGGAAACCTGTCACAAATCCCTTCTCTGTTCATCAACAGGGTGGAGGGATGATATAATTACGAGTCTTTTGATTCTCAGTCTTGCTCTCCAGAGGGTAGAGGACACATTTAGATTCGCTAGATGCTCTGACCAATTCTTTGGTCTGCACCAGAGTTTCCCTCCGCTCTGAATGAGGGCAGCACGCATTGGCATTGCAACAGGAAGTGGACGTTGTTGACTATATTGGCATATTGACATTGCATCAAACATGTAGCCTCTGTATCCTCAGCACAGTGTTTAGAGGGCAACAGCAGTCCATGAGGCTGTTCATTATTATTTTTTTGAAAGTTATATATAGGCCAAACTACCAGTCATTGCTTTTTTAATATCTCTGAGCTTGGAACTAAGATGCTATCTGAGTGTGATTATATGCTGTTTGTGTATTTCAGAAGAAGCCTGGAAGCAAATTAAATGTACAAAAGCCGACATTATAGCTCCTTTCACAGAAAGTAGTATATGACTGGTCCATTCATTGATTAAGCAATACACAGAACATGATTTGTTGACAGTTCTAATAATTTACCAATGAGGTAGAACATCAAACATGTGTTCAGTCAACACTTTCTGTTTTACAGTATTCCCATCATTGTAATTTAAAAACGTTATGGCACCAGCCAGTGACAACCATGTCTGGATATGAAAAGCTGAGCCACCTGTCAATCAATTCTTATTAACCTGAAATGAAACCTTTAGTTTCTTTCCTCGAGCCAGCATCCAGTGGCATTTAGAGGGAAATGGCAAATAGCAAAATTAATTTGGTTGTTTAGAGCGCTACAAGTTGAAAGAGTTAAGACAAAGTTGTAAAAAGAGATACGTGAAAACTCCATGGGGCATCGACAATCCCATTTACACTCAGAGCTATAGCGTAATGTGAAGTTGTCATTCTGTGGGCTCTTGAATGGTTCCCGGAGTCCTCGGCTGCATTTCTCCATACATTAACATCACTCTGTGGAGGCATTGAGTAAATATTTGAGTAAATTAATGGACAGTCAGCACTGAAACGTGATGGTATGAGGTCAAAGACATTACTGCTGTGTCTTCTCTTTGTCCCTGACTCATTACAAAGCGCTGTCCCTGTGGTTTAGAGCTGATGTGTAAAGAGGACAAATGCATTATAAATCAAATCTGTAGAAACACTGCAGCATGGTGTCTGCCAGCTTTGGCCATTGACTGTCTTGTGGCAATAAAGGCAAACAACATTCGTGACAAATTGCAACCACACTTGCAGGAGACGGCAATTTGAGGCGGATAACCTCTTAGAAACAGACGTATAAGAGAGATGACTAATTGTATAATTCCACATACGTTTATGAAAGGATAGTAGGTCTTTCCTGCAAAATGTATTTGTACTTCATCAACAAATAGTTCAAGAAAAAAGGCATGTGTTTGCCTCGAGCCATCGACAAGTAATCTCTGAGAAAACACGAGAGCAATACGATTTTAGCACCAAACACAAACCTTTAATCTTGCAGATTAAAGGTGTAAACAAACCAAATCAATATGGATTTGTTGGCATAGGTGAAAGGACTGATTTTCTACTCTGAACAAAATTTCCACAGCTTCCTTTCATTGCCTGCCAACACGCGATTGCTTGCAATTTATAAAGTGGCACATGCCTGGTTGTGTTTTTTGTGTCCTCTGGGCTCTGTGTTTATGCTTTTATTCCTTTTCCTACTG
This sequence comes from Myoxocephalus aenaeus, assembly GCA_038501785.1. Classification (NCBI taxonomy): domain Eukaryota; kingdom Metazoa; phylum Chordata; class Actinopteri; order Perciformes; family Cottidae; genus Myoxocephalus; species Myoxocephalus aenaeus. The sequence goes on along the minus strand of JBAMJR010000047.1, from coordinate 3,660,818 downwards.
TGCTCCTCTTATTTAATTTGATACATTGTCTGGAAGCTAGAAATACTCATGAGAGAAACTCGTGTGCTGCTGTGATACATAAGCAGGGATATTAACCTTCTGTCTCACACCCTGCAGCTTCAAACCCCCTCTCTGTAAGACGTCATTAAATGGACGGTATCCAAGCTGCAGTTTTGTCTTCCGGATACTGATGTAAAAATACATCTATAATGTGACTGCAAAATGTCATAGTACATGTTTATATACATACAGTATGGAGAGTTCAAGGTCTCTATGTTACATGGGACATAATGCTGCATAATGTAGTTTGACAGTTTTAATATTCCATTGACGGGTAATCTGCTTGAGGTCATATTGAACAATAAGTTAATAACATAAGAATGATGGATTGTTCAAACAGGAGCTCAGAAACTTGGCCCCAACTCTCACACACACACACACACACACACACACACACACACACACACACACACACACACACACACACACACACACACACACACACACACACACACACACACACACACACCGGCACTATGCACTGAACACAAGTTCCCACCAGCATCCAGGCTCATTTACAGCAGCAGGACCATTTAGCTGTCACTTTCTCTTTTAATCAAAGAGCACATACTGTAAACTCTCTCCCTTGGAGTTTTAGTGTGTTAGTGTGTGTTTATGTGCGATACACACAGCAGTTGGTGGTGAAATATGGAGCATGCTGTAGATGGGGAGGAGGCAGCGTTTAGCTGACTCCGGATTTGTTGCCGTTTTTCCTCTGAATTGCACTATTTAGTTAAAGTCCACTGGGAAGACAGACATACAGCTCTGTTTAGTGTGTATGGATGTGTGTGTGTGTGTGTGTGTGTGTGTGTGTGTGTGTGTGTGTGTGTGTGTGTGTGTGTGTGTGTGCATCAGCATGTATGTGGCCCATTCAAAAAGAAGAAGCAAGCGGAAACCTTCAGTTTATGTTGTTGGGCCACTATTGTATATCAAAGTTGACTTTTACTTGAAATCTGTATTATTATTATTATTATTATTATTATTATTATTATTATTATTATTATTATTATGATAAGATCGATTTCTATTTCATTTCTAAAATGTACAGTACAGAGGTTTACTGTGGCTGACCCTGATTCAAAAGTCACTGAACATCTTGTTGTGTAGAATATATTGCTAAACTTGGTGACAAACATACAGCATTGTATTTCCGGTAGCTACTTGACAATAAAAGCTCCCCACGCGATTTGCCGGTTGAAGGCTTTTTGTTGAGTTTACATGAGCGGTGACAGTAACGTCACAACTGTAGGAGAGCGATCAGTTTACAGGCACGCTGGGCATTTCCTGTGAGAAACAGCTGAAACTGCGTGAATGGAGGAGTTCCAGAGTTCTGTCTCCTCCAGATGACCTGCATCAGTATCATTCATTGTTAAAAGGAATAAGGCCCAGTGCTACTCAAAGTCTGCCCCATGTGAAGTGACCCAGATAGAGAGTTTCGCCCTTTTATAGCACACACACACACACACACACACACACACACACACACACACACACACACACACACACACACACACACACACACACACACACACACACACACACACACACACACATTGCCATTAAGGTGTCGAGCTTAATATTTGATTGAAACACTGGAGTATAGCGGTGCCAACTCTGATCTGTGTCTGCAAGTGAAAGGCTCACATGTACACACGCATACAGTACATGTTTAATTGTATTTAAAAAATACCCACGCGGACATATGTTCCTCAAGCTTGCAACAAAGTAAATCTGTCTGTCTCTCTCCGTCTTTGTTTCTCTCTTGCGTGCTGTTACATCGTCCAAAAGTGATAAGATGACAAAATAGTGACAGTCATAGTGATGTGCGTCCTCTAAGGTCACATGGAGGCTTTTGGTGCAGTACTCTAATATAATCCCTGTGTGTGTGTGTGTGTGTGTGTGTGTGTGTGTGTGTGTGTGTGTGTGTGTGTGTGTGTGTGTGTGTGTGTGTATGTGTGTGAACACTCATTAGCTCATGTCCTCATTGTCCGAAATAGACTGAGTCTGCAGAAAAAAGTTATGACTTTGCTGCTCTGATCTGCCTTCGTCTGAACTCTCACGTACGTCATACTTCACACACTCGCAAGCTGTCGACTAATCACATCTCGACACAAACACATAGAGTGTGGGCGCGCAGGTCATTTATACACTCAAACCATAACAAACCAAACTCCGCTGGACTTTGCAGGTTAAAAAAATAGAATTATTATTTCTGATGTGATATTCATTGTGGTAAATGTAGCTTTTTTCATGTACATGTACATATTTAGTAGATACAATTCCCTGTTAAAGATACAGTTAGCGGCCAGCTGGTCAACATTTAGCAGCATAAGAGCCAGATATTTCCCGCAGGAGTTGGTGGAGACTGTTTACAACTCTTTGCTCCATATATGCAGTCACACAGTTGGGGCTTTGGGGGCCCCGAGGAGTCATGGGCTCAGGGTCGTTCCATGCTTTTCCATAGTTGGTAATCCAGTATTAGCTAGATTAATAGAAACAACATTGTGTTAATGTCTTAAGAAAACTTAATCTTGTTGCTTAATTCAGCTTTGACACAAATTCACTGTTTCTGTGAGGGACTATTTCTTTGATAGAAAGTAGTTCCAATGAAAACAGTCAGTGGCAACTCCAGGACAACTGAGACGGGACAAGCTGCTTTTGAGATTTTCCAATGTACCGTATATTTCAATGAGGTGTGTGTGTGTGTGTGTGTGTGTGTGTGTGTGTGTGTGTGTGTGTGTGTGTTGACCTTTTAAGAGCACATATCTGCTCACTGACTCATCTCTTTTCAACACAAGCTGTGTTTAACTGACCCTGAAACTGCCATCTACCAAATTGTTGCATTTCTGTTTTGAAAGGACACATTTCACTTAAACAAGTTAAGTTATTGAAGGGTGTCAAACAAATATATAAAACCCTCATGAGACTGTTGCACGGCTGATTACAGTGTGACTCCGCTCAGCAGTGGAAACTCTATAATTTTCCAAATGAAGCAATGTGTGTGTGTGTGTGTGTGTGTGTGTGTGTGTGTTTGGACGGCTCTCACTCCAGGTTTCTGTCAAGAGAGAGTGAGTGCTGAGTGTTATTTTTCCAAGTGCACTTAAAAAAAGCAGCAGGGCATCAAAGGCTCCATCCACTTGGAAGTGTTTTTCGCAGACTGAATGATAAGAAGCAGAAACAACTCAGTCGCTCTCTGACTCGCTGCATTAAATGGGTTTAATTGTCTTTGGCTACTAAAAAGGAGAATGTCAGAATTAGCCGTGCTGACTTCATAAAACTCTCTCTGCCAAGTGTTTTGTTTAATAAGTTCATAACAAAGTACTATAACAACTATTACAAATACGTATATCCCATAGCGTACTATTTTTTTCCTCTTTTTATCATCTTTTTATATATTTAGTTTTTTTGTTGTTCTTTTTTTATCCTCACAAGGTTCCGTTCTGTTTTTCTTTTCGTTTTTGTGTACATAATAAGTCACCAAATTTATATGAAAAATACAATTAACAAACAAAAATGAAATAAAATAATAATGATAAAAGTATAAATAATTACAATTAATTATAATAATAATGGGCTCGGCTGGAATGTACATACTCACTTGATCATAGTAGTACAGTATAGAAGCTGGTGATATTCTATTCTTTGAAAAAATGTAAAACTCAAGGTGCACTTACTGGCATTTCTGCGAGCTTTCAACCATATGACACATGTTGGCATGCAAGCTTAAACGCTGTCAAAACTTTGTTTTGCCTTGACTTCAGCATTAAAACATTTACTTGTTCAAACAATGTGGAATCCTCAAAGTGTTACGTTACTGATGACGAGTTCCCTCTGCAGCTTTCTCTGAGCACCTCGTCTCTTTATCTCTGTTCTCCACTTCTTTCCTTCGTTCTCCCTCACACACACTTGAGCTGACTCCTCGTCTCCCCTTGTCTGCTTTAACCTTTTGCTTGATGACAGCCTTGCATGACATAATCGCCATATCTGTCCCGCTCACTATTTGTGTGTGTTGCCGATGTGTGTGTCCTCATCTGAGGCCGCGTTGGGGCCTCAGCGTTTTGAAGTGAGTTTCCAGTGGAGTCAGACTGGCTGGTGTTAACAGGTGTGTGTGTGTGTGTGTGTGTGAGAGTCATGGACTATGAGTTTATACTGAAGGTAGCAGAGAAGAGAATAAAGGCTGCTTTGGGCAGAGCTGATTCAGGTAAGATACTCTTTACAGAGAATCTAAAAAACAAGATTATACATAATTATATGTCAGGCAGTCATCCAAATATACAGTTTTATGTATCAACTGTGGTTGTGCGTTGACTTATTTACACTTTGTTTTGGCTTCATCGTGATTTAACCTCACCTGTTTAGAAACCTTTCAAAGGTCTGCTTGAAGTTTATGGTGCTATCAGGGGTTTTAGTGTCCGTTCACGATCACTACGATCTCTGAGCCCAACTCGGCTCTTACACAGCTTAATACAAATATACACATGACAGTTGACGATAAGTCAGGCGTCAGTCTCTAGCCTCGGTCTGGAGGACTCTGTGGGACATTCTGTCTCCTAATTTTGTTCCCAATTGCTTGTATAGTAGTTTGAATCCACTAAATCCTCAACCTTTTACTATTATGTTGAGTATTGTGACTCAAAATGCTCCAACAAAAGCTGTGGTGGTGAATTAAACGTGAGTTCTGTCCGGCACTTGCCAGTGTAGGTGATTATTCACTGGGAACACACTCTTTTTATTAGAAGACGGCACAATTTGCATTGATATGAAACCACTACTAGCAGAACACGATGACCAAAACATATCACCAGTTCAAGAGGAACTTTAGATTGCCAATATAGTCGAATGAAAACGGTGAGGTTTGGGCTGGAGGTTAGTCTCTCTGTTTTTATTATTTTGGCTTTTTCGCTTGGCTCTTAGCCAATAATATCTTTTCTAAAATGTTAGTAAAAAAGTAAATTCCTTGAAGCTGATATGGAGCATTAGATGAGGCGAAATGAGAAGGTTTCACATCTGATGAAAATGCTTTTTATATTGTGTTTTGATGGTTAACGGCAGTAATTAATACTCTGATAAACTCGCTCTTGTGAAATGAGAAGATTGGGAGCAATTTCATGCCTTTTTTTGTCTAATTGTAAATGAATTGTTACGCTAACAGTCTACCGTCTCACATCCATTAGCCTGTTCTCACCGAGGCCCCAGGTAATGGGCGCAGCCGTAAACTGGTGATAGGATCGGTGTTTTCAAAGCGCTGTATTCATGTCAGTATTCCACCTCAAGCCGCACTTGTACCTGTAAGAAGTGCGGCTCTTAGATCTGCATTGTGGCCCGATTTGGATTATACGCATCATGGGCTGAATGGGATCCTCATATTTACTGTGCTGCTGAAGTGTTGACATCGTCACTGAGAGGGATTACTACACACATGCACATTCTGTTCACAATATGTGGGGGAAACAGATTAGTCAGAGTCTCACTGTCAGTCTCAGAAATGTGCTTTCACCACAAGAGCAGTTATTTTAACAATTGTGCCTATTGTCACGGCATCTATTATTTATCTAACTTCTAACTGCTGTGTCACATCAGATTGTAGTTTTGTATTGTTGATTACTGGACCAGTTTTTATCCAGCAGAGCAGAAGTCACGACTGACCACAACAACACAAAGATCCTTTTCTAAAACCTACCACCTCATTGGTTATCCTCCTCCTTTATCCAACACTAACTGTGAACTTTTCTCCACACCGAGGCGTGAGGAACAACACCTTTTTTTTCCAGGACAAAATAGCTGAAACTAGGCTTCAGACTTTAGCTGCAGAGAAAGACAAGCTTAAGTTCTCCCTCAACGTGGGTGGCACTGAAAACATTCTGCTTTGTTGAGTCTTGAACGCTGAACAAAGTTTTGTCTCTTGTCAAATTATCTCCCTTTGTTATCTACCTGTTCAAAACTAATTGTGTATCTCATTCAGTCAGCCGGCCGAACGGCAGAGTTTGAAGACACTCAGATAGTTTTTTTTCAGCTTGTAACTAGCTCAGCAAAACGTGCGTTAACTTGTGTTAAACATGTTTTCATCAGTTACACTAAAGGCCTAGGGGAAGAAAAAAAAAATTGAGTGTGCAGCCTTTTAGGTGATCCCAAAGTGTTGTGACTGATTTGCCAACACAATCAAATAAGAGATGTGACTGACTCCTTACAGAGAGGCCAGCAGCTGACCATTTGATGGGTAATGACAGTGATGTAAACTCACTGTCATTACCCATCAAAGGGTCAGCACACTGAACACAGCCCTGTTGGCAGAGGATCAGTGGGCTGGGAGTTGTGGTTTTGCTGAGATTGAATGAGTGCAGCTGTTGGGGAAAACCATTTAATTCTAAGTGCTTTCTGACCCTGATCACTGCAATACACTCACTCACACAGTGGAAGACAGGGTAACTTCATTTGTATTGATATATATATATATATATATATATATATATATTTTACATTTCTCTGACAATCGCTTGCAAGATACTGCACTTACTGTAAGTGATTATACTTGTGTGATTCACATGGGAGGCTGATTTATTTCACAATCAAACTAGTCTTCTCATTCAAAGAGAGTCACTTATATAAATGCAGTGACGGCACACACATTCTCTCGGAGTAGCAACTGAATACAGGTGAAGGCCGCCAGCCATCAAGTCCGGTCGTGATGTGTTTGGATAATGGAGAGGAGATGAAGTGGTATCATGGCAGTCTGCTTCACTGACTGCACTGCATGATCTATTTAAAGAGAGAATGAGAACGTCTGACATAACATGAGCTTCTGATGCACGACTTTTTAATTTTCGCGTTGTTTGAATTTGTTAACTTTCCTCAAGTTATCGTTTAGATTCTGTAAATTTATCTTTACCTCTTTTTGTTCAGATTCTCAAACCTTTAACTTCACAGGACTGTTTTTTGAAAACTAAAAACTAAAACAACTTCAACGACCAAAGATGTAATGGGCCTAGGGATGCTTAATTAAAAACAATATTACCAATAATTACCTGCGTCTCATGGCTGATACCAATAAGATAACTGGTAATTAAAAAAATATTTTAGAAAAAGGTTCATGACCTGTTATTTATGCACATCTGAGGGTAAGAAAGGCTAAGAGTGAGCAAAGATTGATAATTTCATATTCCATAGCTCTAACGTATTTAAATCTAACCGACAATGCTATTGTTAACACAACAAAAATAAAGAACAGCTCTGACTCCGAATGCTCTTTTATTTTTCTCGTAAAGTACAAATGAATTGTGGTCTTCCTCTGAAATTCTGAAAAACAGGTTGTGTAACATTTCTAAAACCCCAGAACCAAACTTAACTGCAGTCGTCTACCAGATGGAGACGTGTCCTACTAAACAGTGGAGATGTTTGCTGCTTCAAACTCCGCCATGTTTTCCTACATTACATTTTCACGTCATATAAACACATGTTCAATCCCTCTGCTGCCACCTCCACCAAGCTTGAACTTTCAGCACCTCCTTGAACCAAACTCTTGCTTGTAGGATTCCTCCCTTCAGTCTCTGTAGTTATCTCTCCCCCTCCTCACAGTTACCACCCTCCCTCCCCTCTTCTCACCCTCCTCCCAGCTTCCTCTGTAGTTCTGACTTTTTGGGGGAAAGATCTAGCGCGATTATGTAACCACTCTGACGCGGAAGTCTTCCATTTCCAACTGTTACCATTTTGCGTAGAAAATTGTCACTGAGTTGAGCCCGCTCTGGCAGCCGCCTGTGACCTCTGACCTCTCTGTGAAAAGCCAATAGCATGCTGCTTCTAAAATAGCGGTAAGAATGCTTACTGTACACATCCTGTGTCGACAGTCTTTTTACAGTTGGCGACTCTGGAGAAAAGGCAAGACCAACACAAATTGACTTTCACTGTTAATACTTCACACTTCAAAGCACCAACAACAGCAGAAATATTAAAACGGCACTTCCTGTTGCTTTTCCTGTGAACTGTCCCTGAAGCTTTTAAACGAGATCAATAGTAATATGTGAGGTGTTCCCAGGGCCATGAAGCTGTTACTGACATCGTGCTGTTGTGGAGAGTCTGAAGTACTTCACCTTGGGGTGTAGACCCATGTGGGGTTGCTGATATTGTTTAATTCTAAAATGAACAAGAGATAAAATACAGACTAATATTGTATAATCTGCTTGGATCAACCTCTAGTTTTACTAAACGACACCTAACACATGTAGTGGCTCTGAATAAATCCTGCAGTGTCAATCTGAGCTGATGTTACTGTCACGGGGTAAAACACACCATTTGTTGCAACTATATGACAACTATAGTACAGAAATATATAATGATGCTAAACTTTAGTCCTTAACAGAAAGAGAGCTTAAAAATAAAAGAAGCGTTTCGTCTGGTTTCACTTATCTTTCCAGATGAGCAGTTTTTCTATCTCTCCAGTCTATCGTCTGTTGTCTTGCTGCTAATTAAATGAGCTTCCTCGCCTGTTGGTTTTGTTTCAAGCTTTTCTTTAAAATCCTTTTAGGCTCAGTTTTGGTCCTCGTAAAAATCTCATTAACTCTCATTAACTCTTAAAGAAACAACACATTCCCCTTCTTTCACATTAAAAGTTGAATTCCTAAGCAAGACTTACCGTTGCTCAATTCAGCCGAGGGACGGACTGACGGACTGCTGAAGCCTTGCTCAGTCTGACCTCTAATGACAGCCAACTCTGGACAGATGCTGCTGTGTAAATGTGTCACATTGCTGACTTTATGACTATTTTCTTCTCATACTGCTTCAACTCAATAGTGTCACTTTAAACTAATAAATACACCTCACTCCTTTTAGATTAGATAATGTATCTGTAAAAGACGTAATGAACATCACTTTGTGTGTCATTGCAAGGTTACAACGGCTCATTTTCCCCTTTTATTAAGTTATATTTGTGATAATTAAGTTTACTTTCATCATTCTGAATGACAAACTGTTTCTGTCCCTGTGAATTTTCGGACAAGCAGTCGATGTGAAGTTGTTCTCTGGTCTTTGTGCTGCGAGCAAGAGAGGCGCCTGCATGAGAGAGAAAAAGGTATAAGAGAGAGAAAGAGGGGAGGGGGATTCAAGACACTAGAGGCAGCAGACAGATGTAAGAAAAGAGAGCTGGATGAATAATTCAGTACCTCCATTCCCTCTCTCCTCCTCCCCGCTGAGTAGGAGATGTTACAAAGATAGACAAGGAGAGGAGGAAAGGAGATGAGACAAATAGAGGAGAAGGGAAAGGAATGGAGACAAGATGAGAGGAGAGAGAGACAAAAGGAGATGAACGGCGAGGAGATGAGAGGAAGGCAAACATGAGATGAGGAGATGAAAGGAAAGAAGATGAACCTAAGAGATGAGAGAATACAAGGAAAGTAGTTGTAAGGGGAGGAGATGAGGAAAGGAGAGGAAGGGAGGTGAAACAGAGGAGAGGGGAGGAGACAAGAAAAAGGGATGAAAGAGGAGATGAGAGGGGAAGAGACAAGGAGATGAGATGAGTGGAAACGAGAGAGGAGAGAAGAAGGAGACGGAAGAGGAGACACTGAAAGTAGAGGGGAGGAAACAGGAAGGACTAGACAAGGAAAGGGGATGGGATGAGATGAGGGAAAACAAGAGGAGAGAGGAAATGAGGAAAGAAGTTAAGATGAGGGGGAGGAGAGGGGAGAGAAGAAGCAGATGGGAGAACAATTGTGTGTGTGTGTGTGTGTGTGTGTGTGTGTGTGTGTGTGTGTGTGCGAGCAGTATGATAACTGCAACCGATGCCAGATGTGTGTGTCTGTGTGTTGTCCTCTATGCATTCAGCAGGTGAACTCTCTCTTTCTCTCTCTGTATCTCTCTCTCTCTCTCTCTCTCTCTCTCTCGTTTGGAGAGCCACCTGCGTCACTAATCACTCGTTACCTTGGTAACAGTGGATTTCCCCATGTCTGCGCCTCTCTGAGTGTGTGTGTGTGTGTGTGTGTGGGCGGGTGTCTGAGCGTGAATTATGACTCATCCTGCTCAGTTGAGAGTGGCTATCCTCACACTCCTGTCTGGGGAACACCCGCCCACATCTGTTAGCTCCCTGTCTGTCTCACTTCTCCCTCCCTTTCTCTCCGTCCTCCCCTCTTCTTCACCTCTCTTTCTCTGCTGCTGCCCGTGCTCGCAGGTATGTCGGGCTCAACGCGCTGCTCACCTGTTGGCGCACTCTGTTTGTTCAGCAGCAGAGGAGCAGCCATGAACAAAGAGCGCCACCTACAGAGACGCTGCTTGAGTCTCGCGCTCATTGATAAAATGGACAGTATGAGTGAAGCTGAATTTATTTGTGTGGGCCATAAACACAGTACGACCAAACTCACCATGTGAATCTGACATTTGAATGAATAGTTAATCATTTTGGGAAATAATTACCCATTAAATGAATCATCTTTTTAAGAAAGGAAACAGCTGATTTCCCAAGTTTAACTATTCCTTTAAGCAGTTTGGTGTTAGGTTTTGTAAAGTTATAAAAGTAAATAACAAGTATACACTGTCAACTCCTTGAAACTAAGGTGCATAGCCCAAAACAGACCCACAAAAAAAAGAACACAACATGTCCTACAGTACTTTTAAAGTGTTTGCAATAAGGCAGCAAAGTGACACTGCTATGAGACAATGTTCCCCATCTGGTGCTTCTATTGTATATCTATGAGCTTCTTGGTGGACGCACAGAAAACCAAGATCTGAACCAAACAGTCATCTTCATCCTCCCACATGCAACATGTTCATTGCTTCTCTCAAGGTAGTCGAGCAGCTTTGGTGCTGGTGCAGCACAATTACTTTGTTTTCTCTTTTTCTTTCTCTCCCTTGTTGGTGTTTGAGGACACAGACAGTCTCTCAGAATCTAAATGCTGTTGTCTTTTAACCAGGATATGTCTGATCCAGATCGGACACTTGCACAGTGCATTTCTGGCCGGATGTCACACCAGACAGGCTCTTGCTATCAGACAAAAAGCCAAAACTACTCGTGAACAAGGTGCTCCTTTCTTCATGCTTGCACGAGGAAAAGATTTTCACATAACTGTAACATAACCTGTGGCTCTATTAATCTCTGAACTTGAACATATCCAGTATAAGTGAACTAAGCAGCTCAGTGCCAGATACTGCCAGATGAGTATTACAAGTATATGGATTATTGTTAATACAAATTAGCCACTATAATATCTCTCTTAAACTCAATAGATGAGTTTGCTGTGATAGTGATCTGTTCGTCTCTAGTGGTCATGAGAGGCACAATGTGAGTGTATGAGAGATGCATTCAAAGATCGTCTGTAAAGACGCAGAGGTGTGTAAAAGGGAGGCATTTAGGAGAAAGAAGAGGTGGGGGAGTGGAGGGTGCTGTTTTCTTTTGTTGCCCGTAGAGGACGCTGCTGCCTCGGTGCACACCCAGAGCTACACTAGACACTCAGACATGCAGGAAAAGCATGTTCTATCATATTTATGCCCTTTATTGCATAGTTCAGTTTACTGGCATGATTTGTGCGTGAATGTGTGTGAGTGTGTGTTCTCTTGCAAACCGTGGACAATGAAGCAGAGAGATTTGGGAGAGTTTGAGTTGAGTGAATGGATGGTGGAATAAGTGGCTGGAAGAGGGAGGGGGTGTGAAGATTTTTCTTTTGAAGTTTAAGAGCTGTGTCACGCCTTCCTCTGATGCTATAAAAAGCTGCAGAGGAGATGAATTTTAATGTAAATGAAGCTGTGATTTATTCATAACTGCTTCACTTGGACTGACCTGGATAAAACATCAGCACACACACACACACACACACACACACACACACACACACACACACACACACACACACACACACACACACACACACACACACACACACACACACACACCATCATCTTTGTCCCCCCCTTTATTCTGCCGGGCTAGCAGGGGTTCCTTCTGTGTCTAAATTGTAGTGTGTCAGCAACAGCAGAGACAAAAGCAAGAGAGTCTGAGATCCTGTCGGAGATTCTGGGTTTACCGACTGAAATGGGACAAAAGATGAAGATCTAGGGTGACAGAATGCTGCTGTTGCTGCGTCTATATCAGTCTATGAATGTAGAACATAACGGACCAAGTAAAGCAAAGTGTAGCATGATGAAACATAACTGTACTGACATTGTCTGCATTCATTCATTCTGCAAATGTGGCCTTTCTGAGGCAGTTTCGAAGTCATTCACATGTATCTTGTAACTAAGTAAGTAAGTAAGTTTATTAATATTGCACTTTTCATAGACAAAGGTCACAAATTGCTGTACAGGAGTCATGAAAAAACGTGTTAAAACCAAAAACAATAACAGGGGCCAACACATTACAACAGTTAAGAGAGCATAGTGAAATACACATTAAAAGATTGTGCAGGGTACCACCCTGCTGCTGATCATTATGTACCTCACACAGTGAACCCCCGCTGTGTTATTGATGCACAACCACCGGTAATGGCTCTCAGTGAGCTGCTATGGTTGAGTTGGTGTTCTTTGACACACTCTGGTGCCACCTAGTGGACATGAGGAACGACACATGCTTATTCCTGTGGTGTGTTGAAGAAAACTGTGTGTCTAGCGTGCGTGCACACACACACACACACACACACACACACACACACACACACACACACACACACACACACACACACACACACACAGATACAGAGATACAGAGGCAGACAAAGACAGTGTCTGAAAGAGGCTGTTCGCTGTCCATGGTGCTGAAATAATCTTCGTTAAAGTGTTCTGACTCACTTCTGACATGATGAAGCCTCGAAGCGACATACAATTGTGTTTTAATCACTTAGGCTTCACCCGCCGCACTTAAGTTCTTTTTTTTAAATTAATAGGAAGTTGGTTATTATTATTATTATTATTATTATTCAATATTTTAAGTAACACTAATACAATATACAGTAAATAGAGACTTTTTTTTTTTAATCACCCAGATTAACACATGTACACTAACACTGTCGCTACACTCTATATTGGGATTTATCCCAATGGGGAAATGATTTATATCAGCACATTGATGACAATCTATACCGAGCAGACAATGAGATATCTGGTATGCAAAGTTGTCATATACTGACAATGATGGAAATGGCTTTTTTTTTGGGCACTGGAATGTGATGAGTACATTTCATGTGAGGCCTTAAAAAAAAAAAATCCACACGGCCAAACTCTACTCTACTACCATTATTCATTATGAGGATGATAGATTGGAAAAGGTTTTGGGGATTTTCTTTGATATGAGTTTCCACAGAAGAAAGGACCATTTCATTTCAGCGTTCTTTGTGTCCAGCTGGGTCCCGGCCCAGAGATGGCTGACCTACATGCTGCGCTGCTCTCCAGTGCACACTTGTCTTGTGAAAAAAATGCACAACTTAAATTTAGAATTTAACTTAAAAGAACAACAATAACGTACTTTGTCTGGTTGTGCACACAGTGATACAGTCATGTCCTTCTAGTGCACCGAGTTCATAAAACATACTCAGTTCAGTGCTGCCTGATTCAGATGTTCGTGTGCTCAGTATTATAATCTTACAGCAGTCTGTGTGAGCTATAGGCACGTGTACAGTATGCAAACATGTGAGGCCCGTCTTCCTCCAGTTTATCTGACCACCTCTTGCATTTTTAAAGCTGTCGTTCCGAGAGTCTGCCGTGAATACAGACAGGGTGTATGGGACGAGGTGACGAGCACTGCCAGTGTGTCCGTCTGAAATATGATTTTGCTTTTTTCACAATGGTAAGAATAATAGAAGGCCGGGTTGTTGCCCCAATTTCATTCGATAGAAACGCGCCCGACCACCTGCTACCCGGTTCCAGTCGACCGTCCAGCGGCTCACGCTGTCCAAAGTCAATTTACCCAGACTGACAATCAATGGGACATCCGGTCACCACTTTCAAAATAACAATACAATTACATTATTACTGCGAGCTTTAAACGTGTTCCAATGGGTCCAATAAAATGTTTAAAGAAGTTCCACAAGAACCTACGACAGAGAATTAAAGGTAAATGTTACATAAAAGTAAGCACATTGTAAAACAGGACTAAAATTATTTTACTCTATAGTTCTTAGTTAGCACAAGTTGAAGCGATGTATATACTGCAGGGGGGCTTTAGCTATGTTAATAATATTGTAAAGCTAATAATATGAATATAAATAGATACATAGCTGATATAAATTTAATAAAATGTATGCCTATACCTAGCAGCTGTGATTAGATGAAAGTTGACCACTTGATGGCAGCAACAAGTAGCCAAATGCCAGAAGATAAAAGAGGAAATGAAGGCCATGAATATCCCAATAAATTGTCTTCACTAAAAGGTTAAATTGTGTGTCTGTGAAGTGAGTCACTAATACAGCCTATAAAATCTATTTGACAAACACAAATCCCGTCGAGTCTGCACTTTGAAAGCCGCACGCCCTCTTTCCGGTGGGGCTCTGGTAACTCTCGCTAGTTTCACGCAGCTGGAGCAGCTCGCGGCTGCACGCGCGCCTCGCGCTTCTGTCAGTGGAATACAAACGGACGTTTTCAGGAGGAGAGGCTGCAGAATGGCTTTCTGAGGCATTGTCCTCCTTTTCTCCTGGTTTTGTCTGTCTCGCCTGTTGACCATGGGGACAGAAACCCACGAACGTTGTCCGGTAAAACCGGTTGGCGGAGCCGTTCAGTGACAGCTGCTGCTCTCTGACTGGCAGACCGACCGGGGAGACGTGACGGACAGGTAAACCGCTGGAGGTTTAAGAAAGCAACGGCCCGGAGGGATAGTGGTGACAGAGAATATGCTGTAACGGGAGGCGGCGTGCTCATTTTGGACTTTACCGCTTTGTGGCTGAAGTATGGGGCCGTTGTAGCCGGTAACGCGGAGACCGGAGGTTTGCGTCTGGTTTTGTCTGCGCTTCGTCCCCTCCGGTGGACACAGCCGAAGAGACTGGCGACACGCACGGAGACGGGGCTGTTTTTGTTTCGGCGGAGACATGGCAGCGGCCATCGCCAGCGGTTTGATCCGGCAGAAGCGGCAGGCCAGGGAGCAACACGTCCACCGGCCGACTCCTCACCGGCGGCGGAAGAGCCCCGGTAAGAAGCCGGCGCTGTGCAACGGGAACCTGGTCGACATCTTCTCCAAAGTCCGGATATTTGGCCTGAAGAAGCGGAGGCTACGGAGACAAGGTGTGGGGAGAAATGGGGGGTGGACACACGCGCACGTGCATGCACACAGACAATCGCACGCACGCCAATGTATTGATATGCGGGTGCGCGCCTGCACGCACATGCAGACACGCACGCACTTTTACGCGCGGCCACAGTCATACACAGCCACACTCGCACATGCACGGTCCTGCCTGGTGCACGCTCTCTCTCGCGCGCGCTCTTACACGCGCACACACCCCAATATCATGCACAAACACAGACTGACAGACTCGCCCTTCCCCTCTTTTTCCCTCTCTCTGCTATGTGGTGACACACGCGCACACTGTCATGTCTTGTAGTGCCCTATGGTTCAGTAGTTTCCAGGTACATCCATTATTGAAGGCACAGATTAGTCTGTCTAGTCTCTCTCTCTCTCTCTGTGTCTGTCTCTGTGCATCTCTACCTCGCTCTCTCATTTTCAGCTCATAATTCAGAAAGCCCTGTCACCACGGGCAGACTTTGCCTGAGCAGGAGCAGGATGTCAGAATGACAAGGACAACACTAACACCTCTCTCTTATTTTGAAATCACACCGTGCGTCAATCTGATTTGTCTATTTGATTGGGAAACTTGTTTTTCTTCATGTGGAGGTTAAAAAGTCAAACATTTCCCCACCATTCAGATGTCATGTCCAACTCAAACTTGAGACGGATCTGGAGAATTGATTAGATATGGCAGTGAATGCGGATTAATGAGAAGAGCGTTCGATAGCAGAGGTGATAAGTGCTGTTGTAATCAATTGATTGTGTGAGAAAGCAGCAGGTGCTGGCGTACGGAGGGATGGATGGATGGATGAAGGGAGGAGAGAAGGAGGCAGGAAATGAGATGACGGGCAGAGGAAGAGATAGAGGAGAGGCGATCGTGAGGAGTCATGTTGATAGGAATTGGTTTTCACCAGGTTGGTCTGGAGAGTGACGGGAATATGTGGGACCTGAGAGCCAAATTACAGGTCTTCACCTCCTTTTCTTACCTCAATTTTTCTTTCTGTCACCTCCTCTCGCTTCACTTACTCTGAATTTTTCTCTTCCTTTTTCCCTTGACACTTTTTACCCTCACGTAGGCTACTCTCCTCGTTGTCCTTCTTCCATTCAACAACAACCTCTCTATATTTTTTCCTCCCTTCTCTTCCCTTTTTTTGTCACCTCCTTAGATCTTCTCATCCCTTCTTCCTTCGTTCCCTCCCTTGTTCCCTACAGGAGGACCACGTTTTTAGTTCCACTGCATTCCCCCCCCCCCCCTTTTTTTGTCATCCCTCGTTTCTCTTCCGTCTTCTTCTGCCCCCCAACCTCACAACCTCCTTTTGACCCTTCTTCCGCCCTTCTTATATCATCATATCCTCCCTCCCTACCTTATATCTTTTCACCCCTCCTTACCTTGTTCCCTTTTATCCTTTCTGGGAAGAATAGACGACAACAGCCTCCTTTCCTCTCCTTATTTCTCTTCCTACCTTTCTCTTTTACACCCTCATTTCCTCACGTATCACCTTCAGTTCCTCTGCTTTTACCCCCTTCTCTTCCTTAGTTCCTTTTTTTTATGACACTTCTCTCCTACCTCATTTCTTCCTCTCGTCATTTCTATCACCTTTCCTCCTTCAAATCCCAATCTTCTCTCCCAACCTTAGATCATTTCATCCTCTCTAGCTTCATTTTGTGTATCTTTCCCCTCTCATTTCCTTTCGTTATCCCCCTCTTTTCCTCCTCCTTTCTCTTCTCCCCTTCTTTGTCAGCTTTGCTCATCACCTTCCTCCTCTCCACCCAATCATCCCTGCACCTACCTCAGATCTTTTCATCCTCCCTTCCAGCTTCATTTTACTTTTTGTCCTCCCTCTTTTTCCGCCCTCCCTCCTTGTCCCCTTCTTCCGTCACTCCCTCATCTGTGTTCCCAGCTGTGAGAGCTGCTGGTGAAAGCTTGGCAACGTCCACAACCTCTGTGCTCTGTCCGTCTGTGTGTGTTTGTGTGTGTGAGAGAGAGATATGCAAACATCCCCTCCTGTCTTCCAGAGGTTTTGTGAAGGAGAGACAACATTATCTGCAGCCGTCATTACTCGATCAAAAATGTGGTTCAAATACAGCTCAAACTTGCTCGTATCGGCGAGAGTTAGACTGACATGGAGCCAAAATTGACTTTTTATTAAAATGTGATGTCAGTCCACTCCTGATATGATAGAGGCTTCTTCTCAGTGTGTTGTTATTATTATTAGTAATTAGACGTCTGAGTGGACGGTTCACAGCCCTGGTGTGGGAGGACAGTATTTAAATCCTGCCATGAAACCAGTCTTCAAGAGCGGCTGCCCCACCTAAAGCTACTTTATCAGTCCGACTTTGAGTAGCGGATTTGATTGTGACATGATGGACAGGAGTTCCCCGCCGAATTAAAAAATAATCCCCTGCCATAAAATATCGGCTTTCGGTTGCTTCAATCAAAATACATAAATCATGTGGCCGTCTGAGTCACACCACCAGCCAAGAAATGTATTCTAGTATTACCTGCCGCCACTGAAATGCAGCTGTAATATATCCATATGAGATGGGGTTATAAGCCAACAGAAAGACAGATGAATAAATGCAAAACTGGGCTGGGAGGTATACGCTCTCCTAACTAAGGTCTAACTCAGCAACATCTTTTTTTACTTTGTATTATAAATGAACACTTTGATGAAATACAAGCGACATGACAAGTTCTGGAAAAAGATAAGAGACAATAAATTACATTTCCAGCAGTTTCTTCTTGTCGTGCAGGTAAACATCTAAACCATAAAGCAGCGAGAAATATCACAGCTGTCAGATGGAATGATGTTTACTTTATGCACCCTGATATTTCTTGTTGAGGAAAGAGGAGATGAGAGAAGAAGGCGGCTAAAGTGAGGAGGGGTGTGTCTACAGGGATGCAATGAGTGATTATTTTTATTATCGATGAATACGGCAAACAAATTGTTTTGAGTAGTTGTTTAGCCTATAAAATATTGTTAGTTAGTTAAATAGTCCTGTAATTTATTGTGCACAGTAGATCATGTTCCAATCCCTCCCTGCTCTTTGCTGCCTTGTGCACATAACTGCCTCACAACACCCGTTTCAGGCCTGGCTCCTGGAACGGACCCTGATATTTCTTGTCTTCACATGCTCTGTGTTCTGGCTACTTCCCGGAGACCAGTTTGCCACAGATGTCCTTGAAAGGTGAACAAGCTCTCAGACATTTTTCTGCGTTGTGTGACGCTCACAAGGAAGCCTGAGTGCTGGTTATGATGAACTCTGCGTAGTGACCGAGAGGATGAGATTATGGACATGCCAAAATAAGGATTCTCTGCTGAGATGAGGAGTATAGTGAATCGAGAGGACGCTGCTCCTCACGGAGGAGCCAGATGTGCTTTTCCAGGATAGTCCAGTGGAACTTTGACTTAATAAAATACAGTGGTTAACTCTGTCACCTCAGCTTAGTCTGTGCGTTCTCACTGTGATGGATTGGCTATCTGCGCAGGGTGTTCCCTTGCCTTTCAATCAAGGCATAATAATAAGCAGGTATGGATAATCAATAGTTGACATCAGTGTTTCCCTCCAAATTGTATTCTTGTCAAGGCTGGAAAGGTGATGATAGATAGATAGATGTATACTTTATTCATCATCAAGGGGAAATGTGTTTGTGGCAGCAGAAAGCAAAGTTACATAGAAGACACAAAAATATTAGGTATGAAAAATACTCAATATATGCAACAAAACAGCAGAGCATATTCAATTTAAGAAAATTTAAGAATAAAGAAAGTGCAAAAATGCAAAGTATATGCAGTGTATATGAAGTGTAGACACAGTGAAATAGAAGTATGTACAGTGACTAACTAAACAAGAAAAGCGGTGCTAGGGCTATTGATGTTGATGTTGATTCAATTGACGGAGGATCTGACCAGAGGGGATATGTTACGCAGACCCGTGTTAAAACCGTAGTGCAGGTCCCGTTGCCGCCGTATCAGAGTCGATGCACATGTACTGTAGCTGAACCCGATCTGGATGGTCTCACAGCGTCTGGATTTTAACAAGAAATCCTCTCTCTTCGGCACCCAAAGTGTTTCTCTAACCACTAATGTAAAGGAGGATGAAATGGTTGCATTCACTTGCCGCTCGTGGATTCTTCACTTGGGTTCTGTCGCTCAGTGAGGCGGTGTGTGTGAAAACGAGAGAGAGGGAGGGAGCGAGTGTTCAATGCATCGCTTGTATGAGACGCCCATGTTGGTATTTGATACCGTGTTAAACACTGTATTCAGACTCAGACTGGAGCAAATTAACAGACAATATGACATGTCAAATCAGCGTGGCCGCCTGACGGGCTGACTGATTGAATCAGATCACATTATGATGGAAATGTAGTTGTGTCTGTGTGTCTGTGTGCACTGCATGTGTGTGAGTCTGCTTGTGTGTGTGTCTGTGTGTGTCTGTGTGGATGGGGGAATACCCTTCACTGGAACAGTCTGGAATCACGAGGCAGTTGCCGTGGCAACGCGAAAAATGGGAACGTCCCTAGTAACAGACAGAATGTGGAGGTACTGGGACGAGTGGGAATATCACCTTGACAACTCTGGGAATGTCACAGGTTGGAAATGTCACAGGTTGGAAATGAGTGAATGGATAACTGGACGCGAGACGGATTTATGGAAACATAAATAGATGAAGAGTTGTCTCCTGTGGAGAGTTATTGATCTTTCACCCGTTACAGCTGGGAGTTGTGCCAAAACCAACAATAACACCGTTTGAGTCTGTAATTTGACTCATAATAGGGCTGGACTATGTGATTATAAATCTATACCACAATAACTGATATCACATAAGATGAATACATCCTTTGGTGCGTTGGCTCAATTCTAATGTTTGCCCTAATCAATCAATACAGTGTGACAGGTTATTGGTTATTGGTTAGACTGTGAGTTGATTGGCTTAAACTCTTAGCTGAGGTAGGTTGTTGATTTATTCTCAGTTTAATTCTATGGATTTCAGATGAAGTATTTATTTAATATTGAGTTAATCTAAATTGATACAAGATGATATGACATGTATTGATGATTTAGATATTTGGGTTATAGTCGAGTCCTGCATCATAATAACCAAAACTTTCTTTTCTTCATATCTTACTGGGAGACAAATCCGTTTGAAAAAAATAATTGCGTGCTGAGGAACGGTATTCTGGTGTTACACTGAAATGCACCTGTAATATTATATCAGACGTAAGCTATAACAGAAAGACAGATTTCTACATGCAAAGCCAGACTGCAAAGTACACTCACCTCTTTGCCTTCAGGTCTAATCCAGTAACATTTTACAGTATGCTTCATAAATGAACACGTCATAGATGAACTATAAAGGACATGACAGGTTTAAGAAATAGATAGCAGACAATAAATTACATTTCCAGCAGCTTCCTCTGGTCGTTCATCACACAAACGAGCATTGAGAGATTGATATGTGGCTGATTGCAGTCTGTCTGCAGTGAATAGTGTTCGCTGCGTTGTGTTCTGCTCTGACAGACGGATGCTGGCCCGGTAAACTCTGATCCATAAAGCAGTGAGAATTATCTCAGCTGTCAGATGGAATGATGTTTACTTAATGCATAAAAGTACAGACTGCGCTCGACGTTATTCATAGTAAAGAATCAAGAAAAAGGACGTGAGGAATGTTTGTGTGCAGGACTGCAACTACCGTAAACGTCGGGTTACAAGCCGCTCCTACAGCCGGTCAGTGTCCCCGCTGTAGCAAGCTAGTAGCAACTAGCGCTACTGCTGCTGCTCCCGGCCGCTGCTGCTGCCACTGCCCGCGTCCCCTCTGCCCAAGTCGGGTGTCGAGCCTGGTCCCGCTACCTTCGGTGGTTTTCGGGGAGCTAGCGGAAGTTAGCGGAGAGCTAGCAGAAGTTAGCGGGGAAGTAACGGAGCGCTAGCAGGAGCCCCAGCTGGCTACAGCGGGGAGCTAACGGGGACACTGACCGAAGGTAGTAGCGGCTCGTAACCCAACGTTTACGGTATTAAACCTTTTCATTATCAATGAGGTCAATATTTAGTGTCAGAGAAGGAAAAAACACCCAACCTGCCCAGAGTGACCCCAAAACATTCAACATTCACCAAGTACATCATGAAAACTATAATCCGAAGAAATAACAATAATTTAAAATCAATCAAACGTATCCAAATTCACATTTTCACCTTCTGATTTGTAACCTCCATGTGATGTGCATGTTGTCACCGCGCTCCACCCAGTGGGGCCATCGAATGTACGAGCTGTCTTTCTGATCCAACTGAGATGTTTTTACCGTTGGCTGCGGCACACGACGCGCCACAGTAAGTAGTGAGCTGGGAGTTTTGTCAGTTCGAGTGCTGGCTGCAAGCTTCACAGCCCCTCTTCCCTGCTTCTCCCCTGCTGCACAAGATGGATCCTTCACAAAGATGGAAAACACCCCGCCTCTCTCTCTCTCTCTCTCCCTCTCTCTCATACCCTCTCTTCATAAACTGGGTCAGTCTTTGCTTTTTCTCTGTCTCTGTGCATTAGGGGGTACCTTTACTCATGCACTCTTTCACACACACACACATTTTCAAAGGGGATTCCCACCCCGCTTTAAGGCTGCGCCGGCCTTGTGCCAAGTCACTGGTGTTTTATCGAGGGAGAAAGGGTGTGGCCACATGTAAGTGTGTGCGAGGAGCCGTATGAAATAGTTGGTGTCACCTACCAACGCAGGTGTAAGGGAGCAATGATGACAGAATGGGACGAAAGCCGGGCTGTATTTATTATATCACTATATATATATATATATATCACATACGTTTTTCTCTCTCACCGTCTTCATACAG
This sequence comes from Myoxocephalus aenaeus, assembly GCA_038501785.1. NCBI lineage: Eukaryota > Metazoa > Chordata > Actinopteri > Perciformes > Cottidae > Myoxocephalus > Myoxocephalus aenaeus. The sequence goes on along the minus strand of JBAMJR010000047.1, from coordinate 3,638,741 downwards.
CAACTCAGTCAGTCGTTGTCCTTTAGCTCCGCCCCTTTCCTACCTTTTCTGTTCAATCATTCATTTTTTATTTGATGTGAACCGTGAGAGGCATAAGCGAAGGCTTTTTAGAAGCAATATGCATCAGCCAAGAGCACTCCGTGAACTACAAATGCAATAATGTGCATTGGAACAACTGTAATTTAGTTGTATTTGAGATATTATACCTGTAACAATGTAAGCATCTTCATGGCATTGTGGATTTATCAAAATTAAATGATTTGGAGCAAAGATAAGTATATTACAAACGGTATATGTATCTGCCTTTATACACATTATTCCCATTATAGATCAACAGCTTTAGGCATAGAGAAACCATTAGAGAGTCACACAGTTATCTACGTTTTATTAAAGGGATTCATACCCACCAACCAATGTATCACTCAATAGATAAATAGTAAACTGAAAATGGGAGATGCAAAGCTATTATGAAGCTGCTCGACACCATCAAAGGTTCAGGAATAATTCATCAGCGTTATTCAAATGGAACAATCACCACGAAGGAAGGATTAGTCCAAGAATCCTGTAATGGATTGGATGTGCCCGACTAGTCTCTCCACAGGAAATCCCTCAGGATGCACCGGGTTGCATGTGGTCACATTGTTCCTTAATGCCAAACTGCAGTGCATCTCAAATGTGCCCTGCAGGATTTTGTGCAGAAATTGATTTATGGGGATGAATTTGTAGATGCATCATTCTGTTGAAGCCGGCAAAACTTATCATTGTCTTTTCATTTGCTTGTTCATTATTCATCCTGATTGGAAGATCGGCTCTTCTCAACTCTTCTTCTCCCTGTGTCTGTGTCTGTGACTTTGACTGTGTCTTTGTCTGTGTCTGTCATGTAGAACCACAGCTGAAGGGCATAGTGACCAGGTTGTTCTGCAGGCAGGGCTTCTATCTCCAGATGGGCCAGGATGGAAGTATGGACGGGACCAAAGACGACAGCACCAACTCCTGTAAGAGCGCACACACACACACACACACACACACACACACACACACACACACACACACACACACACACACACACACACACACACACACATACATAGCGATAATAGACACTACACACGATCAAGTGTGCCGATATATTACAGTACATTTGGGAGAACGTATACATTTGCAAGTATCTGAAAAGTGAAAGAGTGAAGAGAGAAAAAGAAAACCGGTACTCAAAAGAAGAACGAGGACAGACACTGTTGTGTCTCGCTGTGAAAAGGAGCGAGAAAGAAATGTAATGAATCTTAGTCATTATATCGATAATTCAACAGTTAAAGGAGGGTCGAGCTCCTCCATTCACAAGGAAATTTGAAACATTTTGTTCGGCTCCACTATCTGCCATTCAAGCATATTGATCTAAATGACTGACAGTTGTTGGTATTGATTGAAAGTCACAGTATATGCAGTGGATGGTGCTTTCATTATGGCGCGTTGTGCCAGCAGTGTGTTTTCAGAGCGCACACCAACTGTTCGACTGAGTGCGACAAGTGGCTGCTCAGAGGATTTTGTTTCCTACTTTCTTGGACCTCTGCACCCGGCGCTGCCCTCAGGGAGATGCTGCAGATGGACGGCTCATTGATTAATGTGGCCATTGCTATATTCTGATGCGTTAGGCTGAGAGAAAATCAAATGCTCATCAGTAATCAAGCGGCTCGCTTTTCCAAAGTATTCTTGGCACATCGGTCAAGCCGGTTGCTCTCTTCCATCCGTGTGTTGCAGCAAGCTTGTTGCCAAGCTTCATTTTCAATTTGTTTGTCAGTTGTTTTTGTTTGTCTGGCTGAGCCGCGTTCAGCCGAGGGGAGACTTCAGTGACATTTCCTGCAGCATTTAAAAAGAGGGTTGTTGCATCTCCAATCAGCTGGGTGCATATCTTTATGTTAATGAATCTGGCGGTTTAGAAAGAGGGATATTTATGCAGGATGATTTCTTGCAGGTGTACTAACTTGCGCACAGTCAAATTTCCTCGGCTCAACTCTGAAAACTGTTGACGCCGGTTGTTGGAGACCATTTCTATGTAACCTTGATTAATGAGGGCTCAGTCTGATATCCCAGGTGTAATCAGCCCTTGATTAGAGAGAACCAGCGCTGCTGTTGGTCTCAAATGGCGCGTCCATTTTCCCGGCCTTCATTATAGGTCATTGTTCTGTTATGTTACTATTACACAATAATATCTCTGTGTGTAGTACGTTACACTGGCAGGGATGCCCCTCATTTTATGATTGGATTTTAATTCATTAAAATCAACAGCCTTCAGCCTTCAGTTTGCTCGCTGGTGCGTCTTTAGGTTTTGCAGTGGCTCAATGAAATAAGCAGTAACCTTCAATTCAACCTATCACAACAAACATATTTTCTTTAATTCAATCGTCCTTTCACGGAGGGCCACAACCTTCAAAATGGTACACCATTTAGCTTTTAAGGATTAATTAAGAGACAAGTGTGTTTAGACGACCTGCTCTTCAACACATGAGTAGCTTGGTTGTGTTAGCTAATGTGGCCATTGAATAAATATTCAAAATGAGAACTGCTCACAGTGAATTATTAAGTGTTTTAGAAAAGACACACAGCAGAACTCTGCAAATGGAGCAGCACAAACAAAATTGTGTTTATCTCCGTTGTATCGGGGTGGAGGCAGAAAGGAGGCAGATATCTCAAAAGCTGTGCAAATGAAAGCAATAAATTCCCACACACTGTCAGCACTAAGTTTACAGAAATTGCAACAGTTCCAGCTTTTCCTGGCATCTAACTCACAACATGAAACAATTAACATCTCTATACTCGAGCCACTGCTGCAAGCCCCAACTAAGAGCAATACATCATCAATAACTGATGAAAACATCCCTCAAATGCATCGCAAACCAGGTTAGACAAGAAATGTGGTTTTGGTTCAAGAAGAAAAACATGTTTTTATTTTATGAACTCGGATTCGAGTGCACAGGAGGAACATAAAGAATACAAACTGAACAAGTGTTGGTGTCCTTCCTCAGTTTACTTATGTTTACTTATTGCTCGTCTGCTGCAGCATTTAATGAAGCTGCAACTGCATGTAAACCTTCAACACATCTGGCAATGATGATTAAATATATTCATCTATTGATACATAAAGAAAAAGTAAACCATTACTGTCACTGAAAATCTGCCAGTCACAGCCTCAAGATACTAGAAAGAAAAAAAGGTTGATATCCTAAAAGTGGAACGAATCTAAAACCATGACAGTAAGCAGGAGGTGAACAAAACCAGCGACACCATCATTGTCTTTGGAGTCGCTGCCCGAGGCTGTAAGGGTGTGATCAGCTGTCTGTTCCTCTAGCATCACCGACTGCTGTTCTTCAAATAACACTGACCCGGTGGAGCTGAGAGCACGACGTTGCCCTTGAAAAACATGGTCAAGAATAGGCTGATATTAAAATATTATGGGAAAAGATTATTGCAGTCAAAATATAATACACAATTGTCCTCATGCAGGAACAATTTAATATTCTTATCTCTCATAGGTGATGATGCAGCGTCTCGGTTTGTGACTAAGAGAGAGGCTTTCACGTTAATGCTTTTCTACAAATTGGGGTCCAATAAGGTCAGAACGAAGGAAAACGAAATATTTAAAGGGAAGAAAATTGGTCATTATTATTATTATTATTATTATTATTATTATTATTATTATTATTATTATTATTATTATTTGTGCACATTGTTGGACCCCAAACAATGAGGAAATAAAATCAATGTCAACAAAACACGAGGGGTTATGTTTTATTTGGCTTTATTTTCATTTTCATTCTGATTGATGTGTTTATAATACAATAAAAAATTCTTAATTCTACATGACTCGATGAAAAGGAAATAAAAGCATACAAATCTGTTGCAGTGTGATAACTTATATAACTGAGATACTAGTCTCGCTCCTTCAGAAAAGTGGAAAAGTCCTGGGTATTGGCATTTGGTATTGATGGACTTCTTATTTCATAACATACCTTAATTGCAAATTCTAGAGCTATGGAGACAAAGTATCACTGTGTTTTTCGGCAGAGCATTTTTTATTTAAAGCAGTGGTTTGAATTTCCGGTCAATGATCTGTAAAACTCTGATTTTAAAAGCCCTGCTAGTGGCCCCTGGAGGCCGCGCTGCTTCTTCACCTCACCATGAACTAACCGAGCTAACTGAGCAACAGACCAGCGGACTTCTCAGAGCGCGATACATCGAGACGAGAAACCGGCACTTCAACTCAGTCTGTCTGTTTTTGTCCTCAGCTCTGTTTAACTTAATTCCTGTGGGTCTGAGAGTCGTGGCCATCCAATCAGTCAAGACTGGCCTCTACATCGCCATGAACGGAGAGGGTCACCTCTACTCATCGGTAAGCACACACACACACACACACACACACACACGCACACACACATGCAGCATACCAGCATGGACACACAAGGGTGAGACGTCCCAGATGGACAGTGTCCACAAGACATTTTGTTTCAGTATTTATACACGTCTGTCTTTCTGGGCCGTGCATCATTGTTATTGGTCTCCTTTTTTCTTTTCTTTTTGGCCGTCCTGCTCGGGGCTTAATGCTTCTTTCTGGAAAATTATGGGGCTTAATTGCAAATCACGTGTTGCTCATCCAGGTCCCGGGTGTTTGGTTTTAAGCTGTGGTAATTATTTGTGGGAGACAAATGGAAGTATCAGCCGGTTTTGACAAATCTCTGGTCATTTATAAGACTTTACTTTATCCACCGGAGTAAGGACAAATAAGGCTTACAATGACTCAGGAAGGTTAGTCTGTAACTAATGGTCATTTCACTATCAATTAATCTGTCGATGAATCATGAGATTTACAGTGAATAATAGGGAAACATTGTATCTCACCAGTTCCCACAACCAAAGGTGACCACTTGAAATAGAATATTCAGATTACTATCATAGAAAACCATGAAGTATGGGATTTGTTTTTTTTACATATTAGCAAAATGATTGCAGGATAACATTCTTGTTTCAGCTCTTGTGCAAAGTAACATTTGTCTCTTTCCCAAGTATAAACGTCTGCCTACTGTAAACAGGTTTTGTGCAGAGATAAATAGCTCGTTGGGTAACATCACACGCTCCTCTCATAATGCAGCTCAAAAGAACCTTTGGGAGATTTGAGTTCAACTCTGTGTACAGAGCATTACATTCACTGTGTCTGTCTGCAGAGCCTCTTCTGCTGTCTGAAGGAGGCACATTGAGCAAAGTGAGGCAAAATGGATTTCTCACCTTAAGTAGCAGTTACAGACAAATCCTGCTCTAAATTATACAATATGTCACTTACATTCTGGCTTAAATTTAAAGGCGAATTGAAGCATGCATGATATAATAAAAGCTTTTTTTTATGTCAAAAGACAAAATGAAAGACCCCATATTTTAGATTTTGTGCAACAGAAGGTTGGAGGCAAGTGCATTAGACACAGAGAGATGACAACAGACAGAGATAAATTGCTTTTAATGGATGTCAATGAAACATATTTGTCAGATTATGGACGAGTATACATTAAGTATTCATGTTTTAATGCAACTCCAGAGGCTTTTCCTACCTGAGGGAAAAATATTAAGAAAAATGAAAACGGCATACAAAACCCAAAAAAATGCTAAATTAGTGAAACCTTTGTCACATCATTGACATTAGAAAAGGGACATAGAACAATGTGAAAGACTGATGATTGGAGTGAGGGATGAAGGAGGTGGTGGAGAGGAAGGGAGGTAGAGGAGGAGCGACGGCTGCTCGGAGATCTGCTCGAGTGGAATATGAATTATTTCCATGCTGACTCTTCAGAGAGAGTTCACACTCTTTCACTGACGTCTGTTCTCCCTAACATCATCCCTCTTACCTCCCCTCTACTTCTTTTTTTGGGGGGTGGAGATGACGGGAGTCAGAGAGGAGGGGGAAAGGAGGCGATGCGAGGAAAGGAGAGGTGATGGCGAGAGGGGACGGGGGACTATAAATGGAGGGGAGGAGATGAAAGGAGGGGAATAAAAGGGAGAGGTGAGAGGAATAAAGGCGAGGCCAGGACCAATCATGAAAGAAAGAATGATGGCTGAGAAGAAAGGAAAGACTTGGGCGGAAGGTGAGGAAGAAATAGGACACGGACAATGTGAGGACAGACATGTACAGGAAAGAGGAAAAGGTTGTTTTCAGAGGAGGAAAAAGAAGGAGAGGAAGGACTAAAACCGTTGTCAACAAAAGAGAAAAGAAGCCAGGGAGGAAGGAGGAGAAAGCTTTCAGAGAGAAGACCACACAAGATGGAGAGGAAGAAGGAAAAATGTCGAGGATAAAGGGATGAGAAGAAGAAAACGGAGTAATCGGGAGGAGAAAGACAAGAGATCTGTGCTGCTCTGCTGGGCTTTCTCAGCCTGTCGCTGAAAGTCACAGATGCATGAGGGCTTCCTGTAAATAATTGAAGAGGGGGAGTCCCCCCTAAACACACACACACACACACACACACACACACACACACACACACACACACACACACACACACACACACAGTAGCAATCCCCTACTAAAGCTGCATCGAGGGAAAGTGAGGATGTGTGATCATTCTCCAGCTCTGCGACTGATGTGAAGGCGGCTACATGATAACGAATATATGAATTACAGGCAGCAGGTGTCATTCATCGTGATGTCACCGCCGCTTGATGTTTCATTGGCTGCTGCAAAGGTCCCGGCAGGGGTAGTGTGTGTGTGTGTGGTAGTGAGTGGTAAGGATGGTGCCCACCGGGACCTGAAGAGATATCCATTAAAACATTATGAGGGTGCTGCCGCCACAGCTCCAGTTTGTTTCTATCCAGATCTGTGTGTGTGTGTGTGTGTGTGTGTGTTGGTCTCAGCTTCAGGCTGAACGGCTTGTTTATTGGACACAGTCTGGATTATCTTTCATCTTGCTAGGTTAGTTATTGTGCAGGTGTCAGGAAGTCGATACAAATCAGATTCGAGTTCCTTCAACTTCAACACGGTGCATTTTATCTTTGGAAGAACTTTCATGAACAAACGAGTAACTCAATATTTCTGTTACAAACTAGGGCTGTCAAAATTGCTAAAAAATGACGTTCGAATATTCCCTTTAAAAAAAACACATATATTCGAACATATTCGAATATATGTGTAAATACAAAATTCTTCAGTTTAGGTGTTTACTCTCTCTCTCTCTCTCTCTCTCCCCCCCCCCCCCCTCTCCCCCGCACCGTCGGTCGCGCATATCGGTTTAAATGAACGGCAACAATAAACACATGCTGAGTGCTGATCAGGGATAGGTTCCTCGGTTCCAGTGCTTCACAGAACTCCCTGAAGCCTGTCCCATCCACCACACTGATCGGCCTCATATCCTTGCATACGAACGAAATCAATTTTTGCGTGCAGGCCTCTGTCGTGCCACAGGCAACGAACTTGTGGCGTACGGCGCAAAATACGTATCCAGACGGGGCTGTTTCTCTGAAGTTCCACATTTTATGCCATATTCTCTTGGGTGCACATTCTGGAGATGTGGCCTCAAGTTGCTTGTCGTTGAATGGTAAGCTAACTCTAGCTTACATAGCGTAGCGACCCTGGGTCAGGACAGCTACGAGACGTTAGCTGGCTTACAGGGTGTTTATTAAGGGAACAGAGAACAGGCTACTGTGGGCCGCAGCCTACGCCACAACAACAGCAAAACCCCGTGAAAGCCTCTCAACCAGCTTCACGTCTGCTCCGGGTCATAGACTCTGCCCCGAACGGCTCGACACGCACACAAAAAGAGGACACTTCATCGCGGCCGCGGCGGGGGTTGCCAGATTCACGATAATTATCCTCCGAAATCCTTTTTTTTTTTTTTTTTTTTACATTCGAATATTAATTTTCACATTCGAAATTCTGTTTTTAACAACTATTCGAATATATATTCGAATTTCGATTATTCGTTGACAGCCCTATTACAAACACACGCCTTTGAGGGATTTGAAGCGCACTGGGACTGCACTTCTAATCAGGACATGATGTGCTGAAAACTGAATAGTGAGCATGAAATTATTTATTTAATTGAATGTTGGATTCTATTTTGTGTCTGAAGGAACACTATCGTATGTATGTCAGTACTAGAATATATACTATTATATATTTATCTGTAGATCTTGGTGAGTTAAAACACTGTGCAACATAGAGCCATAAGTCTGTGATTATTGTTGTGACATCAGTTTCATCTATATTGCCTTCCCCTGTCTGAACATTTTCTTATTTTAGGACATTTCCTTGTGAAGTGTATTTTCTCGGCTTCTTCCCAAAATGTATGGTGCTCCGCTCTCAATAAGATTCTTTATCCTCTTATTGCAAATTGTTAATGATATTCTGCAAACTTAGTTATACATGGTAGGACTGTCTTATTAATCCAACATCCCGAGCATCTGGCAGTGTGTGGTTGTGCGTGTGTGCGAGTGCACGTTGAGGGTTTTGGGCGTGCACGCGTGCGACTAACAGATGGCACAGTGTGCAATGAGCTGCTATGTGATAATTATGGAGCATGCTGGGGAAAGTGGAAAAAAAAAATAGTGCTGATGAGTTTGCGACTGTGTGAATGAGACTCGGAGTGACAAGAGTGTGTGCAAAAGAGTGTGTAATGCACGCTTTGGCATGTTGTGTATGTGTGTGGGTGCGTTAGGTGTGGATTTCAAGATGTTAGCTGAGAGGTGAAAGAGGAAATTGACTTTGACACGTTTCTTGCAACATCCCACTATTACTGCTACTCCTCCTTTTATTATTATCTTCTTCATCTTCTTCTATACGTCTCTGTGCATAGGAGGAAACATATAATTATTATGTGAGGGATGCAAGAGCATAGAATCCTGTTTCTGCACCGGTGGGGTCATGAGACGTTTCTAGATCCTGACTGAGGTTGGTGTAAACCAGTGCCCCTCTAAAATCTGCTTGTTTTTTTAAAATCAGAATTTTGCTGAGATAAAGAATGGAAATGTGTTTATTCATGCCAGCTCCTGTGAGTCAGACTTTTAGAGCCAAGGCTGCTGAAGAGGTCTTGGGAGCCCGAACACCATCAATTCAGCTCCGTCTTCCATCCGTCTTTGTCATCCCCTTTTTGTTTCTCTCCCCGTTCTCTTTTAATCCAGCCATCCTCATAGAAACATTTAAAAGTGAGGGAGGCTGAATACATTTGGTCCTCTACGAAACCTCTAAGTCCATCTGAGGGAAATCAGAAGGTTAGTTATGTGTCAGAAATGTAGCAGCATAAATCCAACACCTTGTTTAAATCCCAATAAATATCACATTATTTTATCCTGTAATAATAATAATACAGAACCCCCTGTTTTAAGAGCAAACAAAGACTTATCCTGGGGCTGAAAATAAATCTAGTAGACCAGGTGAATAGCATAAAAAAATAAAAGTACATTTTACGAAGCAATATGGTAGCATATTAAATCAAAAACAAATGCCATTCATCTCTGCCTTTTCAAATATCCCAGTATGATTGTTGGCAAATAAAGCTTAAATAAACACCCAAAAAAGAACTGTCCATTCTTCTTTTCACTGAGCACTTTTCTTAATACCCGAGGGCCTAAGCTAAGGTAAGATCTTTTATCTGAACAACAGTCCCAAACCCAGATGTATTCAGTTTACTATCATGACAAAAATTAATCTGAGACCATGAAACAGAGATTGTTTAATTTTTGTTAATTTTTTCATCTCATTTAATTAATTAAAACAATAAAAAACTAGATGTCGTGGATTCGTCCTTCAATTTATCATATTTATTTTCTCTCCTCCTGAGCTGCAGCATGTTTTCTCACAACAGGGATGTTTTCAACAAACACAAGTGTGTGTGTGTGTGTGTGTGTGTCTGCCTCACATCAGTGTGCGTAGGCGTGTACCTCCATTCACAACGCAGTCGGTACAGCACTCAGACAGAGTGAGTCCTGTGATGTCTACATCCAGAGAGATGAGAAGGAGGACGAGTGGCAGAGAGAATAAATGTTACTGCCATGTGAGTCATGACACACACACACACACACACACACACACACACACACACACACACACACACACACACACACACACACACACACACACACACGTTTTCTGGTGACTAGAGAATGAATTAGTTGCTGGTGTGCGGTGGGGTCTCTTCTTGCCACATGTGCATCATGTTATGCTATTGAGGCGCCACAGGACAGACATCACACTCAAATTGCAGCTTTTCTACAGAACAATCGTCCACTGATGACGTTGAGAGCCTTTACTGGCGTATCTGCCGCCTCCCCAGCCGTCCTCCCACGAAACACCTTCTGTTTAGCTGTTCACTCTCATCAAGGTGGTTTGACATAACAGATAGATGCATTCAGAAAGCTGTAGAAATTGAAAACGTATTTCCACAGGTCCAGAACAGGTGGCAACAGAACCTCAGAAGACCCGATGAGATTAACTATGTCCTTCAGACTTCAGGATAACAGCCATCAGCACAAAGAGCAGAACCCTCAGCTCCATGCATGACGCAGTTCAAATGATAAAAGGCGACATTGACAGGAGAAACCCCTCATACTGTCCCCGCCCCGTCCTGAAGTAATGCCTCTGCTAGGAGCTCGAACACACCTGATCCAATTAAGAGCCACACATTTTCATAACGCCGTAATTGGATCAGGTGTGCCGGTCTGGAGTGGCTGAGGAACACAGCGACGCGCCCGAGAGCGACGCGGTGAATTGGAGTCGGATTGATGCCTCGCTTCAGTCCGTCTGGGCCGGAGGACATCCTTTCAAGCCCCCTCTCAAAGCGCCCTCTTCACTTTTGTTTTCATGTGCCGACACTTTTCTTTCCGCTCTTCCTCCTTCTCCGTGGGCTTTCTTTTCTTTAGAATGATTTGTTTACCCACAATTCCCCTGGGTAATTAGTGCTGTGATAATAACTGGTGTTGGAAACAAACACACCCACTCACTGAGCAGTGCACACAAACAGACACACACACACACACACACACACACACACACACACACACACACACACACACACACACACACACACACACACACACACACACACACATAAATACACGTTGGGATGAAAAACAACTTCCTTGAGCTTAGTCGCATTAAGCAACGTTACAAGTAGAGCAAGTGCAAATCTGAACGATGCTTCCTCATATTTATGAATAATGAAACTGCAATGTTGTCGTTTGATTAATTAAACATATTTTTTATGGAGGTTAAAGATAAAATAAGAAACAGTCATTACTACTTTAATTAACTTGAAGGTGTTGATATGATGATTTGATCATACTTTGTTCTTTCACATAATTTAGTAAGAATGAATGATTCCAAATAAATTCTTATTAAAAGATGAATACAATTCATTTCAATAAATATCATTATTTATGTGTGATTTTGAATACAATTGCCATGTATATGTATATATATATGTGTGTATATTTATATGTATATATTCAGCATTGAATTTAACTCCTTGATATCATCACTGGAACATTACACGGATGTGAAGTAAATTATCTGGCTCCATCACGCTTTAATTATATTCCCATAAGTAATTGTGTTGACATTCTGTCATTATAGATATTCTTATCTTCGATGTCCATTACGAGTCCATGAATAAATCTGCTTTAAAATTATAGGACAAGGACTTTTAATCTCAGAACTTTCACGAGATTTGTCACGCCTTTAAGGTTTCTTCAGTATCAAAGTAGTCCTATGAAAAGAATCTGATAATAGCTAATTCGGCATGCTTTTAAATTATGCCAATTTGCTATAATGTTGGCACAGTTCTCTCAATTTTGTCTGAGTGGCCCACAGTGTCAGACTTTAAATACACCTGGTTTAGAGCAGTGATAGGAGGGGTTGGCTCGTCCATCTACTGAATACAAGACGTTAATGGTGTTTACATTTATCATTCACTTTGACAGAGAACGTTTTGAGATCTGAGAGGAGGTGCAGGTCAGCTCTGGTGTCGCTACGTGTGTGAGCGTCATCGTTACACCGTAACCTTTTGATGCTCAAGTGGAGCTTGGGGCTGTCAATCAGTCTGTCTTCAGAGCTTGAAGGGAGAACTCGTGGCCTCACAGTCGTTCAGCAGCTGCCCTCGACTGTCAGTGCATTGTGAAGCCATTCATCTCGCTCCCTTCAACAAGAACTGCTCCTGATTGCCAGTCGATTAAGGCCTTTGGTCCAAAGGAAATACGCTGGAACAGTAATTATTCCCAACAGTGTATAGTTGCATTATGAATGGGCTCCTAGTGACCAGCAGTCAATCTGTGGCGGCACTGGGCAGCTCTAGTAGCTAAGTGATGATATTAGTGCAGCCTTGTGCCAAGAGTGGAGATGGCTTCCAGCAGTCTGCTTTTAAGTTTCTTCATTTTTGGTCTTCAATGGACAAGGGACAAAGTGCAGCCTGTATCAATTTAGTATGTTTTGTAGAAGGAGGCTAAAGATGTTAATGTACGCGTCTCTCTCTCATTACGGTTGCAATTCAGGCTGAGATACATGCATCTATGTATGTGCCTTTCAGAGGATAACAATGAGCATGTGTGCAGCGTTTTCACGTCCACTAAATCTCTGCAGAGCACGGAGAAATGACAGGGGGAGAAATATAAGAAGAGCGATGGGAGAAACGTTAAGATAAGATAAGAGGAGAGAGAGAGAGAATCCCCTGCTGTGTTTTCAATCAGGAGGCGTCGTCCTCCTCACTGGGTGATTTATTCTCTCCTTCATGTCCCAATTTCCAACCCCACCCTCCATTTCTTTCATTCATTCTTTCTCTCTCTTCTTTCTGCGGGCATCTTGTGGACGGAGGCTTTTAGAAAGGACAACAGAAACACATTGAGGCAGGCAGTGTTGTTTAAAATGACTCACCTGTAAGGCTGTGAGGTTTTCTTCTGGAGACGTTCTTAGTCCACTTTTCCTCTCTGAATTCAGTCGGGTGTAAGTGTTTCTTATTCAGACGAGGGCAAGAGACGCCACGGCATCAAACATCTTTTATTCTAAAAGCAGCATTAAATGATGTATGACCTCACTGGCCAACATTAATAAGTGTCTGGCACTGGTCTCTGCACGCCAGCAAAGATGGTCCTCCTCAATGAATAATGAATCAGGGGTGCAGATCAAGACTAAATATATATAATTCAGTTAATGAAAAAATATTAAGCTCCTCTGAGAACAATCACGCAGTTATTACAAATCAAAACCATGGTTACCAAAGGGTGTGTGTGTGTGTGTGTGTGTGTGTGTGTGTGTGTGTGTGTGTGTCGCTGACATTGGCAGTAAGTAGAGCGTTCATTCATTATAACCGTGTCTTGTTTTGTTGCCAACCAATCACTTAGTCACATTTCAAATCCCAGCAAGCCGCCCTGCATCTCCCTCCATTCATCCCCTAGAGCCACAAGTGTGTGTGTGTGTGTGTGTGTGTGTGTGTGTGTGTGTGTCGGGCGTCTGATCCCTCGCAGCTGCGTGTTGGTGCCACCCAACCCTGCCTTCAATACGTTTCTCTCTCTGTTAGCATGAAGATGGAGCACATTATATGTGAAATTAGCAATGCAAGTGTTTGTGTGTATTTCGCTCCCCCCCCCAAACCCCCTCTACACAACTGACCCCTCCCTCTCAGCGCTGGTTGGTTGCCACGGCTACAGTGTCGCCTCTCTTCCTCATGTTGCTATGAGACTCGGACCGACAGACCTGAGCTGAATGACAATGTGTCTGTGGCTCTGGCAAGAGGCCCACAACAACCAATAAGAGGCGGTCTAGACAAACACTTCCCCATCGGGGGTCTGGGGACCTCCGGGGTGATTGTTTGGGTTGGCAGGAGCCTCCTCAGCCATATGAGGGGTAGTTTATTAACACTATTTATATCCTCCGCAAAAACGTGAATCATTGAATCATTTCATACTAAATAATTATGAGAGTTCCCTTATTGAATTTGATAAAGCTAGGAAGATTACATGAAGAAAATACAGCGATAGTTAAAGCTGTATCTCTTATTTAAAAAACGGGTCAATAATTATGTGTAATGTAATGTGAAAGGATAACCCACCTGCCTGCCAAGTACCAAATGTCAGACACAGACAAAGTTAATCACTAACTGGTGGAGAAGAAATGAGGAAAACCAAAACCAGAGCTCAAAGATTATTTGGCTTAAATTTCACCTTTTGTCACGGCGACAGAAAATCCAAATCAGTTTAATGCGTAAAATGTCAATTACGTGCGAACACATGATCCTTAACAACGAGGCGATAAAATGTCAGATTCCTCCAATTATATGCAGCTTTTAATTATTGTTTATTTCAATGATCAATGACATATTGAAGAAATAGTGGGTTTTGGAGAGATCCTGGTGTTTTTCTTTATATACCTCTTAATACTGCATATGCATAAATAAATCTGTTGTACATACAGTATATATCTGCCTTTCTTAAATTACCACATAATCTTAATTATTGCCTGTGTTTTGGTTTATTGGCTGAAAAATAATCCAATTTTATAATCCATTTTTTTTTATCCAATAAGGATTATCAGAATTAAATTAAATCTTATCCAAAAATTAAGAGGACATGACTATTAGTACTTTCTGTAAAAGGGAATCTGTTTGTTTGCTGACTGCTTTTCCCACATGGGCTCCGTGAAAACACTTGAATGTGACTTCAAAGTCATAATGGGAAATGGTGCCGAAAAAGTTGCCAGAAAATGTTTCATGATTGATGTATTTCTTAAGCGAAGATGCTACATATTTTTTTCCTCCACCATTTTATTGACAAATTATTCGTTTATCAATCAAAAACATACCCCAGATTAGTTGATAATCATGAGCTGCGGCCCTCGTAGAGAGGTTTGCTGATCTCATGCTGTGTGATGTAAGAAAGAAGTGGAAACACATGTGGCCGATCAAAGCTTCGGCGTTTTTTCATTGCTTGAGAAATTGCAGTTTTCCGATTTTTGAAGCCCGACTTGCCTCGATCCTGACCTCTCCAAAAGAAGTGTGTTTCATCTCAGGCTGCCATTGATACTAGCTGTGACTCAGTAGTGCAAGAGGACACTAGGGAGACTACATTTTTCTCCCGGTAAGAATAACACCTTGATTCAGTGCTGAAATATGCTCCGCTGAAGGCGACCATGGAACAGAGTTCTGACACGTAACATCAGAGCGGATGTAGGTGGGAGGAAGATTTTTTTCAGGCTTTGTGTCACCGCTCTATCCTTTTTAGTTTGTTGTTCATGTGCACACAGAGAGAGAAAGAGAGAGAGATAGTCGGGGAAGAACGACATGTCATTCAGTCAGTGTTCGGCTGCTCCTCCCCGTCTGTGGCTGGTCAATATGGTTTCATTGTTTTTCTATCAGATGTATTGGTACACTGATATAATGATCTTTATTCTCCATTCATTTAAATTCTTCGGTGAAGCATTTCATCAGTTTCAGATTCATAAATACTGTCTTTCCCCAACACAATCTGAATTGTGTCTCTTTCTGTCTCCGTCTGTCTGTCTCCTCAGGAACTGTTTACAGCGGAGTGTAAGTTTAAGGAGTCGGTGTTTGAGAACTACTATGTGATCTACAGCTCGATGCTCTACAGACAGAAGGAGTCGGGCCGGGCCTGGTTTCTGGGCCTCAATAAAGAGGGACAAGCCATGAAGGGCAACAGGGTCAAAAAGACCAAGCCAGCTGCACACTTCCTGCCTAAACCTATAGAAGGTAACACACATTTGCACACACATGAAGCCGGGCTTTTGGCTAGACATCTTTTGTTTCCGTTTACTGAAGACACCTTTTCCTCACATTCTTTGTTTCTTTCCTTCATTCATACTTCCCTTACTTTCTTTTACCTCTCTTCTGCCCTCTTTCTTTATGCCTCTCTTCTTCATGTCTCTCCTCCCTTTCTCCCATCCGCCTCGTTTCTCTCGCCACTCCTCCAGTTGCAATGTACCGAGAGCCTTCGTTGCACGACGTAGGGGAGGCGGTGCCTAAAGTCGCCGGGGGCCCGCCTTCCAAAAGCACAACCAGCGAACCTGTGGTCATGAATGGCGGCAAACCAGTCAACAAACCCGACAAGGAGGCGACATAACCTTGCCCCCCCTTTTTACCCTCCCCTTGCCAACCAGAGGCCAGGAGAAGCCAGAGACTCGCCCCACTGCTGCGCGCTCAAGAAAACTAAACTGCAACAAAAGGTAACCAAACAAACAGCAGCTCAAGTTCTGACTGGTCAGCAGTGGGGCCGCACGTCCCGCCTCAGCTTTCTCCCAATTGGACGGATCTGGTGTTGTGGGGCAGAGCCAGAAGGACCGGCTGGTGGCGGGGGAAGAGGAGGATGAAGACCGTAAAGTCAGGCCAATGCCAGCCAGATATTTTGGAACTGGGACAGTGGCATGCCCTCATATGGGAGACAAAAGGACTTCTTGAAAATATAAACAACAAAAAGAAACGGGGGGAAAAATGTCGTCCTCGCCGGTCTTTTTCTGTGACAATCTGTAAGAATTAGGGCCCCCCTTTTCCTCTCCTGATTGTACCGTTTTCTGTTGCCAGGTATGCTTGCTTGTTGGTGGCTACACACACGCACATGCACAGAGCTCCCACCTGAAATCGACCAGTCGGATTTGATCTTTGAGTAAATAATGAACAGATTAAAAAACAAACATCAGGCAGAGAACGCTTTAAATACCAAACACCAATGATTCAGCGGCTGCTTAGTCATCGATCATTTAAGACGTGGCACAGGACATTCTGTACTAAGCTGACAATGAAATGTACCTGAAAATGCTGCTGTGCATTACATGCAATACAAACACATCGTATGGCATGTCCCTAATTTTAATCACATACTATATAGCTGTTAAACAGAGAGTTCTTATGTGACACTACATAGCTTAAAGCATGTTTGTCTTTTTTTTTGGTTTATTACTCTTCACACACACTAGTGACTATCGAGCTGCATTGCTGTACAAAACAAGTTGTTTTCCGAGATCAAATGACGTGTCAAGTAAAGAGTTTCGGTATCAAGTTGCTCAAATGAGTGTGTAGCTGAAACCGGAACCATTTCCACAAATTCCTTGTTTGTAGCAACACGAAGTGCACAGGAGTCATGCTGGTGTCCGAGCAGCATGGTAGCAGTCAGTGTTTACATGGAGTAGCAGATATTGAGGGTCAAACCTCAAGAACGGTCAGACGGCCTGATACAGGAGTATTTTTTCTTTCTGTTGCCTTCCCAAGTACTTGAAGTTAAAGGTAGTAATGAGGGTGATCATTAACAGGGTAGGTGATGTGAAAGCCACTGTGTGTAGAATTACGGTTGTCCAAACCAAGATGTTGCATATTTCAACCTTGAAACAGTCAGAGCAGACCAGATCCGCCCCTTTCGTTCTTATTCATCACACCACCAGTGTTTAAAAGCCTTTTTAATCTGCCAAGTTACTGAAAACTATACCTGTTAAATAGATGAAGTGGAGTATTTAAAATTAATATCAATATTTTTCTCTAAAATGTAGTCTAAAGTAGCGTAGAGTACTTAAGCACAGTTCTTGAGTCTATACACGATATGTGGTTACTTTCCACTCCTGGATGTAGATCCAGGTGGATTAGAGCAGATCTGATCACATGCATATTTATTACAGAAGAAAAGAGAGTGTGATAATTAGATGATTAAATTAGCCGGCACAGTGGCCTATAAAAGCAGGTGAAGGTCACTGAAACGTGTTGGAAATGTGGTAAAAACAAATGGCACACATTGATTGCAGTGTCAAATCAAACTCCTGAAATATGGCTTTGTGTGAAACACAGAGAACTACATGGCAGAAAATCAAAAGGCCTTGAAATGAAATTAAACCAAATAGATTCCCATGCTTTGCCCTCTCACTGTGACAGTCAACATGGCACCAATCTGTTCTGGACCTGAATCCTGTTCAACACCCAGGCTTTCTGTTTATTCGTCTTTCTTATTCGACAGCAAGACTAGGCGCCAATTAACTCCTCAGAAAGTTACACCAGTAGTCCGTCACATTACTTAGGAGACATTAATACTGTGATCCCACACTTCACATTAGTGTCAGAGACAAGGAGACACAAATTACTTCGGTAAGGAACAGCAACTGCGCATCCCTCTTGCTTTGAATCAAAATTTTGGGCAAAGTAACCACTTTGTATTCAAATCAGATCCTTGAAACGCTGTCATATTTGCTGAGGATGAGTGACCTCCACTGACATTCTCACAGCGCCAGAGAACAAAGCATCCTCCCTCGAAAAAAACAAAACAAGGGTGCATGATTAATCCTCGCAGTTGTTCCGACATTAAACGAGCAGCCTCAGCAACAGGTGTGTGTGTCTGTGTAGCAGGTGAAACACTCCACCGCGTTTCATGTCGTCGCGCTGTGTTGTACTGTACAGAGGATACACGCCGCCGCGGAAGAGACTGTGAAAATACAAGACGGCTCACAGTGTTTCTAATTGGCATTTCTCAGATTTGTTCCTCACACGCACCATATTCTTCTCTCCTCTGAGATCATTAGCTGCCGTTGTGCTCAAATACGTGTGGCTGTCCAGCTCGCATTATATGAACTCACATAGTTTAATGGGCCCATCTTTAATACTGTTGTGAAAGAAACATATTTGAGATTTCTGATGACAAAAAATGCAATTTATTAAAGCCAGAATGTAATGAAACATGTGAAAAAAAGAGAGATGAGTTGAGCATTCTAGGTCTCTGTGTATTCTCGATGCTAAAAAAAACGTGAAATGTATTGCTGCTGTTGGATCATCAGAAAGTGTTTTTTTGTGTTTTATTTGCTGGATAGTACTGTAGTTTCTTGCTATGTGAGTGCCTCTCATCTCCAGCCAAGCTCAAGATGCAAGATCCAGGGCGGCTGCAGATTTCTGCTCAATGCTCAGCCTTCCTGGCTCCCAGCAGGGGTTTAGCCAAGATTTCCAAACTCTCAAAGTGGCTTGACTTCAGCTCTGTCCTGTCTAATTTTACTTGAAGAGCATAGTGGGGTGACGGTGATGAGGAAAAAGTATTTTGACCTGTGTTGTGCTTGTCTCGCGTCAAAGAAATGTGGATGTAACATAATATTGTCGTGTCACACTCGGGGTTACTAGCATAACGGTAAAAAAAAAAGAAAACCCTGACAATCAGGTCTGTAAACCTCCTTTTTATTTAATAATGTATCCTGTGTTGTCTCAGCTGCCTGTGTCGAAGAAGCCACTTTAATTACCCGTAGCGTATGATGTTTTTGTGGTTGTCTGAGCAAACATTAGGAGACGTAGCCGAGACAAGACTCCGGCACAGCAACCGTTCTTCACTGAATGATTATTAAGCAGCTAATTTGTCTACAGTGCTGGCAGAGGGAAAGGATCGACCAACTCTTCCTCTGTTCAGAGGCCCAGCTTGTTAGGCTAGAAGTAGGGTTCACATCCTGTGAAAGCAGCTATTGAAGATCTGTGGCACATGCTCGAGAATTAATGATGGTTGAGGCCAGAGGAAAAAAAAGGGACTGGTTTCCTGGCTACTGCCCAAAGACACTGCTACAATAGTGTTTCCAGGCTGGTAATCACTGCTCCTGGTTCAAACAACGAAGGCGCAATTACTGTCTGTGTCTCCCGAGAGATTTCTCGCCACTGGTGGTTAGCCAGGTACCGAGACTACAATTATGGGATATCTAACAGCGGGCTCTGCCCGGAAAGAGAGCAGCTGATTTAATTACAAGAGAGCAATGGCGACAATCTGGGTCACTTTTAATTTCAACAATCGAGCGCCGCTTGTGTTTTCATGCCAGGTACACATGTAGCCATCTTACTTTGTCCTGTAGCTGGAGGCACAAAATGGACACACACAAGAGGATGGCCTGACCACGACAGTACAGGTGCACTTTAGAGACACTGGAACATGTAGTGGTTAGTTAGCTCTGTTGGTTAGCTGCTCCCTCAGGTTTTCTATTATTCTTTCCATTCCACTTTATTCCTCTGACAAAAGACGGCCTTATTACATCTGAATCTGAAATGAGACGGTAAATGCACTCTCTTCCCAGCTTTTATTTTCTCTGAACACTCGCACACATACACACACACACACACACACTCTATCCTATTTTACGTTTCAATTATCCTTTGATCCCCAATCTTCTGTTCACTGTAGCTATGCTCGCTTTCGCTCTCTGCTCGTTTTGTAATCATGCAGCCAGAGAAGTTATTCCCACCTCCTCTTTACTCCTCCGCCTCTCTCTGTTTGGACTGTTTCCGACCTGTTGCATGTTTTTTTTAAAAGAGGAAAGACGACCGGGACTAATGCATGTGGTAATTTAGGAAATATGTTATCATAAACAAAACAAACATTTACAGCGTAGCACCAGTACAACTTTGCGTCTGGCTCATTTCTGCCGTCGGTTTGCACTGGTTGATATTTGTGTCATTAATACACTCAAATGGCATACATTTGTTTCCCTGTGGCATCACATATTGTTTTTTAAGCATAATCCATCATTGCAATAATGGAGCAAAGGAAGAATGAATCAAAATTACTTCATATCACTAACACAGTTACACTAATGCATGTCTTGCGTGGGATATTTTCAGCAGAGCATCAATATTTTATTCTGTCTGAGAGCAAAATTATAACACAAAAAAACCCCAGGAAGAAGTAATTGTTTGATATCCTTTGCTGATTCTTTTAACAATGATGGATTGAGCTCAGGAAGTTATTTGGGGTATTTATAGATTAAGATATAGATGGTGGTAACAAGCCAAGGTTTTGAACCTACAAACATACAAGATGGAAGATCTTCTTTGCAAAAACAGATGGTACATTAAAAAAACAGGCAAATGACAGACGAAGGTCTTTTCCAAACAAAGATGACGCTGGACTTGAGTGTAGTTTAGTGCTGCCTCCAGTGGTCGGATGCAGTATTACAGTAATACTGGAGCGGCACTCCAAGAACCAATCTAGCACCATTTCTAAATTAAACTGTTTTTTAATAATATTAATGACCTGGTCTTGTGTTTTACCTCCTTCCAGTAAATTTGTATCTTCAAAATGTATTTCTTCAACCAATTTCGGGAGCAGCTGTGTGACAAAAACACTTTTACCCTCGATATGTAGTGTCACGGTCCTGCAACAGGGCTAATGGAAGCTAGCTCACACATGTAATTACATGCTCAGTCAGACTGTGATTGATTGCGGGACAGAACGCATTCAATTAAGTCACAGATTTACAACAACCTGCCGTGTCTTTCTAATGCAAACCATGCTAGCAATGAGTCAAAAGCAAAATGTCACTGGTGCTAACCTTAAAGGAAAACTCTGTCTGTCGGTAAATGTACAGTTACCTTTACATACATATTATGCAAACAGTTTGTCTGCACTGTACAGTTTGTGTCTAATCCATTGTATAAACACAGAAAACAATATTGAATAAAGGATTTATAGAAAGGAAGCGTGACGGGATTGATTTATTGACTGATTTACCACATAGCATGTGAGTCTCATCCTTTTTATTTTTATAAAAACTAATCATTTTTAGATATCATCGCTGAATTGAATCATCAGTTCAACATTAGGACTCACTTAAAGGTTTACAATCCATCCTTTGTGTTTGTGCTGTATTACCAGCTATGTCAGCAGCAGAAAAGCTTCAGTAAGTGGCTCAATTTCACAGAATATAACCCTGCAAAGTCAGTCCCGTTGTCGGTAAAGGAATAGCTTTTTAAAAGTTACTTTTAACTGGCTATGAAACAGTCTCAATGTAATACTGCCGGCGCCTTTGCCCTGCAGTCGGATCTCCCGCTGTGAAGAGCTCTGTGCTCTCCACCTCTCGCCGGCCCCCAGTGGGGCCCGACACCACGCTGGCCATATTGCTGGACCCGCTGGAGGAAAGGGAGGCATGTGGAGAACCAGAACCAGGACTGAGCAGCAGACTGTCTGACCCGGCTGCAGTAAAATGAGAGCAAAATAAAGTTCCTCGTAATGTAAAGTTTTATTATTTTGTATCCTTCTGTAAGAGTATTTCTTTACCTAAATCAATAACATCTCTGAAGCAGCAACAGAAAAGATTTTCCATATTAACTTGACTAACATGACATTTTTCAACTCCAATAAACCATAAACCTGCCCGCTTTACCCGGCTGCTAATCCAGCCTCGGAGACAAATAGAGTATGATGGAAGCACCATTAAACAGCTCCACTATCAGGCAAACTTGTATGGGGAATGAGAGAGATATGGAGACAGCTAGGCAGACACATTCAGACAGGTTGACACCACACACACACACACACTCTCACACACACACTCACACACACATATCACACCGCACCGCCTGGCCTCCTTTAAATGACAGATGAACCAGCAAATACTGTAATTAGGTGGATGTCATTAGAATTTGCATATGTAAATGAGGTGTACTTTGAAGGGCAACATGGTGTTTAATTAGCAAGATGTGGGTTATAAAGAACTGTAACTTTAATTAAATCCAATGAAACGCTGCATTTCATCTCTCATTCAAATTAATTGTTGTCACGTTTTTTTGTTCATCACTTGTCTCTCTAAAGTGTTGAGATTTAGATTGTGGATTTTATTTACTGCATCACACCCCAGTTATTTTTCCTTGATAAGTCTTTCTCCTGTCGTCCTTTACTCATTTTAAGTATATCGGTTCACCATCTGTTCCGCTATCATGAGCACTGTCACATCTTTTGTAGCTTCCTGCAAAACTTTTTACTTTCATAGTTTGTTGTGGCACTGCGAGATTCATCACCGCAGACAAATTGTTTTCCTTAAATGTGAGCGCGGTGATGTTTAGAATGGCCTCAGCTGCTCATCTGTCGTTCTTCCGCGTACGTGTATGCAATACAATATATGTGCCTCATTGTGGAGCTATTATACTCTGTTATCTTTCTCTGTGTAAACATCCATTATATATAGAAGCATCCTCTCCAGTCCATGTAATTGATCATTGAAGAAGTCAATGACAGGATCTAAATGTCCTTCTGTCTACTTTAAACAAAAGATGAAATGTACCACTTATTGGGGGATTGTACGGCTCCAGACTTCAAATAAAAATGGACATGTGTCCCCTCCCTCTCCCTCCCTCCAAGCCTTTGTGGTTATCTTGGATGACAAATTTGTTGTTTCTTGAATCTGCTATGCTTTCAGCCTTAATTTTTGGGCCACATATACCAATAAATGCACTGAGGACATGTCCTTATATTGTTCCCTGTCTCCTTCTTTGTCACGGGAGACTTGGAGAGAGGACCCAAATGCAGATGCATGGTGAAAACAAACAGGCAGGATTCTCAAAAACACCAAAAAGCAGGAACAGGGGCACGCGCGCACACCGTTTCACACAGTACAACCAGACAAGGGAACAGAAGACACACAGAGCTTAAGTACAAGGGGAAGGTGTGGGTGATTAGACACAGGAGGAAACAATCAGCAGACAATCAACAGACAGGAAGTGCGGAGGAACAGAGGACACACGAGACAGGACTTCAGAATAAAAGAACACAGAAAAACCCAAACCGTGACACTCTTCCCTGTTGACTCTCCAATAACGGCGAAAATGACAACAACAACAAAACTCTTAAGAAGCCCATAGGTGGGTGGCGTTCTGCTGGTGAAATATCGGTGCTCTAAATATCCTGTTCGACTCCACCGAGCGCGCCTTGACTCATTAAATTAGATCACGTTGGCCACCAGCTAAACTAAAACATCCATAATGCAGAAAGCAAAATGGCTGAACAGTAATCTCTTATTAAAAAGCAGCCAATTATAGCCGGAAAGCAAAATGACATTTTCTTATCACATAACACAAAGTGTTTTGATTTCCTGTCTTTTTGATTAATTTCATTTAAACAGCATCGAGTTGGGATTTTGGTCTCTTATCTGCCATGAACGCGCACACGCGCACACACACGCACGTACACACACACACACACACACACACACACACACACACACATAGTGTGGCCATGCTGTAGCAAAGTGTTTGAGGTGGCGTTGAGAGCTCACTTGAGAGCCTGTTTCTGTCTGCCTCATTATCATCAAAGACAACAGGCGCTCCACATGCACACTCACACTTACATGCACACGTGCACACAAAGGCATGCGTCTTAGATGGGTTTCATAGTAATCCCGGCCACTTCAAGCTGCTCTGTCACGTGGAAACCTTGCACCTCCAAACAACTGTGACACGCAGAGTGACCCGTCGTGTTTTTATCATCCATTGTGATTTAAATTCTCCTTTGAACCGTCATGTGACAGGTATTTCCTCGTCCCCTCGAGGAGCATCTGATCCTTTAATTGAAGCTGAAATGGCAAAATCAGCAACAACAACATGAGGTTTTCACAGAACAATAGCATTATGTAAGGTGGTTTAATTATATCCCCATGGCAACGAGACGACTGTCAATCTCAAAGGGTTAAGATCATCCCCCCCCCCCGCCCCGGTGTTTTGCAATATGCTTCTGTGTCTCATTCACGTTATTTGACTGACGTAAACATGCTGATGTATAACGTAAGAATCACAGCAAAAAACTGCACTGAAAGCAGGATGGGGATCATAAAAAGGAATAACGTGATACATTGTTGCAAATTTGTGCGAAAATTAAACCAAACGATTAATTAGAATTCCAAATCCGGCTCCGATTGACAACCTGAACCTCCTGCGTCCAAACAGTAGATCTGAAGGTCAGAGGTCAGTCAGAGTCGTCGCACTGTTGCTGTCACTCATTCTTCTTCATCTCTTTTCCCCGCCGCCTCGTCCCCTTTGACCCGCTCTCCTCCGTTTGCTCCCTCTTTTCCTCCCAACGTCTCCTTCCATTAGTCTTCCTCTCCTCCTCTCCTCATTACCCTCCCTTCATTCATCACTCCTACTCCTTCCCTCCTCGCCGTCACAACAGGAAAGGGAAGAAAAGGTTGATGGAGGAAGAGCGAGCGGGAGGAGAGAAAGGAATAATTTATCTCTCAGGTGATAAGTGACATTTGATGGACACACACACACACACACACACATACACACGCACGCACACACACACGCCCGCCCGCACGCACGCACGCACACACACACACACACACACCGAGAGAAAGAGAGAGAGTAGGGCAGAGCAGCATCCAGCCAAGCAAACACACGCCGTCTGAATACTGATTAACCAATCAGAGCCCATTTCTGCCTGGCACCAGAGCTACTCGTTGGCTGCCATGGCAACCAAGAAAGCATCATAGCTGGGAGGAGAGGGAGGAAAGGCCTCAATGTGTGTGTGTGTGAGTACACACTAAAAATGTAGCTCCACAATCTTGAAGAATACTACTCAATCTCAATATATTTTGTTGATGAAGTGATCCGTTTTACACTGGTTGCTATGGAAATTATTTTCATTATGTTCGGCAGCCATCTTTACTTTAAATCTTTCAGAGTGCTTCGTAATTGAAGCTGCACTTACCAATATTCTCATATTAACAATGGTTCAAATGTGTCATGTGTCAGCTCAGCAATACAAAATAAAAAAATGCAACTTTAAATTGGACCGATGGCGTTTTCACATCGCGCCGTGCGGTCCGGCCTGTTTTATTCTGGACAAGAGCGTTGTCTTACACACTTTCACACGACTGTGAAACACTTCATTATCTCAGCGGCACTGAAGGAGAGAAGAGAGGACAAAATTAAAGACGGAGAGAGCCTTTGTCTCGCTGATTTTGGCAATATTGTTCTCAACTGTCATGCAAATGAGGAGCAGTGGACTGAGACATGAAGGGAGAGATGGGTCGAACCACCTGAAATCTTGCTTTGTCTCTTTGTGTACATTAAATATACACTTTGCGTAAGAAGCATCCACACAATAATGTACTGCAATACTACTGCAGGGGATGTGATTATAGAGTATATTATAGTACAGACAAGCTGCATGTCAACATGCATGTATTTACTCATCCAATCCCCAAGATTTAGGTTTCACCACGCAGCCCAGCCATGCTGCTGCTAGCACACACACACACACACACACACACACACACACACACACACACACACACACACACACACACACACACACACACAAAGCCATGAGTCATAGGGCGGTTTTCACAGCAATCACGTCCACTTCAAGCCGCTGCGTCACTTATCGTCTCTGTGGAGCTGCGTTGTGTTCGGCTTGACCGGCACACGGATTTCATTCTGTTCTAAAAGTGGTCGAAATGGCAGAATGTGGTCTTTCTCCCCGTCAACACGTGAGGGTTCTTCCTGAAAAAGAGCTCAGGTCAAGTGGTGAACTTTACAGCTGGAATAAAACACACACTGGTTTCTTACTCAGCCCCTCTGAGGCTCAGTTCAGCAGCTTGTATTCACGTGTATTTCACTGGGAGGACATTTTAGGGATTATGCTGAGCGCTATAACAAAACCAGGCCGCATTATCCCAGGTTTAACCCTGGGCTTTAATATCTCTGAGTTAACATTTAACAAGTGTTAGTGGATTAGTGATAAACCCTGGTTATTCAGTGACTGTCCTCACTAAAATGTAAAAAAGGCAGCATGATCTTTTGTTCAAATATCTAAAACAAACCATGTCATGGTGGTTAGTTTGCTACATTAATTATGATTTTATAGAAAGTCAAACATGCTCGTATGAAATGCAAGAATATGTAACTTGAGGAAATGTCCCTTTAAAGCACTAAACTGTGAGTGTGTTTGGATAGCTGTGTCTAAACGATATTATTAGACAGACGGACGGGGTGAACAGAGAAAGGGAGGAGTGGATTATTGAAGGGCACCTCAGTAGGTTTAATATTGAAGTTAGAAAGAAGCCTTCGGTGTCAGAATTCATAAATATTGCATTTCATATGAATATGATTTCCCTGGCTGGCTCTCATCTGAAAAACATAATTTGGGATATTCAAGTCTCTTAACCAACTAATAAGAGGCCGAAACATATTCTAGTGAGAGCTGGGCTTTGTAAAGTCGACTATATCTCAGTCACAGTCTGTGCTTCATATCTGCTTTAATAACATCTGGAACATGTGTATTTTTTGTCTATACTACAGTGAATTTACTGTTCCGAGAAGTTGTATGAATGAGAGAGCACTTTGCCTCTACGTTTAAAAGGTTGTGATTATAATTCAGGGTTGATCTCACCGTGGTACCTTTGTGAAGAACTAGAGTTAAACATTACCGCTAAGACTTCTGGGAACAGTTCATATTTTAGTGGAAATAGAATGAATAGTAAAGAAGAAGAATAAGACAGCGTTTTGGGCCTAACAGGTAGCTTATAGCATGTTGGTTCATTCACAAAACAACCCCACTACGGGGTAGGAGATATATCGAGCGGTTTTCGGCTTTGAAGTCACAGCGCCATGGTTTGAGAGAGAGAGGGGGGGCACTTCCTTTGGAGATTTCTGAGAATAGGTCGCTTTATTTCTGTCTACCTCTATGCAGGTAGGAAAAGAGAGAAATGGACTGGAGCCGGGAGAGAGATCAATGCCCGACTGCAGCACAAAATCAAGTGTTTTTCTTTGCTTTTTTAGGCAGCAGGTTTGGTGACCTTGGCAACTGGCATTGGAGCAGAACATTTGATTGTGTGTGTGTGTGTGTGTGTGTGTGTGTGTGTGTGTGTGTGTGTGTGTGTGTGTGTGTGTGTGTGTGTGTGTGTGTGTGTGTGTGTGTGTGTGTGTGTGCATGGGAGTGTGTGCCACATGCAGGGTCAAGATGTTCAAGCAGAAAATCAATACTTTACTACCAAATGCGCATCTAGAAGAACGCCTTTTTCTCCAGAATAAAAGCTGTGAGCAGATAGTTTATTCACACAATAAACCTTTATTTGGAAAAACAGCTTTTTAGCACGATGAGTCTGACAGTTTTGTCAGTTGATCGTAGCGTGATGTGCGTCTGGCCTTCCAGCAATTTCACCCGTGGGTGCTGCCGCCACTCAGCCAATTCAGCGTTCACACAAGGTAATTGTCCAGGTGGGTGCCGGCAGCTGTTAAGGCAATTACTCTAAATCATAGAGGGAGAAAAATAAAATAAAAATAAACCTTGTTAATTTGCTCTGGTTGACACTTTTCGAACCTCTCAGTTAAGCCGTTGTCAAGATCACGAGCTGAGTGTGACACACCACTCACCAGATGGGAGGCACTGAATCAGCAGGTACATTTATCACATTTTGTCTTTGATATTACCAAGTCCACAGCCGTCATAGTGGAGATACATGTAGCATTTAACATCCATAAATCACTGCCTCGTTAATTATGAGACATTAGTGTCATTACTGTGAACAGATGAGGCCGCTGGGGGAACATCCACTGGCCTGTCCTTGTACATTTTATGCATACAAATATCACCTGGCTGCACAAAATGTACCGTGACAGTGTACGGCTGAGCGTCACTCATCACACAGCACTGGTACTCAAATGTTTGTATTCATGTCTTCATAGTTTTCCTGCCTTGAGTTTTTGAAGCTCCACGGGAGACGATATTGATAAACTGCAAGCACTGATAAATAGAGTTATGCTGTAGTAACGCTTGGGTTTGACAATTAATTGGTTTTGCAGGTGTGTCATGTTGTTATTGTATCTTTTACGCTAATAAATAAACAATATCTATGTTGTGTTTATTTTGATTTGGTAGCTGCGTCTTGTCCATGAAGTGTAATGCTGTTTAGCAGGTACAATAATGTTAGAATGTTCACCATCCTAGTTTAGTCTGTTAGCAAGTCCATGACTTCATGTTGACATGTCCATGCTTTTTTCATCATGTAATCTATTTATAGACTACATTGGACTAGATATAGAGGAAGGAGGATGGCTCTTGTTTTCCTTTCCTAAAATAATAAAGTGATGCAGCACTTTCATCAAACATTAACAACACAAACACACCCACGCCTGCTCCCTCTCACGTCGCGCTGTCTCTCTCTCTCTCTCTCTCTCTCTCTGTCTCTGTTTTTGCTGCCTGTCAATAGAGGAGACGGTGGCA
The DNA here is from genome assembly GCA_038501785.1 of Myoxocephalus aenaeus. Lineage (NCBI taxonomy): Eukaryota > Metazoa > Chordata > Actinopteri > Perciformes > Cottidae > Myoxocephalus > Myoxocephalus aenaeus. The sequence continues at coordinate 3,609,782 of JBAMJR010000047.1, read as the reverse complement.
TTTCCAGCCCGCAGACAGCTTCTCCCATCAGGCCTCATGACTGACGGCGGAACTCTTGTGCATGCGTATGAATACAAGTGAGCTCATAAACTATTCTTTGCCCGTCCTTTAATGTGTCCATCAATCCATTTGACCGTCTAAGCTGAATAAATATCTTTAAAGCGGCCACAGCTTGCGATTCTAAAATGTCACACTCAATAACGGATATCACACCGGCTTAATGTCGATCACTTGTTCATCCGGCACTGCAAGACATCTCAACGACCACTTTACTAGATCTGCGTGAACGTTGGTCGGGATAAATCCGACGACTAGCGGTGGCTTTGTTGACCTCTGATCAACACTTCCTGCCCTCTGGGAGCAGAAGCTGAGGCTGAGACACAAGTTCTACACACGTGACCATATCGTGCATTGCATTGAGCCATTCTGAGGCTGAATGTGTTTATAAAGAGGCATCATTTATCCCTCCACCTGGAGAGTTCAGAAGATGATTTGTCTCGTGCACTTTACTCTGGGATATTTAAACAGCCAAACTGCAGCATTCCCATAAGAGCACATGCACGAGGTTGATAAAGCACGGGCAGGGAAAGGGCACCTCTGGGGGCAATGGCAGTGGAAATGTCACACAGCTCCTGCTAATGGAAAACAGTAATTATCCAGACAAGGGGCAGGAATAAACGTTGTGCTGTTCCATAATTAAATGATGAAAATGTACGTTAGCATGTACGGAGTCTGGAGGGTGCCACTGGACTGATTCTATACTTTTTCAACGTCAAAAAGGTACAGTGTTCAATTGTAATTGCCTTTTAAAAGCTTTTCAAAATGTATTCCATGAATAAGTATTTAAGTTATGAATACAACTAGACTTATTGCCCTGTGGTTGTCGACCCCCCGCCAACCGGTCAAGTCCACGTCTGTCCAAAATGTCATCACATCATCATTTCATCCCGGTAAATTGTCATAATTGGCATATGAATTCTTGTATAACGGCCACAAATGTGTTCTGCGAGGTCACAATGACCTTTGGCCACCAAATTCTAATCAGTGCACCCCCCGAGGCCAGCTGGGTGTTTGTGCCACATTTGAAGAAATTCGCTGCGGGCGTTCCCCGAGAGATCAACTTCACAAGAACAGACCTGACGGGCGGAGGGGACGGCCTGAAAACATGACACCTCCGGTCCCAGCTGAGCCATCACCTGCTGCAGGAGCTGTGTGCGCGGTTCATGATTGCTTTTAAGAATCTATTGATTGATCATAACAGGACCCTGAAAAGGCCTTACATTATTCCAGTGTCACCTTATCGCCCCATACTTCACACAATATGACATTTATATCTTTGTGCCTGCTCACTACAGTGTGTGATTAAACTCCTCGAGAAACTCCTTGTTGTTCTTGTCTCAGACGAGGCCCGTCCCTGTGTCCGGGGAGCATAACAAGAGACAACTTCCAGCAGAGACTGCACTGTCATGTCTCTCTGCAGCATGTTGACGGGCAGCTCTGCGGTCCCGCGGACACTCAGGAGCCACAGCACCATCCGCAACCGAAAAATCATTTGACCAGAGTGATGGCAGCTCAGCTGGATCTGTCGACATGTCGTCTGTCCTTCGACTTGAATGCTCCCTCCCGTCTGCATGGTTGGCCGCCTGCAGAGATGACCTGATCTCTGCTCACATAAATCAGAACTTGAGGAGGCGAATGGAAACTTGAAAGTGTTGTTGTGTTGAAAGTGGATTGTTGTGGTCTCAATAGTGGCCTTTTTCTATGGCAAAGTTACCACATCATCTTTATTTCTGTGAATGCAGCAGGAAGCAAACAAAGTTTCACTGCCGAGCGACAGAGAAGTGGCTGAGACAGATGAGACAGATGAGACGTGAGCGTCTCAAAGAAGTGCCAGTGGATGGTTCGGCTGTGAGGCTTGCTTAAAATTCAAAATCGGGAACTACAGAGCGAAGCTGTCACGATGTGGATGTGCGGAGGAGTCAAGTAACGGCGAGGCTCGGAGCCTGAAAAGGAAGAAGTAACCCTGCTGCCACATCAAGACATCCAGCCGAGCTGAAGCGAGCTCACCTGAGATTTTAAAGGTGAAAAGCAGCTGAGGTGAGATGTGCTGAAGGACTTCCTTCAGACCGGACCCTCTGTGTGAGTTGTCTCATATTAGTTTCCCTGTTTTCTCTGCAATCTGCCTTTTCACGGTGTTCTCTGATATAATTCACATCTAATAATGTCAGACTGGTGTTTACTGAGAGGCATGGACTAACTCCTGGCTTCTCTTCGTGACTGTTGTCTGTCAGGTTTTACACTGAAGGAGGCGATGGAGTGTCACATAATTGTATTGCAATAATTTCAAGCCCTCATGAACCAATTTCGGCTCAGGGTCAATGTTTGAGGGCCCTGCCATCTTCAGAATAACATCGGGTAGAATTAGCATAATTGTTTCTACGTATTTGACTCTTCAAAATAGAAGAGAGGGTCGGGGATTTGAGGATTTCCTGAACTTTGGTTCATAATCAGCGCTGGAAATTGTGGGATCAGCGACATGATATTGACATCAAATCTGACCTGGGAAACACAGTTTTGAGGTTGGACGAGGGGACAATTATCCCCCGCTGAGAGTACTTCCCACACCTTGGTCAGTATCTGGGCAAAACTCGAAGTGGTAGCAACAATCTTCTGGCCTCATTAGCCTCATTAAAATCCCATATATGCAAATGTCCAATTAATGCCGCGCATCTATCCTCAAGACTCTTGTTAAAGCCAACTGTGAACAAAGGAGGTGGAGGTCCCGCACACAATGCCAGATTGTTCAAGGAGCAGGAAGTTTGGGCATATTTAGTGCATATTACAGCGATTCTGCATTAGCTTGTGCTTCCTGCATTGTGTTAAACTAAAGCAAACTATGGGTACAGCTGGCGCTCAACACAGAGACAAGAGGGATGAAAAGAAGGAACAAGATTTCCCTCAAATACACCTGCTGCCAGAAATGCCAGTAAATGTCAGCTGTCATTTCCTGGCTCGACAACACAGAAAAGCGTTTTTTTCTTCTTCTTCCTTCTTTGTCTCACCTTAAAACAGTGTTAGAAGGTCGCACAAAAGGGATCTGAGCTCGAGTCAGTCGTATGGAAATGAACGAGCCGTTTCTTTAATGACATTCACTGAATATAATGGGGAACAGTGAGAGGACAGAATGGCTGGCGGACTATTCTTCAGCTGGTATTCATGCATTTGCAGCCCGGCTAATGCATGATGGGATATGACAGTTGGTCTTGTTGCTTTGTATCAGCGGGTCAAACAGAGATGAATACAGCCTGCTGCTGAGGAAACGGGCCATGTGTCATCCTCATGGCGCTGTTCGGTAAAAACTCAAAATGTAACCTTTCATGAGATTTGTGAACATGTAAACATGTCTCATTAATGAATAAACTCTCAAAGGAATAGTTTAAACAAGATATAACATGTTAATTAGTGCTACTGGCGGTCATTTTGTTACCTTTAGACAGAGCCAGGCCAGCTGTTTCCCCCTGTTTCCAGTGTTTATGCTAAGCTAAGCTTAGGCTGAGAGGATCTATCTTTCCATTGAACTCTCTGTAAGAAAGCCAGTAAGCGCATTTCATTAAATATCAAACTAGAACAAGAATTAGCAGATAAGAGGTACAAAATCTGTAGATTTTTTTGAATTATGCTTATTCCTCAACCAACAGCAGCTCACTGTATAACTCAACACAGCTTACTTTGTCTCTATTTGATCTAAAGTTAATACAAGATGTCATGGTTCTGTTGCGGAAACTCTCTAGAACATTGTAAGGAAAAATAATCATAAAGGTGAAAAGGCTAATTAGAAGCTGTCTGCTGCGAAATTAAACCCTGGCCAAAAAGCCTTTATTTATTAAACTATTATGTCGGCCTAAAAGATGTTAAAGTCAAACATACTGATCTAAAATAAGTCTTAAAATATGTGAACGTGTATTACTGTTGAGTTCAATCGTTGCTAAATGTCCAGACAAAGTATCAAACATGGACGTCAGCTGCGTGACCTCGAGCCCTGCGGCTGGTGGAAGTGCAGATGTGTCGGTGAGCGGCAGCTGGATCCGTTTCTCTGGTATTAGGGAGGGTTCACTGCACGAGGACACGAAGGCAGAGGTCAGAGTGCATCGAGACACAACATATATTTAGACTGCTTTTGGAATTTCTACTGATCACTTTTTAGTCAAATAATGAGAGTTAGTCAGAGTTTATGTTTTAAGAGCAAAAAGAAGAAAGGAAAAGTCCACGGCTGTCAAACGCTCAAAGACCACCGACACATGAACTGATACCAGGTCAGTTTGTCGGGGAGGTATTGCTCAATATAAAGGTCGGCGGAGCGAAGCTATTTCTGTTGAGAGAAAATGACATGAGGGGTGCTGGGAATACTGGGGAAGAATGTCTTAAGTGATCAGAAACCATTTTGACGTGATAGACAAACACTTCTAAACACGTTAATCATCACATATAGAAGCAGTGAGGAGAGGAAGGAAGGAAACGAAGAAATGAGGATCCCAGGCTGTCCAGCCGCGCAGTCCGGACTCTCATCCTCTACGTACTCCAGCTTTCCAAATTGACAATTTTCTCAAAGTGTTATCCACAAAGACAAGAGGGGTTGTTATGTATCGGCCTGGAAGAGAAGGCTCTCTGGACAAATAAACCGCTATTTATTTACGTGCACAGCGCTGAAAGAATGTTGTTTTTGAGACAGAAATGAAGGCAGACAGAACACATTTCTCCAGGGAGAAGATACCGCATGTGTGTGATGGGACTTTCACACCTTCCTCTCCCTCCTGCCTCTGCATTGTGTGAACGTCTTCCTCAAACCTCCAGCAGCAAATGAACAAACAGTTACATCCATGAACAGAATACCTCAATGTCAGTACAAAAGACACTGAAACGGTCTGATTCTGTGTGCTGAACAGCATTTTGTTTGCAGGGAATAAATGTGTGTGTGAGGGAGACAGAACGGTGGAGAGGATGGAGGCTGGAAAAGAGGAGCTGCTACGCCCTCTGGTGGCTCTCCTCTTGCACAGTTCAGTCTGAAGCACACAGTACAAACATGTCCAACACCATACACAATATAATACACAACCCACTGGATTATATTGGAGCATGTATACGATTATTGACTCAAATTGCTGATCCAGCTGCACTTCCTGTGGAATACTGGGAGATACTGGGAGTGAAAGCTCCGACACGCCAGGAAGTGAAGCTTTGAGTTTAGCCTCATCAGCCCGAGGGCTTCTACAGGTGTTCTACAGCTCATATGACCTTGATATGAATACCAGACCCTATTGTCCTTGATCTCTAAAGAATCAGCAACTCCTTGCCTTTAAACAAATAAAATAATAATATTTATATTTATTTTCTGCATAAATATGATCAAAAGTCAAGAGTCTGATCAAAAAATTAGTCCTCGGTCGCTCCCTGAGTTTTTTTAATTGTATTTTTGGTGCCTTCCCATCATGCCCCAGAGTGATACTGCACCTCTTTCGAAAGATTAAGACCTAAATCATCCAAATCTGCAATAATAATCACAATGAACACAAGCGATGACATTTTTTCAAGCCTTTCCAGTCCAAAAATCATGTTTTTCGGTTCAGAAATAAAGAAATGAGCAATTTTGACCTAAATCTTGGTCGCACCATGAGCACAAATCCGCCGTTGTTAGGGATAATAAATTAGTTAAATAGTGAAATGTTATAATCGTTCAGTCATGTTGAGGAGCTTACGTAATTATAAAAATATTTATTTAAATGTAGTCCATCGTTTCTCTTCTCACAAGGGTTTACAGTACTTTAGCTGTTTAAATGTATTAGATCGGACCTGTGGATGATGATCTAGAAGCGTTTGAATATATTAAAAACTCACTTCCTCATTATCGAAAAATCGGTAAAAAAAAAAGCTGTGGGCGGATGTGGTTAAATTATTTTTGTTAATGCTTTTACTAAAAGTTCCGAATGAACCTCATGCAAACTAAATCCTATGACTTGTTAACAAAGCAGGGGGGACTCTTCTTAATAAGCTGTTGAGATGCATTATGGGAAATGTTGGATGCAGTGTTTCTAAGGACTGCTGGTCTGGATATCTCGACCGCCTCTGCTGCAATTTGGACCTTTCTTGATTTAATCCATCTCTCACAAGTCCCCCAATTTTAAGAACCATAATACTACATTCATGTAGTACTTCCTAAAGTAATTACTTTCTAAATGATCCATTGAGTTATCAATGAAAGGTGTTTTAAGCTTTGGTGGAGAATTTTACAGCTCAGATGAGGAAACTAATTATATTCTATATTGTAACTCATACCGTTAATTTAAACTTGACTTGATCAACCATCTTCTCTGATGTCTGGCCCGTAGGTGGCAGTAAGGTCAAGCTAATTCCTGTGAACTCAGAGGCCGAGCCGCTCAGCATCATGGGAAAAAGGTCAGACAGAACACACATGAATAAAAAACATTTTATTAAAGAGGAACGGGATGGTTTGTTTCCCTTTATTCTATACATTATGTGCTATACAATGGAGAGGATAGACGGTGCAAGAGTGCTGACCCAGGTTCAGTTTGGTGTTTCACTCAAATTCATATTTATGAAGGAACTCACCGCCAGAGAGCAGCTCACTGGTGCAGCATCGGTTAGTTTCACTGACGATAAAACTTGAAAGGTTGTGGTCCAGATCCTCCTTCTAATCTCTTATACTACATTAACCATGTCCTTTAAACAATGCGTGGTTTTGACCTTTTGGCTTTTAGAAATGTGTCCTACATGTGAGATCAATGTTCATATGATTGTATAACTGGGTGATTAAAACGCTACTTGACGTTTCAATCTCAAACATTTGGGCCTTTTTTTTAAAAACAGCAAAAAAGCATTCGACTGTCTTCTACCAGCAAATATGATGTCCAATTAATAAAAAGTGATCCATTTGGAGAGCTGATCCACTATATTGAACCAGAGCATCTTCCTCTCACTATGCACATGGAGCAAACCTCACATAACACTACTAACAACACTCTTGATTTCTGCTTTACAATGTCAGAATATACCTGTGTTCAGAAAATAAACCACCCAAGTCGACATTTATAACCATTAACTTCTTTAAATATCTTTCATTTGAGGATATTTACAAATTTTAAAGAAACTTGAACATTTATATCGTTCCTATTGTTTATGTATGAGAAGAGTGAGGTTGTTGTGGTTGTTGTGAGGATTGTTTCTTTGACAGGAGCCATCTCTCATACAAACAGAAGTACACCAGCAGGGAAACCGCACTTCTAGACTATGTCAATGGAAGCAGAATTGTCCGTCGGTGGTGTGCATGATGCAAATCCTCTGTGTGATTGTGATTGGACAGCTGACCTGACACGCTCAAATAAAAAGCAGGAGAGTGGAGATCTAGGGTTAGACCGATATACTGGTGTGCCAATACTGAGCAGAAGTATTCAATATGCTGAAGACATTCTGTGAAGGCTGTACGTGTTTCACAGAGAGCGAATCCCTTCGCGGAAACACTGCGTCTCGAGGAAGAATTGTACTAAAAAGTGCTCAAATCTTTTTCATTTTAAGAGCGGCTACAAATACAAAAATTGAAAAAATATCAATATCAGACCCATATCGGTTGAACCCTAGTGAGAAGATGCAAAGCCACAGCTGACGTGTAAAGACGCACACTATATACACATACATACATTTTTGCATAAACTATGTACATACATTATGTGTGTTTGGGACTAGATTTGGCAACCACGCCGAGACAAACGCTTTAGTTTTTTTTTTCTCATTAATAAGGCATGCCATGTAAGTTGGCCCTGTGTGACTCGGGGAGCTCAGTCTGACAGCTGCTACTGTTTACCTCCTCGCACTCCGTTTCCCCAAATTCACCTCTCGTTTTCAGAATTCCCAGCAGTCCGTTTTAACGCCGCGGGGCTCCGCGTGTCACGGAGAGCTCCTGAAAAAGTTTGATATTCTGGACTTTATTCCTTTGCGATCCGACGCAGGGATCCGTCCGCTGTGATGTCATCACTTGGCGACCGCAGTGCGACTCGCTCCTCCAAGGCATGACATCATCTCGACACGAGGCGCTTCAAGTCTGCTGGCCGGGCCCCGTCCCTTGTGATGTCATCCCCAATGCTCCAATGACTGGAAGCCTCGCTTTGTTGACGGCATCGTCGCGTCGTCAGATATTGGACGGCCGTCGCCCTCGGTTGGTGCCGAGTGACGCCCGCAGCCTCGGCTCTCTGGCCCTGAAGATGAAGGGAAATTTGAATTTTAAGCAAATTCTGGGGTTGTACAACAAAGAGACCTCTGATGTTTATTGTAGTTCTATTTGTTTTGCATCCTGTTCTCACTTGTAGTGCTCGTTGAAGTCCAGTCTGAAGCTGAGGAACCGCAGACTCTCATCCGTACTGGTCATCAGCAACACCAGGAACTGCTGGACGATGCTCTGAAGGAGGGAGAGGCAGGAGTGTGTAAAGGAGAAAACAGCCGATTGGCTTTAAGATGGACAGCTGCTCCTGGAGGAGGCGCAGGCTGGTACCTGGTAGAAGTGGGTGAGGATGCGGAGCTGGGAGCGCATCTTTGGTATGGTTTCCTGGAACTCCTGAATCCTCCTCTTCTCTTCCGCTTCCTGTTCGGCCGTCACTCCCCACTGACCCTGAATCAGCAGACAGGACGGTGTCACTTTAAATACTATTATGTTCCCATCGCCCCGCTCTTTTTCCTCTCTGTATTCAGCTCATCTGTAGCCAAGAAGACCTCCTACCTCCTCCTCCCGCTGTTGCTTCTTCTCCTCAAACTGCAGCCGCAGGGCGAGCTCCTCCAGCGCCGAGCGGTAGAGGGAGTCCTGGGCGCTCTGAAACTCGATGATCTGGTCAAATATGGCCCTCAGCTGGTTCAAAAGAGACTGGGTGGACAGATAGAAGCAGAGCTCAAGGAAGTGTGTGAGGGGAAAAGAGGAGGCAGAGAAATAAAATAAGAACTTTCAGAATGTGTGTGGGTTACCCTGCTGTTGTTGTCCAGCAGGCATCTTGAGATGACGCTGTCGAGGAACATGTCGTGGGCGGCGATGATGTGGTCGAGGTCCTGCGCCTGCTGCACTCGGTTCCACAGCTCGTCCCAGGAGCACTCCAGCACCTACACAAACCCCGGGAATGAAGTTGCCCTTTTAATACAAATCAGATATGATGGTAGCGCCTCACTGTCCGAGGTCAATACGGTTCTTGTAATTCGTATCATTATTTTATTAAATCTTTACAGTAAAAGCTGCAGTTAAATTAGCTAAATGACAGTTTTTTCATCTATAACCACCGCTTCAGTCTGACTTTCAGAAGATGTTCACTGCTTTGGATTTTAACCAGCAGCCTTCTCAAATTGAGTGAACCTCACTTAACCTCAAGGCTACTGTTGATCCTGTGAATCACTTTCATGCAGCGTCGCCTTTAACAGACGCAGCAGATCGCCTCCTGCTGTAATTACTACTTTTTTTTTTTTAAACTCGTGTTTTACAGCCTGCACTCGGACCGGCGCTGATAATGGTCTGACCTCAAAGGTGATGTAGTACTGCATTTGGTGGATGAAGTGGACCATCTCAGAGGCCAGGATGTGACACTGATGCAGCACGCCGTTCAACTCTGGAGGGTAGAAAGCAAGAAGGCAGGTAAAAAAAAAAAAAAAAAAAAAAAAAAAAAAACACACAGAAAAAACAAGCTTGGAAATGACAAAAACACAGCTTTAAGAAAGTACTACTGGCAATTTTCTCACTACAAAAATCCTCATCTGAACATCCATAAAAAAACATCTTCTTGTGTGTGTGTTCATGTACCAGGCATGGTTTTGAGCAGCTTGGCATTACACATCTGTCCCTTCCAGATGTCAGTCAGCGTGTACTCCATCCTCTTGGCCCTCCACAGGAAATTGAACACACGCAGGTAGTGGCCCATACACTCCCTTGTAAACACCTGAAACACACACACACACATATATATATATAAATAAATAAATACACAATAGCAGCGGCGATACATGGACAATATGTTGGGAAGTGTGTGTTTTACCGTAGCAATGGGTCCATCAACATGGTAGTCCAGACTGAATACATCCCAGCCTGTATCACCAGGAGACACCTGGAGGCAAAAAAGGACAGATGTCAAAAAGAATAAGGACATAATGAAGTCACACACACTCACACTCACACACACACACACACACACACTACCTCGAGCAGGCGGACATCCAGCCTCTTGAGGATCTCTGCATTGTCGTACTGGGCGTTTGTTGCTCTGACGGCCGTCTCCAAGATGCCAGTCAGGTTGTGTTGATACAAAGTGGTGGCGGGACGCACCAACTCCGGCCTGGGACGAAAGAAAATGAGGAAAACCATCAGATGAGATGATTTAGACACACAAAGTAGCAGCTCAGGATGTATTTGACGTGTGCGTGTTGCTAACTTTAGCAGGTCCATGAGGTGTCTGATGAAGTCTCCCTGGCCCAGCAGCAGGTATCTCCTCATGGCCTGCAGGTGCTCCAGCAGCAGGTAGTTACGGTTGAGAACGTCCAGCAGGTATTTGCTAGTGTCAAAGTAGGCGGCGTCGATCTTCTCCTGAAACGCCCCCTCCAGGTCTGACAGCAGCTCTGCAGCTGGGAGGAGACACGAAAAGGTACTTTTTCATTTTTGGGCCGATTATTAGTTTTCCGTTTCTAGTTTCTCTGTTGGGTGCATTTATGAGGGTTCTGTGCCGTTTGCCGTCTGTTACAACGCCATGCAGCTGGACGATGAGGAGAGCGTGATGTCCTTCAGCAGATACAGTAAAAGCTGCAGATCAAAACTGGTCAGATGAAGTCCTTCAGACTGAATCAATAAAATACAGCTAAGTATGCCTCTTTCCTCTTCATAGTCGAAAGAGCAACACAAGGCCAGCGGTAAGAGCATCGATCAGTGTCCAGTAGCCAACATCAATATAACTATATCAATACGAGGACAAAACAAAAAGGACAGGCGTCTTATTGGTCAGCGACGCAGTTAAGAAACCAAACAACAGAGTTCCAATGAAGCCAGAAATACCATCAACTTTTACATATTCAGCATGTTGCTTTGAACTAACGCATCCTATTTCAGTCCTAATTATACCCAGCAACCAAGCACAGATATAAACACGCTGAGAAATCTTTTTTTCCCCCGCCGTAAAAACAAGAGAGAGAAAGTGAGTCTCTCACCATCTTTGGGCGTGTCTGCAGACGTGGACGCTGGCGTGATTTTGCTCGGCGGTGTTCTGTCGTGACAGACCTGATGCAGGAAGTTGATGGATTTACCGATGAGCAGAACCTAGAGAGGACAGAGATAATAAGTCCATGTGACTTCAGGGGAACGGTCTTGGATGGATGTGGAGCAATAAGCCAAACTATGGTAACGCGTACAGAGATGTGTGTGTGTGTGTGTGTGTGTGTGTGTTTACCTTGCGGGCCTGGTCCATGGTGATGAACGAGGGGATCATTGACTTCCTGAGGGAGTATTTGTCGTGCCAAAGGCGATCCGTCTTCACGTTAGGATCTGATGCTACAAAGAACTACACAAAAGAATGATCACATATTACTTTACAAGTGATCACACGTACGACAAAAACCTCAAACTGAAAGAATCCTCATGAAACCTTTGACGAGAGTGAAGTAAAGACCATGAGCTGTTAATGATGTGTACCGACTACATCAAGTCATGACACGCTTCGTTAAGTAAATGGGTTTCTGATATTTAATGGCTAATATCTTTCAGGAGAAGAAAAAAAGTTGCACAAATTAGATCCGTCATCGCATAACCCGACTCCTCGGGTGCTACAAAGAAATATTTTAAACATGCATCGAGTGTAAAACATAATGCAGCAAATCTAGATTTAATTTGTGTCTCATGGTGCAACTTAAAACCTCTCGTATTTACTCCATAATTACAGGTGTTATTTATGGCACGTAGTTTAACAGACACTGTGTGTGTGTGTGTGTGTGTGAGAGAGAGATCTACAGGGTAATCTCTTGTCTGAAAGGTGTAATAACTTTGTCTCAGTCTTCCTAAACATAGCACTTAAGACCAGAGTCCAGTGATGACTAATGGTTAATGCTGGACACATAAATACTGTGTGTGTGTGTGTGAAAAAGAAGGAGAAAGAGCCGCAGGGGGAAAGAAAGGAGAAGCATCCATCACCTGGCTCTCCATTACACTCCTCTCATCCGTCCTCATTGAAGAAGCAGCCCCCCCCCCTCCCACCCTTCTTTATCCCTCACCCTCCCTGTAATGTTCTTTCTCTCTGGGGTCAAATGTCAGGGCAGCTGAATGGAACAATGACCAGTAAATTCCTGCTGGACCTCCGGGAAGCAGGATGCACCTCTCTCATTAAGCTTCGGACACCACGTTTAGGTCTAAAAAAAAAAAAAAACATCAAGTGTGTACCTCGTGGTAGGTGTCTTCTAGCTCTCCGTCGTAGATCCACCTGTACAGGAAGTTGAGGATGGGGTGCGACACCAGGCTGAGGATGTGCTGAACCAGCGCTCTCATCTGCGGGTCTCCCGTTTTCCCGTAAGAGTGGACGGCGGAGGCCAGCTCGCCTCCTTTCCGACCTGAACACACGCAGACAGACTGAATGAAACACACTGTAATACTCAAATACCACATTAAACATAGCGTGTCAACCTTCACTATACAAAACCAACACGCCCAACCCACCTTGGCAGAAGTCGACGAGAGCGGCCAGCGTTTTGAGTCGGACTTTGGGGTCGTACATCCAGACCAGGAGCCTTCTGAGAGTCAGACTGCTCTCGGTGCACACGATCACACCCTGCTCGTCCTCCACCTGCAACTAAAATCACACAAATTATAGCAGTTTAATTATCCACCAGCGTTTCTATTATATTGCCCATCTTAATCTACCAGGGGCGGTTTGATCCGTGTACCTGGGAGTGGAGGACAGACAGCAGCCTGTAGTACTCCTTCAGCTCCTGGTGGAGGGCGGCACAGAAACTCTGGAGGGGGAGAAGAAGAGGAGGAGGACACGGAGACGGAAAGATGCGCGTCAGCGGTGGATTAGATGGAGAAAGAACGAGCGCGAGGTAAAACGCAGACACACCTGTCCGACCAGTCCGAAGGCCCGGTCCAGGCTCCTGACGTCGGTGTACTTCCTGACTTTGTTGTGGAGCCAGCCGAGCTCGGCCAGTCGGCTGCTGGTGTCTCTCAGGGACTTGCACAGCACCACCTGGTGGGGCACAGCACACATTACACATATAACAGGACGGATATTATATGATGATTGATCGTGTCTACAAAAAGATGCCGACTGTTTTTCTATTTTTAATTATAAATTATTCTATTCCTTACGCAACAATACAGCTGTGTAATAAATTTTTTGGGTACAATAAACCTGCATTAAAATGTGTATATTTTTCGCGTCCATGCTCGCAGCATTTAGAGGAGTACTATACACCAGAATGGCATCGACTAGATAGGCAGACAAAAATGTAACTACACTTAAAGAAAGCATCGTCCGTCACAAATTTCATTGCGAAAGCTCTGACAGATTTATAACATAATGTAGCCGCAATCACTTGTCTGGCCGCCTTGTAACAGATTTGTTTTCCGGCTGAGTAAGATTTCACATTTAAAAGATACATTAATTTTGTATCCGTTTAACAGAACCTCTTATCGAGAGAGCTTTACAAAAGGGAAGTTAAGTGGAAACAGAGGAGTCCAAAATATCTCCATCCTTGGCCTCAGTGGCTCCGTGTCCATCAGGACGGTGACAGCAGATTAAACACGAGTCTAAGTTTAGCACCACAGAGAGGATATGGGACAGGTTACATCGAAGGCCTTCCCATCGATAACACGTGAGAGGAAAATGAAAGGGGGGTAAAAAAAGAAAAGAGAGGTCGATGTGGCCCGGAGCCAAAGAGCTTCATATTGATCTGTTGAATAATTCTTTTGATGTCCAATCAACAACGGCAGTCTTCATGTTTTCTACTGTACTCTGCATAGTGGGGGCCATTACTTCAACCACGCCTTGAAGGAAAACCTGTCCAACACGGAAACAAATTATCCCCAAAAGAAGACAACAGACAGCTTGTTTTCATGTAAAAAAAAAACTTTTAGATCTAAATGAAGAACAAACGTCTACCAGGTGATCTCCACAGTTGTTGATGATGATGATGACAATTGTAATGAAACCAAGACAGACTTGGACACAATCTGCAAAAGTTTGATCTCAATCTCAGACTATCTGGAGGGCCGGTCCAAACGCCATAATATTGTGGTGGATGGCATTAAAGAGTCTGGTAAAGAAAACCCGACTGACTGAAGAAAAAGTGAGAAAACTCTTCAGTGAAAAACTACAACTGGATCATCTGAAAATAGAGTTGGATGGGACCCATCGGGTTGGAAAGCAGATTCCATCTGCACATAGGCCCCGACCCATTGTGGTCAGATTTCTAAGGCTGCAGGATAAACTCTCTGTTCTACATAAAGCTAAACATCTGAAGGGCTCAGGCATCTTTATCAACGAGGACTTCCCTGAATCCATCCGCCAAAGAAGAAAAGAACTACGAGAAAGAGGTGACATTGGATATTTGAGATACGACAAACTTATTGTCCATCCACCTACCCAAAGCCCACATCAACAAAGAAATGCTCAGTCAGGCTCCTTAGTCTCCAACATTAGGAATGTATTAAGTACTTTTTTAGATTTTGTTTTTATCCGTTTACTTGATTCTTTACATACACTATGATCTACAACACATCTGATCTGGAAGGCCAGACCTTCACACCTTTTGATCCCTTTACCAGTGACTCTTATAATTTTGATGTTGACCCTGATTTACATTTTTTTTCATCACTTGATGTATCTAACCGCTGTAGTTTTTAATGATGAAACTCAGTTTAATGATTTATGTGTTTGTCTGCCACGGAATACATTCTCTACTTTTCATCTGAATATAAGAAGTCTTGCTTGCAATTATGACAAATTAATTCATTATTTATCTTTACTTCGTCAGAAACATGGCTTACTGAGGACTCAAGAGACCTCTTTAAAATACCAAAATACAACTCAGTTCACCATGTAAGAGGGAATAGACCTGGAGGTGGAGTATCTCTGTTTATTCATAGTGACTATGATTTCAAAATTAGGGATGATCTCACTTTGAAGTCAGAGAGGGATGAGGTGGAATCTGTTTTTTTAGAGCTCTCTGGTGGAAAGAATGTTATTGTGGGTGTTATTTATCGCCCACCTGAGTCTGTCATCAAAGTTTTGGGCAGTCTGGGCTGTTCTCTTGACCTGATAGACAACAGGGTACCCCCAGGATTTTTCATCTCAAATTGAAGACTTTTTAAGACCTTTTCAAGACCACTTTAAATGAAATTTAAGACCAACATCGCACCTTTCCTGATATGCGGATGAATGAAGAAAATAGGAAATCAATCAATCAATCAAATAACTTTAATCATAAGACAGAACCATTTAAAACAATAACTGTGAGGGGTGTACGTGTGTGTGTGTGTGTGTGTGTGTGTGTGTGTGTGTGTGTGTGTGTGTGTGTGTGTGTGTGTGTGTGTGTGTGTGTGTGTGTGTGTGTGTGTGTGTGTGTGTGTGTGTGTGTGTGTGTGTGTGTGTGTGTGTGTGTGTCTAGGTTGTAGTACAACAGATCCTACAGCCTTTGGAGCTCTGCGCTTTTGGCAGCAATCTGTTCATCCAGTTTGATGAGTTCAGCCAACTTGTCCTTGTGGCTCCTTCTAAAGGCATTAGACTTTGCTATTAGCTCTGCCATCTTGCTGCCTGCTTGCTTGGCTTCAGCCTGGTCTGTTTTAACCGAGCCAGCTGGTTTACAAAGGCAAGCAGGGTTGGATTAGCTTTAACGTTAAATTAATGAACACATGGCGAAATTGTATTGCAATGTTTTATCTCCTGAAATCAAAATGTAGTTACGATCTAGCAGACGTTTTTATCGCAGTGAAATGTGTGTACGGTATGGAATGAAGTAAAATATTTTTGTGAGATCTCACAACTCTTTTTTTTGTCTGTTTTCTACCAGGCTGCAACCTCCGTGAAGATGCCGGAGTGACGGTGGTCTTCGTGTTTAGTTAGTCTATTTTGAATGTAATTTAATTTGACCCTGTGTGCATTCAGTTCATTAAATTGTACTCTAACATTTTGGTCTACGTGTCTTATTTTATTGTATTGTTATATAATAATGAACAATATTTTCTTATCATATATTATTATATATAAAATGTTATCTTATTTGGCATTTGGCTCGGAGGGGGGTCTCGCCCGGGGCGTAATTACGTGTAGAACCGCCACTGCTCACACACGCACACACAGACTTGACATAATTACATTATTTTTCTTTCTCTTCTTTTGTTGTCTATCTTATGCATATTTCAATTTATGTTTGTAAAATATTATATAGGTGGAGGCTTCAAATAAGCCGAGTTGGCTTTTTGCCTCTTCCTGCACTGTGATATTCATTTTCTGTTATGATTTTTTGTTTGAATTGTGCAAAAATAAATAAAATAATAAAAATGACCTGAACTGAACTGCACTGAGAGGTGACTCCGGGTTGACCGTCCACCGAGTGGTCTATTAAAAGCTTTACGGGGGCCGGATTCACGTACCTTGCTGTCTATTTTGTAGCAGTTCTCCTGGCCGCTCATCTTGATGAACTTGCCATCGATTCCCTGGAAGACGTAGAGGATGTCCCGCACCAGCGCCGCCTCGCTCACCTCCCCTGACAAGAGGACGAGAGGACAGAAGTTACGACGCACTAGGAACACAGTCAATGCTCTCCGTTTGAAAGGAAGGCATTCGTCGGGTCACAGTGGAAGTTAAAGCTATGAACCTATTGGGCCTTAAATGCAGTTCAGACAAACCACAACATATCCGTAACCTGCCGTCACTCTGGGTTCACGCATGTCTCTCACCGTCGGGCCGAGGGCGGATCGCTCTGGACGAGGGGACCGGCGGTCCGAGGGCCGGTCGCGTGGCGAGCGCGGCCAGAGCGGAGGATGAGGAGCAGCTCACGGGAAGAGCCCAGGCCAGCCGAGAGCCCAGAGGCTGGCCGCCTGCTGCAGACTGAGGCGCTTGACTGAAACACACACGCAGATGCACTCAGACTGAGAGTCTGACGTTTGTCCTTTCAATAACATCTGGATGCGATCTGGATTTTGCGCTGAATTTGGTGCTCCCATAGAAATGCAGTAGAAGCCTTAGCATGCATTTAAAAAAGGTCTTTTCTTGAACAGAGCACTCAGAACAGCAGATAAAACAATCCTTGTGTAATTGAAGCACTGGTACTTTGTGTTTTCTGGAGTGTGAAATATATTTCAATCCCATGAGACCTTGTTTTATGTTCGGAGTGAGGATTTGCCCTTTCGTGACTGAAAAGGTGAGCTCGGAGAGAGCTTCACGGTCATTTGTAACTGAAGGACTTCTGCATTATTAAAAAGGATAAATGGAATGAAATGGCCTTCCGATGCCTCATAAAACAGATTTCCAAGAGGTCGGACTGGGAGGCAAGTGTGTTTTCTGGCGCTAATTGATGCCTCCTCTATCTGGCGCTGAGTGCTTTTACAGGACGAGCGTCGGATAAATAACTCTCTTCTCTCCAGAGGGTGAATCTGTTTAAACACAGCTGACAAGTGTGAATCAGTTACAAACTAGAAAGACGACATTGGCCTGTTGTTGGCTTGCTCACCTGGCCAGCAGTGACTGCGGCGTGGCCGTGGGCCCGTTCAGAGTGTAGACTCCCAGACTGGAGATGCCGCTGGTCCCCACGCTGGCTGACAGACCGGCGCTCCTGTCCCCGTAGCCCAGGGCCAGGCTCTGGGGCCGGGTGCAGTAGAAGGGGGTGGAGTGGGCGTCCCTCGGGAGCGCCTGGGCAAAGAGGGCTCCGTAGTTTCCCACCTGAGAAGAACGGGGACACGGTGAGGAGCGGAGCGAATCAAGTCAGTCACAACCACGTGCTTTAGTATTATTATTATACATTTATTATTATCATCAGATTCAAGTACTTAATACGGAAGAACAGTGCGTGTGTGTCTCACCCTGCCGGACGGTTTGCGGGGGTCTTCAGAGAGGCTGAGCAGCAAGTAGAGAACCGACCAGCGATGCTTCAGAACACTCTGTCAAACAGGAAAAAACTCAATCATAATCTGTTGGGTAAATATCAAAAGCACTACAATATCCTAATACAATATATAATATGTAAATGTTATGATCAATGCTACAATTTATTTCCAAACAAAAGCCTTAATCGGAGTTCAGTAAATATGCTGCGTCAGAGCAATTGTCCCTTCATTAACCAGAAGCACCAACCTGCGTCTGGAGTTTTCGATGCAGCTCTGAGAACAGCGCAGCGTCGGCTTCTCTCCTCTGCTTCAGCACTGCATGGAGACAAAAAGATGAACCAAACCGCCCCACAAAAAGCCTACCTGGGATCTGAACTTAAACCGCGGAGTGAGAGGAAATTAACTGGTGAGGAACATGAGGTCCGTCTGTGCATGCTGTACTTCCCCTACATTGTGAATAGAAAAATACCTTTTCTTTTAAGTTTAATGTCAACGGAAACTCCATAAACCCACAAAAAAATGATTTAACAAAGTTCCCATAAATCCGCCTGCAGACCTGGAATAAATGAACATTCTGATCAGGGAGTGCTGCGCTATTTCAGTCAGATTGTCTTCGTCAAAGCGGCGATCAATGTTTTCCCACTAATGCCATCTCTCTCGACTACTATGAAAGTCCACTGGGATTTCTCTTTCAGCCGCAATAAAGAGTTTAGACTTTTTTTGTGGCGTGGCTCAAACATAAAAAAAAAGGCAAATAGGGAGCTCATCTGTAAACCACCTGACAGCAACAGAGACGTGCCGATTCGGCCGGTGAATTAGGAAACATGTCCCACAGATTAAATAGAATAATATACTGTAGTGTTCATGTAACAGCGAGTATCACTGGGGGACAATATTAGAGCAGATGGCACTTACGTTCTTTCTTGATCTTCTCAGACACCAGGAACTCATCCCGCTCAATGGTGGGGGCGTAGTTACTGCCAATGACTCGCACCGCATACTGGAACTGGTGGGCCACTTCAGCTGGAGGAACAACAACAACAACAACAGATCATGACTAAAAAAGGTAAAAGCAAGCAGCACTTTGAAGTAAAAGTAGAAATGACTGACAGCTGGTGCAGAGTATAATACTTTAGTCTTAGATACTAGGACACTGGTGTGAATGAGCTATTTAAAACACAAACATCAGTGTGACTAACACTCTTGATTTGTGTTTGTAATATCAGAACCAACATTTCTCCAAACATGGACACACTGCACAGCTTTGGCGTCTCTGATTGTGAAGTGAAAGCTGCAACCGCGTTACAGAGACAGCAGGAAAAACGAAGATAGGATATGCATACAAAGATATGTTTATGTTATCTCTGATCAGTCGTGCAAGCCCTGAGCTGCCTGCATGCACTGGAGGGAGGCCTGCAGCTAGCGAGTGCATCCCATAACCGTTGCACACAGTGCTGGGCATCATAAAGCTTCAGTAAGCAACTTCCCACGTTATTAAACCAAAGCTAACAGTGTGTTGCAGTGACAGCTGGGGGCTGCTGAGCGGGATGTGCGCTGCGGAGCGTTGACTGACAGCTACAGGGGACCTAGCCCCGCTACCGCCGTCCAGCACAGCTAAAGTGATACCAAAATCGATGAATCTCTATTTTTAAAATCAGTCTGATAAATAAGTGCGTGCCTGCTTTATTGCAAGGCGGTCAACACATTCATAATATGCTCTCTAGAATTCGGCATATGTCCAAAAGAACACGCAGCTGTAATTTCAGCAGAATTTCCACCGTTTTTTACTACTTTACGTCACAGAAACACAGACGGTTCGCCCGGCGCCAGCGGTGTGAAAAGTTTGGATTATCATCACAATTTGAATTGTTAAGTGTGTAAATGATAAGCCGAATTTTCCAGGACACGATAACGACTCAGCCGATGGCTTTAAATTGGGTGTAAAACGTGGAGGATTAGAACTGGAAGGAGAAACGAGAAAACACGGATTTTCTACGTGAGGTTTTGAATGGCATTTCCTGGACGACCGCAGAGCGCGCGAGCCTCAACGTTAACGGATGTACCTTCGCTTTTCCCCGTGATTCTGCAGCAGAGGCTCTGGAGGAGCACGTTGGGAGATTTTTGATCCAAGGTCGCCATGCTGTCGTGGCTGATGTTGCGTTTGTAGCCCAATAACTGAATAAATGGCAGTGACTAATCTGAACTAACTCAGGTCTCCCACTACGAACAGCGCCATCTTGACAAGTAGAATGAAGCCAGGAAGAATATGACCACAACGAGCGGCACATTGACTTCAAAATAAGAGCATATCACTTCTCACTCGGTTTGCAAACAGCTGCTTGACAATCTGAAAGGATGAATGAAGAAGTAAAATATGAAGCTATGACATTGATTAATTGTATTATAATAGAATATTATATTATACAATGTAATAATTATAATTCCAAGTAGTCAATTATTACAGCTAAATTATATCATAATCTCTATAATGTAAAGATGATTGCTAATTATTACATTTCTTGATATTTTTAATTTTTTTACAAATTACTACTGAAAGAATCACAAATATGAATGTCAATGCAATGGGGATTACACAACATATGAGCTGTATATTAACTAATTCTGAAGCCACGGGCAGAGAGAGAAACAGAAATAAGACAAAACTGAATTCAAAATACAGCATATTAATTAATGTATTTAAATGTAGTTTGAGCAGGGTTGTGTATATATATATATATATATATATATATATATATATATATATATATATATATATATATATATATTGGAACAATGACAACACGTCAATTTAAAATTGACTTTAAAAAGGTTAATCAATTTCAGATCAAATATAATTCATATAAAATAAATATTTAAAAACAACAACAACAAAGAACTGAATGGCAATTCAATCTATTTAGAATTACTCTGTACTGTAGGTGACAAAAGTTTATCGTGTATCTTATTTTGAAGGATCCAACCGGATATAGTCGTAGTAGTTATAGTAACTTTGACGCTGGTGTTTCAGCAGAACCCGCCGAAAAGCGTCTCCAGGAAACAGAGGCTGGACAAATGGATAAAAACATTCCCCCCCGGAAACAAAGCACCATGATTTGTAGTTCTGACCCGTCTGACCTCTCCGAAACAATCAACGTTTACAAACTGATGCATTCATTATTTTACACATTATTTTTCCATCAATACTTCATATAATATATCTGAAAAGATTATGTTAACTGTGCCAATTTGCAGTTGCCTACTTACGAATTGGACTTGTTGAATATATCTAATGAAAAAGTAGCCACACAATAGTTAAAATGTTTTAATAGGAACATATTCATGTGGAAAAAAGACAGATTGCATGAGATTTCATTTGAATGATTTCAGCACCGTCTGGGTGGACAGCACCAGTGGGGTGGCCACATCTGGACACACACACACACACACACACACACACACACACACACACACACACACACACACACACACACACACACACACACACACACACACACACACACACACACACACACAATGCAAATAGTATGCACTGTCCACGCATTTTGATCAGTTTAATTAAAGTCATTTTTAATTTTGTCAGCCCCAAGCAAACACGTCAATTCACTGAAACATTGGATGAATTACGCACAAAAAACAAAAGAAACACTAGAGTGCGCATGCGCTCACCTAGAGTCAGCGCCACCACCTGGTTCCTCGTGACGTAGTGAGAGAAAAGCTTCTTTGGCCGCGGCGCGAGACAAACAGATTATTAGTACACGCGCAGAGGCTGAGGGGAAGAGACGGTCACTCGTGTTTCCTCCCGGTGTCAGAGGAGCAGCAGCCTGCCTGCAGCAACAAACTCCTCCCGCTCCTAGAAAAGCCTCTCAGTCCCCGGAGGTGAGTTCAGCTTTACAATTGTTTTTTTTTTTGCAGCAGCTTTTGTCGGACCGATCCCTTTTTTTTTTTTTTTTTATCCAGGAAGAAGAGAAGGTAGTAAAAAGTCATGGACAAAGGAGGAGAATTAAAGAGAAGTTAGCACTAACTCCAGTAAAGTCACCTTTGGGAAAGAAACAAACAGGACTCCTCGAGAAGAAGTGTCCGGAGAGGAAAGAGGGACAGGATGGGGATGGACTTCAGCACTCTTCGGAACCTCATCAGCAGATATGTGAGTTGTTATTACGCGTGTACTCTCAGCTTTACATTTTCTTATTATTTTGTATTACAATTGGTTTCAAATTCCTCCAAAGCAGCGACTCATCCTGATTAAGTTACACTCAGGAAGGGAGTGGAAATAATCTCGTTGGGAAACTGACGCTAGAAAACACCTTCTATATGAATCATAGTTGGGTGTTGAAATGTTTATTTACACATAAACATCAGTTTGAAGTTAGCAATTCAAAACCCCGTCCAAATATGATGTATTGCTGTTTTTATTTGTTTTATAGTGGATTACCTATTTTCCAATCGTCCTAACATTCACCTTAATGTGTTGTAAAACTATTAAAATATTCTTAGAAATGCTATTTGGGGGTTTGTTGATAACCAATGATCTGTTGTTAAAATGTCAGATCTTTAAATGAGATTTGGCACACGTAAATATTCCCTATTATTATTATTATTATTATTATTATTATTATTATTATTATTATTATTATTATTATTTTGCATCTGCAGATATTCATTCAAATATTGTAGCACGTCATGTTCAAACACACCCGGATTCAGTAAAACAAATCAGAATGGCGCTTAGATAAATGAAAGGAGGAGTTATTGGGTTGTGAGGCAGGATTCTCATGACAGAACATGCAAAGAGACGCAGACAGACAGCAATTATGAAATTATGGAACAGAAGGTTAAATCGTGTGGGGGTAGATTCATCTCAATAATATTTGTGTGAACAGACCAATCTGTGTACAAACGTGTAGTCCGTAAACACAAATATCTTCCTCAAATGTATAAACTCACAATTATATTTCGCAACTATAAAACGGATCTGCAAATACACAAACAAACTCCACAAATATCTGAATACATTACAACTATTTACAAATACGTGATGAAGGCGTGTGTGAATATCTTCCGAATGTTAACAACTTTCAAATACATTATAATTTATTCACTGTTTTTAAAAAACATTTTTTTTTGTGTCTGCAAATCCAAATATGGATTTGCAGACCTGTTTTTATATTTACAAAATAACTTTTTGAGTTTACAAATGATTTACATTGTGTCTATGTTTACATTAGCTGCATTCAAACTTGGTTTACCATCAGATAAAATGACTTTGTTGGAGATTTGTTGAACTCCTATTCTTTGCGCTTCTTCTCCCAGTTGAAAAGACTACAAATGGAAACATGAATTATGTAATCCAGTTGTTTTCTCCCCGCTGGTCCGATCGATACTCGGCAGTGGAGCAGCCGGCCCATAAGAGTTGCATTAGGCTCCGCGGTAATGTGTTCGACAATAATCCAAACGGAGCAAACCTCGCTCGCAGGAGAGCCAGCGAGGTCTAAGCCCCGGCTCCACGCTCAGCCGGGGCTTAGACGCAGTCTCCCAACTGTTGCAAATGGCTGATTAGATGAAATCCCCGCCGCGTGGAGCCTTATCGTAAGAAACATGCCTGTGACTGGGAGGATGTGGGATGCTGATGAGGTCTGCTGCTGTAATTGATCTGGATAACTGCTTTAGACAAATGGGTTTGGGTTAAAGTGATTGCACTGCCGCTGCAGAAAAAACAACAACCCGGATGCAGAGAGACCGCTGAATGCTTAAGATGAGGCTTAGGAACATTTATCTGGTTGTCAATACCAGTACTTTATGAAATATGGGTCAATAACAGGAGACAGCGTTGTGATGGAGGGTTCAGATGATCGCATCTGTAAATGAAGCCGATTAGAGATGCATTCTTTATTTAAAGGCATGATGTCTCCATTTGCTCTGCTCCAAAGCTCATAAAAGTTTTTTTTTTTTCACGAGAACAAAATGGAAAACGGCACGTGACGAGAGTTTGTTTGATGCAGCTGATTTTTAAAACGGCATCACTTGTCGCTTTGAGCTTTAAGCTTTTGAGCTTTTATCAGTAAACAGGCGAAGAGATGAAACCGCTGTGATTCACATCGTCCACATGTCCTGCAGTGATGCGTTTCCAGGTGATTTCACAATAAATGGACACTTAACAGAATAGAAACAGTATATTATATTAATAAATCCGTATCCAATGCGCACATAGCTGTCAAACAATGTGGACACAGTGCGCTTCAGAAATGTGTTTTTATCTGTTTAGAAAGTTTCATTCTCGTCATGTCAGTGTGCAGGAGGTATACAAATGTTTCCACAGACACACGGAGCTGAAACGATTTGTCCATTAATACATTATTACTATTAAATTACGAGGGAAATTATTTGACAATCGATTCATCTTTTGAGGTTCTTTTCCAAGCAAAATCTATCAATCAAGGCGACGATGAGCGGATTAATCGGCAGTGAAGATACTTCTTAGTTGCAGCATGTTTTTATGAACTCCATAACTCTCACGAAGGTCAGCCAGTTGAACTGTCGCCGGGTTACTTGGTGTCTCCGATGGAGGGAGAAGGCGGAGGATGTTGCGTAAGCCCTCGGCTATCTTTGAGAGTGTGAGGAGTCGTAATGGTTGTGGCTGTCGCTGCTCTCCGGGCTGAGCGGGAACAAAATGTAATCACAGTGACAAGTAGGAGCACTGAGACCTGGTGTACTTGTACTTGTACTGTACTCACTCGCTCTCTTCTGCTCTTCTCAGGGTACTTTTAGGCTCTGGAAGTTTTTTAAAGTACAATTTATCGGGCTGAATTATAGACAAAGTGGTCTTGTTCTTGCTTTTCTCCCCATATAACCATTGTCTTTTTCTATCAAGCTTATTTATTTGTTATCTTCAATCATAAGAAATAGCTTGTTTCTTCGCTGTTTTTCTTCCTTTAATAAAAAGAAAGAAATCAAATTAGTTTAGCTTCTCAGATCTCTTCAATTTTTTCATGTGACAAACCAAGCGTCTTTCCCCACTTTAGTTGCTCTACACTAGCGACCTATTTATTGTAGAAAGAGGAAACCAACTCCTCACATTGACACACATACCGGCTCCTTTCAAAACAGTACAGCACAAATGCGGTGTTACTAGTTTCCTGATTGTTGCCCATGTGCTTTAACAAGATGTCGTTGGTTTCACCAGCGCCAGTTTGTTCACGCTTTCTAAAAAATAAATGTGCTAATCTGTTCGCTGCTCGTTAAAAAGGATGTTTAACCTTTTTTGCCCAAGTTGCAATTCTTGCATTTGTATTATTTTCAATTGTAAATATAAAGGAGGAGGAAATCTAGATGGTTAGAAGGTAATAGTATCTTAATCTCAATTAATTATTTAATAATGCATAATTAACAGTTGCAGTGTAGCTTGCGGCCGTGAGTGAAACAGACTAGAGCGGTCGTGTCTGTGGAGGTGAGTCACAAGCAGCCGGGCAGCATTCCTCTGCTGCTGAGGAATCTCTGTTCCTGGACAGGAAGTGAGTCTCCTGCCTCTCTGTCTGACTTCCTGCCTTCACATAGTGGATTAAAGGGTTACTGGTGTTCACGATACCCTCGCGCACTTAATCCTTGTTACAGCTATCACTTATCTCCTCCTGCCTATTTTCCACCTGCTGCATTTTCTAATTGGCACATGTGAGCTGGTCTGTGCATACGAGGCAGGAATAACCGTTTAGAGTCGGGGACCGGTGACCATACGGTTGTCTCCGTCGTGCTCCCGGGAAGCGAGCAGGTGGAATTCAGTAGTAGCGGGTGACGCAGAGGGCAGCGGATCATATGAACTCCCCGGCTCTGTCTGGTTGTCAATAATTCATAAGCAGACTGGCTGATAATGTGGGCTGACGTCTGTGTAGCTTCTTATGGGGTCATCGCACAGCAAGGCTGCTGTGTGTGTGTGTGTGTGTGTGTGTGTGTGTGTGTGTGTGTGTGTGTGTGTGTGTGTGTGTGTGTGTGTGTGTGTGAGAGAGGTTTAATTAGTAACCACAGTGTACTACAAACAATGATGTGGTGTAAAACTCAAGTAAGGAAACAATCAGGCGGCACAAATCCAAAAAGGATTTTTGTCATATGGAAACTCTTCTGATGCACTCGTCCCCCAAAATGTCCACAAGACTGCAGAATTACAGCTCAGTCATCAAATGTGACTCCAAAATAAACTTGCAACGAACAATTTCTTTCATTCTAATAATAGAGATCTAATAACCCAATACTACTCAAGTAGCATGTGTCTCACTTGATGTGCTTGTATACGTTCCTTCTCAGGACTAAAAAAGGTGTTTTATTTAGAAGGATATCAATATTGTTGTGAAGCGGTGTGTGTGTGTGTGTGTGTGTGTGTGTGTGTGTGTGTGTGTGTGTGTGTGTGTGTGTGTGTGTGTGTGTGTGTGTGTGTGTGTGTGTGTGTGTGCCAACAGTGGCAGGTTTCCTCTCAGCCTCCTGCTAATCATTTAACACCTGGCCGTCCATACTGCCCACAATCCACAAAGTGCAGCCGGGTTAACCTCTTTACCTGCAGGATTTACTGCTCTCGCTAAGCCACTCGGTCTTGGGATTGTTTCACTGCTTGACTGGCTGCTGCTTCACTTTTCAATCACATTTAGTACCGTATATATAATGTTCATTTGCATCTATAAACCCATATTCTGTAAATATATATGATGTTTAGGGGTTGTTTATTATCATTATTTATAACACTTGCACATCAAATGTATTTGATATCATTGTAAATTGAACATTTTTAGCTTTTTTTTTTTGTGTTGGTGGAACAAAATAGTAGTTATTTCCCCAGCCTTTCATTTGACTTGAGAACTCAAAAGAAAAAGCTGAGATCAGAGAAATGTCAGAATTTTTTGTTTTGTTTGTATTGTCCCTTTCTGAAGCTGCTTTTTAAACCGTCCAATCTGCTGATGCATACATTCCTGTATTATTGCTTCTTAAAAGCAGTTACCTCCTCCTCACTTTGCCCAAACGGTACCGGCTGAGGAGCGTGAGCTCCATTAAGGGCTTGTCTCGGTGTCATTGCGGTAACATTAACGGTGTATTACAGCCCATTGCACAAGCGGACAGATGATGGATAGCCACGCGTTAATGGTGCATGGATGCATATCCAGAAAGAGAGAGGGAGCTGTTTGAACTTGGGTCATCATAATAATTTTGCTCCGGGTTGCCCGGTGAAAGTGCTGAGAGGTGCAGGTACACCTTAATGTTCTCCTATCTGACAGAGCGATGGCTGGTCAACTCCCCCCGGCCCTCATGTCAGAGACAGAGAGAGAAGGAGAACGAGAGGTGAAGGGAGAGTGTACCCCCCCTCCCACTCTTCCTAAATGCTGACGGTGCACTCTTCCTTTCAGCCCCGACTCTTGAGACACTAGCGTCATTATGGATTATCTGGATTATTGGTTTGTAGGTTCACACAGGAAGGGAAGCAGAATTTACTTTTTTCCGACTTGCAAGAAATTGATGGCTTCTGGTTAACCTCCTCCCCATTAGTCCCATTAAGATGGGGGGGTTTGACGCACATCTGTCCGTGATACAGCAGTTGCGAGTCGCTGATTTGGTGGAGGTACTTTGTTGTGTTGTCTCTGTGATAAACACACCAAGGGAGAAGTGTGCAGCCTTTGGAGCTGATTGGCGTTTGCTTCGGTGCATCAGACAAACGTCTGGTTCAGGTTCAACGATATCGCCTCACGCTTCAGTTGGCTCGACGTCGGAGTGAAGTCGTATCGCCCTGACTTTGTTTCGTATTCGTGCTGCCTCTGCCTTCTCTCACTTTGTGTGTGTGTGTGTGTGTGTGTGTGTGTGTGTTCATCCCGTGATGAGACTGTATACTTGTGAAGGTGCTGCACCCACATCGGTTAATACAGGACTTCAAATGCACTACTTTTAGTTCTGCTGGATGGACAAATTGGATTTCAACTGTCTTGTTACATGCAAAATTGAGTTAAACTGTGATAATTTCAACCTTTTGCTTCCCTGCCTTTATTAAAGGTCCTGCTTTCAAATGCAGGAAGGGAATTAAATCAGTTTATTTCTGTGTAACATCCCTCTTTATGCTTTGATTTTGGCTGTTGAAGAGGCTGCTGTCCTCTTGGCTCTGTAACATCTGCAAAAAGACCCGTTTTTAGATACTTTACATACATACAAAATGGAAAGCTGACCACATGTAGTCACGGGCTGGATTCATCTTTGTTTGCATGTATCTTATCTTTTGTTTTCTCTGAATAATACTGACATTTGAGTGCGTTTTGAGCTGATTTTAGATATATATACTTTATTAATCCCTAAGGGGAAATTTATTTATTACAGAATATGGAGCTCCTGAGGTAGAGTTAAAAGCTTTTCAATGGCATCCAAAGGGAGCACTTGTGAAGCCACTTTTGCAGCAAGCTGTAGTGCAACAACGTATAAAAGATCCTCTTCCTGAATGTGCATTTGTTGCCAGGCGACAAGCTACAAACCTGTGTTTATTATTTCCTGGAAGCGCAGATGATGCATGGCGGGGAATAGCATGCGAATCTAAGCTGCTGAGCGCTGGAGTGATTCCCATAGCTGAACAACTCGCGCACATGAAACAACATCGATTAATCTGTAACATTATCGATGCACTTTGGCAGCCGCCGTGAAGTAGACGACTGCGATCCTCCCTCGCACACTGCAGAGCAGCGCCAAGTGATATGGTACTGAGATCACACGGACCACTGCGCTTGGAAACGTCTCTTATAGAATTGAGATGGCATGTTGTCACGTTGGAGCCCGAAGTGAGCTTCATAGATGTCTTCATTTTAGGTTTCCACATGACTAGATGATGACACGACTACAGTTATTCAATCTGGAAGTTTGGGTCGGAACGTTGTCAGTGTTCCGCAGTATGTGATGGATATGAGAACAAAGGCTCTCCCTGTATTAAACGGCAGTACGCTGGAAGGGCTTCTAAAAAACTGGGAAAATGCTCCAACGATATATATATAATGGAACTATGGTCGAGTACACCTGTTTCTCCGAATGACAACACAGAGTCCTTTTTTAAATGTGGTTTGTGTAGCATTTTAATATGAATAAATAATCGCTGCATTCATATTTGAGCGTAATTGGCACAAACGAAAGAGGCCACCGCTAAATTTGCAACCCAGCTGTCCTTTTTATACCGTGTGCCGTGGGGTTGGATTAGGCACTGAATCTGCAGGATTGATCGATTGACATTGTTGCACGTTGCTCTTACTTTTAAAGTAGGACCTCCACTAGAGAGTAAATCTCCTGCAACAACATGTAACTTCTGCCAGTGTGTTGCTTTCTGTTTTCTAAATATCTAAGGATGCAGAACTTTCCTTGCTGTAAAGTAAATTCCCTCTGAAGTTGTAAGTGGTCTTAAAGATCCACACACAGTAAATTCAACTGCAGCAGCAGCGTCTTTATAAATACCCGAGGTCAGCACTGGTGGGAGTGGAGTAGATGCAGGGCTTGCTGGCTCTCTTCCAGCATGTGTGCATTGCAAAGTGCATTTGTGTATATTTTAACTGCATTCTGCTTGTTGTTTCGTGTGCAATATTTAACTTTAAGAGTCTCACTTCTAGAAATCCATTCCCTTGGCCCTCGTCAGGTGACCGCTCTCACGAGGGCCACATGACGCCGTTTGGTTCCCGTCATCCCTCTGATTCGTCCTGTGATCGCCACCCTCCCACTGAGATGTGTAATCACACTCGTTGCCAAGCAGTTTCAGGACGGGAGGATTAAAATAAACCGAGTTGCAGTCTGCGAGTCGTCGCTGTCGGGACCGTTCATCTCGTGGTTGTCAGGGAGATAATGAAGAACAAACTGACCATCTTAGTAATTTTCTCCTCTCCTGCACCCTCTCACACACTGAGTTGTGTTGGTCTCCCGAGGTGACACCGAAGGGCAGCAGGATTCATGGGGACATGTGACCGCGAGCCACCGGGAACAGAACGAGGGGCAGCAAGGCTCAACTGAGAAACTGAACTCTGCTGAAGGAGAATAAACTAAAAGCAGAACAAAGCAGAGAACTAAATGGTGTTTAGCATGACGTCTGCATATAACAGATCAGACAAGCAAAAAAATACAATCGGGACAGCATGTGGAGGGAAAACATTAATGTTTTAGTATTATTTAATTGCTTAATGGCAATTAACTGAATCTTATAATGTGGAAGCTGTAGTCAAGTTTCAAAATAAAGTGCTCGTTAGTTTGTGCTTTTGAAGTGCATTTGTTTGTTTGGGTCTTCAGGAGGAAAGAAAACCTTTTCTCTTATCGACAGCCCGTTAGGAAACAATGATGATTGAGCAACAGCATCTCAAAGTTGATTCAAACTGAGTGGAAACAAAGAGAGGGGGGCGTCAGAGAGAGAGAGAGAAAGAGAGAGATATGTTTGATGGAGACAGAGGAAGGTCAAACGGACTGAATAATCAGGCGCGGGAGGCTCACCCCTTACCTTTTTTTTGTTTCATTCAGTCCTCGTGTTGCTGCACTCTTGGTTGACCTTGCTCCGATGTGGCATAGCTTTAAGCGGATCCTAACCTAGAGAGCTCATGGTCTACTAATGGTCTCCCTTAAAGGCCGCCGGTCCCACTCCCAAAAATGCTGTCAAGTTTCCATAAATCCTGTTCCACTTGTTGTATTAAAATGAGAGTTTGAACTGCACATACCGTGGGCTTAAAATGAGGAATGCATGAGAAACGTTTCACAGCTTTCTGCCACTTCATGAAGGATAATCAATTAATTGAATAAACGAGAAATGAGAGGTGGAGTAATTGATGATGAATGCCATTTTTTTTGCAGCTGGAAATTGTGATTTGAGCAGCAGACACACACACACACACACACATATATATATATATATATATATATATATATATATATATATATATATATATATATATATATATATATATATATATATATATATTTTTTATATATATTTTTTACATGAATTTTTTATATATATATATTTTTTTTTATTCTTCAGGGTTTGTGTCAAGTGTGCTAATGATTACTGGCAACACAAACAGTGTAATGTTGCACTGAGCAGCCGTGTGCCCACAGGACAGACATTAGACATTAGGGAAGACCGATAAGTGCTCCCATTAACGAGAAGCAGAGGCGTTTGAAAAGTTTGGAAATAAACACATCGGAGGAAGATTGAAAATATTAAAAGCATTCTGGTACAATAGGCAGCATTGCTTTCCAGCAGGAAGTGAAAGCACTATGAGAGGGATGTTGGACATGTGCACGCTGCTCCACCAGCAGCTAATGGGACGTCACCCCGAGGAAAATAGAAAAGCCCGACGAACAGAACGGACTCGCATAATGAAGGTTGTTCCCAATAATAAGCATGCATTACGGCTTCTTCCCATAAGTGCTTTGTGGGTGAGTCAAGTCAGTTAAAAACACATTTAAAATATGAAAGAAAAATCTTTTTTTTGTACTGTAGACTACTTGAGTGTAGTATCAATCTAACTACTTGCAGCTTCTGTGCATACAGCATTTGTTTTCAGTTAATTGATACAAAAAAAAAGTGATTATCCAGACCATATCTTGCAGAAAAAAATCGTTTTCTGTATCTACTAAATATTAAAAGTTGTGGTGTTACCGCCCATTCAGGAGCAGAGTTGGGGTTATTTAAAGCGAGCCGGGTGTCCACAGATCAATGCAGTCACTTAGTGTGACCCGGGTGCACCAACAGAGGCATGAAAGAGCTTGCTGAGGGAAGTCTCTTTGTTCCAGATGCATTTATACTTCATTTACTTCACCACTTATTTTGTAATTAGGTTTGTAATTGGTTGTATTAATTTTCACGAGGACGTCCAAAGATAGTACACACTGTTTGTTCGTTTGATTAGTTTTTAACGCTGAGGAGATGGAGTCTGAGTCGGACTGTTTTCCATGTGGAGGCTGAATCATTGGCATTTAGCTGAATAATGACACACAAAGAGCAAAGATTAAAACGGCTTCCTGTTGTGCCGAATTCATGTGTGATAGAAATAATTGCCCAGACTCATAAGTGCCGTCCACCTCAGCTTCATAACAGGCTCCAACACGGGAACTTACTGACTTCCTACAGCACTGAAAGCTTCCACGTTGGTACTTTCAGCACATGCATCTCATGTGACCTGAATGCAGCATTAGGTGAAGTCATGGGGCAACCATGTGACCATCAGCAGCCCTCCCCTCCAGCCCCTCCCTCTCACATGCGCTCAGTAGCAGACACAATGAAGCGGGTATGAACAGCGTGCTAGTTGATTCCCCCTCGACATCCGAAGAATGGCTGTGCTTATCCACAGGAACAACGCTCTTCTCTCCAGCTCGGAGGAGCGGCACAGAGGTTCGCCTATCAGCCCGTCTGCCTCCCGCCTCGCATCTGTCCTCCATCATTGAGAGCAGCCAACAAGCGATGCCACTAGTAGCTTTGAGTGGAGAGGCGTATTGATGCTGCTACAGAGGTTCTCCAAGTAAATACCTCCAGTATTTGTAATTGTGTGCAAGTGGTAAAAGTTGAATCTAGAGCTAGAAGTCATGCAGTGTTGTTCCTGTTCCCTACTGAGATCTGCTCTGTGAAAACCAGGCTAATGAAGTTCTCCGTATAGCTGACAGAAGCTCCTCTCCCAGTTTCAATAGTTTGCCAAAGAGGGCGAGCAGTGATTCAGCAGGCCGGGCCGCTCCTGTGGGAGTGGTGTGCGGAGGTGAGATTAAAAAAAAACACCTCTGTGAGACGGCGCAGTGATGTTTTGGAGTTTCCGGACATGTTCTGCAGACGTGATTAAACTTGAAGAAAGTGCGTCGGCGCCTACGAGAAATAAAAAAACGCAAATGCTGCAGAAATCGCGCTCACCGAGTGCTTGTTAATAATAGATATTATTATTTACGCTGTTTGTGACGCGCTCACACAGCGCTCTGCTGACCCACATAGCTAATGGAAGCAGGTGAGTATCTAATCATTATCATCATCTGGGACGCCAAGCGGGTCCAAAGTGACCCACGGCTCTGATCACTGCGGTCTACCAGCGCCTGTAGTCCCGTCGCTCTGATTTATTTATCCAAGGAGTCACACAGTCCCTGCAACCGCCACTCCCACATCCTACATCTTGAACTGAGGGTAGCACAGGGAATGCCGGCTGAGCAAACATAGCGGTAGTAATAGGAGGAGCAGGAAGCTGAAGGGTTGATGTGTGGCGAGTCGCCAGTAAAAGGAAACAGAAGTGTTACTAATTGTAGCAACTATTGCAAATATTACAGTAGTACTACAACAAGAAGTGACAGTAACTCTCTCTCTCTCTCTCTCTCTCGCTCTCCCCTTCAGCTATGTGGGCTTGTGAAGACATGCAGGTGTAGAGTTATGATAATATCAGCTCTCTCTCACACACACACACACACACACACACACACACACACACACACACACACACACACGTACCACCAGTACAAATGCTCACTCCTAAAGTCTGACTGGCTCTGATTAACGACAGGAGTGCTCTCATGTGGTGTGTGTGTGTGTGTGTGTGTGTGTGTGTGTGTGTGTGTGTGTGTGTGTGTGTGTGTGTGTGTGTGTGTGTGTGTGTGTGTGTGTGTGTGTGTGTGTGTGTGTGTGTGTGTGTGTGTGTGTGTGTGTGTGTGTGTGGATGGTTACAAAACAGTGAGGACGAGAGGGTCAGATCACTAAATCCCCCAGACACACACACACACACACACACACAGTTTGCTTTTTTAAACACAAGTCCCTCTTTCACTGGAGTTGTTTTACATTCAGGCTGAATTTAATAAAATGAATCACAGATCTCTGATTGGCTGCTGAAGGTCCCAAAAGGCTCCTCTGTGAGCATCTTTCATCTGCCTTTTGGGCTGATCCTTCACCTCCGGCTCAAAGCGCTCCGCCGGCAGCGTGAACGCAGCGTCGCGGTTAAAGGCTGCCGGGTGGCGCTTGAAAGAGGACGATGAGGGTTTATCATTATCTTGTTTGGTCTGGCCCGCCGGCCTCTGTGACGCTGAGCGACATGGCGACAGATGGGGAGCGCGGCTGGCATTTTAATCTTGTGACTCAGGTAACGCACGCACAGATATCTGGATGTTCATCCCAACAGCGCACAAATACATCTTTAATCCTCCACACCATCTCTCTGCAGTGTGCACCGCAGCTGTTATTCACCGCAAGATCGTCACGTGCGTACGGAGCACGCGTTGGCTG
This sequence comes from Myoxocephalus aenaeus, assembly GCA_038501785.1. Taxonomy (NCBI): domain Eukaryota; kingdom Metazoa; phylum Chordata; class Actinopteri; order Perciformes; family Cottidae; genus Myoxocephalus; species Myoxocephalus aenaeus. The sequence goes on along the minus strand of JBAMJR010000047.1, from coordinate 3,575,430 downwards.
CTATTTTCAACCTGCCCCAGTGCCGCTTTGAAACTTTTTTTTTTTTAGTCCGTCGGGAGCAGCCGCGAAGAAAGTGGTGACGCTCAGCTGTTCTACATCCTGAGAATAAACAGAGGGGCCGCCACAATCTCAACACCCCTGCATTTATTTACCCCTTTCGCCCTGTTAGCCCAAATGTAATCTCAAGAGCAGAAGTCAACAGCCACACACACACAGTATATGTCTGTATTTAATGCCTAATGATTTAGTGAAGGGGTCCGGGTTTCTCTTATCTCCGCAGCTCAGTGGCAGCAGAGGGATAATACACGCTCCTGCAGCGCGTGTCCATGTGTCCCAATCATGTTTGCACATGCAACCCCTGATATGTGACACAGTATTTAGATGTGTAAGTGTGTGAGGGATGTGTGTGTGTGTGTGCGTCTGTGGTATCGCAGAGAGCAGGTTGTCGTCCGGGGCTTTCGTCGGGACTTATTTTCAGCGCCGCCTGTTGCAGTGCGAGATAAAACACTTTGGTCATCAGTCGAACAACAGCTCAGCTTTTAAAGCTGACAATAGCCGTGTGTGTGTGTTTTAGTGTGTGTGTGTGTGTGTGTGTGTGTGTGTGTATGTGTGTGTTGCAGTGATTCCTCCTTCCTGCTCACACTTTTCTGTAAATGTTATCTTTCCTTGCCAGGCATCGTACAGCAATAACTACAGTTTTTTTTGCAGAGACTGAACACTATTTTGATAGTTTCACATATCTTCTGATGTGTATGTATGACTATATGTAATAGTTTGTGTTGCTTTGCCTCTGCTCTGCAATGTTGTTGATGTGTGTCTAAATCGTGTCGATCTGTGAGTAATGTTTAATAATGGGTTTTTAATGGATGTATCTGTGATCGCCCGGCTGTGGAAACACATGTTCTGCCTGAGCACAAACATGGAACTGAGTCTCATCTCATCGAAAAGGGAGAGTTTGGAGGATGTCTTCAAAGTTTTCTGTACGTCTTTGATCAGGACGGCATCTCTTTTGCGACGGAGTAACATCTTGGTAACATCGGTGCTGCTTTTCCTCGACCATGTGACCTTTGATGCTCCACATCAAATATCGGCCTCTTGTTTTGTTTGTCTTTCTGTCGTCTGATGGCAGTTGGGGGGTGGGAAGCTACTTGTTTCAGGAAGTGTGTGTGTGTGTGTGTGTGTGTGTGTGTGTGTGTGTGTGTGTGTGTGTGTGGGTGAGGGTGAGTCCAGCTCTTCCTGTTTACAAAACGGTCTTCTGTTCCTGATCACAGTGGGGCTTCAGTTTCTGGCTCTGAATAATCTGTGTTATTTCTAACACGCTTCAGTCAACATTTTGGCCATGTAAGATGTGATGTGCTTCGTAGGAAGCATCTGATTTCAAATCTAACAGTGAAACCGAAACATATGGACTAGGAACACAAACAGCACAGGCTCAGTTCATTACACACGTATTTAAGTTCACTTATTAGAATCAGAATCAGAAACCGTTTATTTGCCAGGAATGTTTTCACACAGACGAGGAATTTTTTGAGGCGGAAGGTGCATACATTGGACATGGACATGGGACGTAAGACGAGACAAACAACAATCAACAATCAACAATCAACGAAAACAACAGTGCAATTGGTATTAAAATATGTGTAAGATAAGCAAGTGCTTAGTCAACAGATACGTTAATGTGAATGTACGTTAAAGTGACGTGTATTTAAGTTAAAGTGTATGTTAAAGTGACGAGTGTTTAAGTATGCGGTGTGCAGACCAAAATAATAATGTTTAAAAAGAATTAATTAGTGCCTGTTTCCTGAGAGTAATCTTTCACTTAGAGTGTAGTCTATAGAGGCATTTTCTACATGCACAAAGACATGAAGAAAAAATCTCCAATATAGCGGGAAATGAAAAGAGTGAAAATGTAGTTTTGTATAGTAAGGTAATTTTGACATAAGAGTCAGTTAAAAGGATGTATTGCATTTTAAAATAACATGCAACGCGTTAGTTTCACTTCTTCAAAACACCATGATCCTCTGTGCAGCTGTTTGTCATTCAGGCTTTCACCTTTCCTCTAAACGTCAGTAGATCATAACTCTAAAGTCACCACAACTGTATTGTTCTCACATGTCGTCAGTAAGGACACACACACACACACCCACACCCACACCACAGTCCACAAGACGAATAGCAGTCTGCTGGTCTAAATATATCCCGTGGACCAGTGCCTACAGAGGTAACATTCTGTGTCATTGTTCCTGCTCTCATACATGTTTGATGTTGCAGTGTGTGTGTGTGTGTGTGTGTGTGTGTGTGTGTGTGTGTGTGTGTGTGTGTGTGTGTGTGTGTGTGTGTGTGTGTGTGTGTGTGATCCCTGAAAGGCTCCCTGCGCTTTTTACTAATGTGGCTTAAAGGAAAATGGATGTGGGTGCTGAGTGGCACAGACAGAAACAAAGCCAGCGAGCTCTCTCCATCCCTCTCTCCTGACCACAAATGTTTCCCTTCCAACTATAAATACACCCCTGAAACCTGCCGCGTCCTGTAACGTGAAACGCAGCTAAACGTGATTATCAAGCTCCAGAATAGCCCAAAGTCTCCCGTTACATCCAAGCGGCTAAAGGCCCGAACAGTTTTATTTTATAAGCCATGCTTTTATTTTGTGAAGATGCCGTTTTATTTGATTAGAGACTGAGAGGCTTTCATATAAAAAGCCTGAATCCAGATGAAAGCTAAACGTAATCGATAGGCGAGCGGTCGTCTGCTTAGAGTCCATCCATGCTGTGGTGAGAGATGGAGAGGGAAGAGGTGAGAAAACCAATAGCTGCATTAAGGATACAAATGGAAGAGAGGACAGTAGGAGAGAAGTGTTGAGCTCCATGGCAAGATGTCTACACAGCAGGCACAAAAGTGATGACATCATTGTCAACCAACCAAACAAAAAACACACACTTTAACACATAACCCAAACTACATCTAAAATTCAACTGTTTTTTTCTACAGTATTGTTTAAAGGCACAAAAGACCATTAATAATACTGATAAAGACAATATTTGTACCGTTTTATGAATAATTTATGAATTTAAAGACTATCAAATGACTCATAATTTCCTTTTAGAACATTAGTGCTGCAGCTTACTGACAAATACTTTAAATTTTTTTTACCTATTGCTTATTTTTTATATTTGTCCCTCTAATTAGTTCTGTCACAATACTAATATTATTTTAAATAATATTAGTATTGCGGTGAACAGTTGTATTCTCATTTTAAGATCATTTTATGCCACTTATATAATGGCACCCTTTCAAAGAATAAACTTTTAACTTCTAAGAATATTCAGACTTTCTAATTGGAATGTGGAAAAATCTTCAAATATCCTAAATATGTAAATCATAAACGAGAGAACCTCACAACCAAAAAAATCGCACGGTGAGTCAATAATTAATTGTCATGAATTAAGTAATTATCGGACTAACGAGCTCGTAACAATTAGTAGCATCTCCATAATGTACAGTATCTTGAGCTTGTGTGTTCCTGTATATATTCATGGCTCATACGCAGACGACTAACGGGAAGTGTGTGAGAAACGTGTTGGGTGAAGCAGACGGAGCCGGCGAGTGGGAGAGAAGAGGAGGAACAATAACACAGAGCTGGCAAGCGCTCCATGCTCTCTGATATTCATCTCCTCCCTCACTGGGAATCTGATATCAGTCGGTTAGTAAGAGCCCTCGCAGATGTGATGTCGGTTCAGTGTCGAGACCGCATCGATACTGGCCTTCAAAAACGAAGAGAAGAGGGCAGTGAAGATGTATGCATGTCTTCAATGAATACATTTTTATTCCTATGTCATGTCTCCTTCGTTCCATAAATAGCTGCAGGTCACAGGCTATAAATAGATCTCCATCAAGGTAATCTCAGAGCAGTGAGTTAATGTGTGTGTGTGTGTGACACGGAGAGAGTGTGTAGAAACTGGGCTACACAGCCCCCTTGACACTCATCTCATTCACCAGCCACAGATTACTGTCACCGCTCGTGCGTGCGTGTGTGCGTGTGTGTGTGTGTGTGTGTATGTATGTGTGTGTGCGTGGACTATTTAGTGACTATAGTTGTAGGAAATGTTTGATGGCTGACCGAGCGAGACGTCAGAGGGAGAGGATTAGGTGTGTTTGCAGTTCATTCTGGTCTCCACAGTTCAAAATGACCGGCTGTTTAAAGATGGCTGCGGCCTGCCGGGACAAGAAAAGCCCTCCGGACGGGGTTCAATCTGTCATTTCTAAACATTGCACCCACATTTTACATTTTGGCACGTAAAAACAGATTATTTTTTCAACATTCCTTGCATTGAGCAAATACCCAGGAGTGTGTGTGAATCCAGGACAAGTTCAGACCTGCCTAAAAAAAAATACCTGAAGCTCAAATAGCTCAGGTTAAACTGGAGTATTAGTGTCCCACACTGGCCTCGCCAGTCTAATTTATACTCGTTATCGTTTAAATAACTGTCTGTCATATTGTGGAGATACTTCAGCAGCAGGAGGAAAATGAGAGTTAAAGACAAAGGTGTGTGTGTGTGTGTGTGTGTGTGTGTGTGTGTGTGTGTGTGTGTGTGTGTGTGTGTGTGTGTGTGTGTGTGTGTGTGTGTGTGTGTGTGTGTGTGTGTGTGTGTAATCTGCATTCCAGTCTGAGTCACATGCAGGTCCGCGTAGCCGTGGTAACAAAAGCTCTCATTGACGGAAGAAGTTACTCATTCATCCTGACTCTGTGTAAACGTCTGTTTCAGTGTGTCACACAGTATCCTGTTAGCTTATTGAGCTTATTGATTGTAGAGGTCCGTCATACATTTATTCATCTCCCATGAAACCGAGTTAAATGTAAGCATCGCCCGCTGACCCACACTGGATATACCTCACAACTACAACATGAAGCATGATCTTTTGTCCCCTGTGCAGTGTACTGGTGAGGAGAACTGGGTGGACAGCAGGACGATTTACATCGGACACAAGGAGCCTCCTTCGGGAACGGAGGCCTTCATACAGCAAAGATTCCCCGACAACAGAATAGTCTCCTCCAAGGTCAGCGAGGGCGCACAAAGATCCAAACGCACTGAAATAGCAAAGCATGTAGTGCGAGTGAGTTATTCTGGGTAACAGGACACGGTTATTGGAAAGAGTGGATAATGGGACTCTCTCAACATCTAAATTATTAAATCAAATCTGTTCAGCCTCTTTAGTAAGTGGTCTATTGATAATCAGATTATATATATACACACATACATACACACACATTTGGTCTGTGTTATCATGGTGAAATCACGTAAATAGCATTTTATCATCTAATTTATTCCGACCCTCTTGGCGTCTGATTCCTGTGGCAAGATGTCACACTTTGTCCTCGTGTTGCATCATCCTGAGGGTGTTTTGGACGTTCTTGAGCTGTAAATCTTCTGGTAACAGATTTGTGTTGTTGTGACTGAACTGTCTCATGTCTTCCAGTACACATTTTGGAACTTCGTCCCGAAGAATATGTTCGAGCAGTTCAGGAGAGTCGCCAACTTCTACTTTCTCATCATATTTCTGGTTCAGGTAAACACTTTTTTCTTGGTACTTTTACATCAATCACAGACGTTTTAAATGTGTCTTTTCACTGCTTTTGTTTCTGCAAAGTACGCTTCGACTTCTGATCTTATTCATATGCAAATAGAGCTGTTTTACTTAAAAAAATCCTTTAATGAATGGTCTGATTTCATGTCTGTATTATGAGTGACCTGTTATCTGGCACCAAATGAGTAGAAAGAACCTGCAAAACAATTAATAATGCAAATAATACAACTTTCACGTAATCCGCTTTACATGATGAAAACAAGTTTTATCCAACGTAATTAAAAGAATAGTATTGTTCTTCTTATTGTCTCCCTGTAGAGGCCTTTATAGGTCAGCATTTGCTCAGCTGTCTGTCATTTTGATGTATTATTATACTAAATCCATGTCTACCATTGATTGTGTGTGTCCCTGCAGTTGATCATCGACACTCCCACCAGTCCCATCACCAGCGGGCTGCCGCTCTTCTTCGTCATCACAGTCACCGCCATCAAACAGGTGAGACCCGGAGGTTTTCTCACCACCGCTTTGCTTTCCTCCTCGTCGCGGCACCTTCACACCCCCACCCTGTGTGTTTCTCTCCGTCAGGGCTACGAGGACTGGTTGAGACACAAAGCGGACAACTCTGTCAACCTGTGTCCCGTCCACGTGGTGCAGCACGGGAAAGTAGTGCGCAAGCAAAGTCGCAAGCTCCGGGTATGTTTGTGTGTGTGTCACGTGACATCTCCCTCCATGTAGAGCTTTGGTGCATTCGTTTTATTGGCTCGTGTCGAGGGATTTTACTAACGGGATGAGCAACATCCTTGAAGACGCTACATTTAGGAGCTCCAGACGCGGCGTAATTAAATTAGAAATAAGACGCCTCTCCTCTGTCTGCGTCTCAGGTTGGAGATGTCGTCTTCATGAAAGAAAATGAGACTTTTCCCTGCGACCTCATCCTCCTGTCTTCATCTCGCGATGACGGGACCTGCTTCGTTACTACAGCCAGTCTGGATGGAGAGAGCAGCCACAAGGTGTGTACAGTGTGTGTGTGTGTGTGTAGATTACTGTACAGGCCGGTCAGCTCACCCCATCCAACCTGAATCTTACTTCCGTTCTCTCTTCTCTAGACATATCATGCGGTTCAGGACACTAAAGCTTACAACACTGAGAAGGAGGTGGACTCCATCCACGCTACTATAGAATGTGAACAACCGCAGCCGGACCTATACAAGTGAGTATGACACACAGACGCACACACTCCTGGGAAAACACTTGACAAATGCATGTCTGAAACACGTCTTCTTCCCGTCTTTCCTTCACAGATTCGTGGGCCGTATCAACATCTACATGGACAACGAGCCAGTGGCCAGGTAGTTTCACAGTAATATGAGTAATAGCTGAGTTTTCCAAAATATCACATCTGTCCACCAATTGTTTTCCATCATATTTAATCACCACAGCTCTCTCACCCGGAGTCAGTTCTGCGGAGAAATTTTGGAAATGTTATCGTTTTTTTTTATGAATGAGTATGAAGACATTCTGAATTTCAATTTATTTTTTACTACATGACAAATGTTGCATTTTGTTACTTTTCCCTTCATTTTTTGGGGTCAAAATGTTTCTCAAAATGAGTTTGAATGAGTTTCTTTTCACGTTTGTCCCTGAGCAGGGGGCGTAGTTTAAAGGAGGAAAAGAATACAGCTGCAACCCTTTCACAATAAGAGCGATCAGACAGTGTAACAATGAGCTGTTGTCTGTTTTTCAGGCCGTTAGGTTCAGAGAACCTGCTGCTCAGAGGAGCCACACTGAAGAACACTGAGTTCATCTATGGTAATATCACATGAAATCCACTAATATGCCAGCATCTCCCTGTCCCTCCCTCGGCAGATAGTTTGCTCAGTTGTCTTAAATTGAAAAATGGAAACTCGATCCACTGACGAAGACGCTAGATGCGATTGAAAGCTCGAGAATAATCTAGTAAAAGGACCTTGAGTTAAGATGTTGTTTTGTCAAAGAGTAAACATTCCTCTCTTCCTCCCTTTCAGCGGTTGCCATCTACACCGGTATGGAAACCAAGATGGCTCTCAACTACCAGTCCAAGACTCAGAAACGGTCCGCAGTGGAAAAGTAGGCTCTTGCGCTCACTTTCCTTCTCATATACATATCATGAATTTGTAAAGGTTATCATTCATATTTTTTACCCAGTCATCTCTTCCCTGTGTTGCACTGACTGGATCGCTTTCCTTCCATCTGGCGTTGACATGCGTCTTGCATCCAGATGGCTTGTAGATATGACTGACTGGAGGTGGATTACATTTGCACTTGGCAACAGTTTGGGCCCGATTAACTCGTTGGAATTGCATTTGTCTTCCTTTTGCCAAAATGGACTTGGCTCTGAGTAAATGTTGTGTGAGCTGAAGTATCTGTTCTGACAAGAGCAGCACGGTACAATCAAATCCAGTCTCTTTCTTGTGCCTGGTTTTCTGGTGTTCTATCTATGAGATATGTTGTGTTAATGTGCTCAAATATATTTAAAAAAAGCCCCTTGTTGTCTCCCTCTGCAGGTCGATGAACGCCTACCTAGTGGTCTACCTGTGCATCCTCATCAGCAAGGCGCTCATCAACACGATGCTGAAGTATGCGTGGCAGGCCGACGCCAACAGAGACGAGCCCTGGTACAACGACAGGACGGAGACCGAGAGACAGAGACACATCGTGAGTCTGTTAGTTAGAATCCCTCAATTTGGAATAAAAAAAAAAAAAAAAGATCTCTTCATCCCCTCTTTACCTCCTCCTCCTCTTCCTCAGGTGATCAGGGCGTTCACAGACTTCTTGGCCTTCATGGTGCTGTTCAACTACATCATCCCAGTCTCCATGTACGTCACCGTTGAGATGCAGAAGTTCCTGGGATCCTATTTCATCATGTGGGACGACGAGATGTTCGACGAGGAGCTGGGAGAGCGAGCCGTGGTCAACACGTCGGACCTGAACGAGGAGCTGGGGCAGGTAGCAAAGAGCACCTGGGACAAAAATGCAGAGGTCACGTGGAGGCGTGTCCCGCTGTAACTCGTATCCCGCTCTCCTCTCAGGTGGAGTACGTGTTCACGGACAAGACGGGGACTCTGACGGAGAACAACATGGAGTTCATCGAGTGCTGTGTGGACGGACACGTTTATGTACCTAACGTGATCTGTAACGGACAGGTATGGACATTGATGGTTGATTGTAACAACAACCAAAAAGTTATATTTCATATCAATTATTCCTATTGGTGCTCTTTGATCCACTGTTTCCCATTAATGTTTTTCGCACCTGTCATACACACTTTTTTTTGCCTCTGCTTTTATGTGTATGTTCTTACTCTAATCCCTCTAATGGTGAAGTTGTGATTATATTATATACTATACTATATTTTAGACGCATGTTATTTAAATGTGCTTCATGTGTGTTTTTGCTAGGTGATGCCTGGTGCAACAAGTATGGACATGATTGACACATCGCCAGGTCCTGGGGCCAGGGTGAGCATAGCCTCAGTTGAGAGTGTATTCGTGTGTGTGTGTGTTTGTGCGTGAGGGTAACACTGTGTCGTCCGTCCTCCGCAGGAGCACGAGGAGTTGTTTTTCCGGGCGCTGTGTTTGTGCCACACGGTGCAGGTGAAGGAGGAGGAGACGGTGGACGGGATCAAGCAGGGCATCCACCAGGGCAAGTCCACTTCCTTCTACATCTCCTCCTCTCCGGACGAGGTGGCGCTGGTGGAGGGCATGAAGAGGTGGAACACACACACACACACACACACACGCACACGTGCACGCACAATGTCAGTGATAATCAGACTTTTAAATTGCGAACAAACCCATCTGAACACACATTTAAAAACCTTTCGTTTTTCTGTCTTTTTTTTTTTTTTTATGGTTTTCGCTCACATACACTAAGTTATGTCACTCCAATTCCAATAATGGTGCTTTGCTCTGTGCCTCAGACTCGGTTTCACCTATCTCAGAATGAAAGACAGCCACATGGAGATCTTGAACAGGGAGGATGAGATTGAGAGGTGAGTGCGTCCCTTTAGGACAATGTTGTTTATCTCTTTCAGCCTCTGCAGCAGTTCTTCCATCAACTTTTCATTATTTTAACTACAGCACATATAGTACTTCTAATTATTGTTGTGTATGTAATTGTCGTTTTCATTTTAACATACATTTGATTAGATCATCCATCTTGACCATTTAGAACCCAGAAGCTGAGTGTATGTCTATGTGAGTGTATTCAGAGCCGTGATGAAGGTTGATCTGATCTGCGTGTGCGTTGTTGTAATATTATGTCACCACTGCAACAAGTGGGAGGAGTGGTTTCAGCTTTCAAACTGATGATAATCTATGTTTTGGTTCATTTAGTCAGATTTTTAAAGGTTGATGTGGTCATTTTAAAGTTGTTTGTGTGTTTTTAATTTGTTTCTAGGTTTCAGCTGCTGGAGGTTTTGACATTCGACTCCGTCAGGCGGAGGATGAGCGTCATTGTCAGGTCCAGCACAGGTAACGTGCTTCAAACTGCGCGTGTGTATGTTTAAGGTTTATTAATATGGTTTATTTCTCACACGCTTCTCTGTGCAGGGGAGCTCTACCTGTTCTGTAAAGGTGCGGACTCCGCCATCTTCCCCAGGGTCATATCAGGCAAGGTGGAGCAGATCAGAGCTCGGGTGGAGCACAACGCAGTGGTGAGAACACACACACACACACACACACACACACACACACACACACCCACACACCATAATCTACTACGATAGATTCATGAAAGTATTTTTCTCTTGGAACATTATTCCCATGATTCATCTTGTGAGAGCTTCGAGGTTGGTCGACCACAGTGGTTTCCATGGTTACCACAGGAAGCACGACCCACTTTCGTTAAACAGTCGTTCTGTATTTATCCATCGAAGGTCCAATGTGGCTCTACACATAAGATAACATGTCCGTCAGCTGTTTGACGTTGCAGCTGAGTAACACGTGTTTCTCCTCATTAAAGGGTTACACGTAATCAAATAGAGAAAGAATCCACCCGAAAACATGCAGCCACAAGGTTTCATTGGGCTAGTCGTCAACATATTATTATCTTTATACACACACACACACACACATGTGATTGTCCAACGTTCTCCTTAGAAATGCAGGGAATTCCAACTGATGAAGAAGCAGGAAAGGGAAGTGCACATAATAGCTGCAAACTGCTTCCAAATGGACCAGTGAATATGACAGGTTGATTGAAACAGAATAAAAGTATCTGAGTGGGAGGATTGTAGTTTAGCATGCCCTTTTAAGATGAATTACATAAATACCTCACTATATATTCATCGTAGGAACAGACAGATCTTCAGTATGTGGGCGTTGTGCTGATGAGGTTCAAATGGAAAGAGCAGTTGCTGCCCACACACCTCACACTCGCATCCAGAGCCCAAACTCGAGCAATGTGAGCTGGAAGAAGAAGTCTTTCAAGTGATTGTATCTGTTGATTCCCAGTCTCACCCAGTTTGACTGCCTCCTCTCCTCCAGGAGGGTCTGAGGACGCTCTGCGTTGCCTATCGGCCTCTGAGTCCCGAGCAGTACCAGGAGGTTTGCCACCTGCTGAACGGGGCCAAGCTGGCACTCCAGGACCGAGACAAACGACTGGCCGAGGCCTACGACATCATCGAGAAAGATCTCATACTGCTGGGAGCAACTGCTGTGGAGGACAGGTAGAGGCTCTCTTTTACATTTTGCTGCTTGTTCTATAGAAATCCAGTCTATTATATTGTCTGATTCCCTACCGTCCTTCACGACAGGCTCCAGGAAAAAGCGGCAGACACCATCGAGTCCCTCCACAAGGCAGGTATGAAGGTGTGGGTGCTGACCGGCGATAAGATGGAGACGGCGGCTGCAACCTGCTACGCCAGCAAGCTGTTTCACCGCAACACCCAGATCCTGGAGCTGACCACCAAACGCACCGAGGAGCAGAGCCTTCACGACGTCCTGTTTGACCTGAGCAGGACCGTGCTGAGGCAGCAGGGAGGCATGACCAGGGAGTCCTTCTCTGGGTGAGGGTAGACTGAGAAAAAGAAAGAAAAAACTGCTTCATGCTATGTAGCATTTTTCTGGTCCGTTTGTAAAGTCAATGGTGGCGTCGCCGTCCTGTATTTGACGGGTCTTCTCTTTGTCCAGTTTATCAGGTGACTGTACCGACTATGGTCTGATCATCGATGGAGCCACCCTCTCTGCTGTGATGAGGCCCGCCCAGGAGGACTCCAGCTCGGGGAACTACAAAGAGATCTTCCTAGAAATCTGCCGCAACTGCAGCGCCGTGCTCTGCTGTCGGATGGCGCCGCTCCAGAAAGCCCAGGTACAAAGACCCGTGTTCTCTTTAGACTCTCTTTATTCTCTTCTTTGTCTTAATTGAAATGTAAGCGACGCTTTGTGCTGATCTGTTAAGGAGTTAAAAAGGAGATATCCTCTTTCTCGTATTTCTAGATTGTGAAGCTGATCAAAGCCTCCAAGGAGCACCCGATCACGCTGGCCATTGGAGACGGAGCCAACGACGTCAGCATGATCCTGGAGGCCCACGTTGGCATCGGTTAGTACCCTGACATTGTCTGTCCTACATCCCCGTGAAAGTCAGCCCCTTCACCTCACCGTACATGTGTGCAACGTGTCCTTTATGTGCGTCTCAAGGCATCATGGGTAAGGAGGGTCGTCAGGCAGTGAGGAACAGCGACTACGCCATCCCAAAGTTCAAACACCTCAAGAAGATACTGCTCGTCCATGGACACTATTACTACATACGCATCTCTGAACTCGTGCAATACTTCTTCTACAAGGTAGTCTGTTAGTATATTACGTATACATTTAGATTAGTATTTCTTCAGAGTACTTTGATTGTGAGGCTGTAGCTTAGTTGTCGTTTTCTTACCGAGTTTACTACTTAGTTTCTAGGTGTGGTATTTTTGGAAGAGGTGCAACTTTTAAGTACATTTTAAAAAAACATTCAGAAGTAATTTTGCATGTGCACATTTTTGACTTACAACAGATATTACTAAAACAGTAAGAATTAGTCAGAATAGCTAGATTTATCTATTTTGTAGTCTTTTTTTTAATTTATTTTTTTAAGGAAACTTAATTTCATCTCTCCTTTAGTTGCATGTTTTTAATGTCCGCAAGGTTCAGCAAGAACTTGCACCAAACAAACAAACAAAAAACTTTGACTCAATAAGAGAACTGCTAACCTGCTGCCTGCATTATCTCATTTGTTTCCTTTTTTCCCCCAGAATGTCTGTTTCATCTTCCCCCAGTTCCTCTACCAGTTCTTCTGTGGCTTCTCACAACAGGTTGGTGCACACAGACGCGCACAAGTACACAAAATAAACAATCCTAAGAAGTAAAATAACGGTTCATGCACTCCGCCCGTCTCCCCAGCCGCTGTACGACACAGCCTACTTGACTCTGTACAACATCAGCTTCACCTCGCTGCCCATCCTGCTCTACAGTCTCATCGAGCAGCACATTCACATGGACATCCTGAGGAAGGACCCGTCTCTCTATAGGTTACTGCCGTTATCTAGTCTGTGATGTGGAACGGTTACCCGCTGTTCTTTTCTTAATCTGCTGACTTGCTGTGCATTGCTGCTGCATGCTAGGATTTATTGACCTCCTCCAGAGATGACCCCCAACAAACACAGTGTACTGAAACCTCATAAGCAAAAGTAACACGTGAATACATTTCAGACGTCATAAAACCCTCCGTTGGAGTGTTTATGTACAAAGTGATAGCAGAAGATTGAGGTATAAAAGCAAAAGAGTACACTAAATCAATTTGACTAATAGACTGCAGGCATAAACATTTTCTATTGATGTTTACATCCATTCACAGGAGACATTTGCTCAATACAATCAGATCAGGCCTTGGAGCGCAGAACCCTCCCACTTTAACTCGGTTTGATTGGGTCCAATTTGGTCAGAGCTCAAATATTTCCTAATAGAGGACTCAAGGTTTCACATGATCGGACTTTCTCTCTAACTCATCTTTTGTCACAAACAACAAGACTTCTGCGGCACATAAGTCTCAGGTCATCTAGTGTTTCAGTCTTCATGAGGCGCCTACATCAGTGATGCATTCATGAATTACTGCGTTTGAAAGCTAAATCTAATTAGAATATTTTATGACAGTCATTTCTGGTTAAGGTCCTCCCAACGGCAGCTAATGTAGTATTGATTAAAATGTGAGGTAGTCAACATGAGTCATTCATTCTGTTCATTAATTCTTGTGTTTGTCTTCAGAGATATTGCAAAGAACTCGTTGCTGCGCTGGCCCATCTTCATATATTGGACCATCCTGGGTGTGTATGACGCCATTGTGATGTTCTTCGGGGTCTACTTCCTGTTTGACAACACCACCTTCACCAGCAACGGACAGGTAACCTCCACGTGTCAGAGATGCAGTCTTGGACAAGAGGACATCTACAGGCTGCTTAATGACGACATCATTTTTACCTTTTTGTTTCTAAGAAACTTTATATAAAATTGTGGGCCGCATGTTTGTTTTTTTAGATTAAGTACAGTTCTCTAAAAAACACATGTCTCACATCTAATTTGCAGCTTGTCATTTGGCTTTTTCAGAGTCTTTAAGAATATTGTTCTTTGTGGTTTAAATCTCAGCTTATTCTCACCTGTTTTATCACCCAGTTTCAGTGTTTGAGCTGCAGCCTTCACTGAAAGACACAAAATTGCTTTGAAAGTGGATTTCTTAATGTGAAGCATCTGATAGATGTTCATTTTTGGCTTTTAGATGTTGTGATCTCATTTGAACGCAGAACTTAAAGAGGTCTAACTTGTAGGTTAGTATATAAAAAATGACTTAAACAGTTTAAAAAAAAGACGGTGCAAGTGGACTTTAAAAGATGAGACGTTCTCCCATTCCCATCCAAGAAGCGACAGCATGGCGGGTTTCCATCTTCCTCTGTGTTTCTCTATTTGTTTCTTTTCATTTTCAAGCAGCGTTACTCCTACAGTGACCTCTGCTTTGAGTTGCTTTGTTTCACTTGTTTTATGCATTGAATTTTTATTCTTCTCCAACCACAAAACTGTTGTTTATTTTCTTATGATTTTTCTTCTTCTAGCCTTCTCCTCTTCCCTCTTCCTCTTCCTCTTACCTTTGTGTTGCTTTTTCTTTTTTGCTTCTCTTTTCTCCTCCCAGCTAATGACAACCAACACACAGATGGTAAGCCTGTCCCTGTCTCTCTGTCATCTCTCCCTAGTTTCAGTTTCCAATTTCCTGTTTGGTCCCGTCACACAGCCTGATACTAAACCTCTCATCATCTGTCCACCGTTCATCTCATGTCCAGCCTTTAGTGCTTGCTGTAGACACATCAGCTGTAGACGTTTGTGCAGTTCTCATGTGTCCAGGTGTTAATGTAGTGATCCAACACTCTCCATTCTGTGTGTGTGTGTGTGTGTGTGTGTGTTGTGTGTGTGTTCCAACTTAAAAGCAGCACATTAATTTAGAAAAAGAGTTGCCCTCCTACTTCCATTACATGACATTCGAGACGTTCGGTCATCTTTTCTAATCTAGTTTTCTTTTTAGAGCAGGAGAACATTGTCACATGTGCGGTTCCTCTCTGAGCCATCAGGACTATTTATCGGCCTTTTTGGAAAGAAATAACGGAGATGGACCGTTTCTTATATTTTTACAGAAAGTAAAAGGGAATTTAGTGCATTTGCGTTTGTCAACAGCTGCACAGCAAAACACCACAACGATGAAAACAGTCTTTAAATCAACAGATCAATGTTTTAAAAGTTGTTCTGTGGCGCCAAGTGATTTTTGTTGATGCAGATTAAAAACTCAAAACAGTGTGAACGTGAATGTCAGAGACAGTGGGTGCAACATTTTTGGGAAGGGTCCTGGTTTATTGACTAAACTCCGTTATTAAGGTTCACAGATACGTAAATGATCTCCGATCCATAATAAACAAAGTATGGGACCAAATGTTATCATATCTCTGTAATTCTACTTTTAATAATAGCAATCCAAACATTTGGTATGTTTTATTGTTTTCCCTTGATACGTTGGATAGCTTATAATGTGACCACAGTCATAAAGTCTGTTATAAGTCCTAACTGTTGTCATTTCATTTATCACATTAACATTAACATTACAACTAACACTTAAAGCTTGCTTTTTTTTCATTTCTTCATGCTTATCTTTATGTTCTTTTTTACTTAATTTATTTATACATCACATCTCTAATCCCTTCTCATGGATTAAGGACATTTAAGAAAACAAAAGGAAAAAAAATAAAATGTTATATACATTAATGCTTCTTTAGTTAAACCAGGGTGAAATTCTAAATTACTGGTTTAAGTGTTGGTTTGAACGAACATTTTGGGCTCGCCTTTGATCCTGTGACCGTCATCATCTTCACCCTATTGTCACTTACTGTCAGGATTATTATGGAAAAAGCCCCTACCATAATTACTGTAAGTCTTA
Source organism: Myoxocephalus aenaeus (assembly GCA_038501785.1). Classification (NCBI taxonomy): domain Eukaryota; kingdom Metazoa; phylum Chordata; class Actinopteri; order Perciformes; family Cottidae; genus Myoxocephalus; species Myoxocephalus aenaeus. The sequence continues at coordinate 3,559,365 of JBAMJR010000047.1, read as the reverse complement.
TGTCAGTAGCATTGTGAGCTATGATATTAATAATTAAGACCATATTTCCCATAAACCCTGTAGCCTTTGGTCATAAAGACCAGAGAGCCTTTTAGATCCTTTTCTCTTCGGCTGAAATAGATTTTTTTATTGCTCTTTCCCATTTTGCGCTTCCCAGAAAAGTGTTATGCACAAGTTTAAATTGCGGTAATGGCGTTTACCTTTTTGGCTGGAAAGCAACACAAAAAGGTTTCTTTCCAAATCCGAGTAGAGACCCCGCATTGCAGAGTTTCAAATCGATATGACTAAACATTTTGTATTTATTCTATAAAGCCCTCCAGACATGCACATCACTTCTTCTGGTTGTACTCCGGTTCCCTCATCTCACCTGCATATCATCAGGCATATTCTTCCCCTGAATGTTGCCTTCTGAGCACCCTGCCATCGGTTTGATTGATTGAATACCTGCACTTTAGTTTATCTCTGTGTACCATATCAACACCGGGCCCGTAGAGTGACCAAGAACAGAAATCGGTGTCGCTAACGGCATCTGTTGTTTGCCTCTGCAGATGTTTGGAAACTGGACGTTTGGGACGCTTGTCTTCACTGTGCTGGTCTTCACTGTTACGTTCAAGGTAAAGCACACATGCACATTCAGTCTGCACTCGCAGAAGCAGCCGGCTGGATTAAGCCTCGCTGGTATCATTAAAGTGAGCTATGACATTAGACAGGCGGAAAGTTTACTCCCCTCTCTCCTGTAGTTGGCTCTAGATACTCATTACTGGACCTGGATCAACCATTTTGTCATCTGGGGCTCACTGATTTTCTTTGTGGTCTTCTCTTTGCTGTGGGGAGGAATCATCTGGTAAGCTTTGAAATAAATGTTTTTTTAAATGTGAGTCGAGCTCTTGAGATAATGGAGGCATGATCTAATGTAACAGCCTGAAACCTAATAAACTACTGAGGAAAAATACATTTATTTTCTTAATTTGGCTGCCTCTCCTCTCCTCTAGGCCCTTCCTCAACTACCAGAGGATGTACTATGTGTTCATGCAGATGTTGTCTAGTGGCCCGGCCTGGCTCAGCATAATCCTCCTGATAACAGCCAGTCTGCTGCCAGATGTGTTGAAGAAGGTCATCTGTAGGACGCTGTGGCCCACCACGACTGAGCGCATACAGGTGGGTGCATACTTGTACATATTTACCGTCAAGCATATGATAACGTTTTTGGAATTGCATCCATGATTGAATAATAGGGATCATTTTTAAATCTAAATATCTATCTGTCAAATTTATGAAATCATTTTGGGAATAATTACTAATCAAATCTTTTCCTTCAAGCTCCGGTAAAACAGCGCCCTCTGCTTGTCGTGTTTCATAAATCAATTTAGCACGTTTACTTCTGATCTTTGAAAAGAACTAGACGTTTGCAACATTGAAAGTGGTCTAAATATCAGTTTAAAGCTTTATAGACACGCGTATAATACTGTTTATGAATTGTGTGTGTGAAATGTCTCACTGGTGACTGTGGGTCAGCAGATGTACGCTGGCTTTGACTACGTCCCTACTCTGTTGGATGTAAGTCAGTGAGCCTCTCTGCCGATCTGTGTGCAGTGCTCCTTTTATTTCTTAATAATAAAGAAAAGACTCAAAACACTTCAAATATATTTAAATTTCCATCAAGCCTTTTGGTTATCAACCTTCCTGGTTGGTTGTAGATGTGTAGCTAAATGTGTTCTTTGTTTTCAAGCTGTTTGCAGTGAGGTTTGACCTTTGACCTGAACGACCTTTCGTACTTCCTTCATGTCTCAAACTGCTCCTTTCTCCTCACCTTCCTGATAACTGTGGTGGTGGACCAGCCTCCTGAACCTTGTCCAGATGTGGCTTCATGTTCTCACCTCTGTAAATGTGAAGTTTCGTGTGGCGTTTTGAAAAGATCTTCAGAGCTTTAACTCTCCCTCCTCCCTCTGACTTCCTGGTTCCTCCCTTCGTCCTCTCCTCCCTCTGGTTCTCCTCCGTGGCAGACTAAGCGCCGGTGCCTCGCCTCCGAGCCCTCCACCATCTTTATGCTGTCCCAGACTTCCAGCAGAATGAGTTTCTAACCCAGCCCTCCTAGAGGTGACCCTCTGCCTTTCCTCCTGCCTGTAACCTGTATACAATCCCTCTTCCTCTTCCTCTTCCTTCTCCTTTTTTTTGTATCCTGTTACTTTGTCCCTGCTGCTGTTTTGCATGAAGTCACTCCTTTTGTCAAACAGTCCGATTGCATGCCAGTGATGATGTGAGACTGTGCGTGTTTTAATGTGTTAGACCCTTAATATGTTTGTGTTTGATTGTATACATGTGTGTGTGTGCGTATGTGTGTCCACAGCGTGTGAAGGATAATAGAGGGTCTGAGAGGGCCCTGACCTACCAGAGCTCTGTCACCTTACTAGATGGCATAGCTGTCACAGAAGCCTAGAGGGCTTCAGCACGGTAAAACACACACCCTGCTACTGTGTGTGTGTGTGTGTGTGTGTGTGTGTGTGTGTATTGGTAACGGTGGGTGATGTTAACATCCTACAGTGATGGGGTTTACTTTGCCGTGGTGAGAAGTTTCACAGTTTTTGAGAGTTTTACCTGACTAACACATGGGTATAGCCTGAGTGTGTGTGTGTGAGGGTCTTAAAGGTTTGATTATCCAATAATCCTTCAGGTATTGTATAAAGCAGTTGCATCCTGTTGGGTGATTCTTCACGTGGAGCTCTGGCGCCCTCTAGTGACCCATTTCAGCGTCGCTGCAGAGCCAGAAGGCTCGACACACAGTTGGACTGGACGTTCATGCATGTTTCTCCAATATGTTTTCTTTGCATGGTTTTGTTTGTATGCCGCTGTACGACGTTCCAGTATTTATTTACTCTTTCTCGTGTGTGTACTTCCTTTGCTCTGGCTGCATTGTGTCTGAACAGGATGGACAGGATATTATCATCACAGCTGGCCAATTGGGTTAACGTACTTTATTAATGATCATATCAATAATTGAATTGCCTGCTGACGCAGGTTCAGGTTACTGACAGAGGAAAGTGTCTTGCTTTTTGCAGGAGCTCATTTGGCCTTTTTAGATGAAGCTCCTGCTTTAATTTGCTGTAGCGGGAAAAAGAAGCAGACAGAAGAAGAAAAAAACATACTGGAGGACTAAACATACACAAATGTATCTACAGTTTGATTTCTGGCCAGCTGGGATAACAATGTCTCCGCCATTGGCCCTCTTCAGTGCAGTCAACATCTATTCGTCTCTGTTTTCACTTTGTGTCTCCTCCTCTTCCTCCCTCTTCACACACAGAATGCTGATAAACTCTACAACGGCCAGCTGTCCGAGTTCACCCCCCTGGCGTCCCTCCACGCTCCGTCCAAGGCTGGCAGCCGCCGGCGAGGCTCGGCCAGCCAAAGGAACGCCCCGAACCCTCGAAGGTCTGAACCCTTTCACAAGAAAATCATGTTCACGCGCTGGCGAAGAACGCCAGACTACTGCACCTTCGCACCCCTCCTCCGATTCGCCGATGGGCAGGGGCACGCCTACGGCGGGGCGGGGCCAGAGACCTCAGTCTAGTTTATTTCTGTCTGGTGTTTTCCTCTGTTCTCCTATTCTGATATCGGATACACTAGCATCCATTTGGAGTTGAACTCAACGAATGAGTAATTTAACAAATTGGTCCAGAAGCTGAACAGGTCACTGGAAAGTAAAGAGTACGAAAAGTGACTAAAAACTAATTTATTCATGTTCCTGGAGGCGAATAACTGACTATGATGCTAATAGCAGGTAATCCATCTCTAAGGGGTGACAATGGAAGTGACCTTCACAACTGCTACCAAGTCAGCAGCCAAGTATGGCACAAAGCATTGTGGGTCGGCTCTGGGAAGGACTCCACCCGCAGGGGCCTCGCTCGCCGCCACAACGTGCAAAGGGCTCAGCGTACCGATGTCACAACAAAACAGACTCACTTTGATTTCTGAAATTACTGAAATATATATATATATATGTGTATGTGCACTGTCCCTTTAAGCCTGCCTGCCTTTGATAGCTGGCAGCTGAAGTGTACTTTACTCCAATTTGAATGATTTCTATGACTTTTTACAGAGCAATTATGATGTGTTGTGACTGTGCTGCTGATGAAATCACAGTGCTTTAGCCAGCTCCAGCTTTCTCTGACCAAACATTTCCTTTTCTTCATTCCTTCCATCTCTCTCTTTCTCGTTCTGCCTCTTTTCAGGACTAACTGGTGTTGCCTGTGTGCAAACATATTTTCCCGAAATACTCCCTAGGACTCTCTACAACATTGTAAGGAGGGCTGTGGTAGAGCAGTAACGCCTAAGTGTTGGTAGAAGTGGATCTGAGTTGGTCTTTTTTTCCTGTTTTAAACATCAGTGCATATTATGTCTTAAAGGAACAAAGAAAGAAAAACCAACTTTAGCTGCACGTTCAACACTTAAGCTTTCAAACTCCCATGTAGGTAGCCTGGAGTGATTGGTGGAAGAGATGTGTGTTAGCTAACAGTCGTGTTAGATAGATAGATAGATAGATAGATAGATAGATAGATAGATAGATAGATACTTTATTAATCCCCAAGGGGGAATTTGTTAGTTTGTTGCATTCATGTCTGCAGGATCCCTTTCTGTCTTGTTGTCTTAAAAGCACTTTAACTGTAGAGCTTCTTCTTACATGTATCTATACAGCTATATACAGAGGTCTTCATGGCTTAGAAATGGTAGAAATGGCTTACGGCCTCCCAGCTGTTTCTCAACGCCTTAATGTCACCTTCCACAGAGACCTTTTACCAAAGAAACAAAAATACAATAATGCGCCCTTTAGACATCGACTGCTGGATATACTGTTGAGCCGAGTGAGGTGTGTGATCTATAGGTCAAAGTACACACACACACACACACACACACACACACTCATGGCTCTCTCTCTGTTCAACACTAAAGGAAAGTGGCCACCAGAAAGAATGTGAAAGGTAGTTGAGGTCTTTAAGGAAACTTAAAGATATTATGGTAGAAAAATGCAGCTGCCTAAATTAGATGTTAAAAACACTGGGTGCATTGTCTTGTCAGGCCGTTTAGAGCTTTGATAAAATACTATTTTAACTTACTTGCGTTCACTTTCCTCAAAGCACCTTAAAAATGAACAGGCAAAACATTTCCTTTTTATAGATATAATTCTATCAAGTGCCCCTACACTGCTTGATGCCTTAATTGAAACCACAGTTTCTCTGAGATTTGATCGTTTGAAATATAGACATGAAACTGGAGACAGCAGCTTGTTAGCTTAGTTTAGCTTAGCACAGCATAAAGACTGGAGGAAACGACTCGCTCTGGCGTTATCGATCTTCTCCTCTGATTGTTTGATGGAACGCATATTAATAAGCAGAGGTCGATACAGGTAAGATAGAAAATTGAACTTGATGCCCCCAAAGAGTGCTTCAATATCTACAAGAGTCTAATGAGATGATCTACCTTGAAAAGGGTCGTCTCTGAATTCTGTCTCACGCTTTCCTGCTTCAACATTTAACCTCTCTGTCTTTCTTTCTAGCTGTCTCTCTCTCTCTTTCTGTCTCTCTCTCTCTCTCTCATTCTCCCTGTGGTGAAGTGATGCTGATGTGGGAGTTCTCCTACCTCTGTGAGAGCCGCCTCCACCCGCCTGACCATCCTCTCCTGTGTCCTCTTCTGCATCTTCTCGGCCATCCATCTATCCATCTATCATTGTGAGACCCGAGTAGAAAAGACGTTTTCTACTCTGCGTTTTTAGAGCACTTCTCTGAAGCAAAGCCTTGCTGCTGCTAGAGATTCGTTTAGCTGCTTTACATTAGGTGCCTTGTGGTAGTTTCTCTCTCTCTGCTGAACTGTCTTTGCTTGCTTTATGGTACATTTACGACTAATAAGAGGCATTTGGATCGTGCGAACACGCCGCAGATGATGGATGAACGGATGCATGACTGAGGAGTAACTGAGGGAATGGATCGTGGAGTGAAATGTGTACGTGAAAAATCTGTTTTTACGCAGGTCACGCTGTCCATGAAGACTAATTCAGAACAGAAACATTCAATGACTTGTGTTTAATATCTTTTTTTTTTTTCATTTCTAATCCAAATGTGTATACATGTCAAGGAGGGCATGGGGTCTCTGCAATGTTATTGTGTATTGTTTTATATTTGTGTAAAATTCCACTTTACCCCATGAAGAGTGAGTGCTTGGTGGTCGGAGCACACTGGAACGATATCTGTCAGATGTGATGTCTTCAAGATAGAAAACTATATATATATATATATATATATATATATATATATATATATATATTAGTTTTCTGCAGTTTTCTTCTAATTTAACATCTCTGACTTTTTTTTATTTTAATATTGATATAAAATGAACATAATATACTGTTGGAATCCATGGTAAAAATCCACACAATTTGTCTCTGAACTTGCGAATTAAAGGGTCACTTCAACCAAATGACGAAAAAAGAAAAACTATTTCTCACTCACCTCTAGTTGTATGTGGCCGTGCAGATTGGAACCGGATTGTACCAAAGATATATTCCCGCTGAAATGTTTTCACAGTTCAGTCTCTGGATTGGACAGACATCTCCGAGGCTGACATCTCAAAACCTGGGCAAATAAAACCAAACTATCTGCACGGTTCGATACCTACAGTTTAAATATTGCCTTGCATGTAAATGATCCACTGCAACAAAAAAAAACAACGTGTTTGCAGAACACTTGTCATGTTGTAAGTGAAGAAGTATTATACTGTTTTGCATCAAGTCATTTATGTTACGAAGGAGAATCGGTTATTGCAATCCGCAAACGAATCCACCACACCATGTATTATGGGAGAAGCAGTTTTAAATATTCTAATTAGTCTTTCTGGATAGAGTACTATCGACCATGAACGGACAATTCTTTATGATTTGGAGTTATCTGATCAAACCTGACTGACTTTTGGCATTTCAAGGCATCTGGAAGTCAGAATATCCTAATTATTGCCATAACCCTTCCTTCTCTGTGTGAGGCAATCTCTGCAAGAGATAGTCAGGTACTTCCTGTGTCTCCGTCCGGCTGTTATAAAACTGAGGAATCCACATAACATATTGAGTGAATTAGAAAAGACTTCCCGCGGTTCCCGTAGTGCTTTTTGTATGTATGTTAGAGATCTTTTTATACATTCTGGAGACAGTATTTGATGTGTGTGTCTTATTTACGTAGAAGAGTATTCGAACAACCAAACTGAGTTGTGACAAAGCAACACTGCACATACGTTTGCATAGCTTTAATGCTTCAATACAGATTCCTGCGGTGTCGGCTCATTACACCCCCGCACTGGACGTCACGTGTCTGACGAGTGACACTCTGCTGTAGAAACTTTCAAGGTCTTACTATACGATCGCTCTCGTCCCATCTGTCCGGATCTTTCAACACAAACACAAAACTGACAGCCTTCGAACAGAATGTTATCTTTCTCTTTTACAATGTGTTATTGTATAGTGTTACATTTCTCATAAACAACAGTATCTATAAATCGCTGTAATCTCAGATACAGTATATATACAATACATACAATACATATAAATGTAGTTATGTTAATTGATGTACAGTTTTGGGGTCTTTTTATATACAGTTTTTAACAGAGTCATATCAAGGTTTACTTGTGGATTTTTGCCAACATTTCTGTAGCTATTGATGGCAAACAACTGTACCTTTGCTTGAAAATAAAATAAATATAAATATACTTTTTCTCTCATGAGTGTTAATGTTGTTTTCAGCTGCACTTCATGCCTCAGCCACAGGGATGCAGTAGAGTATTTCTGATGTGCCAGACCTTTCTGAGGCCTTTAAGGCTCAAAGTTGACAAATCAAAGTTTCTAAATATCTGGAGCTGATGAGATACAATCAAAAGGATGAGTAGAGTTCAGAGCTTTTAACCAGCCATTCGCATACGCTGCTCAAACTGAACCAACAGTTGTGCTGTAAATGACACAGAATTAAATCGTTTATAAAAAAAATAAAAGAAGATCCTTTTTAGATTGAATGTGTTCCCCAAAGTTGCTTCAGGGCTGCCGTCTACACCATCTGAGGACGTCAACAAGATTAGGATGGAGGTTTCGGATCGATTGGATTCTCTTCATCCTTTTCACTTCTCGTCTGCGCTGATCTCCACGTTCTCTCCTCCACAGCTGGCAGCCGATGAGACCTGCTAGTGTGTCTGACAGGGATGGAGAAATATCTAGGGCAAGACTGTCAAGAGGTGAAATGTGGGGAAGAAGAAGACATATGAAAAGTAGATGGTGAAAAGTGGTTGTGCATTCCCTTTGTGGTTGAACAGACCTCCATTACCATCCCCGAGATGGATTTTTTTTTCAGCTGCTAAATTGCAATGACTCATTCAATCATTTTAAAACAGAGCAGAGCGACCAAAGTCTCAATGCTTTACCGCCTATTTCATCAAAACGCCACTAAAAACTTAAACTATAAATATGCATTGACTTATACCTCTAATTTCATGTTTATGGTGTATTACTTTGTATAGACTTAAAATTCATAGCGAGGTGGGAGGTGTAATTCAAGGTGTAACCAAGTCCTTTACAACCTCTTCACCACCAATTTAGGCTTCCTTCATCTTGAACTGCTTGAGGTTAGATTGCTTGAAGCGCGTAACACACTTTTTAAGGTACTGTAGGTGTCTGTGTGTTTTTGAGGGCTGTAACAAAGTGTGTTAGATTGAGATGAATTCACAACTCCAATCAAGCAAAAAAATACTCTGCATATCGAAAAGACATAATGAAACGGCAGAGACAGAAATGGGACTGGCAGAGAAATCAAAGGCCCTGAGTAGATATCGCTTCATTTTCCATCATGTTAAGAGTCATACTTATGTGTGAAGCTGCAATAAAGCAACAGGTGACTGTTCAAAATGTGAGAATTTAATACTAATCCTGTAAAGTGCCATGCGCAACATCCTCTTCCGCTGTGAGATGAGGGGTTAAAGAAAAAGTTTGACATTTGACATGCTTATTTGCTCTTGGATGAGAAAATTGTTATGACTCGCATGTCGCCAGATATGAAGCCACAGCCAGCAGCCGGCTAACTTGTTGTGTCCAAACCACGCTGCTTGGTATTAGGGGGTCCACAGGGCTCCGTCCTGGGCCTCCTCTTCTTCTTCCTCTTCTTCCTCTACTCTGCAGTTAACCCAGAATGCTGCTGCCCAACATTTTGCTTCACTGGCTCCTTTTTACCTCCTCCAGCTCAAGAGTTCCCATCACTTAATGTAATCTAATATGGCCACTCCCCTTTGGTCACTCATTCCCTCCGCACATCATCAGAGGCCGACAGAAGAATGAAAACCACCAACAAAGACCGTGTGGAGGGTCTTCTGTCATCTTCTGCAGCAATTTCCAGCTCAGTACTGAAGCCTCAACTCTACATGTTCTGGGTAGACACAAATACTTGTGCAATGATTATGAGTCCAGGGAAGAGCTAAACACAGCTATATTGTAAATTGAAACATTTTTATGTTCTTTTTATGAAAAATTAAACTACACATGTTTGTGGGGAATATATTGTGATTTCATATGTGTGTATTTTAACATCGGTATGCACTCTGGATAAACTGACAATCTAAAGAAATCAATGGGATCTGATTTGTGTGGATTTTATGGAATTAACAATTAACAATCTCTTAAATACGGTCATTTTGACACCTGTAGTAACAACAGAGTGTGTTTGTTTCTGCACATGTCTGTGCTCAGCAGTAGGTCTGACACTCAAACTAGACTTAAATCATTAGACCTGTAAGAACACACACACACACACACACACACACACACACACACACACACACACACACACACACACACTAGTCTCGTGGTCGTGGTGTCAACGTGTGTGTCTCTATTCACAGCATTAAATGGAGGGAGGTGATGGAGGCATCCACACGTGAAATCTACGAATTAGCTGTGAAATTGCTGTTATTTGCCTCCAATTGTTTATGACTCAGTACACATTGTTTTTCCTTTTTTTTTTTGGGGGGGGGGGGGGGCTTGGGGAGAGGCTCCTCTTTTGTCCACACAAAGGGTTGTCTCATTATTACGGCCTGGCCTTTAAAGAGGAATGTTTTGAGGATGGATGCACACACAAACTCACCAACAGGGAGGCTTTTGAATTTGATTTGATAGTGTTTAGTGAACATTAACACACACACGTAACATTTCAAGCGAGACTGCAACACTTTATAAAAAAGTCCTGTTATAATAGCCCCCTACTTCTTCTTCCCCTTCACCTTCAGTCTCCGAACGAGGGAAATTGTGCAGAAACTTTATTCCATCTGTCCTCCAGTCTTGTCACTCCTTTGTCACTCTCATCAATGTCTTGACACACAATAGAATCAGATAACGCACAAAACAAGACAATCTGAGGCTTCACGATTTCTAGTTCGCTGAAAGCTTGAGGGGCTGTACAGGAGTCATCTGGAATACACAAGAACATTATACAACACTGTACACTCTGTTCACTCAAGGCCACCGCTCAATTCTCCATTTCACATATGCTTTCATAGGCTACACATTTTGAGAATTAGTAACCTACGGCAGAACATACTGGAAACATCTCATTCAAAGTATCACTGCAGGATGGATGGACACTTGACAGATACAACTGGCATTCAGTTTCAATCAAAAATGTTTTTTTTCTTCTTTTTTTTCTGAAATTTACGACACAATTTTATACGGTATATATTCTCCGACTGGGAATATACACAATAAACATATCTATAGTACGTGCATTGTGTTTAATGTGAACATTAACCTGTACAATGAGTGCTTAGTTAATTTAGCTTGACCCCGTCTGGCCCCTGGGTTAAGTGGGCCAGAGTGTCATTTAACAGACAGGAGGCGATAGCTTGTTTCCTGTTGGTGGAGGCTAAATGTGGAACACAGACTGCATCACACTGCTGACTGTCTCCTCTTACAAGTGCAGAAACAAACTAATCTGATTAGCGTGTATCCCCCTTCTCAATGCTGAACGGAGTCCAAGTGCCAGTGGCTCAAAACTGACGTTTCTCTGCTGTTCTTCCAAGCAGCGCTGTTAGCTACGAACTCATTCCCTCTTTCTCACCAATCTCTGAATCACAATTAGCGATTCAGAATGTTGAAGTGTTTTTAAACTGCCAAAGAGAAACCGTCTCTTCCTACTCTCTCTTCTCGATGCTTCCCTCTCTCATCAATCATCTCACGACCCCTCAGGTTTATCTCGTGTCCCTTTGGGGGGGCCCGACCCACAGGTTGGCAACTGCTGGACTAAAGTAATGCAAAGTAGTTAAACTAGCTCCACTCCATTGATGTGTCACTATTAATAATGCTTTTTTATTATATCAGTCACAAGCCAGGTTTTCTTCAAAACTAGTATTTTTAAGTTTAGCTATACTTTTACTGTAGTGCCACTTAAATAGGATTTTAGATGCAGGACATTTACTTGTAATGGAGTATTTGTACATGGTGTTATTGGTATTTTTTCTTTTTAATAATTAACCTTCTTTTTATGCTGTATGACTTCCTCTCAGTCCTCTGTACTCTCACCCTGCCTCCCTCTTGTCTACCAATCAGGTTGATTGATTTTAATGCCTCCTCTTATCGAGCGGGGCAGCCGTTGTCAATACATGTTGTCTGTCTCTGCTCACACACACGCACGCACACACGCACACACACACACACCCCGCAGGGCAAATTCAGTCTTTCTGGTTTTTCAAAAATCTTTATTCGGAGTCCACATGGGTTCCCTTTGATATTATTACTGTAGTCACTTTACTAATCCTGACTTTTATCGATCACAAGAGACCTGGTATCTTTTAGGGCATCAATCAGAAATGTGGGTTTCATATGAGAATATAATTCACATGGAACAATTTCAACATTCATGATTTGGAGAATTGTCAGTGGCTTTATGTTTATGTCACACACTGCAGGCTAGTCCTTGTTATTTGTCAGCTTTGAACATGGCGTTCCACTTAGCGATACCTGTTGGTTTCCCATGCAGTGGACGAGATAGTGGATGTTCTCACAGAAAAGCAGCCGTGTGCTCCTCTTTATTGGAGGTGAGAAGTCAACCAGACGTACTATTGCCAAGCTCACCACTTAGTCCTCATCCTTGAAGTCTTTTTTCTTTCAAAGAGAAAAGTATTCAGTATTCTTCTGAAGAACTATAAAACTCACCTTTTGTGTCGCTTGTCCAAGCAAGTTTTCGAGTTATGAAAGGGCTCATTGTTGCCCCTTGTGGCCATTTTGGGGGACCAGTGTGTTTCTTCTGGCCTCTGGCCATATGTGGTATTTAAACTGTAGTCGCCTTCAAGGAATTTTAAGTTTGTGTTTTTCTGGTTGCAATGTCCAGACTAGTTAAAATGCACATTTTACCACTCAGTTGTAGCGTTCCACTATTATTTGTTTAGCACAGATAATTCACTCCTTTCCTGTGTCATTCAAAGTTTGTATTTAAGCTGTAAAGGTTTCTGCCTATTGGAATGATGAGATGTTTTTATTTCCCATGCAACTTTGTTTTAAACACACATACACTCTGCACGACGTTGAGTGTTCGCTGCAGTTTCTTCGTTGTGTTTCATCCATCATCAATAGCCAGGGACTTCTGCTGGTTACAACAGATAATGTTAAAACTGTAATGCTACAGTGCTGTATAAGACCCTGCTGATCTGTCGGTAAAGGATAAAAACAAGTCGTGGCCACATGCTGGGATTTGTTTTAAATCCAGTTGCCGAATTGTACCTGAAGCTCTGCACATTTTACAAAAAAAACAGTTAAAGATTTTTTTTTTGCTGTGTTTCTGCTTCACTGTCATTTCAATGAGTTCAGATGTTTTACCATTTGACAATGTGCCAGAATGCTTTTCCTGCCAGAGTCTTTTCCTCAATTTCACACGACCGCAGACAAAAAACCCACATCATTCAGTTTTTGTGGATTTTTCTCCTGGTAGCTTTTCACCAAAGCCAGCTTTGTTTGTTTGTTGATAGAAGTCTTATGACCACAGTGTCATAAAAAAAGAAGAGTAGCACACTGAGAGAAGGGAAATAAACAAAGAACACTTGTTTATGATCTTACTCCCTAAACTTGACTTGCTAACTTTAGCTGCAGTGTCGCTACACAGTTGCTCACATACATATAGATGAAGACACTGGAGCAAGATTAGATACACTGTCTCTATCCGTGGGCCTCTCTATGGTGTGTGTGTGTGTGTGTGTGTTTAAGTTTAGACGCTATCAATCTCACATAATTGCTCTGACCTGCCTCACTGTTCAAAGGGCTGTTGATGGATGTGTTCTGTAGAAAAAAAGAAAAAAGAAAACTGTACTTGCTACGATGCCCAATGCACACTGTACTGTGTTTTTGATGGTTATTTATTTTAATATTTTTTTTTCTTTCTTTGATTATTTTTTTTGAAGAAAGATGAAGACATTTAAACTCCAGCACAGATTTGAGTTGGTGGCCGTTTGCTTCAGGTACGAGTGAGAATGAAATACGATCCAGGAAGTCCAGTTTGAGTAATAGACCCATTAGTTTGAAGTCTTATGAGAAACACTGTGCGGTCGTTTATAATATTATGAGGAAGGATTTCATGACAATAGTCAAAGCCAAAGTAGTTTTCTTTTGTCGTGACTCGTAAAGATTGTCGGTAAACAGTAGAAATACTGTACAGTCTGGCGTTCAAGCCACAAAGTACCAGGAATGTGAACTCTGCTCATGTTTGACATGTTTTGCACTCATTCAAATCAGTGAAGTGGCTTCTTTATCCGTGCTAAAGGATCACTTAAAGGATTACGTTCCTGTGATTGCACAGTTTCAAATAAGAGTGTAAAGAGACTGCGATGCTCATTTGAGTCAACAACACAATTCATTATGTGGTTCAAATAGAAAAATGGCATCACAGGAAAATATTGACGTTGGCAATAACATCAAAAGGGTTCATCCTCTTGACAAAAATAATTTCTTGGTGATCTATGTGATATATAGGTTTGATAAATGTTGACATGTTGGCTAAATACTGTATGTGGCTCAAGACCAAAGAAACAGACAGCAAAACCAACAGCAAAACCGTTCAATCCACCGGTGAAATACATGCATCAAAGGAGCCAAAGTTTTGAAGGTCCAGGTTTGTCCATCATATCCCAGAAGGCTGTGCTGCCGGTTTCAAGGTATCTGCCCATTTATCTCTCTGTTCATCATTTACTGAAGCATCTTTGTCTAATCTGTAAAGGGTTTGTTGCGTATAAAAGTAGTTACGTACTCGTGAACTCCCTTTTGGACACCGTGTACTTTTCCTATTCGATGATATTCTGTTCTCATGGCCGTTGCTTCCACGCTGTGAATAAGAGGCAGCGGTTTTCTGTGGGAATAGGGAGGCCCAGTTTATTTGTGTGTGTGTGTGTGTGTGTGTGTGTGTGACAGAGGCAGATCCCCTTTCCCCCCAGGGTTATATCATTACATGGATAATTAGGCCAGGTCAACCAGAGAAAGAAGAAAGCAAGAAGGCAATTCCAATGAATTCAAGAGGACCTGTCTGAATCATACAGCTTTTGAAAATATATATTGGACACACACTCGCAGAAGGAGTAAAAGAGATGCAGCTCTTCCTGTTTTGTCCAATGTCACTGTCTTGGTTTATGAATGAAGAGGTCGGCAAAAGAACTTCAAATAGAAAACGTCCTCTTTAGATGTAACACAGAATATAATTACAGTATTGACCTCATTCTGAAAAGCCCAGGCAGCATCATTGAATATCATTTGTCACAAAAACCTTCCAGATGTAATCGAAAAGTTTTGGCACTTATTGTGTTCCTCAGGTGCTCTGGCCTTCTCCGGATGCTGTCAGTGAAGTAGTGGCCTTCAGGGGACGGAGAGCGGTACGTTCTGATGAGACAGTATGCCTTAATCTGTTCATTGGGTTTTCATTGATTCATCTTTTAGTCCAGTGGTTCTCAACTGGTCTGGCTCTGGGACCGACCATCACCCCTGGATGACAAGCCGCGACCCAAATCGAGGAACATTCTCAACTTCTCAAATGTATTGAATGAAAAGATGGTGCAGTTTGAACCTGAGATAGTACGGAATATGTACGCCAACACAAAAACAAGTTTAATGATAAACCAAAACGAGCAGCTGGTGGCGATGCTAGAGAGGGAACTATTCCCTTTTACACTCAATTAGCTGCATTTTAATTAAAAACCTCTTCTTCTCACGTCACCGCCACCTGCTGTTGATTGAATTGCATGATACTTTGCTCATAAAGTTATTGCTCCACCAAATAACTTTCACTTGCATGGCGGAAGATCTTTGTTTCAGTCGAAGGGCAACCCAGCACATAACCCCTGATGAAACCACAACAAGTGCTTCAGTGTGGTGCTAGTTGCCTGTTTCCCTCCCCTGTTTCCAGTCTTTGTGCTGAGCTAAGCAGTGTCTCTTGGCTCTAAAAATATATTTAGCGTACAGACGGATGATGTCGATCTCCTCGGTTAACTCTGCAAAAAAAGCAAGTTCCTGCATTTTCCAAAATGACTATTAACAAAATAAGAATATACTTGCAAGTGAGCCAAAGAAACAAACAAAAAAGGGACGTAAAAGCCAATAGAGAGATGAAAGAGCTCTGGTTTTTGATCGGCCCATTCATGTGGCGGCTGAACCTGACCTGCACATTCAGACATTTTAAAGGATTGGTATTCTCCTTCAATTCTGAGAAGACAATTTTCTTGGCCACATTTGGAAGAAAGGCGCGTAATAGTTTCAGCGGAGGAAAAGATTCTTGAAATGGGACACAGCTCCTGTCTTGACCTGACAGGATGGGAGCTGAATTTTAGCATGACGTTGTTTTAGCAATAACTTGATATTCTAAATGCAAAGATTATATTTAAGTCGTGCCCCGATGTTTTGACGCCAGCTTCATGTTAAAGAGCCACGAAAGGGTTGAGACAGGACACACAACTAAGCTTACCTATAACTAACATATATAGCATATATAGCATAAAAGCAGCTCATTGTTCGCTAAATAGTTTTAATTAATTATATTTTAAGTGGCGTCAAGGGGTTCGATCTTGTGAATGCAGTGGACTGTGACGTCTTTACATTTGATGATCCACGACCGAGGAATGAAAGATGAAGGAGCGAGGGCGATCAACCAATCTGAGCAGCCTTGGAGAACTGTATTCACTTTTGTTCGCATTCATTCTCGTCTTTCTTCCTCATCTCTTTTTTTTCTCCACTCGCTTGCCTCTCCAGCTCGATTTTTTTTTTTCTTCTTCTACTTCTTCTCCAACCTTGGACGCGTCAGAGAGCCGCTATTCCGTTGACAATGGGACATGTCTAGGGAGCTGTGGTACGTGCTGAAGTTTTCTAACCTCTGGGAGTTTTCAAGGATTGTGGAGATGGAAACGGTGTCGGTGGAAGTTGGGTCGATAGTTAGAGCCAATTGGTGTCACTCGGTTCATTATTGGAAAGCTTCTTCCCTGACCACAGCAGTTAATAGGTTTAGTACAAGCATTTAATATAAGGTTAAACTGACTATGATAAAGGTGTTGGCAAGGTGCAAAGGCCTCAAACTTTAATGATGTGGAATGAGCTCAATAAACTCCCAAAACATGTCTTCTGTGTCCCAAACCCTCCTCCATCATTTTACAAGATTATTTATTTTGTTTGGTTGTATTTTGTCTGATTTATACGTTTGTGGTTTGGTATTCAGTCCCTCTTGAGCTGCGAAGCCATGTCAGAAAGAGCAATAAAGTGCACCAGTCAAAATGCTCTGTTATCTTTCTTTAGTTGCCAGATATGTCAGATGCATTAAGTCAAGTTGCACAACAATTTTTGTGGGCATTTAGTTTGTCTTCCATATGCAAGAAACTGATAAATACAAAAAGCAGTACAGAAAATAATCTCCCTCATCCGTCTCCTTACACCACAGCTCCTCCCATCACTCCCAGCAGTCATCTGAGAGGAGTTGAAAGTTTCCTCTTTGATTCATCATTCAGTCAGATTATGATTGATAGACCAGTATTATGGAGACAAAGAAGGTGAATAATCCCTGTGTTGTGCAGGACATGCAGGACATTAATACGGCCCCACGCCCTACACACACACACACACACACACACACACACACACACACACACACACACACACACACACACACACACACACACACACACACACACACACACACCGTTGTAAAATTAGGTTAAGAGCCATCCTTGAACCTTTCCTCAGGTTTACATTGTCTCGTTTCTGATATCATTTAAGTGATAACTTTGTCCCAATCCTCTGGGATCTGAGAAAGACTTGACTGTAGTCAGTTGTTCTGCTTTGCTGTAATGGATCCATTTCCTCCTTTGCAACATGTCACAGAGAGGGTGAACGAGCTTACAGTTACCTGGTGTCTGTGAAATGTTCCTACATGCTATCCTCATCCTTATGTTGGGGTGGCGACTTGCTCCAATTCCCTTCATCCCGTCCAATCTGAAATCCTTGTCACGCACATGCATACATACAAACACCAGTAAGACAACCAGTTGCGCGTCTTCATGGTCAAGAAATCATCCCTCTCTGGCAGAATGTAGCATGCTGGGAACATTGTGTTTCTCAAATCTCAACCCTGATTTTCAAAACCAGGATGCCCGTTTACAGGACGCTTAAAAAGCGACTCATATGAGATTGTACTCATACCGTCCTGAATGATCACATATAGACAAGCTTTGATAAATATTAGTTGATTAAAGGAACGATTTTAGTGTTGGAAGGAAAAAAGATGTGAACGTTCACGGCGTAGGAATCACACAGTAACTATACGCAGAGTCAAGACTTTTTGTGGTCGGTCGTTTGAATAAGTTGCCAATGCTTTTGTTTTTCTGATAGGTTCAGTACATTTCATACCGTAGGTGTTCAGAACGGCTTCCTTTGATTGAAACCAGCTGAATCATTATTTTGTAAAATATACATGTCGTTAGGAAAACTCAACAAAAACGTTGAATAGGGCCAAACAGACTTCTTGTGTGTGTTTGGTGTGGTTTCTCTCGATGGTAGTTACAGGATTAGCGGCGTCCATGTGTTCCCATGGTCTCTGTCTTCAGACAACAAGAGCCTATATCACACACACACACACACACACACACTAAAACACGCACTAACACACACACACACACACACACACACACACACACACACACACACACACACACACACACACACACACACACACACACACACACACACACACACACACACACACCGTTGTAAAATTAGGTTAAGAGCCATCCTTGAACCTTTCCTCAGGTTTACATTGTCTCGTTTCTGATATCATTTAAGTGATAACTTTGTCCCAATCCTCTGGGATCTGAGAAAGACTTGACTGTAGTCAGTTGTTCTGCTTTGCTGTAATGGATCCATTTCCTCCTTTGCAACATGTCACAGAGAGGGTGAACGAGCTTACAGTTACCTGGTGTCTGTGAAATGTTCCTACATGCTATCCTCATCCTTATGTTGGGGTGGCGACTTGCTCCAATTCCCTTCATCCCGTCCAATCTGAAATCCTTGTCACGCACATGCATACATACAAACACCAGTAAGACAACCAGTTGCGCGTCTTCATGGTCAAGAAATCATCCCTCTCTGGCAGAATGTAGCATGCTGGGAACATTGTGTTTCTCAAATCTCAACCCTGATTTTCAAAACCAGGATGCCCGTTTACAGGACGCTTAAAAAGCGACTCATATGAGATTGTACTCATACCGTCCTGAATGATCACATATAGACAAGCTTTGATAAATATTAGTTGATTAAAGGAACGATTTTAGTGTTGGAAGGAAAAAAGATGTGAACGTTCACGGCGTAGGAATCACACAGTAACTATACGCAGAGTCAAGACTTTTTGTGGTCGGTCGTTTGAATAAGTTGCCAATGCTTTTGTTTTTCTGATAGGTTCAGTACATTTCATACCGTAGGTGTTCAGAACGGCTTCCTTTGATTGAAACCAGCTGAATCATTATTTTGTAAAATATACATGTCGTTAGGAAAACTCAACAAAAACGTTGAATAGGGCCAAACAGACTTCTTGTGTGTGTTTGGTGTGGTTTCTCTCGATGGTAGTTACAGGATTAGCGGCGTCCATGTGTTCCCATGGTCTCTGTCTTCAGACAACAAGAGCCTATATCACACACACACACACACACACACACTAAAACACGCACTAACACACACACACACACACACACACACACACACACACACACACACACTTGGCAGTTTTATCAGCCTATCGACTTCTAGTCAACCTGAGCTGCTTGAAGTCAGAGCTTAGTAGTGTTGCTGGTTGATTCCACACACACACACACACACACACACACACACACACACACACACACACACACACACACACACACACACACACACACACACACACACACACACACACACAGATCCCCAAGAGACTGAACTCGATCCCTGGCTCTACTGGCTTGTCAATCGCTTGTGGGATTGGTTTACGGATAATTGACAGTAGTTGGAGCCGGGCCCAGTGGCAGGTAAAGAACGCTGGAAGAGCTCGACAGGTGAGAGCTTGAGTGGATGTATTTGTGTGGAAAGTGAGGCCTGGGTGCAGTGCAGGGCCGCGTTATCTGATGACAAGAAATCTTAAAGGTTAAGAGTGTTTTTGTGAACAAGCAGGAAGCCCTCTTTAATCTATGGTACGATCATTTTGTCTGAAGAGCATCTGAAGTGTTTACTCAAAGCATCTTTTCAGTAACAAACGGTATAAGTTAGATGAGAAGAGTGGTACCACGCTCATGTTTGCAGCTAGAGCATCTCAAAATGAATGACTCAACCCTTCAATTTATATTATAACATTGATGGACAAGAAACATCAATCAAAAGTTTCCCATCATGCATGACGATGCTTTTATTAAAATACATGTGGAGGGTTCTCACGGTCATTTGGACATAAAGTTCCCTGACTTCGTATGCTGTGTTTATATACATCAAGTACTTTCAAGGCAGTCTATTCCTTTTCAGAAATGTTATCATTTTATTCTTCTAAAACCTACACACCTTTAAGGATTTTCAAGCCCAGTTTAAATACTGCTAACCATTCAAAGTGGGAACCTGAAGTTCATCTGCATTGACCGGGTCTTTTTATGGTTTATATAAATGTGATGTAGAATATGTTATGCTTAGTTTTGGAGGTCAGTGCAAAATGTACAAATGTTCACTTTACCTCGTGAAAGCACAGCTGTTTATCTTCTCGTATTTTCTTAATTTTTCTCTCAATTTGCACAGACCCATTCCCCTGCAGTCATTCTTGATCATCTTTATACCATAAGGCCCAGGACTCGCTGAAACACATAGTCTAGTCTCACAGACAAGTAATATAGCAACAATAGCATAATCCCTCACCAGCTTCCCACCCACAAACACTGAAAGCCGGGTTCAATAGAATGCAAAGGGAGTCAAGTCACATCAGAGCTGTTAAAATATGACCAAATTAATCATGTTTTTTTTCAATTAGATGGGAGCTTTGCATTAAAACTTTATGTTTATGCAAATGTCCAACGTTCAATCTCAAAAGGCTCTCGCTCACAAACCCAAAGCTAGATTTTTATTACAGCCATTGGTCTGCCGGGCTAATGCCACGCTAAGATACACCAGGAGTGTATCACCTATGTGCATTTATATTTAGGAAAAATACAAATATGAATGGTAATCATTTTGGAGCTGGTTTTTGAATCCTTGACTAGAAAGAAGTGACAATTACGATCCAGTCAACACATTTGACAGTAAACACTGATGAAGGTTGAATCCTCAGCAAGGACACAGTTGAAGTCGCTTTCATTGAGAAGCTGCAGCTAAACATGTCGGTACACATGTCTCCTCTTACTCTTAGAAGACATTTTGTTATTGATTGCTGGAAAGCACTGTAAGACCCTCATCAACCTTTCCTTTTCTGTCTCTCCCTCCTCCCTCCTACTCTATTGCTCAGCTATCTTCAAAGCAGCAGCATACATTAGTGTCAGTGTGTGAATGTTCCTAACAACACTCGAGGTGTGTGTGTGTGTGTGTGTGTGTGTGTGTGTGTGTGTGTGTGTGTGTGTGTGTGTGTGTGTGTGTGTGTGTGTGTGTGCATAGAGACATTTCCTTAAGAGCGTTGGTACAAAAACGATCTAATTCCAGATACAGAACTGGAAATGTCTTCATTTCAAATCAGTATAAGTGTTGTTTTGTTTTCGTTTCCCTCACAACATTTTATTTTCCACATCTATGGACAAATATTGAGTAAGTAAGCAGTTACAAAAATAGACAGTATGTGTGCTTATTTAAGTTTACAGTAACTCATTAGTTACATGGCTGAATGTTTAACCTCCTTTTTGTGCATTATGGCTTACTTAACTAACTGTTAACTAAGCGCTTGTTCAATGGATACATTTGAATTAGTTGTTATTTTGGTTGGCAGATTGTTCGTGAAAACAGCAAATGCTTCCACGAGTCATCTGGTGAGGCGAAGAGGTGCAGGTTACAGGTATTTATCGCAGTTAGGTCAAACCTGAAACCCTCCAAATGTGATAACAGTAAGCAGTGCTTTATTCAATTCCTATCAAGCCTCACACATTGGTGCGTTGCCCACATCATGACTCAGATCGTGCATCTCAAAGAACTGGAAAGTGAGGCGTAGGCATTGAAGAGGCGAGTCGGGTTTAATGGTTTGGATGTTGGTTGGTCATGCCGCTCCACAGAACCCTCGAAGAATCTCCTGATATCTTGTTTTATTTAATGAGCCAAGTCCCAGTTCATGTTCATGTTAACTTGCTGCTTTCAGCTGAGGAGCCAGTGAGGGGAAAGGCAGGAAGATACTCGGAGAGAGCTGGTGTCCTAATGATAGGTTATAACAAAGGGAAAATAAAAAATAAAATAATTAACTAAAGGTTCAAGGATAGAGGTAGAATCTATTTTCATAAAAACAACAAAAAACAGAAACGTGGAGTCAGCTAGTCGAGCTAGGAAAGGATCACGAGTGCAGAACTCGTTTGATGTATGTGCCTGATCAGTAACGTTCACCAAAATGAATGAAGTGGCATCTTGTAACATGATCTCCAGTCTCCTTAATCCACCGGTGGAACGACCGACAACCAATGGGAGCGAGCTTTAGCCTGAGCGGTCATTATCTTAACGTTGTGTCATTTAGTCACACTGTTACGGGACAGCACATGAGATGCCGTGGAGGAGCCAGCTCAGAGCTCGCTTTGAAAACTCCTAATATTTGTGACGGCACATAACTGGCAGATTAGACGTTACATAAAGGCTCTTTGTTGCTGTACAGTGGCTGCTACAGTGAAGCATTCTGTGCGCCTAAAGAAAAAATTTCTGTCTGTATAGAACCGGTGCAATCTGTTTCTTTGCCCTGAACGTTGCCTTCCTTTCTTCATCTTCCATCTTTCCCTCTTGTTGTCCGTATCCCTGCGTCTCCCCCTCCTCCCCCCAGCTCTCTCTTGTCCTCCTTCAGTGACAGTAAACAGCCCCCCTGCTGTGTGTCTCCTATTACAGCCGATTCCCCTCTTTCTTCCGCCCTCTCTCCTCTTTTTTTTTATCCCCTTTTCTCTCTAACCATCAGTCGCTCAGCCTAAAAGCTAAAGGCCCTCTCCAGACACTGGCTAAAAAGGGACAAGAGGTCCAGAACAATCAAAGGCCTTAAAGAGGAAAGTGACGAAGAGGTCAGGATGATGAAGGGGACGACAACAGCGGTGATGATGATGAGGTTGACAATAAGGGTTCATCATCACGTTAAATGGCAGAGGTGATAACGGCAGAAAGAAACCACTGATGATGACGTTTAACATGACAAATGCATCAATAACATAACGAGTGGCGATGATGACGATAACTCAGGGATCCAGCTTTACTGATGATGATTATTTTTCTCTGAATAAAGGAACAGTTTCTGACTAAGATTTACAAATAACACTTCGCTTTTACTTTTGTTCACGTTCTTAACTTGATAAAGCACCTAATGCATGTTTTTCATTTAAGAAACTGAACAAAAGAAATTTAGAAAATGGAAGCTGGAATAAATATATATTTTCCCAAATTGTAAATCTGCTACATCAGAAACAGATTCTGTGCTTATTGAACACAAATCAGCCTGATAAAAGGGTCAGTTCCTTTCAACTAGCTAAAGAAACGAAGATCCATCCTGCAATGCAAGACCTGGTAACAAAGCATCCTCACAAAATAGTCTGTCTGGGATTAACCCACTTAAAACCAGCCATTACCAGCCATGTAATATATGGGGAGATGTGAAATGTACCGTCATGTGACTACGTCTGCCTCTCTGGCAAACACATAAACGGATACCCTGCTCGTCTTTGCAGTTTTGTTCGCTTGCTATATGCCAACCTCACCTGGCCTGGCTGTAACATTTAGATTAGGTGTAATTGGTACGGCCTCGAAATTTATTACGCCAAATCTAGTTCTTCACAGAGTCAGTGCATCATTCTTCATGACATCTGAATCGCTCTCCTGCTCACCTCGGATTGTGGCGCCGTGATTTCTGTGTCAAGTTCTGTGTATTAGAAAGTGATTGATGGCGAGCGCTCCCCATTAATTTGCACCGACTGGGGTTTATACTGGTATTGAAAGTGGGATTTTGGCAAAGAAAGAGCAGCTTTCCAACTTTTTAAGAGCCGTTGATACTCAGCAGACAGATTAACAGGGGAGTGTGTGTGTGTGTGTGTGTGTGTGTGTGTGTGTGTGTGTGTGTGTGTGTGTGTGTGTCTCTTTCTCAGCCTGTTATCCACCAACTATTGATCGTTATGTAGAATTATTTAAAGCTAAGACCTCAGTGGGAAGATTCCGTTTTTGTTTTCTAAATATACATTAGTTGATTTCAACTCCTAAAAATGTACCTTATACTATAGGCGTGTGTTTGTGTGTGTGTCTGAAATGTAAAGTGTGTGACATTGGTCCTCCGTTTGCAAAAAAAGTGAGGACTCCGTGATGAAGAATTACTCTTAATTCTCCTCATCTCACACTGTGTGTGGAGAGAGAGAGAATAAAGTGAGGGAGGAGAGGAGAGAGAGAGCACTTTGCTTTCCTTGGCTGTAGGAGTCCTATTGTTGCTCGCCCTGCGGGAGCTTTTAGTCCTCAGCTCCAACTTATCGGCTGTCCAACCATGTGGGGTGGGTGGCTGAGAGGGCGCAGGAGCGGGGGGGCAATTGATACAGTAAAATGTCCTGGCTGTGGAGGGCTCTGAGGCTCTTTTTCCTTCAGGGAGGGGGGCTTTGTGTGCACTGAGAGGTCAAAGCTACAGTCGATCGGCCTCCCTCCCTCTACCTCCCTTTTCTTCTCGCCGCTTTCTCCTCCCTCTCCCATCGGATTGATCTATGTTTCACTTCTCGAGCTGTCGTGTGTTCGCTGCAGTTTTTTCTTTATTCGCTGTTGATTAGATTTTTCAATTTTTTTCAACATAACACAAACAATCATGCATCCCCCTCCTCCCCTCCCAGCATATGTAAACAGTACAAATACACAGTAGGTAATTGGAAAGTTCAGAAGACAAAAAGAAAACGAAGGCATGCAGCAATACAGCATGTACACCACATGTCACACAGATGGCATATGGCATAATCAGATCAAAGGCTAAATTGCCATTCTGTTAAGATGAATTCGATAGCAAGAAAGTCTGTTATGCCGCCGACGAGACGTGAACCCCGGTCACACGTGACCGGGTTCCAAGACGCTTATGTTGTTAGACTATAAGTCAGCGCATGAAAATTAGGTTTTGGCTGGAAATACATGTTTTCAAGTGAGAAGTACGAGGCGTCTATAGCTAGAAAAAAGGTAAAATAAATAATTACATTTAGATACAGGGGAGTTTTAGTCCTGTGGGGAACGTCCACACCATTTATTTGGGTCTTTTCATGGGGTTTGATCACAATGAGAAATACATATATATATATATAATATATAATATTACCAGCCTTATTCTCAGGGTGAGTTTATGGTTTAGTCTGGAATTAATGTGAGTCAATGCAAAAAGGTAAAACAGGTTGTGTGTGTGTGTGTGTGTGTGTGTGTGTGTGTGTGTGTGTGTGTGTGTGTGTGTGTGTGTGTGTGTGTGTGTGTGAGCAGCCTGTGTTCATGCCTGTTTGCACTGTATGCACTGTAGGATTAAAGGCTGTGCATTAATATACATTACATGTGTGTGTGTGTGTGTGTGTGTGTGTGTGTGTGTGTGTGTGTGTGTGTGTGTGTGTGTGTGTGTGTGTGCGTGTGCCTGATTAGATGATTATTTCTAGACGAGATAAGTGGGTGAAATAGAGACTAGAGACTCTGTTGACTGTTGTTCAGGTAATCAACACACACACAAAGTCGTGCCACGCCAGGCCAGATTGCATTACCTGTCCCTTTTCATAGACACATAATGAGATCATGGAAACCCTAAACGGATGGAGAGAGGGAGGGAGGGAGGGAGCGAGGGAGAGAGAGAAAATGACAGAGCAATTATGAAAAGTTTTAGCAAGTTATATTTCTGAATCAAAAAGAAAAAAGAGAGAAACAATCACAAGACAAGACAAAAACAGACCCCCAAAAAAGCATATATCCATCGATAATTATGTCATCATTTCTTTCTACTCTGTTGATTTGCTTCACCAGAGAGAAAGTGAGTGATAGGTAGGTAAACAGAAAAATAGAGAGCTGGAGATAAACAGAGAGGGAAATCTGGTTGCCTGTCAGCTCGGTTCAGTGTGTCAATTTGTCCAAACAGAGGAGGCTCAGGTTGCAGTGGAGGACCAGGTAACAGGAGATCTAACAGACCACACCTATGCAACAGGTATTAGCCTTATCCCCCTGCTTCACATGCACACACTTGCAAACGCACTTGATGTTTTATTTTGTATTTGTTCTGGTTGTCTGAAAGTAAAGCAGATCAGTGTTGTCTTCATTGAAATGGACAGATCATTCAATGTAATATAAATAAAAAGGAGTGAATTCTACAGACACTGCAAGATGTATTAGTCATTCTCTCAAAGTACATTTCTTATGAATTATACAAGCTGTAGGGAACATTTTCAACTTCTATCAGGTTTATCTTGACACACACACACAAAAGAAACGGTTTAAATGGAGATGTTATATTAATTTTCAAAGCTTAAACTTTTGGATGCATAGCGAGGGTATAACAATTTAGGTTTTGTGTCTTCCCTTTAACACTGGGGTCTTCATTTTGGATTTCTACAGACATAATCTACATATTTTTGGCATTTGAAGATTGTAAATGAAAACCCTAGTAGTCTGTGTCGTAGTTAGAACTTCAAGTCGTCAGTTGAAGCATCTTTTTATGCCTCTGTGCTGGCGACAGACTCGGCCAGAGCCATTACGTTTTCGGTTTGTCCGTATATTCTCGTGAAGATAATATCTCGGTAACACCTCGAGCAAATTTCTTCAAATTTAGAACAATCGTCCACTTGAAATCAAGGATGAACCGGTCAAAGGTCAATAAACAAGGAAAGAGTGATGTGATGTGGTGGTTGTGGTTAGGGAAAGATTGTGGTCATAGTTAAAAGTAGCCAGCACTCACTATTAATATCAAACGGGTACAAACAGCAGCCTCAAGTGTCAAAGTCATAGACAAAGTCATAGAAAACACTTATATGTGTCGTTCTGGAAGGCAATTACAAAAACAAACACAAATCTCATTTAATTTGGAGGCCTTGTTGGAAGAGCAGCGATGACTATCGCAGCAAAGACCTCCAAAATCCAACAAAGACCTCAGAGCGCCGCCCACACCGTTTGATTGACAGCCGATCTCGTGCCGCAGAAACATCACACCAAAAATAAACCAGGATCTTGAAGATTAATGGTTTCATCTGCCTGCATGTCTTTAATCTCCAGTGTCGTGTGAACCAGGATGCCAAACCTGCCAGACTGCCGCTCTGATGGATTTTGTAACATCAGAGCAGAGGAGACAAGGTGGCTTCCTGGACACATTCCTTCTGCTGCCTCCACGCTTCATTATGCAGCTTATTCTCATCATATTGCCCTCGGTTAACATGCTGATGCAACAGTAGGCAAGCTCCCTCCTTTACTCTACCTCCTCTTCCTTCTTTCATCCTACTCTTTCCTCTTTTCCCTCCTTCTTTTTGCTGCCCTCGTCTTCTCCCGTTCCCTCCTTCATCCTCCCCTTCCTCCGTCTCTCCTCTCTCGACCACACTGTTCATTTATCTCTTTACTTTCCTGTCACATTTTCTCCTTCATCCTTTCACGATCCTTCTGTCTTTGCCGCTTCCTTTTCGTCCCTGCAAATCAATTCCTTGCTCCTTTTCCTTTTATTCAGTCCTCTCTCTTTTCATTTTTTCAGTCTTTTCCTGTTCGGTTATTTCTTTCGTAATAGACTTTGCCTCATCTTTTCTTCCTTCCTTTCTTCATTTATTCCTCTCTTTTCCAGTCTTTCCTTAATTTCTTTTCATCACTTTTCCTCCGTGCTTTCCTCCTTTTTTCCTTCCTTCTTTCATTGATTGCTTGCTTTCTTTTTTCCAGTTTTTTCATCATTTCTTTTTCATCACTTTTCCCACCTTCTCTTACTCTTTCTTGCTCCTTTAATTCTTCCTCTCTCTATCCCTTCCTCTCTCTCTCTTTCTCCATACTTTTTCTTTCTGTTATGGAATGTGTGATGAGCCTCCAGCTAATCCCATCCCTAAAGCACCTTAGCAACGCTCGCTAAGGGAATTTGGAGGGAGCTACGAAAAAAAAAAGAAGATACACACACACACACACGCTCATATACACATGCACAAAGCCCAGCGAACAGCCCCCTATTGGCAGCAAGTGGATTCAGGGATGCACTAATACATCTTCAAATGTGCTTTTTAAAGCGTTTGGAAAGGCTCTGTCGTTGGGCGATAACTCCCCACCGGTTAAAGGATGGATGCTCCTGTTGTGTTTCAGCACCGCTCTACCCTCCCTCTGTTTTTTCTCATCCTTCCACATCCCTCGCGATCGCTCCCTCCTTCCCTTTCTCCCCTCTCCCGACCAAGTTGTCTACTTAAAAAAAACAAAACAGAGAAAGTTTTGTCCAAACAACGTCTGCATTGTGTTGACTTTCCTCCGGGGATGTTTGACATGAGTGTGCGAGCCGGGTTTCATCCGCTACGTCTGCTCCGTGGCTCAGAGGGTAGATTCTTTATTTATTATTTATATATAAGTCACACTGGCATTTAAAAAGTGGTCCTTTAACAGCATAACTGATCAAATACTAAGGATTTTTGATTAATTCATATTTTTAATTAACAATGTGTCAAATTACTGTAGTTTACGTGTGATTTGACAGGTGTCACTCGTTGTGACAAGCCCACAGAAATTATAATTACTCTCCTCCAGTCTACCGCTGACCTTACCTCACACACATAAGTACCTTTAGATGCCCTGATATACTCCAACAGGGATGCGGACAGCAGACATGTATGTGTTTTTACTACATTGTGTGTCTGCATTCGTAGTTCGCATGTACCTCATGGCAACAATTACACTATGAGTCACTCAGCCTCTCGCAGCTATGTGGACAGGACAGAGGTGAAGGAGAAGAAAAACTGTGATTGAAAGAGACATTATTAATTTAACTGAGTAATTCAGCTTTTGTTACTGAATTTATGATAAAATGGTTCGATTTAATGAGAAAAATGAAGTTGGTCACATTTAGAAGTTCCCTCAATACATTGACGCAGAGGTCAGATAAGGTTTACACATTATACTGGAATGACAAGTCTTTTATTCATTGTCTTTACCCGCCATGGGGCACAGAGGCATATCCCAGCATGCACTGCAGACAACCCGGTTATTACCTTTTGATGATTTAAGTTTTTACATTCTGAATTTAGTGTTATGTATATTCCACTTCCAGCAAAGACACCAGGTTAAAAAGTACAAATATGTTACATTCGAATTTGGACTAATCACAGTAAACAGATTACGCTTTATAGGTGATGAGATTAGTGTGTGTGTGTGTGTGTGTGTGTGTGTGTGTGTGTGTGTGTGTGTGTGTGTGTGTGTGTGTGTGTGTGTGTGTGTGTGTGTGTGCACTCATATTCTGAGGCTATAATGAGAATCTGTAAATACCTCAGACTGAATCCCTCTCCATGTTTAATCTGAGTCCACAACTACTGGCTGCCAACACAGATCATCCTCCTGTACACACACACACACACACACACACACACACACACACACACACACACACACACACACACACACACACGCACACACTTATACATAGACACACATCTACATGCACACACCAAACACATGGATCACACGGATATCATTCAATATGCAACATTTGCAAGTGACACAAAACAGGAAACGTATGAAACCATATATTCCGACAGATCCTTCTCATTCAAACACACACACACACACACACACACACACACACACACACACACACACACACACACACACACACACACACACACACACACACACACACACACACCACACTAAGGCCTATGGAAGTGGATCAGGGAGGTGGGTGTGTGTAGGAATCTTCAGCCAGGCTATCGCTAACAAGCATGCTCCTCTCTCTCTCTCCTTTATACAGCAAATCCCTCTACTCCACGCCGGAGATTAGCATATTGTTTAACCCAAACGCATGCACACACACACACACACACACACACACACACACACACACACACACGCTCATGCTCTACTAAACGAACACTTCGCCTAAAGCTACCATGGCCCAATTGAAAAGCTGGAGTCACTATGGTCACTGATGGTAAATATTTACTCAGAAAATGATCTATTAAAAACAAAAAATGCAAAAAAGATAATACACCCTATTTGTTAAATGCCTAATCAGAAAAAAATACTGGAACTCAAATTCAAAAGCATTTCTATGGCAAATAGATGTATTCATCCTTTTCCTAAACTGCAATATCTGTATTTTTACTGAATTGAAATGATTAGCAGACTCTAACAGTCCGTCACGTTAGTCAAATCCATTGTATTACTCATACATGGCTTTTTAAAGTAAACAGGAAACATAAAGCGGCTAACAAACAGCGTTGGATGACGCATGGTTACGTTACAATAACAGCAGCGGTGCAGAATTACTTTTCACGAGAAGAAAAACAAAGAAGAAAAAAATGTAGAAAATCTATTTTAAGTGTCTCCTGCTAACAAAAACACCCTCCATGTGTTGATAATCCTAACATGTCATGCTTTGGCGGACAAAAAGAAGACAGGACACAGGGAAGTCTTGCTGCTGTTGCCGTCTTGACACAGCTCTCCGGGATGCTTTCACTCTGAAGTGTTCGTACGTAGCAGTTGTTCTGCTGTGATAGGCCATTTTTGCAGAGTTTACAGAGCGCCACATGGTCGGGTCTCCGTCGAAAGTTCTTCCACACTTTAGAGGATCATGGGCGAGTTGTATTTAGCCGCAGCTTGCTCTCCAGGGCAATGCATGCTTTGACCGTTCACAGCCATACTTCTTGTGACGCACGCTATGCAGATCGACTTATTTTTGTAAAAATGATGATGTCGACGAATCGTCCCAACCCTAGCTGGTTTACAACCTGTCTGATGGTGCTGGAGAGAAATTGCTGTGTTTCCACATTATCTGAATCTGCAAAGTAATTTAAGTCTTTAATGAAGTGTGGGGAAAAAGTCTACTACTACTTGACTGAACGGCCTTCTGAACTATACCAGTAGGTGTAGCAGGCTTCTTCCGACCCATATCGATGAGATATAACCACTGATAATGCCCATTCAATCGGCTGATAACATTTGAAGAGGGGGACAATTTTTGCTCTGAAATAGCTTTTTCAACCAAGAATATGTTTGCATTGGGTGTGTGTGTTAAAAAACTCACACACACACACCTACACACACATGCACGCACACACACACACACACACACGCACAGGTCTCCCCATGTCAAACACCACTAAATAATTATGCCACCGTTGCCGATGATTGGCACTAATGACCAGTGTTTTTGGCGGCCAGAGTGGTGGGAGGTTGGAGAGACGTGAACCAGATCTCACCTGCAATCTGCAAATGACAGAGTTCCTTTCCGCAGAGGTGAAAGAGAGAGAGCGGTTCATTGGCCTCTGGGCTGGCAGGAGACCTTTTAACTCCAGTGATTACCTGACCCTGAGCTACAGTTGTAATCATGTTAGTCTTTCTTGTTCTCCTCCATTTCTTCCTCTTTTCTCTTCCACTCTTTTCTTTCTTTCTTCTCTGAAGTGCCTTAACCCTCCAGAAAAAGCGCCGTGGGGTTTGAGGTAATTGGCTTGAGGAGACCTCACTTTTGCTCCTGCATTTATAATTGGTTTAAAAGTAGAAACACCGAGGCTTTTCTTGCGTTCCATTGTCCAGCGTCAGCTCCCTTTGCTATACGAACACTTGCAGCTACATTTATGACGAGAGGTCGAAGCTTTGCCGTTTGTTTTGGAAGACGCCGTTTATAGGTTTTAATGATATACTTGTAAATACTCCAGGTGTTCACTATAGTGTTCTTCCTGTCAGGGTATTTAGAACAGCAGGGGAAATGAAAGCTCTCTCCTGTGCTTGATTTTGTATTGTATTGTTTGCGAGTCTTTAAAAAAGTCTTTAAAAAAGTTAGGGAAAACGTAAATGAAAATTAGTATTATTCAAACATAGTTTAAAGGTAGTACACTGTAAAAACTGGGATTTGCATTAATTAATATCTCCTAAATAAATAATAGTAACTTTTACATAATAAAAAAGACTATGTACTGTTTTTAATTACATTGAGCTGAATTCAAGAAATGTTGTTTAATTATTAATTACATTTTACTTAATTTTGTGTGAATAAAATCAGCTTTGAATCACTGAGTAGACTTTAATTAAATTTCATCAGTAAAGTCAAAGATGCAGAAAATCAATGAATTTGACTTATTTGGAGGTCTTTGTTTTTAATCAACTTCCACTTCCGCCTCACGCATTCTGCGCCACATGGACATCTTCTGCAACGTGTTGAAGGGGCTGCCATTTTCCCAAAGGTAAGACCTGTTTAATTATTGTTAGTTAACGAACAAATTATAACCAAGTTGTTGCAGCAGTTGAACATTGTTTTGCGCTACTGAAAAGTTAACAAACATGTAAACTTTACTGTGCTGTAACTTTATTTAGCTAACTTAGGTTAAGTCTTAAATAAGCTAACGTTAGTGTTTGTTTTTCGGTCTACGTTGTCTTTGAGCCGTTAAAACATGGCAAGGACTGAAAATGCCACAATTTCATGGCTTTCCTCATTTATAATGTTATCCCTAATATGTTATGCCTTTTTGAGATACCAGCACAGACCGAGTTTCGTGGTTTCCACCCCTCCCCCACCGTAACAAGCTAACCTAACTAGCTAGCGAAAATGCAGCAGAACTTAGAGTTAGAGCGCATTAAGGTTAATGCAATTGTAGGAACACACATTCTTGCTCCCAAATGTTATTAATAAGGCATACAAGTTATATTAATATCACTGCATTTTGTTTTGTCAAGTAATGTTAACCTAACATGCTGTTAATTAAAAGCAGTCGGGATAGACCATGCAGTTAATGGTAAGGTACGTTTCTGGAGAATAGTCAGTGAAACAAATTAACAAAGAGTGCAGTTTCCTCTTTCTTTCTTTTTTTTTAACCTGATGTTATATTCAGCTCCAGGCTGTTACTGTGTTTTGTGCACGCTCTGGCAGGTGTGCTGACTATCCCAAGTTCACCGTTGCAGTCTCCATTCATGGTACTGAGAGGCCGCAGCAGGAGATTCAGATCGCCATGTTTCTGTTTTCTCTATCAGTATAGTTTCAATGAGTGGTCTCCGCTCGTGCTGATAGTTGACGTTACACCGAGCTGCCTTTGTACATATTATGTTACAATGCTAGAGTTGTTATACTTCGTCTGCTTAGTCTCACAATACAGTTAAATGTAGAGGCCATTCTGCCAGCAGTGTGTATCTGCTGAACAGAGTAAATCACTTTGTATAAAGTATGAATCTAATAGGTCTTTTTTCCAACAATCAACAATCTTTAACTGAAATTCATCAACAGGTATGTACCATACTTCAATACACAATATGCTGTGATACCAAATTCCACACACAGTATATGTTGTCTAAATGTGTGTACACTGTTTGTTACAGATCCAAGATGAGTTTCACACGATCACAACGGTGCACCTCGAGACAAAGTTCATGTCCATGCTGGATGAATACACTCCCAGTCTTCTGAACCTCTTCCACTCCAAGGGCGGAACCATGGGGCTGAGGTTGAAGGCTATCCTTCTCAAGGTGTCATTCATTGAGTATTATGTTTGCAAATATTTCATTTTAGAGATTTTATGATCAAAAAGTTGGAATATCAGTTGATTATTACTTAAATCTACAAGAGGCAATGTTTACCTTTGATTTTCTCTCAAAAAAAGTTTGATCTAACTGCATACATTTTAGTTTCTATACACTCAGTTGCCACTTTATTAAGTACATCATTATTCAAATGTAAAATGTTCAAAGTCATTCATAATAACTAACTACCAAGTGGTGATTACTGATTCTTTTTTATATTGGTGATTGGACACCAAAACCCTCAACTTGCAATTGATATGTGATTATAAGCACATACATTTATTTTATGTTTTACATTGAATGACCTTATCGTACAACTGGAAATGGAATAACAGCTAGTCTGCCTCTGTCCTAACAAAATATGCCGACAAGATCACCACACAGAGCTCACTGACTAACATGGTATGCCTTGATCATACAAAAAGCAAGTTTTGTGGGAGTTTATGTGATTGACTTCCTGGAGTCACAGCTGGTTCTATCGAATTAATGACAGGAAGTGTTTCATTGTGCTGGACTTGGGTTTTTAACAGTAATAAAAGTCAACTAGTTTTAGATCAGTGGATGATCTTTACTCATAATGTTTATTTTTTTCATTTTAGGCTCCAAGCAACCCAAGCATCCACATCACCAGAGATGCCGTCATTCGGTGTTTGATGGCGTACTTTAGGGAATCCACTGATCACCTGATCACTGATCACTGAGTATGATGTAAGTTGAAGTACATGTTCAATTATTAAGAAAGTGATCTCTTTCTCATCTCTTCTACCTTATATGTATTGGGATTTTTTTTTTATGTACAGATATTAGAAATGTGACTCAGTTCAGATCATTATCTCTCGCCCTTGAAATGTTTTGATTTGTTGGTGAACTGATTGTACACTTTTTAACGAAACCCTTTTGCAAAACATCTCTGAAATTTCATTATGTGCAACAGTTATTACAGCTACAGGTTTTATTGTCCAAAGGGTTGGAAGCAATTTGGTAGATGTTCAATTAGGACCTTATCTTTTGGCTGTACAATCAGTAATACACAATCTTCTTGCTATTTCAGGATGCTGATGACACAGGACATTGCCATGCAAAAGATGAAAATCTATACGGCGGAGGGTCCAGACGATGTCGGTATCGTTTCAGAAGGAATACAAGTTCTGACTGCTCTGGATAACATTCCGAGGGCTTGCTGCTGGTTGGGTTGGCGTATGCAGTCAACCTTACCTATCCCAAGGAGCTCCGATACACATTCCAGGTATCCAGAAACTCCTTCTGGAGCTGGACTGTGCAAAGCTGTCACCGAAAGTAAACAGCCTCAAGAACAAACTGCTTACTTAATAGAATGGACCCTTGCAAAAACATTGTTATGTCACTGTTTGAACTCTCATCTGTGGTTAAGTTCAACTCGTTCAATGCTTGAGTTTATTATTTTTTGAAGGATCCCAGTGAGAAGTGCCTCTTCAACTGAGTTTTAGTGCTGCAGGTGGTTGTTCAATATATAAACCATCCTCATTTAAGGAGACTGCCATGGTATCACTGCCATGGCACAAGCAGCTGTTTGTGTATAGTGTTTCAACTGTCTACACTAGGATTGCAAATTGTGTGTTTTTATTGAGGAATTTGCACATGAAGAATTTTAGTTAAATGTAACAAATTTGCACAAATAAATGTTTACCTGCAGTACTTTGTATGTATGATGATCTGTTGGCTTAACTTAAGTTTACTGTGACACCAAGATGGCATAGTGAATTAGACATGGAAAAATTATGGCAACAAAGTGACAAATAATATTATTGAATAGATTGAATGTAATATATTTAATGTCATTCAGTAAATCCAACTCAATTTCACCCAGATAATTAATATATATGACTCAATTTCACCCAAATATTCAGTAAATGTAGATCAGTTTCACCCAAATATTCAATAAATGTAAATCAATTTTACCCAAATATTCAGTAAATATAAATCAATTTCACCCAAATATTCAATAAATGTAAATTACTTTTGATGATATTCTTAGTAAACATAAATCATTTTCCTTGTAAAATTGATTTGTATTTACTAAATATCTTTGGTCTATACAACTCATAATTTGGCGCTCTATTACTAAATCCAACACATTTGAATAATGTTTAGATTTAATTAATCTATTCAATCATTTTTATTAATTATATTAATTGTCACTTTGTTGCCATAATTTTATTAAGTTACCATTGGTCACATTTTTTAGGGTGTAGTGAATAGGCCATAAGAACATGGAATAGTATAATAATTACCTTCTGATATACTAAAACTTGTTCATTTCAGCCCCTGGACAGCGCCAGTAAATTATGTTTACAGTATGTTGTATACCAGTAATATTTTCAAAGATGATTTACATTTTTTTACCAATACATACAATCAACATACCAAAGGGGAAGTGCTAAGAAAACCCAGTCCTGTGATTGCTATATCGACTTTGCAGGCAGCAATAAAATGTACTAATAGTGCTGTTACATACAAATGTGTATGTTTAAATGCTGTTGGCTAATTTAATCTGTAAGAATCCATCACATTTGATATGCAGTTAATCAGTTTTGTTAGTAAAATCTCCATCTACAAAATGTCTCATAAATACATGTAACAGTAGTAGCAGTATAGTACAAGTACCTACAATTGTACATAAGTACGCTACTTAAGTAAATGTATTTAGTTATTTCCCATTACTGTCTGTCTAGTTTGTAGAGAGATTATTATACCAAATATTCCAGTAAATACTCTACTGATCAGTGTGGTTTTATTCAGCAACGCTTCAGAAAACAAAGCTTTAATCTCTGGAAGTGATTACCAATTATCACCAACCCAAAGCTTAGAAAACAAACAAGCAGGGAAACCTTTCTTGTAAAACCCTTTACATGCAGGGAAATGGTGCAGACGAGCAAACTTAAAGGGGGAAAATCAACATTGAACACGCAGCCAGTGAGGAAAAAAAGAACATAATCTGAAGTAAAATGCCTTGAAATGAAGCACAAACCGTCTCCTCGCGGCTCCCAGTTGCACTGAGGATCCTTACTGGTGGGCGGGGCTCCCCAGTGCCTGTCTGAGCAGACGGTGTGTGATGATTATAGGCCCCTGGGGAGATCCAGGGGGTACTCCCTAATTGATTGTCTTGAAAGGCCCTAATTGAATTAAGCAGCATGGTGGAACGACACACCACGCTGTCCGTTTGATCCCGGGAAACCTCAAGGCAGCGGCTGCGGCGTACAGTCTACACAGAGATTCATGTGGAAAGTTTTTACATCAGCTGCAACTAATGCAGAACTAAATCATCGTGACTTGGAGACGGTGGTTGTGCAAAAACATGGGCAGGTTACTGCTTGCAGACTGAAGGACATCATGCATGACAAATGTCTGAGTGGTTCAAAACTAGAGCGGTCGAGGACGTATGACAGTGAAAATATTACACAATGCAAAGCTTTGCTGGGGAAAGATCATCTGCACTTCAAGTAAAGCGCCTGATCGGTCTTTCAGTGATCCATAATGAACTGTATGTCCGACGGCACAACTATTGTATCATCATCTTCCTGTTTTTGTACCCGCTTGTCTTCACATTGTTGCTCTGAAAGAATGAATTTCTTTACCCAATCAATACTGTCTATGGAGAGACTTGACAACATATTTTACCTTGACCTTGGCGATGGTTTGCTTGGAATAAACTGAAGATAAACTGGTTTGTTCGGAAACAGCAAAGGCTAAATAGACTAGAAATTATTTCAGAAAAAAATATATAGTGAAACCACAAAATTTAAATCCAGTTTTCCGTACTCAACTGATATATTCACTCCAAATTACAGTCGCCTAGTGCTCAATGAAAAGTAACCCTACGCACATTATTATACGATTTATAAATAGATTCCCAGTCAATTTTGCTCAATGTTCCCTTAATGCCAAACAAAAGATGATTACATTTGTATAAAAAGTTTCTTTCTACTTTTGTTCTCTGTAATTGCCCTTTATTCCTTTATGTATCAATGTTCCTCCAATACTTTTTAACACTCTCTTTGTAAACTTATAACATTTCATCTTTGAAAGTTTTTGAAATGGAGATAGTCAGAAAAGCTCTTTGGTTTGTTTTCCCTTTTGAATTTTTTTTGCAATATTAACAGTGGCTGAGCTAGAGAGGAAAAGCAGCAGCGCAGTGATGGAGAGAGTCAGACAGAGCAGCGCGGCTCCCTCAGCACCATTAGGTCTGCTTTTGGAGAGAGGGAAGGGGAGGAGGGGGCCCTCGGATTAAGAGGCTGAAAAATGGTTAAAACGTGTCAACGTGTAATTGCACGATAAGGCCCCCTCGCGAGGAATCCGTTGGCCCCGTTGCTATTTTCTATGGCGTCCCGGCTAATCTCCTCGCGCCACATTCGGTCCTCTGCAATCGGTCCCCCGTAATCTCCCATGACAGAACCGGGTCCAACGTCGGAGGTGAGGGTTTTTATAGGAGGAGAGGGAGGGAAATATGCGAAGGCGTGATAAACTGATGCCGATTAGCCACGTTTAGGACACCGGGAGCACGCGGGATGGGGAGGGGGCTGCACAGGGTTATGGAGCGGGAAGTGCCAGAGCAGCGGTGTCCGAGTTGGTGCCAAGCAGAATATGAGGAGAGGATGGAAACTTGCAGACACGTGGCTGTGGATGGCTCAAGCCTCAGTGACTGGGCCTTTATGGGAGCATTCCGGGGATTCTGGGTAAAAGTGAACCAGGCAGGCAACTTGATTTGTGACGGTTGAATCCCAAATATGTTATAGCCAACACTGACTTTTGCCTCAAAGTGGTGTCGATATTCATCATTTGTCTATATTTCTTCTTAGCTTCAGCGAGGCCTCGTGTAAGGTGATGATTTGATTCATCACACTTCTCAGATTATAATATCTTTTCATGGATTTGATATTGAGTGTATTTGGAGGAAACATCTATTGACATACCTTAAGGTTTGGTGAATTGATGCTCCTCACATTTTTGTGACAAAATCCGTCC
Organism: Myoxocephalus aenaeus; assembly: GCA_038501785.1. Classification (NCBI taxonomy): domain Eukaryota; kingdom Metazoa; phylum Chordata; class Actinopteri; order Perciformes; family Cottidae; genus Myoxocephalus; species Myoxocephalus aenaeus. The sequence continues at coordinate 3,520,979 of JBAMJR010000047.1, read as the reverse complement.
TTGATCTTCCATCTTGGTATCATCATAGAGAAGTATTTAGAGGCAATAATTCTATCTTAATCACACTTTATCTTATAATGAGATATAATTAAATGGTCAAATAACTTTATATTCATATTCATTTTCCTCTTTGCTCACTTTTTCAAAACGTCACTCAACAAACTCAAGTATATGAATTATCAAAAAAGCTTAAAAACGAAGCGAGATCTGTTGGCATCTCTGCTTCTTTGACACAAACTTTGTCTCACTTTTAGGTTACATTTAATATGTTCTGACATGATAACAGTCTGAACACCAACTATTGTACAGCCTTTAAATTGTGTCGTACATCAGTTAATGAAGTATTGATCACTGTAAATGTGGAGTTCATGTATGGTAATACTGACTTGCCCTTTAAATGATCCCTGGCAAGTTGTCATCAGTCATTCTGTTGTAAATTTCAAGTGAAAAGGTGAAAAACATACTTTGATATAACCCTAACCTCATATTTATACAAGCTTATTAGTTTTTATTTTATTTCTAGGATATATTTGTATTTATTTAGATAATTAAGTTATGAAACAAATTCAATTCCCTCACATATCAATCCAAATTTAAAGAGCAAGCAATATAGCAATCTGAATGTAACTAAAATAAGTCCCATAGGGATCATTCAGGACTACTAAATACCTTCAGTTTATACAGCTGACATCCTTGGAAACAGCTTTATTATATGTGATTTGCATCCATGTTGCCCTCTTGTTTTTAAGTCCAGACCCGAGTGGGAATTACTCCGATAAAACCTGGGGTGTTGTTTGCGGGGCTTTTTGTTTGGGGTGACCCCCGGCTGCCCCGGCTTACACCGCGACTAATCCCCATTCTCCCACAACACAAAAACCTGCTCTCCTCACCTCCTCCTTTCCTGCTCTCCGCTCATTCATTCATCCCTCCCTCTCCATCCTACCCCGGGGCCTCCGGTGATTCAGCCATCACATTTAAAGAAGGAAATAATGTAACAACCAGGAGAATTGCACACACACACACACACACACACACACACACACACACACACACACACACACACACACACACACACGCACACACACACACACGCACACACATGCAGGCGTTTGATGCTGGGGGGTAAGCCTGGAGGACTGGAGGACCCAGGTGGAGGCGGGGTTGAAGTGGGCCCAATTGAGGCCGGCTGAAGAATTAGGAGTTCATTGACGAGCGGATACTCTTGTTTTCAGATTTACTTTTGTTTGAGATCCAGATTACTGAGGTCATGACCCTGAGCAGGTAAAACAAAGAAAAGAGAAACTTTGCTTTGCTTAGCCCACGTTTTACTAAAAGCAATAACAAGTTCAGCATGTGTAAGTGAGTCTCAAGTCAATTTCAGACGATGCATGATCAAGTTTATAAAGAATCGTGCCAGAATTTGAGTAAAAATACTCAATTTAATTGGGAATACATTGGGATTTAGCTTTCAAAAAATATCCTCCCTGTGTTTTCACAACATAATGCAAGAAGCAGAGAGAAAAGTTATTAATTCATGAAGATGGAATACATCCCTGAAATCAGTTGTGTTTGTGCGATGTATGTTCAGTCAGTGCTCAATAATAAACATGAAAATGTAGTTTTAAAGCATGACAGTCATCAGAAATGTGGCCCATGTTAAAATTATAGGCAAAGGGAAATGAAGGATGTTATTATATAATAAATATGTTGTCCATTACTCTCCCTGAGGAGAAAATACTCAACCAACAAGTGTTTAGTTTAACCACTGAGTTCCAGGATGTCGGGCAATGAATCCTACATTTTATATATATATATATATATATATATATATATATATATATATATATATATATATATATATATATATATATATAGTATATTGTGGGCATAATATATATGAAGAATCATTTCATAATTACAGATAGCATGAAATCTGAGGCTGAAGACTAAATAACATATTTTCATATTATATCCTTCAATATAAAGACCATCTATGCTCACAAATCTCCCATCAACTTAATATGACACATTATGATGTCTAATATTAATTTATATTGATAAAATACACATCATCAAGATTCATGCCAGATAAAAAGAGGATAATTAGAAGATCTAACATATTTATTTTTCTATTATCAAAGCAACAATGTTTTTAAATTATTTTTAATTCTAGGAGAAATAATCAATTAAGGGCCCGACTGAAAAATAATCTATGCAAGGACATCACCGAGAAAATATGGCTGCTGTTATGTTGTAATTATTCTTTTAATGTTGTGATTTACATTTTGAGCAGATTTGAACTTTGCCACGACGTCATTAAACCCGTGTTCATACAACGATACAATGAGCTCATTTTACAATATGTTTAAGAATTGGAATAAATGTGAATAAACATGTAATATTGGAGAAACAGTTTCCATGAGCCGTTTTAAATCCCCTGCAAAAATAAATAACCCACCAACAAAACTAACACTTCACGAAAATGCGTTAAACTCAACCCGAAAATTAAGCTTGATATTTTGTAAATTATGTACAATTGCATAAAAATGTTTTCAGTAGGCCTATTTATTCACAATTTACAAGATTTTACAACAACAAAACAAATTCAAATTACACCGACTGACTCACATGTTTACAAGCATTAAAACTGGAAATCAATTTAAATTGCAGCCTAGAAACTTTTTTTTTTTTTTTTTAAACACATCTTCCACACCGCCCTCCATTTATTATACGGTTCCCTCTTTAAACAGGTTTTCAGGATCCCTCAAACACACAGCTGGTGCCTTTAATTCCACAGAAAATTCGGAGAAAAAGAAAAAATAACCTTCAAATTGCACCAGCCTTCACGGATTATAATTTAAATCGTGTCAAAACTTGGCATGCTCTGTTCCAGAGAGCAAAAAAGTAAATTAGATGCGCTTTCCTTTAACTCGGACAGACAAAAATCCATCACTGAAAGAAAATAAAAATAACAATACAAAAGTTTGTTCAAAGTGATTGCATTTTTTATGGCTATAACCGCCTATAATTTACAATTCATCAGCAGCCTGCGTCCACATCTAGGTTTTTAAATATTTGGTTGTGGTTTGTAGTGCTTTATAGTACATTTAGAGATTTAAATATGAGTCAGAGGAACCGTCCCGTTTACCGGAGTGGAGCCGCTGCTATGGTAGTGCTGCGGGTGGAGCACGTGCAGTCTGCTGTGGACGTCCCCCGCCACCTCGCCGGTCGGCAGGTACATGCTGATCATGTCCCGCAGGTCCCCCGTGGGGCACGGTGGGCCGCGCGCCGTGGAAACCGGGGGGCTCACGCTAGGCTCCGATTTCACGAGGGACCCCAAAGTCCCTCCGAGCGTCCCGGACACCGGGGAGACACCAGAGCTTTGGTGCTGGTGAGTGTAGCCGGTGATCCCGCCGTAGCCCGGCGGAGACGCGCTCATGTAGCTCTGAGAGTTCGAGATGGGGCTGTAAGATAACGCGCTCATGTCGTACCTGTGCACGGGCTGCGGGTTGTGCGGGTGGTGGTGCGGGTGGTGGTGCGGGGTGCGCTCCGGAGCCCGGGTGTTGCGTGTACGCCAGCTGCGCCTCCTGCATCATCGCGTGAGCCGCAGCCGCCGCAGCCGCCACCTGGCCCGAGTACGTGCCGTTGCCCCAGCCGTTCACGTGCGTGGCGTAGCCCGCATTGGCCCCCGCGTGGCCCCCGCCGGGACTCTCCAGCCTCTGCCCTCCGCCCATCCCGAGACCCACAGGTGAGCCGAGGAGCCCGCCGGCCAGCGAGTACTTGTCCTTCTTCAGCAGCGTCTTGGTCTTCCTCCGCGGCCGGTACTTGTAGTCCGGGTGCTCCTTCATGTGCATGGCCCGCAGCCGCTTGGCCTCGTCGATGAACGGCCTCTTCTCCGCCTCGGTCATCACCTTCCACTCGGCGCCCAGCCGCTTGCTGATCTCGGAGTTGTGCATCTTGGGGTTCTCCTGTGCCATTTTCCTCCGCTGGCCCCGGGACCACACCATGAAGGCGTTCATGGGTCTCTTGATGCGGTCCTGGGGGACTTTCCCGCCGGGCCCCCCCGCCGACTCCTCCCGCGTGCCCCCCCGGGTTAGACGGGTTGGTCTGGGGCACCACGGGGGAATGCAGGTCCGTCTCCATCATGATGCTGTACATTCACCTGGTCTTATAGGACAACACTGCTCAGTCAAACACACAGACACATTAAGTCTGGCGAAACCTCCGATAACGAGTTAAAAGAACCGGAGAGAGATGGGAAGCTGCTGGAGTCTCAGGATGAAATCCACTCAGTAGGTAAAACTTGTTCCGCGCTTTCCTCTTTTTCTTCTTCTTCTTCTCCCTCCTGTCATCCGCGAGCGCCCCGAAGAATAGAAACCGGGTGTTTGAGCTTTACTTTGGTTGAAGCTGGACTGGGAAAAGTTACCGGAGCGTGCTCGGGCCGCGCGCTCTGACAGCAGCTAAATGAGCGCGAGGCGGCCAATGGAGAGGCTCCAGTGGAGACGTGATTTGCATGCAGGGGCTCGAGGTTCTGGTGACGTCGGAGCGCGAGACCGAAAAAATTACTCCCTCTGTCATCTGTTTTGTGTGCGTGTAGCTGGTGCGTGTGTGTGTTGTGTGCGTGTGGCTAAAAACACACAGTTTAATTCCCATAATCTTCAGATACATCCTAGCGTTTAAAAAAAATACATTTTTACTTAGTAAAAAATGTTTTTAAATACAATGTTTCAACAAATATAACTTGATAATGATAATAACGGAATTAGCTATGAAGCAACAGTAAAACAATTAACATTTAGATGAAAATAAAGATAAAATCAATGTGCAACCATTTCATTAAATATATATATTTTTTTCAGCCGTGATGATAACCTCTGTGTAAAAACTTAAAAACACTGTAGCAGCTTATTTGTGTGTCCTTCAAAATCAGAAATTGTTTGTATGATTTTTAGATTACATTTTTAGTTCTTTTATAAACCGTTCAACATGTCTATATCTTTTAATTTTCCTCTGGTTTTTGCCAAACTATAAGGGCCACGCCGCCTCCTATTCAGAGCCACAGGTGCTTTTCTGTTGTGCCCGTTGCTAGGAAACAGGTGACTGACGCCCGGAACACGTGCCATTCAAAGCACCCCTTTTGTTTGTTTCACCAAAGCTGCAGGAGAGCACGAGGGAAAGAGGGAGGGATGTCACCCCTTAGAAAAAGAAGAAAAAAAACTACTGTAATCCTCTAATAAATGTCAAAGACATATATATTTTGAATGATAGCGTTTTAGTAAACTAATGAAATATGTTGTGTCCGTCATGCAGCTGCAGCTGCAGGCCGGCTGCAGGAGGCCGGGTTGCTTACATGCTCCTTTTCCTAAAATAGGGATCAAGACACTTCTGCCAAGCAGTTTCCTGAGAGATAGCCTTTGATTTCATTGAGTCTGTAAAGGAGAGACTGCTCTTTTCTAACAAACAAACCCGTTAACGTTATTAAATTGGAAATTACAAAATACAACATAGTACTATTACAGTTTTGACTACTGACGATAATACACATAGAACATATTATGCTTGATGTCCAATGAATATTTTCTCAATTGTTTTATCGATAAACTGTTAACACTTAGAAATACCAACATTTCAGTCACTTAATTGTTCAGTACAAAATGCAAATATATTCATTTGACTATCACACAAGACAAAGAAACACAGACAATCCTAACATTTGAGTATCTGAACGCATGCAGTGAATGTTTAAGAAATGAATTAATCACCCAAATAGTTGCTGATTAATATTTCTGTCAGCCCACCAATCAGTGCAGCTCTACATTTTACATGAGTTAGTAGAAATGTGTTAATTTCCGTGCATTTCTGGCTCCATTCTGGCACTCTGGAGCCTCCGAACGCATTGAAAAGGGAAGGAATAGATTGATATTTCATTTAACGTTGCAATTTGTGGTTTGGTATTCGGGTCTCCTCCTGCTTCACTGGCTTCCCGTCATGTGGAGGATCTTTTCAGCCCTCTGGGATTATGCTCCCAAGTGGCATCTGTCAGGTGCTGCCCGCCTCTCAGCGAGCTGATAAACTCTACTGGCACGCTGGCAGGGCTGGATTTTCCTCTCGCTCCCTTGTACCAGTTGGCTATAGTGCTGCTAAGTGGCTTGTATGATCTGTTTTACGCACACTGTGACAATCTGCTCTCTTTCTGCCTCTTTGCATCCAGCACTGAAACACATGGACGCACAGAGACTAGCACATTGTATCTTTGAAACGCAGAATACATCCCAGCGTGACGGATCCAGAAGGCGGAAATCAAATGACAGAAATGTTTCACATTGACCAAAATTATACTATCTTGTGAGAGATCCCACTTTGCTTTATTTCCTAATGTAGCGTCTTTTCATCCATTGAGTTCATGTGCAGGGACTTTGTCGTGGCGTAATGAAAGATTGCATATCAAATAACACAAATTATGAAGGCCATAATGCAGTCAAATAATAATACATGAGAAGTGTTCTGATTTTAATTCTAGTAATGACACATTCAAGAAACAGCGGTCTCTCCTGGATTCAATCAAAGGGATTTATTCATCCCTTTTTGCAGACACACATAATGTCAAAGTAAACATGAAATGTAATGTAAACAAACACTGTGTTGTCAGTGGTATGGAAGGAAGGGTTGCTAAGCTTAGATGTTGTTTAAGGTGCTGCAGCTAATTGGCTCTTAGTGTTTGTTTGGACTCTCGTTCTTCAAGCTAATGCACAGGACAAGACGAGTGTTCTTGTGCGTTGGATAAGGAGGAGGCTTGAGCAGGAAACGCTGATGGATCAACAAAGAACACAGGACATGTGATTTAATCAGGATATTTTCACGTTCAGGGTCTGTACAGATGGATGGTGAGTGGAAACGATGACACACTCTCGATCAATGAAAGTTTTCAAAAACACTGTGGCGCTCGGGTAGATTTCTTCTTTCCATAGTTTCCTAAAAGAAGCTTGTGAAGCAGAGATCTCCATATCTGCAACAAACAATAGTTTTAATAAACCAGATTCCAACATTTCATAGCAAAAGGGATCAAAAAACAAGCAATATTAATAACAAAAGTTTAATTGATGCAATTTATCCCAATTTATCAGACCGTCATTCCTTGCTTTCTGCATTACACTCATACTAAATGTATGACATAATAATGCAGGTCAATAAAATGCAACATTAAACTCTAATATCTGAGGATACAACAGAGTTGAATACTGTTGGGTTTGTTTGTTTCTTCCATACGAGATACTTGCACTTCTTCAAATGCCTAAAAAAGGTTTTTAGGCAAATGTTTTTTTTAAAACGTGTCCTTAATTACCTCTGCAACCACATCGTTGTTTAACTTCATTTAAATTGCTACAATACTGTAACCCTTGTAGGAAGAAATCTATGGTTAAAAAAAAATTAAAAAGTAACCGTTAAGTTTAATTAATTACGTAAATGTCGTAACTTGCCGCGGCGATCGTAACGTTTCACAAAAACATATAAAACATATATAATAAATACCCCTTACAACTTTGGATTTCAATAAAAGACACATTCCGGTAACCCTACGGGCTTGTGGAAGTCTAACAAAGCAATCAAAATCCGTATAAACCCCCTATTAGTACCTGTAAAGTCACAAAACGGCCAGACTCTTTTTCCAGCGGACTCTTCTGAGTCCTGAGGCCTTCCTGGTCCGCCCACATTTCCACAAGTGCGGAAGCTGATGAACAGTTCGGTACCCAGCATGCCCAAATCGGCCAATGTTTTGCCATAAAATAAGTAATTTTTCCATTTTTGAACTGAACGACACAATTGTTTTACTGAAACTCCTTCCTAACATGCCAGTGCTTTGTTTGATTGTGATTTTTGTTGCAGATTCCGATTCTTTAGGTCCTAATCTTTCCATAAAGGTGCCTTAGTATGTGGGCTGTTGTTAAGGCCCTGAACCATACCGTTTTAAAAACTCGGGGACCGCTCAAGGAGGCATTTTTGGGGAATTTTGCTATTATCATGCTGGATGTTCATAGTTATGATCAAAAACTTTATTTTCCCAGACACACACACACACACACACACACACACACACACACACACACACACACACACACACACACACTCGCGGACAGAGCAGAGGATCAAAGAGCGCTTGGAGATAAAACGCAGCAGTGAGGATGTTCTTCACTTCTTCACACTGCTATTTGGCCTGAAATCTCTAAGCCAACAGGCCACAAACACACACAGGCCTAATGGAATCAAAGGCATTTCTCCTGTGCAGCAGCCGACCCAGAGGGTTTGTTTAAGGCTCGCTGTCACAGCAAGCTGTCAGCTCTACTGGAGCTCAGCCTTACAGGCAGCGCAGGGAGCACACTCACACTCACACTCACACACACACACACACACACACACACACAAACATACAGTACATATATACAACAGCAAGCTATGACATGTGTCATTATAAGTGCTCAGAGAAACAGTCCAGCCCTCTCAGGTCTGGATGTGACTGATGTAATTAAGATGATAACAGTACTGCAGATAACAGTACTGCAGTACTTTCTTGAATATGAAAGTTTGTTTTACTTTAATGTGTAAAGCACATCTAATCACACGAGTATAGTTGTGATCACTTTTAATATAAAATAAACTCTTTTCTTCAGTTTCTCTTCATGTTTCTCTCCATGTTATTTTGTTCAAGCTATATTATGATACGTTTTAATGACATGCTATAATACTAAACTGGCATACTATATTTTGACTTTTTAACGACATTTCTTACAACTTTTGAGATTTCTGAACTGCATTACTTTCTGACATTTTGTCGACTAAATTAACAAGACAAATTAATATATTCATACAAATAATCTTTATTTGCAGATGGAATTTTTCCCGACACAAATTTCAAAGGCCCTATCGCTGCAGAACAATACATCCAACCTATCTCTAAACGGATGGATGCCTCAGCATGGCTAGAGTTTCTAGTGCATCACAGATCCCAAACTTGGTTTTCGGTCCTTCATTTATCTGATGCTGTCTGAGCTTTGAAATAGTTTGTGAACTCCTAAATTGAGTGAAATGTAACAATCACAACTGAAAAATTTGACTGAATTCCCTTTTGCTCCCACAGCATCTGTAGGCCTCATGAAGCTATGACTTTAAGCATTTTAAATTCACTTTCTTCAATAACTGCCATGAATAAATTAACCAGTTAGCAGCCATCTACATGGAGACTAACATCATCTTTCTTCCATCCATTTTCCTCCACTTTCAAGTGTCAAAGTAAAGTGGCCCGGTGTACCGAACACTGTTAAGCATTTGCACTCATCATTTAATCATCGCACCTCCTCCTTTGATTGATGCCTAATGAATGCCCGGGGTCTCGGTTTACAAGACGCTCGCTAACTGAGCCTTGCTAATGGCTTTTTGTCTGTCTGCCCGACAGCCCAGGCTTCAGGCAGAGACGTCTGCGTTCACACCGGAGCTTCAAGACCTTTTATTCCATCATGTCTCCTAAAGATATATCATGCAAAAACAACCCAACAATACTTATCCTGAGCTGTTCCATGTTCACATCGGTTCCATGTATGCCAAGAAAATGGAAGTTTCCGCATTGAGCTGATAATGTGAACAAGACCTCCTGTAATTTTCAACAACGTCTCTCTGCAAGTACTTTCACAATTAGCGGCCACATCATTTATCGCTAATAGGCCGCCGGCAGTAATGGTCTGAAACGAGTGGGAGACAAATAGGCGATATCTCTTCTAAAACAAACCTGAGTGCTACATATCACACTATTCATTTTCCATATGCTTTGAGAACCAGATGTGTTTTTTTACACAGGCAGTTGTGTTGCATGGTAAGATGAGTGCTTTTATTTGTCTCACACTTTTAGATATTTGGCCCCAATGACATCTGTGACGAAGATGTTATGAAGACCAGGGAACACGTCTCTGTGTGAAGCTCTGAGGTAGGATCTTTTTTTTTAATCATTACCAGCTGCTTATGTTGTTGAATATTCAAGCCTACAACATACAGTATTATACATTTAGGGGCCACTTTGGCTTGATTGTGAACTTGTTGAAAATTCATACAATTATAGGATATGATCTGTAATAGACATGGACATTGAGTGGGATTTATACAATTATTAAATAAAAACTTGTATCCATAATCCTCTCCGTTTATTTCTCTGGAACCCCGGGAGGAGACAGACGCCTCAGAATCCCTTCGGTGGTGGATCATGATGTCTTCACAACCGACACCATGCAAACTAGGAACACTGTAACCACGCCACACTCTGAAATGTTCTCTTGGTACGTTTGGCTTGGTACATATTTTACTTTCTTCTTTTGGCTGTTTGAACATAAAATACACTGCACTGTATGAGGATCAAACCCATAACTTCTAGTCTAACCAGATGTCCATCATGTTGAGCTATCTGAATAGTCTCTCTTCTGAGAGTTGTGTAAGTTATTTTCCTTCTTTTGGCCAAAAAGAAGAAAGTCAAATATGCAAAGAAACAGAGACAATAGTCAGATCAGATAGCTTGATAGCATGATAAATGACTGCTTGGGAGATGGGAGGTCATGGGTTCAATACTTATGTGACTTTTGAGGCCTAACAGACAAATGAAGGGAAATAAGTTGCAAACATTTGACAAATCAGCCAGTTCAAGATGATAGACGTCTTCGTAGTAGATTGGACGTTATGGGTTCGATCCCCGTTTGATACAGTGAATTTTAAGATCTGGTAGCCAAAAGAAGAAAGTCAAATATGCAAAGAAACAGACAGAAGAGTCAGATCAAATAGCTTGATGTGATGGATGACTGCTTGGGAGATGGAAGGTCATGGGTTCAATACTTATGTGACTTTTGAAGTCTAACAGCCAAATGTCAAAGTCAAATATACCAAGAGAACGTATCAGAGTGTGCGTGATGTGGTGGTGTGGTTACGAAGCTCCTGGTTTGCATGCTGTTGGGCCCGGGTTCGCACCTCACCGTTGTGAGGACATCAGTATACACGACCGAAGGGAGTCTGAGGCGTCTGTCTCCTCCTGGGGTTCCAGAGGAACCTGGATCCCAATTTTTATTTAAAATGTGGCTGCATACAATCCCCTCCCCCTTATTTTACATCTAAGAGTACACGCAGACTAGAAGAAGAGGAAGAGAAGAAAGTCCGTCGTCCTCTGGTCTGGAAACTCTGCACTCATCTGGGGAGTAGAGAAGGACAACATTAGAATTTGCATCTCATACATGTACTACTACAATAACTACATCAACTGCTACAATAACTAGTACATCAACTGCTACAATAACTACATCAACTGCTACAATAACTACATCAACTGATACAATAACTAATACATCAACTGCTACAATAACTAATACATCAACAGCCTTTCTCAAACTTTGATGACCTATAGAACAAATTCAGGGATCCAGTCTATGATTGATGGATTTTTAACAGACATTTTAATGACATTCTATAATAAGACATATGACAATATATTGTTGTATGAGATGCTGCTCTGAGATTTCTTTCATAAAATTTGTATTACTTTTTAATTAATAGCACTATTTGTTTTACTTTGTCTCTAATATTTTATGGTAAACTATACTATGAATTTGTTTTATCACTTTCTTTACTTTTGACAGTTCATGACATACTATTAAACTATTGTTTGACTTTTTTATGGCCTACTACTGGCAATACTATGACATTGTATGACACAAGCGAGTTTAAGCCCAGTGGCAGAGAGGGTCTTCACCCCCTTTTAATGCTAAAACATGCTACTGCTACTACAACTAAAACTACTAAAACATTGACTACAACACAACAAGGACAGAGGAATTAGAAATCAAATGAATTGATTAATTACCAAAATGTTTGTTCCTTCCACTCCAGTTCTCGGCCTGTCATTCAGCAGCCTGGACAGAAAACAGAGACATTTACAAAACATGTATTACATGTAAGCTATTGAAGGTAAAATCATTGACTGAGGCAGCGGATGATTAAAATACAATGCATGCATTTCATGTCACGTTCAGGGGGCCACACAAAATGCTTCTGAGGGCCACTGTTGGCCCATGGGCCGCACTTTGAGAAACTGTGATCTACGGAGAGTCACAGGGGAGGGAGGGGAGCACTTGGAGACGTTGCTTATCTATCACAGAGCTGCACATTGGATATTCACTGGGAATATAGAGTCTAATTAGTATCTAATTGTTGGAAGCCCTTTCCTCCAGCAAGACAACTAGAAGAACACTAATCCTCTGTGTTTCTGCAGCTAATTTTCACCTGAATGTAATTGTGCACACAATGTAATTGTTTCATGAGACAACATGTTTTTTTATTGTAAACAAACAAAAGTTATGTTTACATTCTGTGTTTGGCACCAATAGGCATAATATTCCTGTGTTAAATGCATATAAAGTTCCTTATAAAACATTTGAGAATACCTTTTTTTAATCCTGCATTGTTTGTATCCATGTTACATCTTCACTGTCTTTGCTGGCACATTGCTTTTTACCGTGGTGGTTCGCCTTTTTTAAATTGTTTCCCAACACTTAGCATAATAAGGATATCTTCCTAACCTGTGCCATATTATAGTTACCATGCACAGATGTTGTAGAAAGCAAGCAAAAGTGTTGGCATTAGACATGAAAAAACGCTGTTGTTATTTGTTTTTCCAGTATCAACGTTCTGTTCCACCGACGATGAAAAGAAAAGATCAGAGTAGACTGATTGTAATATTATCATTATTCATTACGTTTTACTTCCCATCTTAAGTATTCTGTTTCTTTTGCACTTTGTCTCGATGCTTTTATTGTTTTTTGTAAAGCGCTTTGAATTGCTGTTTAAATAATGTTGTCTTGTCAAGCGAGAGATTATTCTTTACAGTAGAGGCTTTTTTAGAGTTGTTGTTTTAAACACGTGTATTTCAGGAACTTCCTGTTTGGGCAAAATCTAGGAAAGGGCATCTAGGAAATGAAATCCATGAGCGGGACTTTCAGGGAAAAGACAGAACTAGAGACGCCAAAACAGAAAATAAAAAAGACTAATGATCAGTTACTGGAGCTGATCAACATCCTGCTTTGCCCTTTAATACTTTCAGCTCAGCGCTTCACATTAAATCTGTCTTTCTCATCATTCCTGCATTTACTACAGGCAGGTCAAGCAGTCTTGATGCAGCAGCTACATTATATTTGTAACACACACACACACACACACACACACACACACACACACACACACACACACACACACACACACACACACACACACACACACACACACATTTAATTTAATTAGAGCATGTGCAGCCTCCCTCTCTGCCAGTATTGTCAAGGCGCTCCGGAGCAGCCAACACTATCACTGATTGCTTCTAGATAGGAAGAAATATGATTAGACCACGTGTTTGAGTTTGTCTATTTACGTGTGTGTGTGTGTGTGTGTGTGTGTGTGTGTGTGTGTGTGTGTGTGTGTGTGTGTGTGTGTGTGTGTGCGTGTGTGTGTATGTGTGCGTGGGAGGTGAGAAGAAATCTGATTGTGGTTTTGTTAGTGGTGAGAGCAGAGGTAAGCTGAAGGGTTGAAAAGGATGAGGAGATGATTGGATATAAGGATACAAGAGGAGAGGACAAGACAGAGGAAGGAGGAGGGAGCTGATACATCAATTTGTTGATGGTGTCGATTCTGCTGTAAGAACGGTCAGTTCTAAAATATGGAGAATTCGCTTTTATTCAAGAGTGAGATGAAAAGATTGATATCTTAGCCTCGTTAAGTCTGGCTGAAGGAAAAATTCCCTATTTTATCATAGAAACTCAATTCTTCACTCAATAAATTGAGAAACTTTTGAACCATTATCCTTTGAAAAGTATAATAATGCACTGTAAAATTGCATTGTGGGTCTGTTTGCAGAAAGTACTTTTATTGTTACATTGGGGGAATTAAGAGGGCATATTTTTCACAATGAAATAAAATGGTAGAGGATGAATTCTTGTGCACTGATTTTAGACACAGCCCCAGACTCTCGTATCTGACTGGTTGCAGCTGTTGATGCTGCACAGAAATATGGGCCGATGGACATGTTCGTGAAGAAAGAGATGTTCCATGTCTGTCCGGGTCTGTTCGGGCTAAATACCAAGATGGGATACACCAAATTAATGAGTTGGTTGTTGGTCGGCATAATGTGTTTTAATCTTTGGACACAGTCAAGCTAGCTTTCCCCCCTGTTTCCAGTCTTTGTGCTAAGCTAGACTATCCATGTCCTGACTCCTGCAGACAACAAATCAACATCTTCTCTGATCTCACTCTCTGAAACAAAGCAAATAAACACATTTCCCTGAAATAAGTTGGCACCGGCCTCCGTAGCTTCGCATTGTCAAACTATTATTATGGGATGTAGAGGAAAGGGGAGATGGCGAGACGATGTGAGGAGGATAGAACGGGAGGAGGAGGAAGATCCCCTTAAGATCTCATTATTAGTTTGATTTTCAGATGGCAGGGAGGTAAACATGAAAGCTTTGATTCTCTGTGTAATAAGATTAGTGGCCTTAAAGAGAGAAGGGCAGCAAGAGAGGGAGGGGAAGGAAGGACGAAGGGAAACATGGTGAATAGGAGGGAAGAATGAAGAAGTGACCTTTGCAGGATGAGGTAAGGAGAGAAGGAGGAACCCCACTGAGGAGTGGTGAAAAGAAATAAAGAAAGAGAGGTAGAGAGAGGAGGGAGGGAGGGGGAGGGATGGAGTGACCCCTGTGAAAACAGATTAGTCGACCATGAAGAGGATTACCAGCAATGATAGTCCCTCTGAGGGAGCAGAGTCTGTCCCAGCCAATGCAAACACACACACACACACACACACACACACACACACACACACACACACACACACACACACACACACACACACACACACACACACACATAATGAACACATCAAAAGTGATCAGCATCAGTCCAACCTGTCTGGCTAATGCAAACACACAAACATAACAAGTACATGTACTCCAGCACAGTACACATTTCCACCACATGAATACGACAGATATAGTTACTTTATAGAGGTTCACGTAAAAGTCTGTTTTAGTTGAAGTTTAAACAACCAAACACATGGGTCTTGAACTCAAATGACATGTAATCTCCTTAAAAAAAACTCCTCAATAACTGAGAACATGGTATTTTTTTTATGGAGACGTGATGCATTCTCGTGAAAATCCACGATGAAAAGAACCAAACGAGTGCTTGTAAATTAAACAACATGATATATTATTTCTAACTGCCCTCCACAACAACACATGCAAATCACTGTTGCCCAATTCCAACAGCTTTCAGACCTGACACCACTACGGTGAAGGCTCGGTTACACCAAAGAACCATTGTGATCCGTGTAAAAGAAACAGG
This sequence comes from Myoxocephalus aenaeus, assembly GCA_038501785.1. Taxonomy (NCBI): domain Eukaryota; kingdom Metazoa; phylum Chordata; class Actinopteri; order Perciformes; family Cottidae; genus Myoxocephalus; species Myoxocephalus aenaeus. Next base: position 3,505,574 of record JBAMJR010000047.1, on the reverse strand, counting down.
AAACAAACAAACATCGTGTTGACCAAAATAACTTCCTGTGCTCTGGTTTGTGTCCACTTGACAAACATATGAAGTTATTAGAAAAACATATTACAACAAAAGACCAACCGAGGCACAAAGACACAGACAGAATAAACAGAAGACAGCATGTGATCACGCTAGTGCAAGTTCAACTTGACCCTTAAAATGGTTTTATAACTATTTTAGTAATGTTTGCCTGGCTGGGAGCATTAACATGTCTTCCAACACACACACACACACACACACACACACACACACACACACACACACACACACACACACACACACACACACGTCTGCCAATTTTGCACAACAGCAGAGAAAACAGCTGACTGTCAACTAGGTTCAACATGCTGGGCTGACACCTCTATCTGTGTGTGTGCGTGTGTGCGTGTGTGTGTGTGTGTGGTTGGTGTCAGTGGCCAAGAATAGCTAATCCCAATCATCCCCCACCAGCAGAAGCACCATCGTGGCTGATTTTAACTGACACATCTGAAAATGATGTTTTAGGGCAGGAAGTTCTGTGAGCTGAAGCAGAGATTCATCCCAAAATGAAAGCGTCAGAATGAGTCCTGTGTGTTTTCTTCATGTCCTGGCTGTACTGACATTTTAAGGGACAGGGTCACAATGTTTCAAGTCTTAAAGATCATAAGAACGGTGTGTTCATGTTGGAAACCAGCTTGATTTGTCTCACACAGACTAACTTCAAACTAAATCAATAAATGACCAAATAAGGACTGTGGGTTTTGTCCCCTGTCATTTACACAGGAAGTGATCTTTTATGTATGAACAGGAGGAATGATCACAGCGAGCACAGACTGTTTAAAAAACACGGCATCAGATTAAAAATGTTGAACCTATTTTAAGTGTTCTTAGGAAAGGTGGGAGAAAAATGCTCCTGCAGAAACAATTGTAATGACAGCCACAACTGTGAGTTTCTATTTCCGTATAATGTAGATTATGTTAAACAGTGATAAAAATAATAGATCAATCGATCTTGAATTCAGCATCGCAAAAGGAAGAAAAGGTCAAATGGGTTTTGGAAACACAAATCAATATCCAAATCAAATGATAAAAGACACTAAACCTTTCCTTCTTGCTGACATTTCTCTCCAAAGTTTAAATATCAGGACCCCCCTCAGAGGAGGACGGGGGTCCTCTCCACTCATCCCAAATGAGGGCTTTTTTCCTCCATTTTCTCTGCTGTTGGTGGGGGGTGTCGGGCTCTGGGAAGAATGAGGACGTCCTGGGGAGGGCCTTTAAGTGCAGGGCCGAGGAGTCTCTCCCTCTCTCTCTTTCTCCCTCACACTTCTCCTCCATGTCTCTCGCTCATCCTAAATGGGGTCAAGCTCCCAGTCAGACCTGCTGCTTTCAAAGACCCCAAAGAGCAGCTCTCCTCCACCTGCCCTTTCCTCCCCTCCCTCAACAACCTTTTCTTCTCCCTTTCTTTACATTCCTGCACCTTCGCCTTCCTCTCTTCTCCTTCATCTTTCTTCCTCTCAATCCTGCAGCTGCACTTATCCCGTCTCCCTACTTTATCCATCTCTCTGCCCATTACCGAAAGATGCAGTATTTGTCTTTTTCTGCCCTTCGCTGCATGATTATGCTTGAGCAGGAGCAGCAGATAACTGTTATTTGTTACAGTTATTTGTTACCGAGACATCAAATTTTCTTCCAATATCGTCTTAAGAGGGACTAGATCAGCGTTTCTCAACCTATGGGTCCGGTCACATGATTAGTCTGAGGGCTCGCAAGATGACAAACAAAGATAGGAAAGAGGAGGAAAAGACATTTCTGCTGCACAACATTTTGTTTACTTTTTTTCCCGACTTTTCTCAAATGCGAGAGAGTTTAACCTCTTAAAATGAAGCTCATAAACCTGTGTCACGAGGTCATGAGGGGTCACTCTAGCACGGCTTTCAAGAGTCAGAAGAAAAAGACGACTTTTTACCTGCAAATCAAACCACTGCTCACTAGAAAGACTGAAAAGGTTTTTAGTCTTGTCAGGGTCAAAAGGCTTCTGAACCAACATTTAGCTTATTATGGCATTTAGAAAAAATCTCTACTCAAACCAGAATAAATACATGTGATATTAAAACTATTCACGCATACTCATGAATAGCAAATCAAATCATGGATGAGAGCAACATGTAATCAGAGTCAGAAAAGATCACACAACCAAACCAAACAGTGTTTTTCCAACACAGTCAGGGACTCCCCAAAACAGTTTTTAGCTGCAAACTCAAGTTGTACAGTCGCTCTGTGCAGGTGCTACAAGTGTACAAATGTTTCCACCAACAGATGACGTGGAAGTCTTATTAAAGATTGTGTGCACATGCAGTGAAAGCCATTGCTCTGTCACGCTCACACAACAACCATTTCCCGCTAACAGTCACTGAGATGAGATGTTTCAGCTTTGGGTTGCACACGCAGGTCTCACACGAAGACTCAAAGAAACGGCAACATTCACTGTAAATGCAGCAGATCGTTAGCCAATGAACCTCAAGCACCTGTCTGACACACACCTTCATGCCTCAAAGGGCCCTCCCCTCTTCGATAAGTAGCGACATACCTTCCCTCCTTTTGCCAGGCATCCATCGGTCCATGGGAGAAAGCAGGAGGTATATCCATCAATCAGTCCATCCAGGATTTCTAAGCTTTTTACTCTATTTCCTCTCGTTGGAGTGTTGCAGGAGAACGGATGAGGAGGAGAAGATCATTGAGGAGAAATGAGTGGATGCCAAGCGTAAAACTCCCCGTCCTCTTCATAAGTTCTTACACTTTCCACACCTCTCCCATCACTGCGAGACGGTCCCATAGCATCACATTTCAGTTACATTCCTGCAGGACTCAATGCGTCCATCGACAGCAGCAGCTGAAACCTGATGACTTGCTGTAATAAGAACGTCGGGAGCCATATCTTTTCTACAACCTCCCTCCACCTGAACCCGTCTTGCCTTCCCCAAGCTCTGCTTTCCCTCTTCTCTCCACTCCTCAGGCTTTCCCCTCCACGGCATTCCTCCCATCCCAGAGTCTTTGCAACGCCACCGCCGACGGCCAGCGTGGCTCTCCGCTCCCCTCCGACCCATACCAGGTTTTATTTAATTTGTCCGTATAATAGACGTGAATGAACCCTGGGGTTTAGGGCTACACGGGCAGAGAAAGCGACAGACGAGGGAGGGGCTCAGCAATGTGTGTCAAAAGAGAAAACAATAAGTGCCATTATTTTTGATTGGCTTCCCCTTTTTGAAAATTACTTCCAAAGTGTGATGTCCCATTGTGGGAGCAGAATAACGCTGAACAATGCAGCGGGGGCAGGGGAGGGGTAGTCTTATATATCCAGGATAATATTCAAGGGGGCTTTGGCCAATGCTGGCTGGCCTGCACTGGATAACCCTGCAGCGCAGCGACTGGGCCCTGGGTTAGGCTCATAATGGGAGGCATTGGGAGGCCTTTAGTTCCCATTGTGGCGGCTGTGTCAACAAAGAGGCCGCTGGGAGTTGCCTGGCATGTGGAATGGAGAAAAGGCCCTTTATCCCTTTCTTTTTAGAGCGACAGAGAGACTGAGAGAGAGAGACGTTATCACAGCGGCTCGATGCATCATGTCTCTCTCTCCTGTGTCCCTGTTTGCCCTGTTAGACCGAACATGGACCAGAGACAGACCACTGGTTTCTGTGCTAAATGCTAACCCCCTAGCACACTATGTAAACGATCACTGTGTCTGTTGGATTCAACTACTGTATATGTGTTACCCATGACTCTCTTTCAATTCCTTTTTTCACAGTAATCTATATAACTAATCACCAAGTTCACTGCTAAACTTTGGGAACACAGCAAAGTTACTAAAAATACATTTAAAGCAGTCAGATAGGTGAGGTCACAGTTTTCAGTAGCACTTTATAATAAGTAGACACTTTTTAGCATTAGCAAAGCATGAATAAACAATGAATTCATCATTTATAAAGCATTATTCCAACATGAATAATCATTAGTAACTCATTCATAAACACAGTTATAAATGTTTCATTCTTGATTAATAAGCTATGGTTTCATACTTTATAAATGATGAATTCCCCATTTGTAAATGAAGTATTCATGACTTATAGATGATTAATAAGATCATTTGTAAAGTGTTAGTAAATGATAAAAAATGCTGGCATTCATGATGAAATCAGGTAGTTACTACTCATTAGTTCAGTAGTTACTACTCATTAGTTAAGTATTAGTTAAGCATGTTCTGTAACAATCTAAAGTGTAGACTATTTAACTAACGAGTAGTAACTACTGAATTAATGAGTAGTAACTACTGAATTCATCATGACATTTATTTATGCTTTGTAAAGCATAAATAGTCTACACTTTATATTGTTACAAAGTATCATTTATAAAGTATGAAACCATAGCTTATTAATCAATAATGAAACATTTATAACTGTGTTTATGAATGAGTTACTAATGAGTATTCATGTTGGAATAATGCTTTATAAATGATGAATTCATTGTTTATTCATGCTTTACTAATGCTAAAAAGTGTCTACTTATTATAAAGTGCTACCCAGTTTTCTAACCCACTTCCTGCTTCAACTCTTACCTGCTGCTTTCAGCTTCAAACTGCCAAATAGTGAAATGGTTCACTTTAGATATGTCAAATATGCAGTTTAAATTGGGTGAATAGCTTCTTCTTTTTTACGTTGACCCTCTATTTTGAAGCACAAACATATGGAAAGATAAACTAAAGAATTTTTATGACATAGTACAGACTATTTATATTCTGATGTTGACTCCTCTTTTAGGAAAACAGAATTATTGGTGATTGTAAATATGTTTTGCTTTTTCATGGAAGTTCACTATTTATTCATTGTGTGGTTAAAAGCATCACATTAAACTCACAAGGGACAATAACAAGATAATAATGAACATTGTGTGACAGCAGCTCGAGTAGAGAAGAGCCTTTAAGTCAGATATGTTTCTATTTCATTTGTGATGCAACTTTTTTTGATTATGTGACTTTTGCATTTGGTTATAATGTTTACTGAGGTACTATTCCTAATATAACCTGTAAGCATAACTAATAAATCAAGTTTAATCAAAATGGCTCTTTGATTAATAACAGGTATAATATCTAAAGCTTGCTAATATTAGCTAACATAAGCCACTGCATGCTACTGGCATAAACCTGGGACTTTAACAACTCACATAAAATATAAACTGGCAGCTACAATTAAATAATGTTGAATATTGGTCTTCACACCTTTTATTAGTGGATCTATAATTTGTAAATCTGACAACTGTTGCTGGGGGAAAAAAAGAGTGTACCACACACACACACACACACACACACACACACACACACACACACACACACACACACACACACACACACACACACACACACACACACACACACACAATATCCCTGTCGGCCCATTCATTCATCCAACTCCACCTGGGAAAGAGACGGACATGTGTGTTTACTCTAGATTCTATTCCCCGAGGCAAACACACACACACACACACACACACACACACACACACACACACACACACACACACACACACACACACACACACACAATAATGCGTGTCTCCTGGCTGCAATGGGGCAACCTTGAGAAAGCTGAACAAATAGTTGCATCCAAACACACATGTGTACACATGTATGCAAATACACACGCGCAGAACAGCAGCACCTAAACAAACAGGCCCAGCGATGGCAGCAGCACACGCCAAGCAGCTCTCATTACCAGCCGGCACAATGAGCTGTCGTCACACACACACACACACACACACACACACACACACACACACACACACACACACACACACACACACACACACACACACACACACACACACACACACACACACAAAGAAGAGCGGCCACAGTCAATACCCAGCGAGAGATCCGCACACACACCAAAACACTCGCTCTCTTCCAGTGTACTTTAACATCATTTCAACAATGACATTCATATCTGTAAATTGTTTTGGGGTTTTTTAACATAGTACAGGCTCGCTGCAGATATAAATGTACATTATTTAGCCAGAGAGGAGAGGGGTATGGTAACATGGGAGGCTGGTGGACAGCTCTGGATGCAGTTTGTTTACGACATCAGCAGTTTCCTATTGGTGCCTATTGTTGCGCTGACAGAGATAAAGCTCAGAGAGACAGAGAGCAACTGGTCAGCATAGAAGGCAACAGAAAGGAGGAACAGCCTGGCAGTGTTACACTCCATGTGTCAGGAAAAAACACAAACTATAAATATCTACACTTATATCATGACATTTTAAGTGTGTTTTTCTTGTTTCTTATTTCCGTTTCTTTCCACTTTTATTGCTTAAAGCGTATTGATGCTCTTGCTGTCTAAATGGCAATAAAATAATTTGTTGAATTTTCTGTGGCTGAAGTTTGAGTGTGTCGGGGTTTAGCCTGTGAGTAGAATGCTGTCTCCTAAAATCGAATAATACATTGTATGTCATTTGGATCATGTTTTTGTGTAGTCAAATCTCTCTCTTGGTTTAAATATTGAAAATCTGTGAATGGGTCACGTTCAATATTTATTTGATATTCAAGTCTTTTTTCAAATTTTTTTACGATACAGTCGAACACTTTGTGTCTGATAAGAAAAGAACAAAAAGTCTCACTTTCGCTCATGTTTCTATGTACATTTATTGTATTAACTTAGTTTGTGTTGCTCAACTTCACTGCACTTTCCCATTGTGTCACATCTCAGTAGTGATTAGTGTTTACAGCAGTAAAATGACTAAATATTGTGACATACTTTACGGTATAAACATACATGTATTTGCCATAGCCTCAACATACACCGTACCACATTTGTACATCTTTAAATTGATTTTTCTCCCTTAAATGCTTTGTTCTTCTATGTTCCCTCTCTGAAACAATTTCCTCTCAGCGGTCATTAAAGGGCCTTATTACCTTGTGTACACACTTCACACGTGTGCACACGTACGCACGCACTCCCAGCTAATGACAAGCCCTCCAGCTAACCTGCTGACCCTCATCAGAGCCACAAAGAGGCAGATAGCAGCAGCAGGACAATAAGATGGAGAGGTTGCGCGGGGTGACGAGATAAAAGCAGTGACACGACAGCGATGGAGGGATCAAGAGCTCGACAGGAGGACAACGGGAGGAGTAAGGGGGCGGGGGTGATAAACACGGCTTGACTGTATCCAGGTTGGAAATGAAACGCCAAGGAGACTGCGAGTTAGTAAATTAAAGGTACTGCCATTAAAAAAAGCAATACTCCGGCTATTTAGGATAATAATCAAGTCAGATATCCTGACTTTTCATAGAGTGTGGGTCAAACTTTCATGGCAACTTTTTCCCTTCAACCATGTTTTTTGAGATGTGACATCATGTGATTTTCTTGCCTCTTTCGTGCATCATCCGTCCACTCCACACACCTTCCTCTCCGTGTGTGTCAGGTAGGTATTTAGGTGAAGACTGCAGAGCGCCACAGCTCAGCCGGTCGAACCGGACCGATGATCGGTGATAAGAGCGAGGAACGGCCGCGTCCATCATTCTGTCTCCAGCATGAAGAACATGCATTATCGTCTCATCATTGCGCTGTCAGCAGTCACACACACACACGCGCACATGTAGCAGCACATACTGTCACTGTGCACTGATAAGACGTCCATTACGCTTCTTTCAGTCTGACAGACAACATAAGCGTGTTTTTTAGGAGCATTAAATCACACATACACACACTAATAGGACCGCCCGTTGATTACACATCTGAAATGGACCGTGGACCCGACTGAATGGATCAATTACATTCCCATCATATTTGATGGCGTGGTTCTTGCTCGCGACTTGGAGATCATTTAGCTGACGTTCAAAGCAAGACCTCACCTCAAACACTTCTTCCTGTCACACGTCTACTCACGCCCACTGCCCTGCACAGTTACCTCGTTTTCTGGGCTCGTTTCCCCATCACACCCCACTTTTCTATTTCTATCATCTCTCATAGGGTCCCCTTATATCCCCATTCTATTTGATCATGTGGTCATTGCACATTTTTTATTAAGTAGTGGCACCAAAACTGAAAGTTATTTTATACAATCACAAGGTTATACATACTCCAACGCTTTAAACTGCAACATTTATAAACAACAAATCCCAAAGAAAAGACCAAAACTCCCACTGTGTTAGTGCTGAGAAGTCAAAGTCAGTGACACAAAGCCTGAAACATATTTTTTCCCACTGAAGTAAACGCGTAAATCTTTAAAAACAGGTCAAGACAAAGTTATTTTTACAAACAGGAGTCTATTATGGACTGAGGCATTGGTGCTCCATTGATAACTGAAAGCATCAGGACGGTGTGGGATTTTATTAAGAAACTAAAAGGACGTGGTAAAGAAGGAACATGTCACCGCGAGTGCAACGACGGGACTCAGTGGGGTTTTTAATATTTTTTGGAAAACAATAGAGCTCTATGTGGGTACGTAATGAAAAATATATAAAATATCCTGTAGCAATAGACCTATATTGTTCATCAAACAAAAACAAATCTCAACCTTATCCAAATACTACGAAGAGAAGGCGCATTCAAAGGGACTCTAATTATTAGCTGCTGCTTTACAGTTCAGATGGAGGCATTGACACTTCACCTCATCTATGCAGCATGCACACATTCAGCTGCAGCTTTGATCGGAAACTTTACTTCAGCGAGGGGAGAAAAATATTCCCATTGTGGTGGCGCATACAGGCAGAGTGAGAGAAACAATAACTCTGACCTTGGTATTAAACATTATAGATTTCCCACTCACCGAATCTGTGGCTCAAGTGTTTATCTCATTGAAAGCTCCACACACACAGACACACAGACACACACAGACACACACACACACACAGTATCAGCCTTGAGAAGGTTGTACAAAATGAAAAAGTTTTAGCTGAAAGGTCTAAGGAGCGAATGACCACAGATAGATACAACTAAACTCATAAATACAAAAAGCTGTCATATTCTCAAATTTGACCATTTTGAGGTCAAAGTATAATTACCACCAGTAGTGCAGAATTTGTACCAAACGCTGCACTACAACCCTCGATTCTTGCAAGGCTAATATTCATATTTTTGCAATAAAGAAACGACGGACTCCGAGTTTCTAAGTGCATCACCTCAGATTGGAACATTTTATAAACATTATAAAAACCTGTAACCGTAGACGTTTAGAACAGCCTTCACAGTTTTATATTAGTCAAATTGATCAAATATATTCACTCTAAAGTTGTTAAATGACATTCTGTATACAGGGAGCAGGAAGGGGCAGCAAACAAGACACATTTAGAGAAATCCTCCACACTTTCATTTCCCAGATAAGATATATAAACATTTCTGACCTTTCGGGAACAGGAACATCTTGTTTTGTAGCGTCTATGTTGCCAACTTCAGCGCAAGCTGCCATGTGATGCATGTCCTGCAACACAGAAAAAAATAGAAGCACAACTCCCTCAGTGATTTCTATAGGTGAACTCTGCAGAAACAACTCTGATCCTGAGCTCTGACATTACAAGTCTATAAGACTTTTAGTCTCTTAGACTTCATGACAGTCCAGATCCCAGACTCTTGTCAACTGCAATGCATGAATCTACCTCACCTTTATCTCAGTAATCTTTATTTAATATATATTAATATATGCCTCGTCCATGCAGATTATTATCTAAATTAAAAATAATTAAAAAACATACTATGCCTCGGTTTCCCTCACCCTCTTATAGCTCTTTATTAATCCAGGAAGGTTGACTGACAGCTGAATGCTCTTTTCAGGAGCGCTCTTAGCGACACACCAGTACAACCACAGTGTGGTCAGCTGGTCTCTGAGCTCCACTGGACCAGTCGGGGGTTCAGGGCTCAAGGGCACCTCGGTGGTGGTAAGGATGAGTCTAAACAAGATCACATGTCTTTGTTATTGGTCAGGGAACTGTTTTTGATCTGAGCCATTATCAGAATAGATTGTAAATTATACACCAAATGTGTTGACAACCTGCAAACCATTACACCATCCAGTCAAATCAAAACTTGATCAAGCACATTTCTGCTTGAAGGAAGACTTTAACAGACTTTTCCTCCTCTATCTCAGCGACCTTGGTGAGGTGCAGATGTACATAATGGGAGACAGACACCCAACGCCTCTCACTGCCTCACTTCTTTCTCCTATGCCGCCGCCCTCTCCTCTCAGACCTCTAATTTGCACTACCGCTCTTTTCTTCTTCTACTACTACCACACACACACACACACACACACACACACACACACACACACACACACACACACACACACACACACACACACACACACACACACACACACACACACACACAAAGGCTTCATTCATAACCTCCCTATCTGCTGTCTTGCTGCCCCCGCTCTACCTACATCCTCTCTTCTCACCCAAGGTCTCTCACACACACACACTGACACAGGCTGCTGCAAGGCCACTTTTCGAGGCCTAACAGAGTTGATTAAGATAAAGCAATCATCACTGTGGAGCTGTCAAACACACTTGTGATCATAAATACACAAGACGCAAACATGATGTAGATGAATCCTAGAAACTGATCGATCGAGCACTGCTTTGACACAGAGGACAATCCTCTATATATTTTCTCAGAACATTACATTTTGATATCTTTTGTGTAAAAGAGTAAACATATGTCAGTACGAGACGAAAGGTCAGGGGTCACTGAAAGTCATGTGGAGCCGACGTACACGCATCCAATTTCATTGCAAAGTCACAAGCCTCTGTCAAGATATGCTCCTTAGGTGTATAATTGTAAGACAATAACTGATCTTATGGAGACGTTTTCATCACATTCATGGAAGTGAAAATGATCACTTACAACTGCTATCAACCTGCGTCTCAGTGGAGAGTTTTTTTTTCTTGTTATGGCCCGCACACTATTTCAGAAGTCATTGAACGCCTCTCACAGTTTATTTGACCTCCTCTCTGCTATATACATCAGTCCTTTTAATATCTAACAGATCATTTCACTTATTAAAGAGAAAGTAAATCAATAGGATGTCAATGCATGTGTGTGTGTGTGTGTGTGGACAACAGAAAGAACTGATGGTATTAGTCAACACACACAAGTACACACTAATATGAAATCTCAGAGCCGTGTGTGGGAGCGACTAAGAGGCTGAATGAAGGCGATGGGTATCGGCCGCTGTAGGAAATTAAAGGGATGGTCCAGCGCTAATATATGATGGTGGGTGTGTGTGTGTGTGTGTGTGTGTAACAAATGTCACCTGGCAACAAGTCACATTTTTCTTTAAGAACATTGAAGTTAACTCCACCAGCAGCAATGTAGATGAATGATTGTTACTTGCGTAATGAATTATAACTTACACTACATTTATATATAGTTAGAACTAAGTATTTGGTCAGTGAGACCTCTGTGTATTTTTAGCCCAACACACACACAAAATACCATGAGCTCCATCATGTGCACCACTTGTCCTTGCTAAGCCGCACATTACACACACTCTGTGTGCAGCAGCAAAACACACACGCGCAAACAAAAAGAAAAGAATCCGCATTGAGGTTTGATGAATTGTTGACAAAAAAGTTCATATTTGTGTGGCATCCAGCCACCAACAGTCAGCTGAAGACATGAATTATTGTGCTTCCTGTTTATCGGAAAAGTAAAAAAAAAAAAAATACTTTGTATACTTTGTACACTGCACCCTTGTGCTTCCTTCTGCTTGTATGTCAACTCCCATGAGTCATGCCAGACAATAAGACAAGAACAATATCATGCATAGTAAAGTGGTTTTTACAAGATTTACCTCCCCAGGCTTCTACTTATAGATATGCATTCATCGACAAAGGAATACATGTAATGGGTTCGTATGAACGGGATACAAATAGAGGATCTTACTGCTTTTAGTGACGTTTGTACCTTTTGAGTATTCATAGCTCCTGACGACTTCTGTTGCTGTATTAATCACATGACGTTTGGACGCTGGTACAAAACCTTTACTGACAACAGAGAACTCAGTAAATGACAAGAAGTACCCAACAAAGGTATTTCAAACGTCAAACATTAGGGAGAAAATGAAACCCCTACTTGACGCAGCTTTTCTTTACCATGCGAGACTTCATATGTTTCTTTAAAACAACTCAAAAAAGCTGAAAGTGTAAAGCAACGAGAGCGACACATTTAGACAGAGAGAGACAAAGAGAGCGAGAGAACACGAGTTGAAGTGATTCAGAGGAACGCCGATGAGGAGAGTTGAAAAGAAAGCGAGCCCGGGCCAAAATCAGATACTGGGAGCTCTTTTGACGACTACTTTGAGCTAAATGTGTGTTATTACAGGTATTACATGAAATTGCCCGTGTTAGATGAAGAGGATTACGGTGCTTTTGGGTCAATACTTCCTCTGAGCTGTTTGGTTGCTGGAGCTGAGGAGCGATTAGGCTTTTGTCTGTCAATCCGACTTTATAGAGGGGGTTATCACACACACACACACACACACGCGCGCGCACACAAGCAGATACACCTAACCGCCGCCCACTGTCACACACACTGGTGCAGACGCCGTAGTGATTATGGCGGTAGGTGTACCGGGTCCATTCAGCAGGAGATGTGTCAGATCTGACATGATCACCAGATAGGCCTTAATGTAAAGAAGACTCTACAGGTATTCGTACTTGTACTGGTAATACTGCAGCAGATTGTACTCTTTCCAGACCTCTCGGACTTCACTTTTTGTTTCTTTGTTTGCTGTGAAAGTGATATGTTTGCATTGGCGTTTTTTCTTTAATAATGAAATGATCTTAGTAGAAATGTAAGTGTGACAGGACATATGCAATGAAAGTGCACATGGGAGATTTGGCTGTTACGTGTTTTTTGAATGCGTTTTTGTAAAGCGACGCAGAAGGCTTATGCCACATACCGTTGAATGGAGTTTTCAGACACTTAATCAAATGTGCAAGCTGCTTATTAGCGTTTCCCTTTTCCAAAGATGATTTTGAGATATGGCACTCCTCAGAGGTGATACATGCTTTTTCATTGCTCATTCATTTTGAGATGTTGGTAATTATTATGAAAGAATAAGATCGCTTTTGAAGACATTTTATGTCCGTGGGCTGAACTTGCTGTTAATGGAAGGCTTGTCTTTTTCTTATTTGAATTTAATGATCACAATGTGCTGCTTAGCAGTGAGTAGCAGAACCTTTCCAATAACTATCAGGTATATTATCTGTTTGCTAAGGATGTTAAAGACCAGTGGGGAATTATCATTTATTTACAGATTTAGTCCAGATTTAGTCCATTTCTAGTTATCATCACTGATTTCCACCTCTTTAAAGTCTCAATACGTTTTTGTTCTGTGAGATTTGACTGCATTTTCCCTTTCAGATATCACCTCTTCTACCAAGGTCCTATTTGTTCACAATGATTTCTCACAAAGGTGTTAGAATGAATGTGATAATGAGGTATTGCTCTTGTAAAATACAACCCGAGCATTTTATTTTTCATTGGGATAAATTATATTAATGCACTTCTAGCAAGTATCTCTTGTATTAATCCTGCAGGAGCTGGAGCAGAGTGATGTTATTAGGGGGTCTAGTCGGGCTGAGCTGGCTGGCTATGGTGATTTCCACTTTACTTTTGTGTGGGTTAATGAAAAAAATGAAAAAATACCCTGAAAACCCTGAGCCTAATGGGATTTGGTGATAAGAAATTACCAGCGCCAGGTCCTTCTCTTTTGTCTCTAGCCGGGAGTTCAATGGCTGAGCCAATAAGAGAGCTCAGGGCCTCGGTTACCGTAGAGACGAGAGAACACAGGCCACGGCGTCGCCATGGTAAACAGGGGAGCTGTTTGTCAAAGTTCTTTTGACACACACACACACACACACACACACACACACACACACACACACACACACACACACACACACACACACACACACACACACACACACACACACACACACACACAGTGTCGCCTGTGTCCTATGCTGCTTTTTCTCAGAAAACAATTACAATTCAAACTGAATAGTTTTATTCGGGGACAAATGCAAGTAGATAAAGAGGCAAACAAATAAATGTCCGCCATGACAGGAGGGTATCCCCCACAATGCACCAGGGCAGCAGAGAGGAAATTCACAATTTATTAGAAGACATTAAGGAATGAGGTTGGACCAAACTCAGTTCACTTATTTATTTATTTGTATTAAATATTAAAACACGCGTTCTCTCCTTTGGGTTTTTATATGAGTATTTTTAATCAATTAAAAAGTAGCAAATAAATGACCCATAACACGAGCAACACTGACATACATGCACTAATGGTGTATCAATATTTAGACATATTATTCAAGCACAATTGTTTTTAATGAAAATGTTCGACACACCTGAAAAATTAATACAGGTATTTTTTTAGTATTTGTATTTCACAGTTTCTACAACATAGCGTGTTAAAAAGAATCCCTGCGTGTGATTTCACTCCATCGCTGCGAGAGACGGAGCCCTGATTTCTGTGGTGGTTGCAGGCCTGTGTTTTCCTTTTTAACTCGGAGGCCACAGAGCTGAGCTGAATAGCACAATGACAACAATAGGAGAGAGCCGACCCAGAGCAAATGGGCGAGTGAGCATGAGGAAGAGACAGGGAGAGCGAGAGAGAGAGAGAGAAATGCTCCTTGGCTTGCCTGCTCCTGCAGTGCGTCAGCTCTATGGCGGAGAGGAAAACAAGCAAATTACAGACTGCTGCCACAAACACAGTGGCCTTGTCATCTCAACCTGCCAGTAAGGATTTCCTAAATTACCGGTAGTGCACTGGGAGGGCTGCCCTATAGCTTATCTGCCACTCTGGCAAAGAGACAGAGACAGCGCTCCCTCCATGAAGGTTAGACAGGACATGTAGCCAACCTCAGCTTTTCTATAAAAAGCAGATATCATCCAGTCTCTGAGGCCGTCCGCTGTCTGGAACACTGCTATCAGAGCTGATTAAACGGGGCTGGAACGTAACAGAGTACATGTACTTAAGTACTGTATCAGTACAGTTCCAAACTACTTCTACTTTGCTGTAGTGCTGCCATTTAATGTGATTTTAAACATTTAAAATCAGTCAAATTCAGATATACTGAATATATACTCTATCTTGTCTATCTATATATACTTATATCTTGGTTGATACAATGTTATCTTATGGCATTGAGACTTTTGTTTTAGAACCTTTAAAGCAGGTAATATCCCCTTAAAATGGTACTGACTGAATACTCGGCTGTATTGACTTTGTAGATGAATTACAATCATGCTGCAGGTTTATCCAGTAAATTAAAACTATCCAAACCCATTATACAAAGTAGTCGAAATGAGCTCCATGCATATATGGCTTTCAAAACATAATAATCCGAGCACTCGTTTTTGAGTTTTTATAGCATGGTCACTGGCACTTAAAGTTACTTTGTATTAGTAAGCTACTGCCAAGTTTCATCTTCAAAAAGTGATATTAACTTTCCAGACCTCATATCATTTCCAGTGTTAAAAAACACAGAATTAATGTCTTCCATATTCGTGAATAATGACTCTAATTTCCTGTGTCATTATGCTATGGTCTGTTGCTTCAACAGTAAACAACCGCGGACAGCAAAACGGACAAAAGCTTGAATTTATGTCACTGAACAATAACTATTAAAAACTGAATAATGTTACTGCTGCAGCATCAGAGAGAGTGAATGCTGGTAATTTCTCATTGTAGGAAAAATGACAAGACATGAACGGCCCTTGTAAATGTAATGATCTCACACACACACGCACACGCACACACACACACACACACACACACACACACACACACACACACCGCTCGCATCCCTACAGTAATGACATTTAAACGGCTCATTTGAAGATAAAAGGCCTGCTGACATCAAATGGATCCTTGTTATCATAATAGCAAACAACTAACAAGAAATGAAGCAGCACAAAAAGACATGCCTCATATTTGTCCCCATGAATACAATAACTAAGCAAACAAATATTGTTAACAAACAGCGATCTAAACTGTCTATACACATCAACACATTATGCGAGAGTTTGCCAATTTACTCTTCACCAATAGCTGAAGGAAATTAGCGCGCGTTACAACCAGCTATGCAGAGATTTTCAATTAATTTCCTTAAATAAGCGTGACAAAACATGGTGTTGTATTATTAAGCATGAATTTTGTCAGCAAACAAAGATCCAGATTTGAAAGGGAGATTTATGAAGCTTCATATTTTGTTAAGAATGTAATTCAAATGAACCAAAACATCATGAATGCCTGTTTGCATCTGTTAAATTAACACTTGTGAGGCCTTTATGGGACTAGCTAATGGTGTAAATCACAAGTTTCATCACAATAGAATATTACATTGATTCTTTGGCCAATGATACGATGTTTGCTTATGTTGCTATAAGAGTTTAGATTGTATTTGAGATTGAGGGGCCTCTGCGATCAATATGGGACAATATCATATGTCCTCTTAACACAATTGCTTATGTTTAAATATATATATATGTATATAATATAATCAATATATCTATCCATCGAATGGATTGTTACACCTCTAGGATTTAGCCAAAAAGCCAACGCTATCGTACAATTTTGGCTCTCCCAATAAAACACTTTAACCTTAGCGTAACCTTCTGCCACAACAAATATTCTATTTAAATGCTCAGATAAATAAGAAAGTATTAAACCACATTACATCAGTGGTAAATTACGAAAGGACATGCTGAGATAAAAAAGGCATTATTTGGATGAACTGACCAAACTTCCGATGATAGTATACAGAAGTTCACAAGTATAGAGAAGAATGCCGAGACACAGATATGCCATTCATCATTACTTCAAGGCCATTAAACTGCTTTCATTAGATTTTGTCAACATCAAAAGTTCCCTCACACAAAAAAGAAATTCTTGTCATTTTCTGCTCCTTCCCATCTTTCATTTAATCTTCCTCATCAATCTCATCATCTTCTTTTTTTCCATTCCCGTCTCCTCCTCGTCTTCCACCTCCTCTTTTCCCTCTCCTCTTCCTCTTCCTCCTCCTCCTCTCGAAGGGTCTACCTGTAATAGCAAGTCATTTCCCCCTATTACAAGACAGTACATTAGTCTCTGCCTGCACTATTTACACAAGTTAGCAGTCCAACCACGCCATTTACAGAGGATCATTATAGCATGTGGTGTCCCGATACGCTTGGGAATTCTGAGATGAAGTGATGGCTTGAATGCATTATCCCGCGTGTGTGTGTGTGTGTGTGTGTGTGTGTGTGTGTGTGTGTGTGTGTGTGTGTGTGTGTGTGTGTGTGTGTGTGTGTGTGAGAGAGAGAGAGAGAGAGAGGGGGGGGGGGGGGGGGGGGGGGGGAGAGAGAGAGAGAGAGAGAGAGAGAGAGAGGGAGATCAAGGCAAGATCTCACAATAGATCCTTTTAAAAGCCCGGCTCGAGATATATGATACTATTAAGATTTTTTTGGAGTACCAATTACACCACCACTACCTTAAGTGGCATTCCAGCCATTCAATTTTGCTACATTATGAAGATGGTTTCATATATTATACCAGGATCTTCTTTAAGATGTTCGGCAGCTGACAGCCAGGCTTCAAAGTGCTGCAGGCAATTTGACAAAATTATCAATACTCTTGCATTTGGCTGCTGCCCCTTTTTTGTGATAGCACCTTAAATGGGTGCATTCCCCTTCCCACCTGACACTATCTTAACACCATTTACTGGTAACAAGGTAATATCCAGCTATCTAATATGATATGGGTCGACAACTGCTTGACATGGTGTCCCAATGATGTAAAGTGCTGGTCTGGTTCACAGAGCATAACCTCAACTCTCTTGTTTATAGTATAGCTTACAGTATACGCTCCAACCTTCAGAGAAACATTGTTCATGTCATGTGTCTTTTCAAGGCCACCAGGGAAACCTAAACCCCTGACAATTCAAATTTGGACATTGGTTCACATGTCCAAATTTTTTTTTGTCTTCACTGTCTCGCTTTTTTTTTAATGTATTTTTTGATTATTTGTATTAAGCTTGTGGAAATGCAATATCTAGGACATTGTACATAAATCAGAAGTCAAATCAAAAGTTAGATTTCCTTTGTTTAATTTACAGAGAAAATCGGAAATGTTGCTGCATCGAAGTTTGCATCTATACCGGAAATAATACATGAATTAAAAGTGAAGAAAAGATGGTGACCGTTTTGACCATTTTTATAAAATGTTTGTAAAGATGCGACAAAATAGTGTCATTGCAGCACGTTGCAGGTTTTGGGTTGATTCTTGCAATTACAAAATCAGGACCAAGTGGTTGTAAGACAGATCTTGTACACCATCTTGTTACACTATATGTAGGTGTGTGTCTGTGTGTGTGTGTGTGTGTGTGTGTGTGTGTGTGTGTGTGTGTGTGTGTGTGTGTGTGTGTGTGTGTGTGTGTGTGTGTGTGCATTAGCTTAGTGTGAATATGTGTGTGTGTGTGCCTGAATCTCTGATGGTAAATGTCTTCCTGTAATAATGACTTCTCTGAGGGCTTCCCTGTCTTAAAGGGCCGGGATAGACCCAACACACACGCATGCACATGCACATGCACACGCACACGCACACGCACACGCACACGTATGTCTCACACTAAATGGTCTCCCATGGCAGTATCAGTAGGACATTGTCAGGCCAAACAAAAGGCCTTATCTTCATTTCTCCTTTCAGACTGGGTGATTGGCCGAGAGAAATGAGGAGAAAAGGCCATGTCCTCACCCGAGGCACCACGAATGTCAGCCACCTTCCTATCTCCGTACAGCCAGTGTGTGTGTGTGTGTGTGCGTGTGTGTGTGTGTGTGTGTGTGTGTGTGTGTGTGTGTGTGTGTGTGTGTGTGATGGGAGATCTACAACATGTATCTGTCTGACAAGGCTGCAAAAGGCCTGTAACTGTGTCAGAATCATGAATATGGACCTACACGTCTATGCACACATGTTATACTGTATATCATGGCCTCAACTCTTGTGTTCTGACATTTAATGTCCATAAAGCTCCAAGTAATCGTTTAAAATACAGACCAGAATCAGATAAAACGTCCCAGCAACAAGTGGCTTCACAGGGATGTGTGGAGTAACAAAAACATGCCTCTAACAAACGGAGTAAAATGCATTATCGTGACTAGAGGCCCAACTGAATATGATGCACAATTCTGAACAAAAATGTAAAAAATAAGACCTGCATGTTGGAGATTTTGGCCCATGTCAAAATCTTTAGCCCTAGAGCTCAGTTTTAAGTTCCTCAATGCAGAGCGGTGTTCTTCTCTGGAAGTGGGCAAATGTTAATTCCTTGGTTCAGATCAATTGAACTGGTAAAGTTTGACGAAACCACCAGAATCCCTTTGAGGTTGCCGAAACACGTGTCCACTGAATAAAAAAATATCCCTCGGAACTTTCTTTTCGCTCATTTGGTTGAGGTAATTGTCTGCTGTCCATCATGTGACCTCTCATCCACCAACGCTCTCTCTTCATGAGCTTTCATCACTAATTGAAGGATCATTTTAGCCACGGGATATGGCTGAAGACACTAATCAAGACCTCGTTATGGGTCATTATGGGACAATTGCCCATAATTCCTATAATCCACTGGATATTTAATTAATTAACCAGCAATTAGAGAGCAACAACTGTACAGCTGGCATGTTCAAACCAGACAGACAATTTTAGATTGGCTCTGCTGTGCCGTTAATTAGTATTTGAAGTAATTTTCAATTACAAATCTGTTTGAGTGATGAATCCTGCTGTTGCCAGTACGACACTACTCTAAGTTCCAGTGGCTGATCAGCAGAAGCACTTTGCAACCTTAAAGGAGACGTTGTGCACTGTGACCAGTTAAGACATTAAGTTGAACACCGTTTCACCGCCGACTGTTCGCAGCATGTTGCATCAGAATGTCCTCTGCCAGTCACTAGCCACAGTTGTACTTTGTGTTTAATGATAATTCGCTAATCTCATCATACTAATATGTTGAACTAAAATAATCAACTAAAAAACAAATCTTGCCAAGAACAAAGTAGTGGTGATTATTGATTTTGTTCCATAACAATCGAGGGATCAATCAAACTAGATCATAGTCACGACTGGACGACATCTGGGCTTTAATGACAAGACAAATCACCAATATGAGCCCTTAATATGCTGCATTCAAACCCTACATTCAAAACGATGTGACACTAATGAAATATGATTAAATAGAAATAATAAAAATGGCAAAAAGGGACACCTTGGTTGTGTCTTTAATATGCAGCCTGGCTGATAACCACAGGGGGGTCAGTACTGGGTCGCTGCTGAAAGGACCAGCGGGCAGAGAGAGAGTGCCAGAAGCAAACAAGTCATTTGAGTGTGTTACTAATGTCTCTGCAGCAGGTGGGAAATCTATTACTGCTGTTTTCTAGACGCCTCTCAGCACAAACAATTAAAGGCAGAGAGGAGAAGAAAAAACAGAGAGAGAGTGTGTGAGGGGAGGACGGGGAAGGATAAAGAAAAGGCTACAGAATCAATTAGTCTTGTTAGGAGTAAGTTCAGGTCTCTCTCTCTCTCACACACACACACACACACCTGCCCTCTAGCTCCCATGCAGAGAGGGCCACCCACAGACCATACGCCATGACAAAGGAGCGAAAAGGGGCGGGTGGTTTATCTCCCTTTTCCCTCTCCCTCTACCTCTCTCGCCCACTCTCTCTCCCTCTGTCTGCTTCTCGAAAGTATGGGCTTCATCAGCCCCCCTGTAGAGATCATTCATCCACACAGTGACACACACACACACACACACACACACACACACACACACACAGTGAGCTTTTTTTTTTTTTCACGCTAATTAGTGCTCAGACCGCCTGCCCAATTATTACCAGCCGTGCCCTAATTAGGACTTATTTAAAGTGCTCGTCAATTAGTCTTTAACATCATTGTCTGCCTGAGGGAGCTGGACCGGTTAACACTTCCTGAACCAGAGGCAGAGCGGAGAGGTTCAGACCCATAAACGCTCGAGGTCCAGCTTTTTTTAATGTAAATCTGCAGAGCATCATGTGAAGCCGACCATTTATGAAATAATAGCTGTTCAGATTTCCATTTTGAGGACTTTTCCTCCACGTTGGCTTAACAATTTACATTGAAAGTTCACCTTTGTCGACAGAAGCACAGACTGACTCTGAGATTATTTGGTTCACAAACACCTTTCAAAGTGAAATATCATCCAGAATACAATGTTGAACATGAGATCATCAAGGCTCATCTTATTTTCTAAAACACTCAACTTAGTTTTTTCACAAGACAAACGTTAGAAAGTCATATTCTTAAAACCTCGGACAGGAAGGCCTGTTAGAAATCACTCACAGAAGCTGACACGTTGTCGCTCTTGATGAAGGACTTCGCCACCAGAACTTGTCACTACTGATGCGCCTGTTGTTCCTCTATGAATGTGCAGTGTGTCTTATTCCTCGATGCCTTTTGTCTTTGACACATTGCCTCAGAGGCTGGTGAGGAGTCGTGTGTTCAGTTTCCAGCTGTCAAACACCTTTGTTCAATTATTTTGCATTTACAGATGAATAAACTATATTAACACCCAAAGGACCAACTTCCAAAACTACTAACTAATTGTCATCGCCGTCACTGTTTAGTGTTAAGTTACGTCTGTTTGTGGAAGAAAACCAGCAAATTTTGTAAACTTGATGGAACTAATTACCATTTTTGCTGTTTTAATTGAGTTATTTTGAAGATTGAAATTAGGGCATGCTATAGGCCTTAATGTAGGCCTCTAGCTGCAAAGAGTACAACAAGAAAGAGTAAGATGAGATGCTGATACGACAGATTTTGCAATATTAAAATATAAAGTCAAAAGAAAAAGTTGTAACAATGTGTACTTTGGTCGTTTTTAGTGCAGGGATGTATTGATATGTTCAACTTGAACTGCACCAATATATTGAGTGTTATTTTATCAATAAATTGATAATTTTAAATACATAAACCAATAGATAATGTTTATCATGAGTCGGGTAGTTTGGCAACACACTAAGCAAGACTCCATATATCCAGAGTCTGAACTAAAGGGTACACAGACAACATATTGGCCTCAAAGGTCACCTCAACATATTCCATTTAATGCAAATTCAATCAGAACCTGAATATTTTTCTGCCGTCATACACGTCATAAGGAGCCACTTGCTCACTTGATGATCGAGACTGCTGCTGTTTCACCGATACTGCCGAGTAGACAAAAATAACAGCAGCAATCCCTGACATGTGGGGTCGTAGGGAGTGCATCAGATAGCTGTGAACTCTCCTCCCTCCCTCCACAGAGCAGTAATCTGTCTGTCAGTGTGTTGCCAGTGGCTCCCTGTGGGCGGCTGTCTGTTTGAGGCTGTTTTAATTAATTTCCAATCAGAGCAAAGTAAATTCATTAAGCACTCACAGCTCTGTTTGAAGACACACACACACACACACACACACACACACACGGTCACGAGCATGTATTGTACATGCAGCAGTGAGCATTTTCATGAACCTATGAATGTGATATGCATTCAGTGGCATGGCTGAAATAAATACTGTGTTTCACAGGAGAAGAAAGAAACACAACAAAAACACAGCATACAATGTGACATTGCTGGCCTCTAACTTTGAATAGGATGACGATGACACATAGAAAGCACTGTTATATTATGTGAAAGCAGTGCAATTAGAGAGGGGGGAATTACATGTAGATGATTAGACATATGGTTTGAAAAGAAAAACATCTTCTATAGTGTTTTTGTTTGCTTCATATGAGGTTTGCCGGTACATTTGTATGTACTGTATGTATCATATCTCTCTCTCTAAATAAAAAGGTATAAATATACCCAATTAAATGCATAAAAAGCTCTTATGTGAATTGTTGTCTTGCCTTAAAATCGCAGGATTCATCTGATGGTGAGCATCAACATCCACATGATACGTTCTAAAAAATGGACCATTAGTTTTTAAGATACCTTTTTGTGTACCGAACTATTGGTCTAGGGGTAATTCTGTCCTGATGGCTGTGGTCGAAAGGTAACCACGACCATGAGAAACAAATACCAGTGTTAAAGCTGTACAAGAAGCCTATAACTTCTCTCTGGTTGGACCAACCAAGTGGCCGATACTCGTCCTCTGCCAAGAAACACTCTGAATATCAGCCATGAGATGCTTCAGTAACATGTGATGGGAATCCTTGGGGAAGGAATGGAGGAATGTGCACACAGATGGATGCAGAGATAATGTTAAAGGGAGGATTCATCAGGTCTAATCTCTCAGCAAGCCAAGCAGATCGATCTACTCTAACACACACACACACACACACACACACACACGGTATGTATATTTAGCTTGGTGACTCTCTCCTTAGCCTCGTCCTTGTCAGTAAAAGTAGAAGAAAACAATGTTGTCAAGCGAAGGAGGAGGAGAAAGAGAAAGAGAAAGGCAGACAGTCAAAGAAGAAGAATGATTGAGGAAGCGAGCCTGGAAGAGAAAGAGAGAAGAGGAGGAGGAGGAGGAGAGTCTTCTTAGAAGGCTAAAAGGATTAGTCCTCTCATCTCTCCTGGATCACAATGTTTCCTGGGCTATGTTTGATCAGCGATTGTGTGTGTGTGTGTGTGTGTGTGTGTGTGTGTGTGTGTGTGTGTGTGTGTTTCTGTGTGTTTCTGTGTGTGCGCGTGAGATGTTTGCTCTGATATTGACGCTGCCTCATCCTGATCCTATTACACGGCAATAAACATCAGCTACCAACATGGGGATTACCGAGTGTGTGAGTGTGTGTGGAGATGTGTGCAACACTCATGGTTTTTGGCTGGACCTTTTATCCTCCTTTACAGAGCGACAGTCTCCCACTGTCGCTCACACACACTTATATATATATATATATATATACATATACATCCTTTGGTTCAAATTACTGTCCATGTGAGCACTGGAGATATATACTGTACCACAAAATGATGCATTTCCACATGACCAGAAAAAAAGCTCTAAAGTGGATGAAATTGGAAATTACAATTGCTTTTGCGTTGCGGGAGAGAACAATAAGCTCTTCCAACATGATGACATTTGATTGTCATGTAATAGCGGATATCTCATTGTGTGGTGATCAATTTTTGAGATTCTTGACTTTGCGCTCCCTTCTTCACATTTGCTCCGAACAACAAGCAGAATCCAAACAAAAGCACAAAAGCCACTTGGTGGGAGTGACACGAAGCTGCCGGCTGCAGCTGAATTCAGATTTACCGCCATGATCTGATATTTGTCAGGGTGGAGAGCCACCCCAGAAGCAACGTTTTAGATCATAGAAAAAACACTGCAAGCCGGAATAACAATGATCACTCCCAACGCGTTCTCTGCTCTCATGTGATTTTAGGAAAAATAAATCAAAAAGACGTGAATGAGATCATATTTTTTTATTATTAAAAAGGCCAATATTGGCTCCAGTGTATTTTTCAAGCAGTTGGTATAATGCTTTTATACTTATCAAAAGAGAAATGGGTCCATCAATCCATCCATCGCTCTGCTCACCCCATCCCTCCCTCCTTCCTTTCTTTCTCTCCTCCTTTCTTTCCCTTCACACCATCCCTCTCTCTCTCTCTCTCCCTGTCCACCCCCCATCCTTCCTATCACCTTTCTTTCTTACAGAAAATCTAAAAGGCTGACATGCAAATGGGGCTTATTAAATCCTATTAGGCCGTCTGTCACAAGCCAGCAGAGAGAGGGAGAGAGAGAGAAAGGGGGGAGGGAGGGAGAGACATTGTGATTTGAGGAATGGAGAAACTGAGCGAGATGAACTGAGAAAATGGATGTTTAGAGGAAAGAAAGTGGTGAAAGAGATGCTCTTTTTTTTAACCTATGAAATTATATTACAAATTATAAAATACAAAATTGGATATAACGTAGTAGTTTAAGGAGTTTTCCTGAACGGTCAGTCAACCGAGCTCATAAACAAGTAGAGCGCAGACCTCTGTCATGGCCGGTATTAATCGTGTGTGTATCTGCCCAGAGATTTGGGGGTTTTCTTTGGTTCATGCTCCACCTTTCCACCACGTTTCACGACAATCGGGCCAGTAGTGTTCCCGTAATCCTGCTGACAAACAGACAAACTAACAAAAAACTCACGAGCAAAGCTGTGCTGATCAGACACGAGAGCCATGGCTAAAAATACATCCAAAAACTCCTTTTAATACGTCCCCCAAAATGTAAAGTACGTTCAGAATTCGTCGTCCTGTGCCACAACTCACTGGAATTGCCTTTATAATGCAAAGGGACTTAACATTCACTGCAATGCTCCTTTAAACAGAGACAACTGAGATGGAAGTTTTAACTAAGTATGCAAACCAATACAAGACGTTTTTATATCCGTGGCTGATGGTGAAGAAACTATATTGACGTCAATGAGACATGACACCTTTGCGTCCCTGAAAAGGTGAAGCCACTTCATTGCGAGGACACATTTCTGATTTCTAAATAGCGAGCTGCAGATTATTACGATAAGTTATTTTTGACATCAGAACGGGAGTGGGAGGGAACAATTTAAGTTGAATTAGTCTTAATTAGATACTTCTTGAGGTAATTAACACACGAGTGGACCTGTGACAGGTTAATGATGGAGGATGAAGATACTGAAATGACCGCTTGGCCTATTTTTCAAAAACATTATATCAGCCAATGTAAAGTGACATCAGAGCCATCTCTTTGCTCTTAATCATGGCTCCCTTTGTCTTTTCTTGGCCCTGTTAGTGCCGTCGGGCCAAAGTTGTGTATGTGAGCTAAACACTTGATGTAATCTGAATTTGCTCCGGGCAACATATTACAGGTCATTACTCCTCTCCTCCTTGTTCTCCTTCTCATCCCTCACTTCCACTCCTCTCTGCTGCTCTTTCTCTTTGATTTCCTTTTTCAATGGTGAGACAGAGAGGGAGAAGGCTGCCTTTCTCCTGCCTGTCAATTATCCCCCTGTACGTCTCTCCGTCCGGCTTAATTGGCGTTTGGGAGACGCTAGCGTCGTCCCAGCGGGCTCGGCCAGAACAATGGAGGCCCATATAGCTGACCGGCCCTCGGCTCAGCCCAAATTGAATTGGAAATCTTCCATCTTCTCTTTAGCATAACAAAAGGGGTGCAGGGTTTTTAGACAAAGGGCCCGTTTTAATGGAGAAAATCAATCTCGGGGAAGGAAGCGGCGGCATTGTCTCCCATCAGCTGTACAGGTGTGTGTCGCCCACGCCGGCCTTAATCAGAGGTGGCAGGGGAGAGATCTGGAAGCTACATCTCTGTCACTGAGGGGAAGAGGAGCAGTCGGACGGAGGGAGAGGAGCACGCGTCTACGTGTATCCCTCCTGTGGTTCTGGCATTGATACGGCAAAGGTTACAGGTTTACGTCCCCCGTGGACTGAACTTCACCACGAAGAACTCTTCTTGATGTCGTCAGGAAGGCTCCTCAACTTTTGTACAGCATGACAAGCTTATAAAACCTCACAATAAGAAATAAATATATATTTGAATCCAGGAACCTGTCACATTTTTCATATGAAGACTTTTGACTTGTTTGAATTGATTTAATTGAGATTTGACTCAAGACTGAAAAAACACTTGAGACTTTACTTGGGACGTGTGGTTAATGACTTGAGACATGACTTGGACTTATTAGAACTTGACCTGAAGGACTTCGGTTGAGACTTGTAACTAGACCTGGACTTGTTAGGAAAGATTTGAGATTTGATACTGGCACAGAATGATTTGAGACTGGACTTGGACTTGCTTCAAGATATCTGTGACTTTACAAAGAACTCAACCGATGGACTCGAGACTAAAGTGACGACCTGGATTCACAGAAGACAGACCTGCCTTAAAAGACTTGTGACTTGAAAGACTCGAGATTTCACTTGGACTTGCCCCTTACAAACAGCTCAAGTTGCAAATACAATGATGGTTGACAGCAGACTCTTTCAGGGCATTTTTGTGACAGGACAATACAAAAATATTGCTTGCTAAAATCATCAGTGTCAAATTCTACATGTAAGGGCTTCGCTGCTCCTTTATCAGAATGTGATGGCTGAAAGAATCTTGCTCTCTCTGTGATACGCTGCTCCACTGTGATGTTCAAAGACGAAGACTCTATTGAAAGGAGGGATATAAAAATCCTCAGAGCTCGGCTTATTCCCCGTCTTCTCTTGAGGGAGCCAAAAAACAAACCTGACGCCAAGAGAGAAGATTTGGAGAGACGTGGATTTGGTGGCTGAGATTGTTGTCTGACTACAATGTTGAGGAGATACAAGTGAGCACCGTGGATCGCCTGCAGCAGAGAGGAAGCCGTGGATTACAGCGGCAGAGAGCTTACGGTCCTCTCCGAGGCTGCCGCCTTTCACATGCGCACACGCAGTATTATTATCACTTGTGATGAGAAATCAATCAGTCAATTCCAAAAAGCTTTTGTAGGATTCTTAAATTAAAAACATATACTGACCAACAAAATGCCATGTAAAGGAATACATAAGCACATTTTAGCATGAAGCAGGAGGTTTGGTGAATTGTAAATTCTCCATTTCCCATATGGTGAATTCTCTATAGTAGCTCATGCATTTCCCTCCGTTACCCTGAGCAGGATAAACGCCTCAGGTTCAGGCCACCGCCATACTGGTTTTTAACTGAAATGAACTTTGATGAAGTGAAAACATATACCGTACTTTTCGGGTTATAAGCCGCTCCTACGGCTGATCAGTGTCCCCGCTGTAGCAAGCTAGTAGCATTGCTAGCTAGCGCTGCTAGTAGCGCTGCTAGCTAGCGCTTCTGCTGCTACCGGCCACTGCTGTTGCTACTGCCCGCGTCCCCTCTGCCCAAGTCGGGTGTCGAGCCTGGTCCCGCTACCTTCGGTGGTTTTCAGGGAGCTAGCGGAAGTTAGCGGGGAAGTGACGGAGCGCTAGCAGGAGCCCCAGCTGGCTACAGCGGGGAGCTGTCAGGGACACTGACCGAAGGCAGTAGCGGCTTATAACCCGAAAAGTACGGTACTGTGAAAGAGAAGAAAACAGACAACATCCAGACCGGAGAACATCGTGGAAGCAACCTGTCAATCTCAAGGTCGCCAGTAAACTCATATTTACTGAGGTGATAAATCCAGAAGATCATTTTCTCATAGACTTCTATACAACCAGAGGTCTCGCACCCTGCTGGCTGTTAGACATAATGCAGGTTCAAGGGAGGTCTTCCTTGGCTTCGTCAAGGTTTTAGCTCCAACAATTCAACATCAATCCTCCTGTGACCCATGATCTACTAACTTGTGTTATAAGAGCCAGTGGTCTACATTTACATTTGAAAGCATTCCCTGTAGACATATTCAATAGCTCAGGATGGTGTATCCACTTGAAGGTCATGGTATGACAGTAAAGTATCCGACATTAGATTTTCTCCTCAAAAGCTTCATTGATGTCAGTCAAGGCAACTAGAGACAAAAGTAAAAAAAACACAAAGATGGTGAAAAAAGTGCCAAAAAAAGCCAAACTCCCCAATCAATTCCCTATTAAAAGTAGTTGCACTGCAGCAGGTTGTCTGATGTTCTGTTTTCCAGATTTAATTCATGCACAAGTTAGACCTATTACTTTATATATGTATGGTATGGATTACTACAATGACAAAAACTACTAGACTACTTTAAATGTCCAATTTAGCCTCACCCAACCAAGGTCCATGTGGAAATGTGTTTAGTTTTTTCTGCATTAACTTGAACAATGATGTCATACCTTTTGCATTTAAGTGTTTCTGTGTGTACCCTTGAATGATTTCATTGTCCAAACATTATTTTTTGAATGAGGCCATAATCTGCCACAGCTAACTGACACCTTTCTCTCGTTCTCTCTCTCTCCGTCTGCTTCCCGTTTTCTGTCAGTGTCTCTCAGCCAGTCTGTCAGTGCCGTTAAGGAGTAGTCTATCCGGTCTGGGTGTTTTGATAAGGTGAGTGTTTGTGTTTATCTGCGCGCTCCCAGCTCCACGCATTACCATGAGAATGGTTTAAGCCCTCTGCTAATCCGCTGTGTCTCTGTTGTAATAAATGTCTTCATTCACACACTCTGCGGCAGAGAGGGGACAGGAATACACGGCAGCCGCAAACTTATGGCCTTTCCCGAGGATGATGCAGTCACACGTGTCACACCTTCGCTACGAAATGCTCACATTTATTTATTTAAGTTGTTTTCCTCAATAACAATAAAAAGCAGTCGCTTCTGTTAGTTACGTTTGAATCAGGTCGAAACCTTTGGATTTACATCTGTCTGCGTATCACGTATGTTTCGTCATCACTTGCCCTTTGGGTAAATACAGTCCGCAGTTATTGATACGGTAATGAAAAGATGACCCTTGTTTTTTAAATCTAAAGAAATATTCTTTGAGGTCAGACTCACTGCTGGGTTTCATGTAAATTGACAACATTTAAACAAGTAGGAGAAAAGCCGTACATACCAAAATCGACACATGGACAGCAGCAGCAGGGGATCAGACCACCTATGATTAATGTACAGCTCGCTCTCCCAAAAACAGATGCAATCACATGCGGCTGAATTCATTATCAGGTGTATTCATAGTTGTGCAATCAACCAAAGGAGCAAGCAAAACTGCGAGACATTAATCTGATCAGACAAACCACATCTGGAGGCCAAGGACACATACGACAATTGTAAATGCTTATAAATTGGTCATCAGTTGCGTTTTTAATAACTTGCTCCTTCCTCTAGATTTAAAACAAAGAGCTGTGAAACTAGATTGCAGTCTAACATGTTGAGTGGATATGCGTTCCATGTGCTGGCAATTGTTTTAGGTCTTTTTAGCATATTGAGCAGAGATGCAGAATTAACACATTTCAAAACAGATGTTTAGTACGAATACAATCAAGGTGTAAAGGATCATCCAAAGGTAACATGCGTGTAACATGGCTGTCATAAACCTTTTGAGTATATAATAATGCTTCTCCGTAGGTAATTTAACGCTGTAGATAGATAATTAATAGAGTATATTATCATTACATTACATTATAAATACAGCTTATTATTTCATTATATTTAACATGCTCTTTTAAACCCTTTCCAAAAAGAGCATCCACTATGTGTGTAGCTGCATTTTAGAGGAGCTATTTCAAATCTCTCTAAAGCCTGAAAGTTGTATATATTAACTGACAAGTAAACAGTTAAGTAGCGGCATATGAGAAATGTGGTCTTGATTATAAGCTATGTGTAATGGGTTATGATTTTATTTTTCATCTTAACTTTAAAATGTATATTTCGGATTGTAATGCAAGGTATTTCCTACACACAATTAGGCCTATTACATGTTTGCGCTATGTCAGTCATAGCAGATTACAGGAGCGCTCAGACATTTACTCTAATGAAATGTCACAGATGTAATTGTGATTTATTGGATTCAAATAAAGTGTTTAAGGATCAGTAGTGCAGCAAACATTTTCTTTTCTCTCTCTGCTCTGTTAGTTTTTCAATGAGCCATTCTCACTCTGTCTCCCAGTTCCTCTCTCCTCCCTCCTCCCCCTCCCCCGTGTCTCCCTTGGGACTCACCCCTGTCACCCAGAGTTTTTCCCACACAAAGCAGTCCATTAAAAAGCCTTTAGCGAGGCCATTCACTCAGAGTCCGCTTTCCCAGAGATGAGGAATGGGTTTAGGGTGAAGGTTGGAGTGTGAGTGTGTGAGTGTGTGAGTGTGTGTGCGTGTGTGCGTGTGTGCGTGTGTGCCTGTGAGTGTGTGAGCGTGTGTGCGTGTGTGCCTGTGAGTGTGTGTGTTGGAGGGGTGGGGGGTGTTGAGGTTTAGCATGTAAGGTCTAGGCCTTTGGGCCCTCTGGAACAATTCCTTATAATCCCATATAATCCTATACAAATAAATGTAATAATGATGCAAATACACACTGTATCTATTTCCTTCCTCATTCATCAATCAACACCTCCTCTTTATGTTACATACCTTGAAAGTATACAGAAAGATGAGGTATTGATCACAAATTAAAAGGTAGGAGTTAAAAGTGTCGGTACCACCCATACTGTTTGATTGACAGCTGATGTGTTGTTGTTTATATGCACTTAAAAGTCTATTATGGAATTATATGAACAACAAGGTGTATTGCTATTTATTTGTTAAGTGGATTTGTCACATTTACTGTGAGTGTAATTCAAATTGACCTCATGACCTTTCTCTGACTACATCCATGACAACTTGTACTACACTCATAAATACAGTACATAAACATGGTTGCACTTATAATAGGAAATAGTTATGCCAAATTGTGTGCATTTTTTTGGGGCGGCTCGTGCTAAATCCGGCTCCTGGAGAGATCTCCTTAGTTTAAAACATTAAGTATAAAAAGGGAAACTTTGAAAAAGTCAACTTATTCAACACTTGTTCCATTATTGATGAGACAAATTGATAAAAAACATGTACATTATCTAACTTAAACTTCCACAACACAGCTCTATCTAGCAACACAATTTGATGCTATATATCTGAGTGTCTATAGGTCTAAGGTCACGGAAGTTTCAATCTGAAGATCAACCATTTCTACAACCAGAGAGCAATTCTGTCAAGATACTTGGCTAATAGCAAAGGCCAGAGCGATAGAACAGAAGATGTCCAAAACCCACAGTTAGCCTTTGCACTTCCCTGTTTGAAGAAGATGAAGGGAGCTGTGGGGAGGAAGGTGAGATGGCAAACCTCTTCAACACCTTTGATGCTCAAACGGCAGCAGGAGATCAGAGACGGGCACATGGAGAGGAAAACAACGTCGTATTGCAAAGAGACGGGAGAGAAAGGAAACGTAGATGGAAGGGCGAGAGTATGTGTTCCTGTAGTAGAAAGGCCGAGATGGAGATCCATGGCAGCAATAATGTCAATGTCAGAGATATCGCTCCCTTCCTGTGGTAAGTGCACCGCTATCGGGGTATGTCAAAGCGGGGCATTTAGTCAGGTGGTGTGCTATATGCTTATACAAAAACATGAAAGCTACATAACAGCAAGGCTCTTCATGCTGACATGTGTGTGTGTGTGTGTTTACCACAATAAGTAGATTGTCTGCCCAACATGCATTTTTCTGTCCTGCAGCCAAATGGAGAATTGTACCGCGACATCGGCTCTGCGCTGCACACACACATACACACATCTTTGTATAGCTATTGCTGCGAGGACCCTACGGTGGCTAAATGCATTCTTTAATCCCCAACCCAAAAAGGGCTTTTGATCATAACTCTTAAATGTACTGTATGTGTAGACCAAACAACAGTCCTGTGTTGATGGACAGAGCAACAATGTCCTGAACAATAATTAGCATTAGCATTGCATCACTCCGTGGCTTCACATTTTTGATACAGTAGGAAGGATAAGAACATTATTCTATATTTTTGCGTACAACAAATATCATGAAAAGACCAAAACGATGTAATCCGTCGCTCAATACTTTTTATCTCTGCTACTTTCAGGTACTTATTTTGTAAAAATCTAACATTTATTTAAAAACATTTTTGGGAAATGCTGTCAGGAAAGATGACAAAAAAATACAACACAGACCCACACACATACAGTTCACTACAAGCACACACACTCCTGTTTGCAGTGGGACGAGAGATGGATGAGCAAATATTGAGCTGTGACAGAGTAAACAATGCCCTGGTAACCAGATGGCTGGACTGACACACACACACACACACACACACACACACACACACACACACACACACACACACACACACTTGACAGTGTCTGTCAAATCTCAATAGCTTGTGACTCAAACAAAAAAATACTGTAGGGAGAGACAGAATGAGAGGCCTGTTTTAAAGCGGAGAAATCCTCAACTCATTTATCATCGTCTCTTTCCAGATTAATTCAACACTATCTTCTTCCTTCCCTCAATCTCCTTCTCTTTTTGTTCATCCCTCCTTTCCTACTGAGGTGACACAGATCCACATGCTTGAGATGAAGCCACGGTTTCAGAACTATGGACAGCTCCCTCCACGATGACAACTCAACGTCTCAGCTTCAGCACCACGGTCAGCGACACTTCTGACCTTATTTACGCGGCCAAGTACTAAAGATGTGCAGGTGCATATAGTACAGCTTTTGATAATGAATAAATCATAACAAATGCCAAAGTTTAGATTAAGTCTGTGTGATAAATACAAGCTTTATTCTGCTTGATCGCCGTGCTACTTGCACAGTGTTTTAGTAAGGCGGCGAGCCTCCACAAAACACTAGAGCAGCGTCAATGCTTCAAGTATTCAGGATTTTCCACAGAAAGTCTGGGTGTAAAGGACTCTTAAGCTGCATAATAAACTTTTTTGGACCCTGAAGTTTCAATTCAAACACAGACTATTTATAATGAAGCATGTTTGTGCTTGCATGTGATCCAAATCCAACTGTAATTTTCCTTTAATTTAGGTGATGGGCAGAGAAAGCAGGCTGGATCAAAACAAGGTGGCTTTTCAGACCAGCACACTGAGAAACAGATATCCTGTAACGCCCTGCCACACATACACAAAGACAGATCCACACATATAAAATCCCACCATCACACACACACACTCACACACACCTGTCAGCTGTTAAATATGCTGAGCATTTATCTTCCATAGGTCAGAGCTCCAGCCCCGTCACAGCCATATAGAGAGCAGGCTAATAGACCCATGATTACAGAGCACATCACCCCACTGCTCTCTGTCTATCAGTCCTAAACCTCTTAGCCCTCACTCTTCAAATCATTAGGAATCAAAAGCTGGGGGGTCACTGTACTGATATTTTAGACTGGAGCTGCAAATGTCAAAACCTTAGTAACAGTTGGGCACTTTGGAAATAGGCTTTTTTGCTTTCTTACTCACAATAACGACAAGATATTCAAGCTAAGCTAACCAGCTGCTGGCTTTATATTTACCATTGACGCGAGTGCTGTCTGTCGCCTCATCTTCTTTAATGGTAAATAAACAAGTTACTGAGTCTTCATAGATTGGTTGAAAGCCAGAAATAAGAACAACAGTTATGTTGCCAGTTTGTGAAAAACTGATTGCAACGTATGACTACTTCATTTCTGACAATTTCAAGTTACGACAGTTGAAATGCATAAGCCATACTAGGTCACAAAGCTATAGATACAAACCTACCAGTGCCATTCAGGTACAGTATAATGGTTTGTGGCGATCATATAAGGCTCTGTAGAGATGGGTTACCAATATGAAATACAGCATGCTGTGTTATCTAAATTTAAAAACTACTGAGTCAAAGCACATCCTTTGATGCTAACATATTTACCACACACACTTACACGTGCACGTGCACACTTAAAATTACCATATGCTGCTGTGGCGTCTTTGTATTCGAGGCCTAACCTGTATAATAGGTGTCACATTAGCAAGACAACAAATCAAACCATCCTTCATTTCCCAGGCCCTCCTCTGCTCCACAGCTGTAGGCCCCTCTTTGTTGTCAGGGGAGTTTCTAATTAATATGATAAATAAGATGGCGGGTTCGACTCCCTGATGCTTTTTAATTGGAGGAAGCCTTGAATGGCACGCGGGCAGAGGCAGAGATTAGCGGGTTATTTGTGAGTGTTTTGTATGAGGAGAGGAGAGAGAGAACTTCTATCCTCGCAGTGATTTCCTGTCTCATTGTGATACTCGACTCGATGCTCCTAACACACAGCGGGGTTTGAGAGACAGCTGACAGTCTGGTTTCATGAGCCGCCATGTTCGCGCTTCCTGGCGATCAAAACCACATTCACGCACTGTAGTTCCGTTTCCCGATCGGCTTCAATAACCCGCAAACCATTTTAGACCATCTGCCGGTGCACCGCCGCCACAAAATGTGAATATTCACAAGAACATCATGAAAAGTAAAGCCAGAAACTTTAACCGTGGCGGATTTTCGTAACATTTCGTCCTGTGTTTTTAGAAAAAGGGAAGAATTTAAACCCAAAAACAAAATCAGCACAATAGGATGTTTGATGATGAACTTTGTTTTTGTTTCCACCGTGGTTTGCAGTGCATGATCAGTGTGTGTGTGTGTGTGTGTGTGTGTGTGTGTGTGTGTGTGTGTGCAACCTTCATGGTGTGCGCACCACCTACGGAAAACAACAAGAAAATCGGTCGAATATCTGACAGCTTTGCCTCGAGCGTCTGTGTATCACCAGCCCACTTCTCTTCAACACACACACACACACACACACACACACACACACACACACACACACACACACACACACACACACACACACACACACACACACACACACACACTCTACTCTGATCTCCTCATCCTCAGCTAATCCTGCTCCATCTAAATCAGAGCAAACAGCCCGGAGGGGACAAACCAGCGTTGTTTTAGGCCCATCTAATCCTTCCCTCCATCATTCTCATCTCCTTCTTATGTCTGACAAGGCTCCTCAACATCAGTGGAGATCAACAAAACCGCAACTGTGAGTGTGAGTGTGTGGAGAGAGAGGATGGTGAAACAACCACAGCCATCCAAAGGGGATTTAACTCCAGTTTCTCAAGGCCTATTTTAGTGTCGCGTGTCAAGACTCAACAACTAAGAAAATCCTGTCTGGCTGGACAGTCAAAACCCCTCTCCGAAATTAGAGCGTGGATCTCCAGAATAAATTCCCCTTTCTGGCACCGCTGATGGTGTCAGAAAAAGAGGAAGGAGGAGAAGACAAAGAATGAAGAGGAGCGGTTAGGAGGAGATAGGAGATGAAGAGAGATTAGTGGATGAGAGAGGAGATGTACGAGAGGATGTGAGGAGACGAGAGGCAAAGAAACATGTAACTGTGGAGAGAGCAGGTTAGGGAAAGGAGAGATTATTGGATGAAGGAGCAGACGTAAGAGAGGAAGCGGTGGAAAAACTGAATCAGAGGAAAGGCGAGATGAGGAGCAGAGATACATAGGAGAGGACAGACAAAGAAAACATCTTCAAGAAATAACATTACTGGATGACGGAGAAAGAGAGGAGGTGAAGAGAAAAGAGGTGAGGAGACAAGAGGAGGTAGAAAGAGGAAGAAGACGGAGAGCAAAGTCAAAGAAAAGGAAACTAAAAGATAAATCAAAAGAGTAGAGGAGGCGATGGGAAGAGGGAAGACTGGAGAGGACACCTTTAACCAGTCCTTAACACAAACAATTTTTCAATTAAATCAAGAAACTTCTTGTGATTCTCAAGTGATTCTTGAACCTTGCTACACAGCACATCTTCGAGTCCCCACATATAAACCAATTCTCCTCAGGTTTGGCACCATTTTACAAAAGACACAAGTTCAACCGACAGCGTCTCTTGCCGATTTTCACCGCACAATATTTCAGACCCAAAAATAAAACGCTGTCGTCCGATACTTCACCAAAACAAGTGAGTCACTGCGGCAACAGAGAGGAGAGTCTCTTCAGCGGGACAGAAAGCACAGTGACTCCTCATGCATGAACATCTGCACTGGACTTCTGTATGGAGGCTTGAACAGAGACCTGCTGCCAGAGGGCGGTGAACCTGGTTCATCTGGAAGTCTTCAGGAAGGACATATAAGAGGAGAGGAGAGGAAGGAGAGGAGAGGAGGAGAGACAAACTAAACAGCAGATAAACACATAGTTTATTGGAGGAGATGCAAAGCAATAAGAAAAATAAGAGGAAGGGAGACACACAGTTGAGGAAAAGAAGAGATGAAGAGAGATTAGATTAGTTGAGGAGAGGAAATAAAAGGAGGATATGAGACGAGAGAGAGAGAGAGAAGTTACGAAGAGGAGAGAATAAGAAAGGAAAGGAGATATAAGGTGGACAGGAGGCAAGAAAAGGGTGAGAGGAGAGGGGATGTAAAGAGGAGAGAAGAAGAGAGATGAAGGGAAGAGGAGGAGACACTGTATAAAGAGGAGAGGAGGTGAAAAAAGGAGAGGAAAACACACACACACACAGACGCACAGTTGCCACTTTGCTACTGCAGCATTTAAAGCTGTAATGACAGGCCAGAGAGTGATAAGAGACTCTGAGTGGAGAGGCCACTATAGCTGCTCTCCTCTCCCTGCTAACAACTGTAATTATCCAAACTCCACACTCACTACTATTGATCTCTCCCTCTCCCTTCCCCCTCTCCTCCCCCGGCCCTGTGTCTATGTCTCTCTCTCTCTCTCTCTGACAGGGTGGCAGTAGAGTGCGTCCCTCTCAGCACAAGAGTTGTTCACACCTGCTGCCGGTAGATGTGGAGAGCGGCGACAAGGACTTGGACGAATACGTGACAGCCGCAAAACACAAATATTGGTGCAGCTCCGATGTTCCCCTCAAGGTGTGTGTTAAGTATTGGGAGTGTGTGTGTGTGTGTGTGTGTGTGTGTGTGTGTGTGTGTGTGTGTGTGTGTGTGTGTGTGTGTGTGTGTGTGCGCGAGCTCTCATGTCTCTCACACCTGGTTTAGAGAAGGTGGCTACAGCTTAGCAACACCAGTGTCGTCACAGTTACCGTGTTATGCGTGCTAATGGGTTTTAGTGGTTTTCGTATCAAAATGTCCCCACAAGGATAGAAAGATGAAGAGAATTTAATCCTAAAGCGGCTGCTTCTCGCTTCTTGTTCAGCTGGTGTTCAAGGTCAACCTCTAATTAAAATATCTTTTAGGTTTTAGAAACTGTAAAAATACTAATCCTCATGTAGGTCTTTGTAACAAGGTGTATCTTGAAAAACAAATAAACTTCAAGATTGAAAACTCAGTATTGTCTTTAATAAACAATAACATAATACACTAGAAGTACATTTGAAGAGAGCAGACATCTGCCAAACTAAATGTCTAAAAATAAAAACTAGTTAGTAGTAAATAAAGACCACCACGGCCCTCTGGCAGCAATAGTAAAGAATATAATGCGACATATAGAGATGAAAACCTGTTTCCTCACAAAAGTCAATGGCCGTGATTATTCCTGAACTTTAACTTCAGTAGTCAGAAGAACCACAAAAGAAGAACCGGGCCAAAACAATGTGAATCCAGACCATCGCTGTCACAAAAACTTCAGTGAACATCGTCAACCAAAACCCAGTTCATGCTGGTAATGTGCCACTGGGTGCTGGCCACACTGTTTGATTGGCAGGTGATGTCTGAGAAGTGCAGAGCAGAAACACCAAAGGAATCTAGTTAACCCAAGGTCCACACACACACACACACACGGTATTTATTTTAACAGCTCATAGCTGATGAGGTGAAAAAAACGACAATGCCCTCTATAAGAAAGAAACTGTGTACATCTGACATGTCAGCTGTTATGGGAGAAAGGAAGCCTTCATCTTAACTTTCTGTTTGTCAAAGGGATCATGAGACCAAATCTGTCAGCCGATAGAGGAGCATGAAAACACAGACAAATGACATTAGATGTGT
Organism: Myoxocephalus aenaeus; assembly: GCA_038501785.1. Classification (NCBI taxonomy): domain Eukaryota; kingdom Metazoa; phylum Chordata; class Actinopteri; order Perciformes; family Cottidae; genus Myoxocephalus; species Myoxocephalus aenaeus. The sequence continues at coordinate 3,467,147 of JBAMJR010000047.1, read as the reverse complement.
CCTTCCAGCTAAAAGATATGAAGCATTTCAGACTTCCCAAATCAGGAGAAATAACTCCCGACACTGACCATCAATAAAGTTATTCTTATTAGCACTTAGAGACAGAAAGGGAAACTAAGCTGAGGAGGTTTTGACAGACCACTAACCTTGTCAAATTCTTCCCACAAGCTAAATGTAATCAGTGTGTTAAGTGGTTTGACCACCTACTGTGTCTTTGTGTTTTCTCTTTAAAAAGACACTTTTAAATATAATTAAACGCTAATGTTACCTTTTGATTCTCTTCCTCTAAGCACATTGAAAACAAGTTGAGTACTCGTTAAAGTTTACATATGGAAACTTCGCTACTCCTCACTTGACCAAAATAAAAATGTAAAAACAACAAAGCTTTAACGTTGGTTTTTAATGAGGCCTGCTAACAACACTAATACATCATTATTAGGGAAGATAACGGTGCACGGAATGTATTTCACACTGACAAAGACCTGAAGAACAAAAATACGAGAGTGAAATTGAAAATGCCAGGGCTTTAAGTGTTGAAACTAATCAGGCGAGCTGTCATTATAAAAGCAAGGTTAATAGCCGCTGACAGAATCACCTTCAGCAGACACCAAGATAAGAAAAGGTCTTTTTTATTAGCACTGCTGGGGCAGATACACACACCCATTCACGCACATGCATATGTGCGGTTGTGCAGCACATATAAACACAGCACACACTCACAGGGGATCAATGTGGGAGATCCAGTAGCCGTGCATCTCCTGTTATAGCCGTATGTGGACCATCAGATAGCGCCATTCAGCAGGGGGAAGGATTTACACGTCGCGCCGCGGCCTCGACACCCACACAAAACCCCTCTTTTGTTCCCCCATCACCTGTTCCAGATTTATGACGTCCAATTACAAACGCGGATGCTAACAGTATTCCCCATTAGCCTATCAAATACTTTAGTGGTTGTTCCTTCAAAAGGGTTATCTGGCCTTTCAGCATTGGGCACAACCAATTTATGGCCCCCCCAAGAAGATCTGAACAAAGACCTCCCCGGAGCTGCTTTTTGTTTTCCTGCACCGCTCCCCAAGACAGGTAATTAACAGGGAAGGAGTTTGTGGTTAATTTGCGAGATAATTATCTAAATTAAACTGCCTTTCGTCACACAGGGGCTCTATCTCTATCTCTCTCTCTCTCTACTCGCTTGCATGCGCGCAATCTCTCTCTATCATTGGATGAGGGTGGTCAGGGTATTGTGCCGCTGTAGAAACAAAACCAGTAATGACATGTTCATCTTGCTGTCCTTTTGTTTTCCGCTGCTTTGTTTTGCTTTTTCTTTGTTTTTTTAGTCAGCGGAGAAGTAAATGAAGAGGGTAAAGGAGCAGAGAGAGAGAGAGAGAGAGAGAGAGAGAGAGATAACGGGGAGAATCAGTTTACTTACAGACTTTACTAGATGATAAAAGAGAACAGTGCCACACACACACACACACACACACACACACACACACACACACACACACACACACACACACACACACACACACACACACACACACACACACACACACACACACACACACACACACACACACACACACACAACATCTGGAGTGGGAAGCCAAATTGAGTCTGCAGGAGTAACATCCAGTACTGAGATAAAAACTCATAACTTATATTTTCACACACACACTACATACCAACAATAACAACTGCAGTAAAAAAAAAAAATCAACAGCCAACTTCTAACTTGGTTGTCGAGTTTTTCAGAGTCCTGTCCCAAAACTATACACAATCCCATTGAGACCGTCAATAGATAGAAGTGAATATCTAACGTTGAGCGCATGGATTTGAATGCACTACCTAATGGGCCTCGCATAGCGCAGAAGGCTGTGTGGGTGCAACAGCAGCCGGTCATCGTTGGGACATCAGGGTGGACAGATAAGCATCAGCATGTCTTCGACAAATGAATTTCAAATCACAATTTCTCAAATCAAACTTCCAGCCTTTAGCAAAAAAAAAAAAACTTCTGATAAAATTGCATTAGAATTAGCCATTGCCTTGATTCCTATTCAAATTCGATACATCACAATTTGCATAAAACTATCTCCCTCTTTCCCTCTCTCTCTCTCTCTCTCTCTGTACAGTATGAAGGAGGGATGATCGCTCCCTGTCACATCTGTTGGCACGTTGCCATCAAGCCTTGACAGGAAAATAACACTCTTCAGGGAAAATAATACACTCGTTCTGCCATCGGCGCTCCCAGACACATGCCTCTGTGTGTGTGTGTGTGTGTGTGTGTGTGTGTGTGTGTGTGTGTGTGTGTGTGTGTGTGTGTGTGTGTGTGTGTAAAAGCCCTCTTCGCTGCTGTCAACCTGAGTACAAAGGATCACTTTATATGATTAGTATGCATCTCTGAAAAACATATTGAACAAAAAGCCCTGCCCCGAATGCTGCTCCACGCCAATTAATGGATTAAGAAATTATTTTGAGGCGAGGCTTGTTGTGAGACAGCTATGATACGTGGCTGGAGAGGCATTTCTGTTGTGGTTATTGCCAGCTGTACGGCCCCGAATGCATTTTAATCACGCGACAGCAATGTATACAAGCAGATATTTGTCTTTACTGAGCGACAAGGCCTATGAAACATCCGCCTGCTCCTCTTAAAGCGATGAAAAACAACTTTGTTCCTCTGAAAAGGTTGAAATAAAACACCCTCTGAGCAGCATTTACTGTGTCGACTCAAACCAGCAACTGCCCGTCTGCCACGCACCTTCATCCATGCGCCGCTCAGAGGACAAAAGACACTTTGACACGGCAGTTAACCCTGCAGAGAACCCGGACCTCCTTTAACCCCCCTGCCCACCCGGCTCGCAGCCCTGTGTTAAGAGCGGCGTTTATAGATTTTGGAAAAAGATGAAAATAGAGATTGAAATCGACTTGGCCTCAAGAATGACATTTGATTTCTTACTTAGTGGTGCTCTGCTTAAGGTGTGCGTGTGAGTGTATCTGTCTGTGTGTGTGTACCGGCTGGCTGTATTCAATGCTTTTTATTGTCTATTATTTTACATTTAGAAACATAATCAGAAGCTAACTGTTCATAGCTGTCGGCTTCTAAGCAACCTTTCAGGAAGAGAAGGGCCTTTTACCCTCGAGCGCTGCTTCCAACTATTATTTTCAGAGTCAATACTTGTTTTGATTCACCTTAAAATGCCAGAAAATTGTGAAATATGCCACGAGGTGATGTCGACCGATTGATTGTTTTGTCCAGACGACGGTCCAAAAGCAAAAAGATATTCAACTAACAATTTGAAAATATATTCACATTTGAGAAGCTGTAATATTTGGCAATATATTCAATTAGTGGGCAATGAATTCCAGACTAAGTTTTTTTAAATGTCAAGCTATCATGTCATAAATGACCGAAGAGAGTTACTTCACAGCAGCAAATTAAACTAGAATAGATGAATGAAAAAAAGAGCCTGTTAGACGAGAAAGCAACTTAATACACAAACTCAGACCAAGCAATCACTTATTATTAACAGATAGTTAATATTGCTCTATTGCCTCTCTCTGTTCAATTTATACAGTTTCTTTTAAAACTACACTTTGAGACGAGGAGCCTCTTCACGAAAGAGCAAGAAGTTCATGGGATGAAGCAGGACCCGCCCTGCATTGTGTCTGTGCTTTAGTGCTGCATATTAGCAAACAAATGGATCATTAAATTAGCACAATTAGTCTGTCCGCCGGCGCTTCAGTTCCTCCTATTGTTGTCCTGTTGTTTATTTCTTATTTTAATATACGGGGTAACCAGTTTAACATTATTAATGCACGTTGTGGTTAAACTGCTGAATTATGTTTGAGGTATCTTGATATACCATTACCTTGATATAAACAGTGCCTTCTTTACAGCCCAGTACTCAGGACTAAAATGTGTAATAATAAATGTATTGAGAAGACGTGCTAATGGCGTAAAGTACATGATGGGATACGTGGTCAGAGAGAGTGTGGCGTGTTGAGTTAATTGGCATTCTTATCATTATACATCCAAAGAGAGCTCAATTCTCAATTTCCACCCAACAACATGGAAGATGGCAGTCCATTTTCCTCCGCTAATGCAAACGCCACAGCTCCTCTTAAATCAATGTAATTGGCTGCACCATTTAGTCTGGCTGAGTCTCTGGTGCGATGCGTGTAGTGGCGTGATGATGGCGGCGTAGTTCCTTCAGTGAGGAGGGTCTCGTGATGGGAGGAGCACTCACATCTGAATGGTCGGGGAATCTACTTAAATACATCCAGAGACAGATTTTCATTTGTGATGCTCGTCAAGCAGGCAGCTCCAGAAGGTGACGTGTCATTTAGCAGATCACGCTGAACCAAGCACTTCTGTTTCATTCTAAGGTGTGTGTGTTGCATGGAAGAAGAATCCAGCTTTTTAGGAATAAATGGTATTTTGCAGCAGCTTACACTACTGACTGAAACCCTCTGCTCCATATTAGGATGATGTAATAATAGATTAAAACAGAATTCACATGCTTGATTTTCATGAGCAAACTCCGGTTTCATAACTGGGCCATAAAGTTTAAAAGATGTGGACATTTATGAAGCAGGGGAAGCCTAATGAAAGATGCTATTGAGTTGCATGATGGGAAATGTAGGATCCAGCAGGGGTTTTTAAGACCATGACACACTAAAAATCAGGATGTTTTCAGCCTTTTTTAAATTTGTCTAATGCAATGCAATACTGCAACCAGAAACACTAAAATATAGCCATTCAAGTGATCTGAAGAGACGTTTAGTTGAAGTTTCATTAATCTACAGTCAGATATAAAAACAATGATGTTATAGTCATGTATTGTATTTGACAAGAGAACGACAAGAAGCGGACTCGACTATATACCCGTAGGGAAATGCTAAAATTGGGTTAAGGAAAAGTGTCTATATGTGCGAGTTTTACATAAATGTACTTGAACCCCGGTTATATTTGTCAGTGCATTAGAAGCAGAGAGCTGGAGGCCCTCTCACCAGGATCTGTTTGTCAGCTCCCACGTTTACTGCGTGGAGAATGAATGCAGAATGCCGGATACCCATCACATTAATGCGGTTTGATAGCAGCCTGGCACTTTGAGGCAATTCAGTTCACAGGAAGGATCTCGTATCCCACCGGTCCCGGCTTTTGCTGCAAATGGTTCGCAACGCTGCACACCACTTAAAAACAATCCCAGCGCCGCCGTGCTCGTGGTAGATTTTGCTGTTTTATTGAATTCTACTGTAAAGCTGTTTGTTTGCTCTTGGCTCTTTTAGTGAAACATCAACTTGGGCTTAGAGAGCAGGGTTGGTATACGTTTAAAAATGATATTTTATGGACATTAGGGCTTATTTTTAAATCGTTCTTTCCTCTGCAAACAACCAAAAGTTCAAAAAAGATGCACAACACTATGATATTGTGCAGGTGTGGACATCTTTAGGATCATGAAGCGATGAGCATTTCCTCCAATGTGCATAACGCTGCATCAAAAAGCCACAATAGCAACAGAACCGCCTTGTTTCTGTCGACGTGGATTTGTCTCACTCAAGTAAAGCTGAAGGCTCAACATGTCGACATGAGTTTGGAAGGGTTTAGTGATTTCTACATGTGTTTAACACACTGTGACGATTAGGTCACACTTTACAACTACATCATCATGCTTATTAAGAACTTATTAGGGGGGGGGGGGGGGAGGGAGTTATAGTTTATAATGTCTTATCAGAGGGATTAAAGACTTTTCATTTTGCTTTATTTTACCTGAATGTTTATCATTTTTAAATTACATTCTAGTTTGAGTTTTTTCCAACTCAATTGATAAAAATAAAATGATGGCTGCATTGATTCTATATGTTAAGTACATATTTCAATGGTGCAGATGTTATGCAATTTGGCCTTTCTTTTCTTGACAATTGCAAACAGGTTGCTAAATGCAAAAGAATTGTTGAGTTTACTTCCACATAAAAAGAGCCCAGCTCAGCCTCTTCCTGCAGCATCCTGACACCACAACCATCTTATTTTCTTTACAGCCTGTTAACCCGAGTCTCTTCAAGCAGTGAAGGACACAGTCGAACAATCCAGTCCCATTTGAGAAGTGAAGCTAATGGCGCATCAACAGGTCGAGACTCCGAGCTCACATAATGGAGGTCTTTATTCCACTGCAGCTTGTTTGGCCATTATGGTACAGTTAGTCTAAATAACAGCAGATCAAATGGCACAATGCCCACACAGTGTGAGGAAGTGATAGCTGCCTATTTTTATTTTAATCTCACCGCTTCTGGAAAAAAAAAACATCCAATACAGTCTGTTGTGAAGAATATTTCTGCGACCAGAATCAGAAGAAGTGCGTGATTCAAATCTTACGGTAGTTTATTTACTGAACAACAGACAAAGAACATTTCTCCATTTATTTTCAGATATTTTGCATCAACTGTGTTGGTCGGTTAATTGGTAAGTCGGAATGAGCCAAATTACATAAAATCAATCAGGTTATGTTGTGAATTTGGTGTGAGTGTTTTATTTTCCTTTACATTGTTTAAAGAAATTTAAATATCCTCCGAGTTCTTTTTTCTGCACACATTTGATCAGGAAATATAATCTCCTGTAAATGTATTGTCTTTCTTAAAATATGAATTTTCCCTTTATAGACATTTTAACAAACACTTAAGCATCAAACTATAGTAAATGTAATTATTCAACTACAGCAGGTAAAAGTAATGCCGTGCATCATTTGTTGGGTCTCATGTCACATCCTCCTGCTGTTTCTGCCTGTTAGATGCAAAACAACTGATAAATGAAGTGGGAAAGACAATCACAGGAGGCTTTGCTTTAGGAAATGGTCACTTGGTGTCTGTAAAAAGCTGTTGGCAGGCATTACACATGCAGGAGTTTATATACACAGGGGACGAGCTGTCCAGCCATCATGGTCCCTCTGAGGTTTAAATACACAGCTCTACGGTGGATATCAGGCTCCCTCTAGTGGAGAGTTTCCACATCCTTCATAGCTGCACTAAAGAAATTACTTTCTCAGGGCAAGTTAGAGAAAAGTTGAAGAAACAGAGCTCTCATAACAAGATAATATGATATGGCTAACATGGATAAGATAAACTATATATAATATAATAATGGGTCGTGTATGGAGCCTAATCCGAGCCATACGTTTTGAAAAAAAGATTTGAACCCGAAAAAAAAACTGAAAAAAGAACAGAACTGAATCAAAATTATATTTTACCCCAAAAAACTTTTCATACACTTATTTTTATTTCGAATACATTATTGAATTGTTCAAAGTTCAACAACAACACTTGATTTTTCAGGTTCAAATCTTTTTTGTCAAATGAACAAAACATATGGCTTGGATTTGGCTCCATAGTAGCATGTTTTACATTTGTACGGTGACTAAATGCTGCACTAAATATTTACTTGAAATGTAAATGGCACAAGCTACTGAAGTGGGCAAAGAACAAGGTCTTATCCGGTGCACAATAAGTAAGCCATGCTTGTGAATTTAATTTAAATGCATTAAAAAACATTAAAAAACATCTAATAACTAATATCTAATAACCTATTGGGACAAAATGTACATTTACATGTAAGAAACATGCGAATGAAATGAGAAGTCAAACGTAACTTGAGTTTGTTTGTTAGACGGTGCTGCCCTCTTGTGGTTGTATCAGGACTTACAGCATGTCTTACTCTTTCTTCACTGTTTCCAACGATAACAAGTGAATCAGGGAAGATGAGTTAAATCAATTTGTTTTGTTTGTTTTCATCTTGGATTTATTCTTCACTTCGTACGTGACTTTAAAGCAGCTGATGAGTCCATGTGCATCTGAAGCATCAACCAGCCTCTTTTAGTCTTCTTGCAAGTTCTGTCTCTCGTTTTAGCAACGGATGATGTCCATTCATTCAAAAGCATTTAAGACTCAAAACTGTCCGTCACTGAGGATTAAAGTTATGTTGTTAGCTGGAGAATTTAACATGATCATTTATCGTTATTTAATAGAATTGTACCGTGATGAAATCATATAGTTATAATTAATAACAAGCACGTATACTAACTCAAGTTTCTCTGAACATGTCATCAAAATCAAACTATTGTCTCAATTGTTTGTTGTGCATGCATGTAAACTGAGTCAGTATAGCTGGAAATATGTTTTCTTCTTCTTCAATGTCATTTGAAATGTGCTTTTTTTTTTACCTCAATAAAGGTACTCATTCCTTTTTGTTTGTCAAGTTTTAAGAATACATAAATAGGCTTTACCACATGGTTATTACACATTATGTGGTTAGACTTTATTTATTGAATTATCCTAAAACACGCCACATCGGGATGTATATATCTAGATATGAAATAATTATATTGTGGGAGAAGATTTTGGCCATATCAACCAGTTTCTTTATCTGTCACAACATGTCATGTAAACTCTCATAGCAACCTCATTGGCTCACAGGATGTCCTCCACCTTTTAGGAACAAAGTTAGTCTGGATGGAGACAAAATGAGCCACATATCAGAAATACGGATTGGAGGAAGGAGACGACAAAGGAGGCGGTCATGAAATGATGCTGGTGTTTCACAGATACTGGCTGCTTCACATCCGTGAGCTGCAGTTACGTCAGAGATGTTTTCAGATTGATGACAAGGCCAGCAGGAGATAAAGAGTTTCAGATGAGAGGCTGCTGTTGTGCATTCTCTCCATTTCTCAAACAAATAGCTATCTTTCTAAGTAGTGACTGTCAGACATGTAACAGACGTAGAGCTCTTTAGTCACTCGTAAAAGCAAATTCTTATGTTCTAAAATGAGGCTAGAATAAGAAATGGGGAGAGGAAGATGCAGCAGTTACAATAAGTGGTCCTTTGTTGAACATCTTTGTAACCTCTCCAGTGTTTCCACCAGCAGCTGAACCAGCCATCCATGGGATCCCAGCTGGGCACGTCATCAAACAATAAACCCTCATTTCATCATGAACATCAAACCCTTTTAAAATAGAGAGCCTTTTCTCACCATGAGGCAGAAAACACAGCTGTGACTCGAGTGTTCAGACTGCGAGAGGCAGAAAACACGTCTTTACTCTCACGATGCGACAGCAAAACATCAACTAAGAGTTTGTACGTGCACCTCATTCTGAACATCAGGCTGCTATTAGAAAGACACAAACAACAAGAGATGTGAATTATTTTAAAGCTATAATCTCGTACGGTGCATCAAATAGTGAAATATTTTTCCCTTTTACATGAAATACGTTTCAATTTTAAGATTCAGACAGAGCAACTGGCAGCAACAGAAAGCTAGTAGTGTTGTCTTGATTATGAAATGCTATTGATTCTGTCACATCTTCACAGATGAGGTAAAGACCAACGGAGAGGAAGTGATGTACCTGACCATTGTGACTCATTCAAAGACACGCCCACATGTCACATGACCGAAGAGCGGCTGCTGGAAGCAAATAGCTGCACATATCTGCTTTAATAGGCAACAGTTATCTCGGTCTGTTTGTTTTTACTATTGTGGCAACGTAAGCATGAGTAATGCTTTTTATGTTTATGTTTAACTCACACCACGTGTTCATCATTTTAGAATTATTCCTTTAAAGGTTGTGGTATTTGTTAAAATAAGTCAACACTGACTTGGAGCATGTTCATTCACTCATAATCCTCCACGAACACCTCAACACTAAATCACATTTCCTGCAAAACATTTGGCAAAAATCCATTTAGTGAACTTGTTTAATATCTACATCAAATTATATATTTTTTTAAAAACACATACGCAGTGTCGTTTTTTGGCATTAAAACGGTTGAAATAAAACGCATAACTGAATAAATAAGAGTTCTCTGGTGACTAAAGTGAAGAAATACTCAAATTAAAGTACAGCATAAAATATACTTACATCATGTCGGCTCGATCCAAATCCATATTTGAGTTAATATCCATATGCATGCAAATGTGCACAGGTCTCATACGCAAAGGTAATTTGGTCCAGAGGGTGCAAAGTATGACAATACTTTAAGTGTCCTCAGAGGAAGGTTGCATCACATCAGGTTGATTTCCAGACAGCAAGGGAAGCTGCTGTTGTTGTTTGGAGGACCAACAAAACCTCATTCAGCCGTAAATATAACGTTATATCCCCTTTTTATGGAGTAAGTTTACTGTAAATAGCCCCATTGGATGACACAGACCTCCATGAAGTCATCATATTCTTTGCAAAACATCCATGTTGTTGTCCTCTCTCTGGGTTTGAAGGGTTAAAAGACGCAGACAAATGTAATCTCCACATACCGAAGTGTTGCGTCACTGAAGTTAGAACATGACGGGTCCATCGTTTTTAACGGAAAGAGTCCTGGTTTCGCTCGGTGGTACTTTGGTTTCCTCCCATCATGGTCATCAGGTTTTCTGTCCACTCACGTCTTCCCCCGTGTCTTCGTTTTCTTGTCATCCTCCAAAAATTGGCGACAAATTCAGAAACCAAAAAATAGTCAATTGTGAAGGTACTTCCTTTACACCCCATAAATCATTGATCATCTCACAAAATCAATGATCTTCTGAGAAATTATTTCCTTGGAACTCAATTTAAAAAAAAAGTGATCCATACACACCTGTTGGCTGGCCGAGACGACACCATTAAAGTTTGAGAAAAGGAGTGAGAGGTGCGAGAGGCTGTTAGTCATACCGGAGAGGAAGAGGCTGATGAGGAGACCAGAGAAAGAGAGGTGAAGGATGGAGCGCTGAGGAGTCGAGCATCCTGCCGTCACTCTGCCAGGAGGATGAATGGAAAGCCTGCCTCTCTGCCTCCTTTTATATTCTCTCTTCCCCTGCTGCCTCGCTTTGGCTTTTACCCTGGCTTCAATGTGTATGCATGTGTGTGTGTGTGTGTGCGCCGAGAGAGACCTCTTTCAGAGCAGCAGGAATATATTATAACCCAAACAAAAGGAGCCGGCTTATTGTTTATGAATTACTAGCCTTCCAAAGCCAACAAAGGCCCTATTTTCATAGAAAACTCCATTTTCATTTCAGCTCCATTTGATTACCAGAGCAAAGACAATAAAAAAGGCCTCTCTGAGCGCAACGTCCCAAAGGGATTCATTCCTCCTTCTCTCGCTCATTCAGCGCCACTGAAAAGGTTTCTTTATTGCTTTCTTTTCAGGGCCGACGTCAAATGGGCTTTTAGGAGTAAACCAATGACAAAAAAACTATTGCTTGGCTATTTTGTACAATAACAGGGCCGGGGAAAGAGAGGAGTCCTGTGTTGCCTTTGTCATCTCTCTTTCTCTCTTTCTCTTTCGCTCCTTTCTGTTACTGGAGATGAAAATTGCAGAGGCTGAAAATTCACGACAGGGCTTTGAAGGGAAAGAGAGAGAAAGAAGAGGCAGCCACAATACAAGTCAAATCTAAATTATCACTAGCTATTGAGCACAGTGAAGAGACAGAAAGGTACTGTACGGCTCCAGACGACTGTGTGTGTGTGTGTGTGTGTGTGTGTGTGTGTGTGTGTGTGTGTGTGTGTGTGTGTGTGTGTGTGTGTGTGTGTGTGTGTGTGTGTGTGTGTGTGTGTACACACGGGGCTGACCTTCAATGACTCAGTTTTCACCGTTTTCTTACTAGTTGCAAACATTTGCACTTTCTTTCAAACATTCTTTGGAGGTAAAAAGAAAAATGTGAACCCTCAGACTTTACTTCTGGAGCATTTAGTAGAAGCAGAAGTTTATCGTTCATCTATCACACGTACATGAAGCAAGGATTTACTTGGCTTTGGAGGTTGAAGAGATAACCTGGCTTCCTGCACGCAAAAGGCGCTAAATCCCTCAATGCTTTCACACTTTTTAGTCGAAGAAACTTGCTTACGGTACAGATAAAACTAACTGGTACGATATCTAGCGTCACAGGAGTAAAAACTAGAGGTGGAGTAAACACACCGTACCTCACCTTCACTGTAATCCAGTCACCCACTTATGATGCCGCCGTCAACTTCCACCTGGTATTAACAGGTGATCTGAATATCTAAATCCCAAAAAGCACATGTCGATGCAGAGATCATAGACTTCTCATTCAGGAAATGTGGATTATTCATATATCCTTGTTGAATAATGCAAGCAACAGAGAAGGAGGGATGGTGCGTGGCTACAAGGACTAAGCTGAAAAGCTCTAACTGCATGCCCGATAAGTGGACAAGCTGGCCTGTAAAATATGGAGGAAAAAATATATTATTGTTCACCGAAGAAAGAACAAAAAAAAGCATCAGCACACGCTGACTGAAGAAGCGCTTTCATCTTTTGCTTTGCCTCCCTGTTTTTGTCCTCCTGGATGAATATTTGGCTCGAGACAAAAGGTGAACCAATCAATTATTCCTCTTGCAGGGCCCTGGTGTTGTTGTGAAAAGCGTTGACATTTGAGCTTTCCAGACGACATCTGCAAATTTATATGCCTTCCATTGTGCGAGGCAGCCAGCCCGGTATCAAAGGCTGTAAAAGGCCTTGTCAATTTAGTAAGGACAACTCCACAAAGCCTCTTTTCTCCTCCGTTGTTAGGGGAAGAATGCTCCTCACCGGTGTCCTGCCAAAGCCTGATGGCAATTTAGCCACGTGACGTTATTGATTGCATTGATAACAGACGTCTAGCATGGAAGCCATCAAACTGTCAGTGATGCATTGTGAAACATCACATATCTACGTGCGGTGATCGGATTCAAGAAAAAGAGGCTTTGCAATGAATACATGCATACAATAGGAGTCTCACCTTCAACGTGCTGTGGCCGTCTGAACCCTCGATGAGGTCACATGTGAATATAAAACTGTAAGGAGACAGCAGGCGTAAAGTAAATGTTTAACCTTGCAGTTCTTTCTTATTCTGAATGTGCACAACATGTCAAGCTAAGCGTGCATTCAGGAGATCCCTCTTTTCCTTCAGCTCCTTGTTACTCTTTATAGCAGATAACAGAGCTCTCACAGGTAAGAAACTACCCAATCAATACGACCAAGAAGCAAAAAATGTAAAGAGCATTTTCACCAATGTGACAATACATGCACAGCATTCAGTAAGAAACGCTATATTTCACATTATCTGCAACACATGCACAGAATAAAGACACTAAAATACAGATTATACTCGTAAAAACACAAGCAGAGAAACTGCAACAGCCGATAAAGAGGGATTAAAAGTGACGAACATGCTATTAAGTAGTAAAAAGCCAAAGGTGATTAGCAAATTGTTTGAATACTTTTCATATTCACTCTGCTGGTGGCTCTGCCCCATTTAAACCACTGGGGCCAATTAAATGGCATCTAATCTAAATAAAAACAGGTTTAAGTTAAAATAATGCACAGAGATACATAACTTCCATGTATACTGTACTCAGCAGACACAAATGCATACAGTACTACGAAGTGTGTACTCTAGAGGTACACATCGGTGCTGAATACTGAGAAAAACATTCATCAAAAAAGTAGCAATGCATACCGTACATTAAATACATGACTTGCTCGCTCTTATTGATAGTAACTTTCATAACATCAGAGTTTAAGCAAGACACTTAAACTTAAGGAAAGAAACAAGCACTCAACAGAGGTCCAACGTTTGATTCAACATTTTATTCACAGACAAATGGGTGAAATAAATAGAGGGGGGGGGGTGATTCTTGTCATACTGTAATCACCATCACATTTGAACACACAAAACATTTATCAGTCACTTTCATTTAAATACATAAGTTAGAGTCAATAATTGACAAACTGTATCACATGGCTTGCATTAGTGTGGTTTCTAATTTCAATAATAACTTCAGCAAAGGAAAGGTTCTTCTCCCAAAGGCACGTCTCACAACGCTCATGAGAGATATGCTGCTGCTGCTGCTTTCCTGCACAAATCATCTTCAGTGTGATCAAACAGGTCGAAAAGTAGAAAATAAGTAGTGTTACAAATCAAAACCAGAGTAAAAACGCAATCACAAATATAAAAATAAGAAATCATTACACAGTAAGTTGCATATTGACACTGTAAAAATATTTTTTTACATTTTCCAGTGTTGTATTGCTTGGACTTTGGTCTTGAAACAGAAAGAGCTGGCGAGCTGTGGATATTTTGTTTAGCTCCTGAAGTGAGGACAAACAAAAAACGGGCCGTGACAGTATGGGTGCGACACAGAGCGCTTTTCCTATGCAAATCAATGCCTCCGTCGGTTCAGTGCCGTATTTGACTAAACGGTTGAAGTTAATCCTTCTGACCATCGTAATATTGACAGCTGAAGCAACAAAAAAAAAAAAAGGTGACAGTAGTTTAGAAAGAAGTTAAACATCAATAGAAAACGTGCCACGTCTATCAAGTGTTGAACAAACGGGGCTTTGAGGTCATTTGCATTATTTCCACATCAAACAATATTATAAACTTTTAAATGTTGCCTATCTATCTGCAAGAATATTAAACGTTAAGTAGAAGTATAATCTGGAGCTGAAAGCTGAAACTCCCTGATGGTCGAGTTAATTCCTGAGAAATTCTCCCTCCAGCTTCCCTTCAACAATAACAAGAGGATTTTTCCAGTAACTATTGTTTCACATTTTTGAGACGTGTTGTTTTTGATTTGATGAGCTCACATTCTGTAATCTGCACTTCAATTAATTAAAGCAGATCATCGTCAAAAGGCAATTTATCTTGAGGCTTTATTCTACAAACAGGAAGTGGAAGACCACGAAAAAACAAACACATTTCTCTGATGTTGTCGGTCTCTAGTACAACTCACTTGTAGTTTATCCATCTGGGTTTAAAGACTTCCTACAATGCAACATTTATTTTTTTTATAATCAAAATGCATATCCCATGAAGCAATGCAGTGGATTCATAAAATATGGTGGTCTGTTGCAAAATGTTGAACTTGACTTTTCATCAAAGCAGCAAAATTCTTCACAACTAACAGAGAACTTTACACTAATCCCGTCACTTTTGTGTGCTGGCAAATTTAGGTTTACTTTAAATTGAAGCGACTGAGTGCTGTAATACACTTTGTATTTAATATAAGAAATAAACCAACTTTATAGTTTGTCAGAATCAAGAAAAATACATCGTACAATAAAATAAAAATGGCTGTCGATTTCAAGTTCCAATCTCTTTGAAATGTATATTTCATGCCAGTCAATAAAACGCTGTCCAGGCAAAAGTGAAGAAAAAAATAATCGTACTTAACGCAAATAAGCACAAGAAAGAATGAAAGATGAAGTCACAGGTAGAAGAGAAAAAGGGTTTAGTTTGGCGGTGCTCCAAACAAGGCTGTGTGAAGAAGTAAAGGAGCGTGACAGGAAGTGATGTCATCATTACCTACCAGCTAATTTGGCTTCACAGCTTCGCGGTCTGTCGGGATGGCGTTGCTGTTGGCTGGCAGGTATTTTCTCTCTTGGTCCACAGTTTATCACAAAGGTCACTGCGAAGGTCAAAGCAAGTGAAAATGGTGACGACGTGTTGAAGTATTGGCAGCTTCAGTCCACACAGGTTGAATAACGGTTCGTTTGGTCGTTACTGTCAGAAATTGGGGATCAGATCCATATCGATCTCAGAGGTTAGTCTCGTCCCAGGTGGGGTCGTTCATGTTCTTCAGGACTCGCCTGACGATCTTCTCCAGGTCCTTCCTCGCTCGCTGCTCCTCCTCCAGCGTCCTCTTCATCCTCTTGTTGTCCTGGAGAGGCGAGACAAAGGAGGACGGATACAATGGAGGAGTGGAGGGATATAGGACATCTTTTCTTTTTTTGACTTTAGCTTAAAAATTGGTGGACATTGTGACTAAAAAAAAAAAAAAACCTTAAAAAAAAAAAGAAGCACCTTATTGATAATCTTTATTGTTTATATTTGCATTCTATATATTTTCACTCTTCTCCACTTTGTACTGCAACTGCTGCACAACAATTTCCCTCTGGGTGAATAAAGTATTTTCTCATCTTATCCACCTAACCAATGATTTAATTCCCTTATTTATCAGAGGATAATGTTTCAGCCACCAATATATTGTGCATCGCTAATTAATAATGCAGATATGTAGTTGGCCACATAAATAGCAACTTCCTGGGGGCCCTCTGGAAACCCCTTCAATACCTCTATGGGTTCTTGGACCGACATTTGAACCCTATGAAGTGGGACATTTGAACGAGTCACTGATGATGAATAATTAATTAGTTAATAATACAGTCGGCAGACTGCAGACGTACCTGTTTGAGCCCCTGGATTTCATCTTTCAGACTGTACACAGTGTCCACCAGACTCCTGCAGGAACAGAACATATTCGCCATTTATTATCCATTTTCTGACACGTCATCTTTTTACATACTCACATGGTGCTTTGTCTCTGTGACTTGCTTGAGTCATATACGGTATGTTCTTACATTAAGTAGCTCATTTTAAACAAATGTAATTATTGTATTTGTTGCACTTTGACACATGCTGTGAATGCCTACACGTTTTCAGTTTCTAAATGTGTGCTTGTGTTGTTTTTATTGTGTGTTCAAAATCTACCATTTTCATTTGTATCGTATCTTTTGATGCTGCATCCTTTTATTCGCTGCTGTTGCAGTTCTTTGTCCCCAGTCTCCACGATTAAAGCTCAACTTATCTCCACGTCTGGTACATACAAACACAACGTCATCGCTCCCCTCTCACCTCTCCTCCACTACAGTTTGCCCGTTGCTCCTGGTCTCCTCCACGATGATCTTCTCCTCCTCTGGGAACAACATGTGCACATCCTTCCTGCTGGAGCCTGATTGAACAGCGATAACAGTGGAAGTTATTACCCCTGCGTGATGCACAAGCACATCCACGTGCACACAAACATGCATTTCAACTTCAAAACAAACACACATCCAGCCATTAAATATACGGTACTAGTACTACAGTACAGTCTGCTGACTGAATCTACTGCATGGGGGTTTCACAGAGGTGTGTAGACAACGACACAGACGCACAGCAGGAGAAAGGTATACAGATATGTGCCCTTAGTTGTAAGCTAGCTGCTTCGCTAGCACGTCTTTGCGACACCGATTCCTTACGAGAGAATGAGGCAGTCCTGTAACTATGGGCGGTCCAGAGACTGTCATAATCCGAGTCCTCTGACTGGTCAGAACAAGGCAGGTTGCCGGGTAAACCAGCGACGGTGAGGCTGGTGTCAGCGAGCACATGGTTGTGCATGAGGTCAGTCCCCTGCCAGGCTGTACCATGAAGTAACCAGCAATACGTGGGGTTTGAACAAACCAAATTTAATGTTGGGGTGGGGGGACAAACCATATTGAAGTGAAATTAAGATTTGAACCAAATGCAACCAGAAATAAAAAAGGCAAACGGGTTCAAATTAAGGAAACAAGAGTAAGATATGCATAATAAGAGGACAACGATGGATGAAGTTGTTAATGGGAAGAAAAAAACAGAATGGATGAGGAAAGCAAAGGAAGGGCAGACATGAAAAAGAGAGGAGAGAGAAAAACATTGTTAGAGCTGACGGCAGAAAACAAACGGTGGTGAGCAATAAGAGTGTGTGAACATGTTTGTGAGAATGCCGATGTGTGTGTGTGTGTGTGTGTGTGTGTGCACTCACTGGAGTTGAGTGTCTGTCGGGTCTTGGCGCTGGTACAGTAAGCCTCGATCACTTTCAGTATCTGAGCGTCCTCCTCTAGAGCTGCTGTACCTGAGAGACAAGGACATGAGACATGTGGAGTTTGGCTATTAGGTTTGTAAGCAAATATTTCTTTTTAGTTCAATTTTATGAAAATATATTAAATCAAACTCCTTTTTGTGTAAATAGAATGGACCAGTTTCTGGGATGTTTAAAGCAAACTTGATCAGTTTCAACGGGTTTGTTTTAAGTTTAAGTGAAGTACTGCTGAGTTGCATGCTTACTTTTTCTGACAGTGAAGTCCTCCTCTGAAGGCTTCCTGTCTGGCTTCCTTTTTGGCAGAAGTTTCTTCATGTTCTTCGGACTCTTACTCATATCCTACAAACAAAGACACAGAAATATATTCAGTAGGAATGTAGCACCAATTCCAATTCAACCGGACTCAGAAAAGTAGGTCAAGTAAATTAATTTGGTCAAATCTAACCGTTCCATATCTTCTTAAAAAAAAAAAACATTCTCAAGAACCCTTTTAGGTTCCCTGATCCCACTTTGAGCAACACATTTTAACATGCAATACGTGTACAGCACCTCCTTCAAGCAGAGAGCAGCCGAGGGCCGGAGTGGAGGAGCAGGGCGAAGGCAGCTCAGGCTCCAGGGTTTAGGGGTACTCGGTGGCTCCAGGGGCCCCCACATAGGGCTGCTGCTGAGGGCCATCCCGAATGACGGGGGATGGGGGAGGGTGTGGTAGGTGTGTCCAACGCTCCCTCCACGGGACTCCGAGTGTCTGGAGGGAGTGGCGGGCTGAGAGGGCAACTGGGCGAAGCAGAGAAGAGGTTGTAGAAAACAGGAAGCAACAGATGCTGCGTGAAGGCAGTGGAGTGATCAGCTGATGACTCACTGTGTGGCAGACGGACTGAGGCCTGTGTGTGTGCGTGGCCGGAGTGTGTGTGTGTTTGGTGAGAAGGTCCAGCCACTCCTGTAGCTCGTGCTGACTGTTACAGGCCACCTGCATCCGATCACACTGGCCACCTGAACAACAACAACACACAGTTTTTATACTAATAAACAAGTGCAAGTATGAAGATGTTAAAGTCAGGCTGATGTGATCCTGGTCTGAAACAATTCAAATGAAAAAGCTAAATGAGAGAAAGGGCTGACCGGAAATTTCGAACGCATTCTTCAGGTTTTCTCCGTCCTCTATTCTGGAGATGAGCATCCCTGATAGTGGTATCCTTCCCTATAGACACACACACACACACACGCACACGCACGTGAACCAGTGGAACGAAGAAGCCGAAACACATTTATATGCTGCAGAGAAAGCGCTTACGCTTTAAAATCATCATTCAAAGTTTAAACATACCTGGTAGATGAACCCACTCATCCTCAAGCTGGCGGAGAGCATGAGCAGAGTGTGAGGGAAGAGGACGAGGTAGCGTTCATTTGACTCCTGAGGAACAACACAAAAAAACCTTTAACGTACTCTGAACGCAAACCTCGGGGTTCGTTCACGCGACACCCGTTGGTCAATCAGGCAGCGTCGGTACCTGACAGTTCTGCGTGTGGACTGTCGAATGGGACATGTGGAGAACGGGGCCGAGGGTTCTGATGTCATCGCCCTCCCAGTTTCTGATCGGCTCCGTTAGAATCTGCAACTCCAGGTCCTTCTTCTTCCTCACCTCCTGGCACTGAGCCTGAACACACAGACACAGACACAGACACATTCAAAAGATACATGCACAAAAACTCTACTCAATACAGTTCAGTTAATTGGTACGATTACACATAAAAAGGTCAGGAAACTGCTGAACTTCAGCACAAGCTACTGTGAGTAATACTGAGGTGTACCATCACACCTTACCTTACTCCATGAGCACAAATGTCTTTTCAACACTGTTAAGAACTATTCTATTCAGTTTCACTTCGTATCGTCATCATCTTTTCTACACTACACTGTGCGTGCGTAGCAATAATCCTTCTTTTGAAATCCGCTGCTTCACAAATGTGACTAAATAAGTAAATTAGACTAAAATCTAATGCGCGTGTGTGTGTCTGTGTGTGTGTGTCTTACTGCAAAGCTTTTGAAGTCCATCATGGCAGCAATGAGATCGGCTCTGTCTGGGTGTTGGTCCTGAGACAAAGAAAAAAATTAAACCATTTTTTTCCTATGTGATGCATGAAGAGCAACACTTTTCATTCAGTTCATGTTATGTTATCTAAGGTGGAAAACAGAAAGCAAATCACTCACATTAAACTGGTTGATTTGGATAATAATAATACTATTAATAATACAGACAGGTGGCTAACCTCCATGTGTCTGTCCAGTTCTTTCAGCAGCGTTGGGTATCTCTCCAGTCTGGTGAAGGGTTTACTCAGACTAGTGGTCAGAGTCAGGATCCCAGGAGTGGACGCTCCTTTTGACTCCATGTACTCCCCCAGCGCCTCACTGTGATGCACACAAACACACACAACATAGGAACTTTAGGAACTAACAGACAAGACAAAATACAAAATAACATATCTGAATCTGTATGACTGTACCTGTGTTGTATGAGTACGTTGACAGCAAATGGGTGGTTGGAGCAGTAGGCCACATAGAGGAGCTTGATCTGGGGCATCAGATTGAGGAAGAAGGCCCCGATCCTCTGCTGGTTCTCTGGGAGTCTACACAGACACATGACATGTTTGACTGGGTAATGATTGCCACTTTTAGCATTTAATTACACATAATGATACAGATTTGAACTGATGATAATTATGGGGCATCAGCTAGTCAAAAACATATAAATTAGGAACCTCTGACAAGGAAAGAACACTCACATCAAGGCTGCATTCAAGACCATAAAGGTTCCTCTTCTGCAAAACTGATCATTTGTCAACAAACTTAAGATAAACAATAACAACCAGATAATAGTTGGCCAGTTTCTCCGTTTGTTGATGAGATTGTAAGATTTGAATTACACATTTTACAAACTTGATTTTTCTTGATCTCTTTAAAAAGACACTTTATCACCACATCAACACAGGACTCAGACAGACAGTTACTCCAGTCTACCACTAGATGTCTCTGTTGCTCTAATAACTGCCGACAGAATGTTAAACTCCCCTCAGGCTAAAATCAGGTCTGAGCTTCAGCACCCCTGTTTCTGAAGCGAAGCCAGAGGATGCACTGCACGATAAACAAGATGTGCATCAGTTTTGCACAGATTTCAGAGAGCCGAGTTAAAAACTCGCCGCTTATTTTCTCGACTAAATTTTTTATCTCTTCGTCTGGGATCTGTCTGAAAATCGTGACAGTATCGCAGAAGCCAACTATGTTTAATTTAGTGTCATAAGACAAAGAAAATCTACAAATGCACTCATATTAACCATTTTCTCCACATCAACACATCATTATACTCATTTGACAGCGTCCCGTGTTTAATATATTTCAAAGTAAACTGGTAAAACTGTAAGACTGACTTTCATAGATATCCCTGAGGTTACAGCAATGCATTATAAAAGAGGCTTTTTTTAATCCAGCTATTATCATCATATCATTAATTGACAAGTTCATTATCACACTGTTTCAGTAGGAGATTAATCACTGACTTTGTGTGCTCCTCCAAGGACTGAACCAACATCTGCTGGAAGGTTGAGATCTCCTCCAGATTTCCCTGAATGTGACTGATGTCAACACTGCTGAGTCTGCAATACAGAGAGGAGAGAAATCATAATGGATCGCGGACATTTTCGATAAAAGGCTGTTATAAATAAATCATTATACTTGCCAAGCTCTAATAGATGAGGATAATAATTCATGCATGTAGTAATATATTTATGTGTGCAAATATAGGACAAAGGACACATCCAGTATGCATATAATATACAGTGCGTTCTTATATTCTGTCAAATGTGACATGTTATATTGATATTGCAATAGATATGCTAGTGCATGTGTGTGTGTGTGTGTGCGTGTGTGTGTACCGCTACCTCTAACATCTGACTCCGTTGAATAAAACAATAAGAAAGTGTATAAATAACTCCACCTGTCTGTGAGGTGAAGTGAGCGCAGGTATGAGCCCAGAAGACTCTGGAGCTCCCTCGAATATTCGCTCTCTGTTTCTAGGATGTTCTGCAGGACCTGAAGGAGACACACAAAAACACACACAGACCTTTGTATTAATATACATATTAATTACAGGGAGTGAGTGCGAGGCTCAAAGCAACTTTTAAAGATTCTGATGGGCTTTTTTCTCTATTTCCTAAAGTTGAATCGACCAAACAATGAATCGTTTAGTTAAGAAATTAACTGGCTGATTATCGTACGTGATAATTAAAGTCCTCGTGAAGGACGAAACAGAATATAATTAGAGCCAATGAATCACTGCAGCCAATAAAAGATTGCATTACCTAAAAAAATATCACACAATTATTAATACAGAAGAATATTTTAATAAGTAGAATAAAATGAGTTAACAGACTGTTCTTTTCGTGGTTTCTATGAAAAATTGTAAAATAAAAGCCTCCACATTGTCTTCCATTGATTCCAGACAAAAGCTCTTTGCTCAGGCTAAATGACTCACCAAGCCGTTCGCTTATTAGTAGGAGAGGTCTTTTGTAAAAAGCTAATGGAGAGCGATACCAGACCCTGTGGGAGCTCCAGTAGCTTTCTATGGGTCTGACTCCGCCGGCTAATTGGCTAATCTCTCCACGACATCGCAGCCTCTCAGGAGTAATGAATTGTTGAATTTCAGCCACAAGTTGCTTTGTCTTCCCTCAGGTCTGGACCTCCAATTCTTCATCTGCAACACCTTTTTATGTATTCATTCTTTTTAATAAAACATAGACGTGTCGGAGGACACAGAGAGGATGCCAGAGCCCAAACAGAAATAGCCCAAAGTTGCGTCTTCTGCTTATACAATCGTCTGCTCTGTCCATCTTCTTTTTGTTATGTATTTTTTTTTATCTAGGAACAGCTTTGAATTCAGGCAGAGTCTGTGAGTGAGAGACTCAGGTACTCCAACCAAAGATGGACTGTCTAAAGAGACTGTCGCAGCTTGCTGCATTATTAACACACACAGACAGACAGAAGCCAACCCCGGGGCAAGGCTGCCCCAGAAACCACTGGGATGGAAGAGATAACCTACATTACATCTGCTGCACTCTCACACAAGGGTGCCATTCAGGCTCCACTCACGCCAACGCACAACGCAGACACACAATCGTTAACTGGATGTGCGGGGGGGGGAAACATTATTGATTGCACAAAAGCAGGCACACGCGTGAGAACTATGTGTTAATTCGGTTCACTCCGAATCAGTCTGACTAGGAAGGAACAAAGGAGATAGCTAGTACATATCTGAGGAGTTAATTACCCAGAAGTCTGACACAGATCCAAACTAATTATAATTAAAAATAGTAATTATGCTCCTCGCGCTCAACTGTTCTGGTCGACGTGAGGGCGGGTAGATTTTGGGCCTCTTTCCACGAGAACATTTGGCCATCATGAGAGAATGAGGACAGTTCTGACTCACACACACGCATGCAGACACACACACACATGCAGACACACACTGTTTCCTCAGGGCATAACGCTCACCACGTTGTAGTAGGTCTTACTGATGATGGTGGTGTCGAAAGCTTTGGGGGGGCTTTTCAGGGTCCCAGACTTCGGCTTTTCTAATGTCTTGTCTGTAAAGCGAGAGAGAAACAAGCGAGTTACAATACAATGTTATGCTGCTCTGTGTTAGTACACGTTTCTGTTTGTTTTGGAACGAAAAAGAACTGGGAAGTCTGCAGGAGCCGTGACAAGCAACATATAAAACAACCTATAACACTCGCACTTTAAAAACACATGTTAAAGCTCTTTATGGTTATTCCACTGTCCGTTATTAAGAAATACAAAAACAATACTCTAGATCTAAAAAATAAACAATGATCACCTTCATAGACCTTCCACTTTATCGTGTTGTGCTGGTAAAATGGCTCGTGGCGGATAGCCTGTCATCCCTAATCAAGAAAATTAAACGTCTTTATGAACAACCCATCCTGACTGCAGGGCAACGTCGTGTCCATATATTCTACAAAATGTACGACAACCAATGACTGAAGGCTTGAAAGTGAATTATCTGACTCCACAATGTCATTTCACTGTCCTGTTCTCCATTTTATGGACAATAATAGCGCATGGCGTCATATCCTTCAGTTCACTATTTGGACCTTTGGAGACATTGCAGACAAAGACAGATCTTAGTGTTGGAGCAGAAACAAAAGGAGGCCGATGATGATTTATGTCAGCATATCAAGACGAGCCACCAAGTCACCACCGTCATCATAGTCGTGGGTCCCTCCATTGCAGATATAAAACAACTCCCACTGGCCGTGTGCATTTGCTGCCATTGCTCAGGGCGCTGTTATCATGGTCCTTGTTTTCTGCTGTGAGCATTAAGTCAGGAAGTTTCTTTCTATACAGCAGTTCAGGCACTTCCTGTCTTTGTGTGCATGTGGAGCTTCCTTCCTTCCTTCGTTCCTGCCTCCTTTCCTCAGAAAGCAACACAATCAAACCGCGAGGATGTGGCTTTTACATGCACAGGAGGCAGCAAGTCACAAGTCAGGACTCTGCTAATGTGTTTTAAGAGTTGCTCAAGTGAGGAATGTCTGCTCCAATGAACTAGAATAAAAGCTACACACAAATTAGCTCTTGTTACAGTTCAAAGATAATTAGGCCAGTCTGCTGCCATAAGAAGTCATGCCACTGAAGGAGGTAGTAGGTCAGTGTCAGTAAACACAGACCTGCAGCCAGTCTGTTAGTCTGTGTGTGTTTGGTTTGTGACACTGCTTTGGCAAATTCTTGCACACTTAAAATTCTATAACGTTTGATACACAGAATGTGCTTTACATTTAAGACAAGAGAGTAAACTCTAGCTCAAATCTTAATTTACAGCAATTCAAATGAGAACTGCAATGTAGCATTAATACATTATCTTGTCGTCTCGGTTGAAAAACATGCAAAATATTCAGCTGCTGTACTTTAACTGCATCCAAGACAATGGATCCAAGACAATTTCACTACTCTGAAAAATGATGCACAACATCTGAAGCAACACCCACCGCTTCCCTTCAGCTCCCGTACATAGTTACTGGGGAACCACCCAGAATTGCCGTTGATGGAGCCCTCCCACCAGCCGCCGTCCTCCTGCCGGCTCACACTGATGATGTCGCCTTTGGAGAAGGAGAGTTCGTCCTCGTTGGTCTGCTGGAAAGTAAAGCGCGCCTTGAACAGCACGTGGCCACACCCGCTGCCCTCCGACATGTCCTGAGGAAGAGGAGGACAAAGGGCTCACGGAGGCTGTGCAGAATGAAAACCTCCCAGATGTCTATCTCCTGGTGGCGGTCGGAGAGGGATGGACACTGGACGAGAGCAGGCGATGGATTATTTCAAAACAGACTATTATCTGTGTTGTGCATCTAGTGCCAGTCAGTGTTTGTCATGGTAACTCACCAGACTGCGGTACTGAGGCTGCAGCACTTTGGAGGAGCGACTGTGAGTGTTCAGAGAGTCAAAGGACTTGATCCTCAAGTGTGAGGAGTGCGGCACACACACACCGTCTTCAGACACACCCAAATCTGCACAGTGTTTCAATTAATAGTCAAGTTAAACAATTAAAAGATCTAAATGTCATTATAGAGCTTGGTAATGATACTAATACCAACAATAAACCTAAAGAGCATTTATCTAATTATTATTTCATCCAGAATAAAGTAATATTACATTATTACAGACGATTGCTTTTATTAAATTACATTAATAACAATTTTTACTTAAAGTGCACTTATAGAAAAACTGAAGAAAAGAAGGAGAAGTAAAGAAAAGAACAATTAAAAAGACAATAATCTCACCTTCAGTAGCTTTGTTGAGGGCAACCAAGGAGTTTAGGACCTTGGAGAAGTTCAGTCCCTGCAGGAGGTCATTAACCTCAAAAGGCTTAAGGGAAGGAAACAGAAAAAACACACTATGAAATAGTTTTATAAAACACTTTGGAAGAATATGGTTTACTGAATGAATTAAATGTACAGAAATTGTTCCTTCAGAATCTCCTTATTTTGCTTCCATCGATTCTTAATTAGGAATTTACATTATGAAAGCATACTTTAGCTTAAAAAAAAAATTAAGAAATGCTAAGTGTGGTGGGGGTTTGAATCCCTGCTCCAACTGCAGTCTGGAGCAGGATTACTCAAAGTCTGAGCTTCCCCTTGTAATCCCATCACACACACGCACACACACACACGCACAGACACATGATCAAAAGACCCTAATCTCGTGTATACCACACACTGACTGACATCTACGCTCCCAAGGTGTGAAGGTGGAGGCAATGTGGGGCTTGAAAACTTTCAAAATTAAACTAAAAGCCGAGAGCAAACAGGAATAGTAGAAAATTCTATACAGAGCCGGTCTCTTTAATCCCATGGTAAAACAATGGTGTTCTTTAATGTAGTCCTCCTTTAAGAACCCACTTGGTCTGATTTATATCCACAGGCTGATTAGTAGTCAGGGCAGTGTGGAGCCAACAGTAAATACACACTTCCTTCTCTCCCACTGGCATTGGGCCAAGAGGCAAAACGAGGCTCTCGATGCTGCAGTAGAAATGTACCGACGCTACAGTTGCATTTGTACACATTTTAGGTGTTTAGCTGTTCCAGGACAATCAATGAAAACGATCGATACGGAAATCCGACGCTAGAAGAAACACTTGTAGAACGTCAGAGACAAAGAAAAGCACTCGCAGAAGGATATCAGTCCTCACTGACGGAGAAATAGTGCAGTTGATATTGAAACAGAGGTCACTTTGTTGGTCCCTGGAAGAATTTGGTTTTACGTGACACGTTTGTTAATTAAACATGAAGTAAACGATGACCTCAATGGGGTGAAATAAGACTCAGGACATCTCATCCTATACATGAATTTAAATTACAGGATCAGAGTCAGATTCCTCCAATTCCAAATGATACAGTATTTATCCTGAAGATTATTTGTCCATCTTCAAAAGAACAAATTAGTATTACTGCACTAGAGAATGTCATTTCAGCAACTGTCTTTACTGTTACATTTAACTCTGCTTTAAATAAGAATTACACAACAGATATTAATGAATACGTATTAAATGCAGTTGTGTTCCTCAGTGAAAAGACTCTGACATGCAGCTGTGAGAAGCAGCGAGAACGTAATCCCAGCACGCTTTAAACGAGCGCCTGTGATTGGTCAAACGGCTTACCTGATAACGGGGATTTAATGCGGCAGAGACGGCACTCTAAAATGCACAGAATCAATATCCCACCGGATCAAGTTGAATTAACAGATTTAAGACCTGATTAATTGTGTAGCTCCGGTTAATCAAGTGAGAACTCAACCACACTCCTACTGTCGCGCTGTATTCTCGTCCTCCGCCCATCCAGTGAGCGTCTGGGAGAAGGACTGCTGGTAATGGAGGCCTTGGCTCCCAGCAGCATGGCTGACATGCTTCCAATCAACCTGATTGGAAAATCCACAGTCTGCCTGACGTTTGGCATTACGTCAGCCCACCCACTCTTCTCCTCCATTTCATCTGCTCACACATTTTCCATTGCTCCTTTTGCCACGGATTCAGAATGTTGTTTAAAGTCACCCCCCTCATCACCCACTGGGCTTTTAGGGACATCTAACAAATAGTCTCCAAGGCTGGAGCGAAACCTTATGAAAAGGTCCGACAGTCCAGGACTCCTGTGTTGCATAATCTGCTCTTTTTCCAGTATGATTACATGTTTTGTTTTTCCATAGCCAAGATCAATACTGTGTGTGTGAGGTGTAGTTGTGTATATCACACTATCCCCTCTCTACAGGACATAACCTGGCTCGACCCACTGCATGACACATGCACACGCATTTTGAGCTCTGATAACAATACAGATCATGTGTTGATCAACATGCCAACAGCCAAACACCAATCAAATTGGTATCTTCAACTCTCAAATAAATAAGTCTTAGACCAAAGGTTAGCTCTCTGCTACGTATCAGCTAATTTATTCCACGTAGGCCTCATTTCAAGACGATGATTTATGATAATTTCCTGACTAAACATCCAAAATAGATCCATCTTTGTGTTGTTCTCAGCTGGTTACGGGCCTGGGGCTTACACCACGCACACGCACGCACGCACGCGCACACACACACACACACACACACACACACACAAAGTTGATAAGTTATCAGTTACAACTAAGAAACCCTTTATTACAAAAGGGTGACTCATCAGAAGGTAGTACCAGAAAAACTCCAATTATGTTGCAGTATTTATTTATTTATTAAATATATATACAGAGACACCGTATTTGTATTTTAATTGCAAATTTATAAGGAATATTGGAAAAAGAAATGCCCGCCACATCCATAGTGATTGATAAATGACACCTTTCCAGGTTGCTCGTGAGCACAATACCTGTTGCGCGCGCCGAGTAGCGGCTAAACATTAACAGCAGACGTCACTGATAAACAGCACGACACATAGGTTTCAAAAGGTGGAATAAACAAGTATTGCGCTCGCGCAGGTGTGAAGTAATGGGTTTCCTCGGCTTCACACGGAGTTCATTAATTAATGAATACAGATATAAAGCACGTGCAGTCATAAATACAGGTATATTAACTCACCTCCACGCCGAAAGCCCCGCAGCCTTTAACAAACTCGGAGACGTTCCGCTGACACTCGCTGTCGCCTCTCGGCTCCTGGAAGAACTGCACACAGAAAGCAACTAAATTACCCCAAAACAGTCAAACGACATATTAATAAGCTGTTCATGGAGGAGTTGGAGGTGTTTTCATCATGTAAACAATCTTATTCCAGGCGCTGCTAGTAAACTGGCCACCTGCTGCTTAACAGCATCAAGTTAACTAAAACAATTAGCGACACTTCCGGTTATAATTTTCAAATTAAGGCGTTTTTATTTATTTTGTGTTTAGCATTGCGCTTTCTGTAAAAGCTACATTAATCATTATTTGTATTAGTAAGATACATTGTTGTTGTGGTCTCGGGTGTCTTTAGTTGTTCAGTAATTTATGAGGAATCCTCTCAGTTTGTATCTTGTCTTCCAAACCTGCTAATTAAGCGCAAACAAAAACAAAACTCAGCTACAAAATATATATGATACAACTTTGAATGAGTTTTTTTTTATGCAGTTACAAAAGTGGACAGTCTGTGGTGGCATGGCTGTTCCAAGAGGAGGCAAAATAAATAGTAGTGTATGGCCCAAGTTATGCCTTTATTTTGAAAGAGACAGTGCCTCCTTCTGTGTTGGGTTAAAGCTAATTTGATAGAGATCTGACAGGGAAGTTGGATAAGGCAAAGAAGGATATGACGTCGACAGGCTCACGGTCCATCGTGTGTGTGTGTGTGTGTGTGTGTGTGTGTGTGTGTGTGTGTGTGTGTGTGTGTGTGTGTGTGTGTGTGTGTGTGTGTGTGAGAGAGAGAGAGAGAGAGAGAGAGAGAGAGAGAGAGCATAATAGCTCTATTACTTGTACTGGTTTTGGTGACCAATGGTATTATTAACTCTGGTAAACAGTGGAGCAATTATTAGTGGAATTCAATGTAAGTATTGCAGTAGTTATTTTAATTAGCATTATTAGAATTACAGCAATATCATTTTAGATGTTAAAATCAGGAATCTGATCAGGTGTCCGATTTACATATCACATGTCCCATATCTTCTTTCCTGTTTATCCCTCCTCCTGAAAATAATATAAATAACCATATTTGTTAAAAGGTAAAAAATAAATAAAAAACAGAAGTGAGATAACACAAAACCTGTTGATTAAATTAGTACTTTTGACTTATTTAAGTAATATTACATACAATGTAATGTTTCAGTGTCTAAAAAGTGATGCCCCCCTTTGACTTTAAATTCAAATATCAATGTCAATGGGGGAAACTCTATAAATGTGTATAGTGTCTGACAATGCTTGTATTGCATTGTTATTGTATGTCAGTTTGTAAACGCTAAACATTTAACTGGCATTTTACTGTTTTTTTTTTCTGAAGGATGTTTATAGAATAATAGTTTTTGTATGCACTGTCTGCATAGCCTCGGGGCTAAATGTATTTTTCCATATTTGTATGTCCCATATTCATTCAGTAATGGGGACTTGTGTTCCTTCCACAGCCCCGCATCCCTCCATCCACTTACTTTGTCCACCATCCCGGGTCTGAGTCGCTCCAGCAGCCTGCACAGCACCGCTCCATCCTGCAGAGACGTCTGGAGGAAAGCCTCCGGATCCGAGATGCTCTTCTTGGGGGACTCCAGGACCCCCAGCGTTATGAGCCACGTTACCGTCTGTTCGGCCGAATTCATGGCCGGATCTCCAATGTCATACAACAGCAGCAGCAGCAGCAGCAGCAGCAGCAGCACTCTGCAGCCTCCTTTCCTCTATAAATGAGACAGAAGGGTCAGCCAGCCCCGCCTTGTTTGGACATTAGTCACCGCGCACTGGTTTGGTCCCTCAGGCTGCTGATCCGAAATAGAAGAAAACACAATAGATGTGGAAATGAGAGAGGTAGTTCCTTCCTTAACAGCTTCGTATTGTCCCGCACTGCTCTCCCTCTCTCGCTCTCTCTCTCTCTCTCGGCATCACCTTTGCGTGTGCGCACAACTGTAGCAGCAGGACTAGAGTCAAGTGAGCTGTTCTAAGACCAGACTTCCTTTGAAGTTTTTCAAATTAAAAGCATACAAGTCTGCCAAGTTTGTTCACTATCGTCGCCATTGTGCTCTTCTTCTTTGCCCACTATTTTTGTTGTATATGTTTTGGCAACGCAAATGTATTTACATCCAAAGATCCAAATGTACAGCAGGCTACAATAAAGGTGTATTATTGAATTGCAAAAG
The DNA here is from genome assembly GCA_038501785.1 of Myoxocephalus aenaeus. Classification (NCBI taxonomy): domain Eukaryota; kingdom Metazoa; phylum Chordata; class Actinopteri; order Perciformes; family Cottidae; genus Myoxocephalus; species Myoxocephalus aenaeus. The sequence goes on along the minus strand of JBAMJR010000047.1, from coordinate 3,436,670 downwards.
GCATCAGAAGGCCATTAAAAAACAAAGGACATTATGTGTGTGTTAGTACCATCAACAAAATCATTGTACAATTAATCATACATCGTTCATGGCGCCATGTTGTGCATGTTTATATATTGTGTCTAACACAATGTTTGAAGTGAAATATATCATCTGAACTTTTCTGAATCGTAAAAACAAATCTTTAAAAGAAAAATGTAGGGCCAAATAATAATAAGTCATAAATAATAATAATAATAATAATAATAATAATAATAATAATAATAATAATAATAATAATAATATATTAAAAGTAATAGTCTATAGAATGCGTTTTGCAGAAAAACCTTTTGTTAAAACAATTATAAAGGAAAGATATTAAGGAATCTGTAAAATGTGTGACAAAGTGGCTCCACCACAAAATGTAACTGTTTTATTCAATAAGCTACGTAGTATGTCAATACCAACAAGGCTCACAGAGCAAGGTGTCCTGCTACAAAGCAAATTGGATTGAATGACTTATCTTTTTTGTCAGTAATTTTGCACTTTTACTTTGAAGGCAAACCCACCTAGCTTCCGGTTTAGCCCACGCTTCCATTGATGAGTTTGACGCTGCACATCACAGGACCGTCCCGTTGATGACTAACAGGCTAATCAAACCACACAGACGATGGGCGGAGACAGTCAGACACTGACATATTAAATTGCATTTAAAAAAATAATATTTTAAATTTTAAAATAAAATGTATGTTCATATTCAGCAGGTTCCTCTCTATTTCCAGCGATAGTCCATAACCGAGAAACGCCCAACTCCATTCACCAATCTACACATTTAAAGCACGTCTAGAACATTTTATTGTATAAAATCAGTTAAAATAATCCTAATTAAAACAACCGTTGCTTCGATGATAGTTACGTCATGAAAAGTGGATCGTTATTGTTCAGACAAAGTCATCAGTGAGGCTAAATTGCAATGCACTGATTTGTTCAATGAACCATAACTTGCGTGTGAAGTCGATTTCTTCGTGTGCCTGCATGAGCACGACATCAGTAATGACTGAAAGCATTTTATCAACAGTGTGTACCCGCGCTGTGGCGCCCTCTGTTGGGCTGTTTAAGGTACAGGTTTGGCTGATAGCAAAGTTTCCTCTTTACAGCTGTTTGTTATAACCTCCAACATTCAAGTAAAACTACTTTGGAGACACTGAAAAGTAGTTCAAGATTACTCCCTCCAAGACAAACAGGCAATGTTGTAAATAAATAGCACAATTGTGTATACAAATTGCATTATTTTGACAACAAAACTCATTATGAACCCCATAAATGTATCATATAATGATATTTAAAAGTGACCTATCTACATGCAAAGCTTAAAATAACCTTTCAATATCATATTTTTTGTCACCTAAAATTGTAGTTATTTGTTGCGCATATGTGGTATAGTTTTCAACACTTATACCTTGATTTTAACTGACAAGAAACTGCAATAAAGAAAAGAACAATTGGCCCCAATACTTGATAAATCTAACCCCAAAACCGGGTATGAAGGTGCTTATTGATCTGCAATAGTGCAGCATTATATTGCTTTTGTTTCAATTCAGGGAAAACGCAGCTATTCATTTATGTCACACTCAAAAAGTCAGTGTGAAAAGATGTTTCCACTAATCATAACAGGATGTCACACTAAGTGTTGCTGAGAAGAAAATGTGTGCAGTCGATCAAAGAGATATTAAGAGCTTGCATTAATCTAGTTTCTCTCTTGCTGTCGTTTTATATAAGTTTCAAACTGTAATTATGATTTATCATTTGCATCAAAGGTTTGAGAATAAAGAAGACGTGTCCGATCAGGAGACCTAGAACACAATATGTGAGTTTCAAACCTCCATCTATGCATCTGCATAATGCTAAAAAATAGTAGTATTATAGTACGCAAGCTGATTTAAACTTTAAGATTACAATTTATTTATTTAAATTGTAAGAATCAAACCTCTGTTTCCTGACAGTGGTTAGTCTCACACACGCACACACACACACACACACACACACACACACACACACACACACACACACACACACACACGCTCAAAGAGAGATGTCTAACTTCACTTCAGAATCAACAAAACCACTGAGGTCGAATCTGAAAGAATTAAAGACTTTTCCACCACAGCAGAAAAGTTCAGGAGATCTCTCTGCTGCATGAATGCTGTTCCTCGTTTTAATTTAATCAGCATTTGAGAATACCTCTAAAAAGTGGATTCACTTTCAGATTCACCCTCTGAGGACCATGAATGCCTGCACAGAAGTCAGCAACGAGGCCCGAATCCCCAGTTTCCACCTGCTCCGTGCTTTTGCTTGTCAAAACGTTTGGAGGAGGAAGTGAGCACACTGTGGGCCGGGCCCCTGCTGCACATGTTGGGGGGCGGGTTGTGGTTTGGTTTTCTGGACTGTGCCATCATGTGAGACAGGGGGCGACACGGCGGTTTCATCAGTCCTGCCAGTTGTTCTGCAGGCTGCTCGTCAACTTCCTTATTTGCCTGTAAGCGTCATTTCCTCTTTCGCTCACTGATGCGCTCTTCTTCTTCTTTAGAGGCAACGGCTTCGTGGTGTTCTGCTCCGTTAACCGGCCAAAGAACACCAAATCTGAACTCTACAAAGTAACATGAACGCAGTCTGTTGCTGGCACTGGCTTGTCTTCACGTTTAGAGGCAACGACACGCCGCTGGTGCTGAGCTGTGGAGCGCGTGCACGACTGGTGAGTACAGAGAGAGATCGAATCCTTCACTCACATCTTAACGCTCCTCAAAAGCAACGGCGTCATCGTTGATTGTTGTGTTCCAACTTCTTCCTGTCTGTCTCCAGCTTCAATGCGTCCCTTCACGTCTGGGTCTCAAGTGATCGTGTGAGAGAGAGGCAAGAGAGTGAAACGATGTACGTCTGTCTGCAGTAGCATACACGCGGTGTGTGTGTGTGTGTGTGTGATGTCTGGAGACAGTTGCACCCTGACCTGGAGGAGCATGTCTCCCACCAGCCCGTCAGTTTCCTCCAATATGTCTCCCCTGGCAACTGTCGCCAGGGACAGCATCTTCCCGGTGAAGATCATCAAAGTGTGCTTCCTTAGCAACAGCTCCAACCTGGGCAAGAACTTCAAACTGGTCCGCTGTGAGGAAGGATGGACGGTCAAGGTATTTTGAACTCTATTATCCTCTAATGTCCTGCACCATACTCTAATATACTCTCCTCCACTGCCACACACACACACACATCCCTGTTTCCTGATTTCTGTCCCAGGATGTCTTAAACGTGGTGCTGTCCAGCGGCTGCGTGGGCCCGGATATAACACACGCGCTCTGCTATTGCCTCCTCCTCAAACACCTCAAGTCCTCAGCGGAACACTGGCTGCACCCGGACCTGACCGTGTCCGAGCTCACGCAGCGCTACGAGCAGCAGCACCTCGAGGCCGAGTGGAGGTCAGCTCTTCAGTCTTCGTCTTCTGCGTGTAGTCTTTATGGTTCGTTATAGAAGCTGACTGTGCCGATCGTTTGTACAGGTATGATCTGAGGATCAGATACATCCCGTCAGACTTCATGGAGAAATTCAAAGATGACAGAACCACACTGCTCTACTTTTACCAGCAGGTCAGTAAACAAGTTTGTTTTTGTACGTTTAAAATCGAAATCACTCTTAGATTTGACTGTCTATCGCTCCGTTTTTTGCAATATTAGATTCAGGATTAGGTTTAGATTAGGGAGGAGGTTAGGTCTGGGACTGTGTTTATAATGGCTGCAGTCAATGGAAGGTGTGTGTGTGCGCGTGTGTGTTATCTATCCCCAGGTACGAAGTGACTACATGCGGCAGTATGCCTCAAAAGTCAGCGATGGGATGGCTCTACAGCTCGGTTGTCTGGAAATTAGGTACTGAACAACCACCGCCTGTAGCACGCTCTTATAAAAAAAAGATTCCCGTGTTCAAACACAACGTCTGTTTTATAAAATCACAAAACATCCATTGTGTCCATTGTTTGCAGGAGATTCTGCAAAGACATGAATCCAAACGGACTGGAGAAAAAGTCCAACTTTGAACAATTAGAGTAAGTCACGTTGGGTGCATCAGCACCAGGCCTTCTATGCACAAATGGTTCATGCATTAGCGAGACGATTCCTGGTCTGAATGTTTGCATATCTGACTTGTTTTGTCTGACGGCGGTCTGACTCTCCTCCATTAGGAAGGACGTGGGTCTGGACCTGTTCTTTCCCGGAGAGCTGATCAACAGCATGAAGGTAATGAGCCGAAACAACGACAGCACATGATGCAAAGATGTCATGCGATTGTAATTTGTCTGCACGCAACGCCTCAGCCCAAACAGCTCCGCCGGCTGGTCCAGCAGACGTTCCAGGGCTACTCCTCTCTGAAGCAGGACCAGTGCATGAACAGGTTCTTCAGCACCCTGGCTCAGTGCTACAGCTACACACAGGAGAGCTTCGGCTGCAGGCTCGTGGTGAGCAGGGGCGGGGGTTACAGGTTAACCAGGTCCTGGCACGTTTCAAGCTAAATGTCGTGTTTTTTGACGCGTTTTGTGTGTGCATGTCCTGCGTCTATAGCACGGATGGAATCTAACAATAGACCTGGTCATCGGCCCTGAAGGCATCAGTCAGCAAACTGAGAACTCCACGGTGAGCTCGCACTCTCTCGGCTGATTGTATGAGTCGAGATTTGACACATCCAATGCAAATGATGATGATATGATGAGTGTGAAAACAATTGAAAGGCTCTGCAAACATAAATACATCCATCATGACGTGTAAATGAATAAAGTCCTTTGTCTCGTTCGCAGCCCATCTGTCTGGCCACGTTCTCTCAGGTGCGCAGTATCTCCTGCTCTGCTGAGGCTGATGGCCAGGCTCTGCTCACTGTGCACATAGAAGGAGCCAAACAGGTGACTTCCAAAAGGAATAGGTCAACATTTTGGTGGATTAATGACAGGTTTAGGTTTAAAGGGCAGGTAAGTGCTGGACTGCAGTGACTTCCTGGAGACCTGTGGAGGATTTTCTTGACCGTTTCACACATACCAAGTGTCCTCTGGCCTCTAAGTTGCACTTTTATGAGAGTCAGTTGTGCAGGAAGGTGGAGCTGTTCGACACAGACTGAATATCTTGTATCTTCAACCCTCCAGCCGCTGTCAGTGAACACCTCCTCCCTGGCCGTGGCAGAAAACATGGCCGACCTGATCGACGGGTACTGTCGGCTGGAAGGCGGCTCTGAGAGCTCGCTCATTATCCGGCCCGGCAAAGGTACACTTGAGTCAAAATGTAGTGAAAACATATTCAAAGCCATTTATGAAACCTTGAAATGCTCCTTTAATTTTCTCAACCTCTGAGATGAACAAAACCACACATGTTATTATTTCAGGGAGAGATGCAAGAATGAAATTACCTGACCTCCCACAGAGGTGAGTGTGATGAATCGTATTGGAAAGTCATTTAGTGAACGCACGGTGGCTTTTCATTTTCACACCTTCCTCCTTTAAGTTCATACTTTCATATGCATGCCTGTCTCCTGGACCAAAAGGTCACAGGCTGATGGAACTGTTATTGAAGGCTTGCTTTAACAAAGTCTCTCTCTCTCTCTCTTCCAGTGGGGGTGCCACTCGTCCTGATAGAGGTCTGAGTAAGTCTGATGACTGGTTTACAAATTACACATCAGATGTGGACTGTAATTTACATCCTGCTTGCAATAATTCACTTAGACTATTCAACAAGTTTTTTTTTCTGAGGCCTTTTCTGTTTGGTTGTGGCTGTAAACAGAACAACAAATGTGAAGTAGACATCTTCAACTTCAGTTTCTTTAACCTCAGGTTCGGACATTTATGCAGAGATTCCAGAGGGCAAAGAAGACTTCTCCGGTGGTGAGTCGTGTTTCACTGAAAATGAACTAAAAACGTGTTTTTTTTTACCGAATATCCACCAGCAATTCCAGGGAATCAGTTAAGAAATGTCACTGTTTATGATGTTTATTGTACAAATGTTTGCATCCAGGTCTCAATAGAGCAGATTTGATAAGCTTCCCCTCTGTTTCCTAATGTCTGCGTGTTCAGAGAAGCACCGGATCTCCAGAGACGAGGTCACTGTGGGTCGGATCCTGGGCGAGGGCTTCTTCGGAGAGGTTCACGACGGAGTTTATAATAGCCCAGTGAGTGTGTCATCACAGTTCACTCCAGAACATCCCACTGGATTATCAGAATGAAAACAGGCCCCCTGAGTGAGTGTTACACTGGTGAATAATGTGTGTGTTTGCAGACTGGAGAGAGGATCAGTGTGGCCATCAAAACCTGTAAGGACTTTACGGCTGAAGTAAAGGAGAAGTTTCTGAGTGAAGCTGGTGAGTATGTTGCAGTGATTATCAGCTCTACAGGTGTTGTGCAGAGACCTGTGATGCAAGTACATAGCCTGACATACCTTCACAACAGGAAGTGTAAAACATTTGGTATATTGGTATATTATTCTCACATGAAACTGATCCTTCTTTTAATCACTTTCAGAGTGATATGTGTTGACACTAGTGCGGAGTATCTGAGTTTAGGGTTTGGTACGTGTCGTCAGTGAGAACTTTGCTGTAGTCGACTTCCTGTCGCCTGAATGTGGCTTTGTGAAAAAGCGCAGACTGGAGGCTGTGGTATCCTCGGGTTTGACACAAGAGGCCTTATTTGATTTACGATTAGCGATGACTGACAAAGTGCAGGTTTAGGAAGATAACAAGTAAGTCATACGCTGCTGGTAATGTTAAGAGAAGATAATCCTGTATTGGTCTCACAGCGGACACTTTCAAAAGTCTGTAAAAGGCCGGACTTTAAAGCTGTATTACAACTTGTTTGGTTACTGAGGGGAAGAAGCTGACATAGTTGTTATGTTGAGGCTTGTTGTTATGTTTTATATAGAGCAGTCACAGGACAACATTCATTTGGAGGCCTGTTTGTAGTAAATCTAATGTTTCCTCTCCTTTTAGCTCGGTTTCGGTCTCCACCAACTCCGGAGTGAAACTGGCCTTTAAGTTGCTAAATGCTCCGACATGTGTGGTGCTGAGCAGGAAACGTACATTGAGTTTTTGAACTGACAACAGCTGCCGGTGGTGAACTGCTCTTTTCTAATAACAGTCAGAAAGAGAGTGTAGACTGTGTATAAAGGAAAGGAAGATTGCAATACACCCCTTGCAAAAGCTCTTTCACACCAACACAGTGGTTTTTAGTCAAATGGAAAGTTTTGAGTTTCCTGGTTTCCTCGTGGTTAAGAGACATCTATTCTAGAGTGAAGGCATTTTCTGTCTTCTTTCCCCGATACCAATAAGTCATGGCATAAAGCGATGTGTTATTCACCCGAGCTGCTCTGCCTGATGCAGGCTTGATGAAAAATCTGGATCATCCCCACATCGTTCGTCTCATCGGAGTCATTGAGGTCGATCCGGTCTGGATCATCATGGAGCTCCTGGACCACGGAGAGGTGTGTACGTTTGAATGTCTGCAAAGCGTGAACCGATGACTACATTAACAGCACAGAAGTTATACTGGATGAGATGGATGTGTGACGTGCTGTTTCCCCGACAGCTGGGGAGCTATCTCTTGCAGCAGCAGTACATCCTGACCGCTGCAACGTTGACGCTGTACTGTCTACAAATCTGCAAAGCCTTGGCTTACCTGGAGGGACTCAACATGGTGCACCGGTAACACAGACTCATTTGAGTAAAACCTGAAGCCACTCCTGCTGCCTTTTGTTTCCACGCAGATAACTGTTGGGTCTGGTTTCTGTTCCGTCTTTGTGCTGCAGAGACATCGCGGTGAGAAATGTCTTGGTGGCGTCTACTGAGTGCGTCAAGCTCGGCGACTTTGGCCTGTCTCGCTATGTGGACGAACAAGAGTATTATAAAGGTACACACACACACACACACACATGCACGCACATGCACTTACTCCACACACACATGTCTGTGGTCAACATTTCAACTAATTTGAAAGTGTTTTTTCGAAGTAGATTAAAGTTTATTGGGGTGTTATTTACCTCCAGCTTGCTTTCACATTTCACCCATGTACAATATATATATATATATTTTTATTTTTTTATTTCTCTTCAAATATTTGCCTTCTGTGCGCAGCCTCAGTGAGTCGATTGCCGATCAAATGGATGGCACCCGAGTCCATCAACTTCAGACGCTTCACCACAGCCAGTGATGTCTGGATGTTTGGTGAGAAGCACAACATCTTGTCTCTGGCTGACTTATTCTCAGAATGTGTGTGCAGTGTAATGCTATTCATGACTTATAGTTACTTCAAAAATACATTGCGGAACTAAAGGTATAAATTGAGTTCCACAATTATGAAACTTCTTTGGCTTTCGTTGGCAGAAGTGGACTCCGATCTGCTATAATTTATGAGGAAGTTAGTCGTACTGGTCAAAGCATAACTGTGACATCTGCTTATGCAGTCAGCATTCAACTCTATGTTAGAGACTATGTCACATTTAAATTACAAGTATTCATAACTCTGCTTTAATTTGAGGGCTAACCTCAGCAATTCAAGAGTTACAACAGTAATCGTGTTTTGTTCCACCAGGTGTGTGTGCGTGGGAGATCTTCTCGATGGCCCAGCAGCCGTTCTTCTGGCTGGAGAACGGGCAGGTGATCAACGAGCTGGAGTCGGGAGTTCGACTCCCCAAGCCGCCGCAATGCTCGCCCGCCGTCTACTCCCTGCTCACCAGCTGCTGGGCCTACAAGCCGCACGCCCGGCCCAGCTTCAGCCAGCTCGTGTGCTCCCTGAGGTGCACGCACATTCCTGTCCTTTATTACGATAGTTTGCTTTTGGTTTCTGAGATTCTTTCATCTTTGCATGCTGGGATCTCAGGTCAAGCTCAATATGTATAGTCTAGAAAACAAATATTGTATTAGTCAGATATCATTCCAATTAATACAGAAGTTAACCCCAAAGAAAAAACATGAACATTTGAGACGAGGAAGTCATAACACAAACTGATGTCTGCGTTTGTGTGCCAGTGACTTCCACAGGATGGAGCTGGAGGAGGCGAGGAGGCGGGACCGATCACACTCCATCGCATCAGCATTGGACCCAAAGCACATCACAGACCCTCCGCCCAAGGTACGCAGCTCGATGCTGCTCACAAGAAAACTGCATTCCAGTGAATTTCTGCTAAGTTTGTGTTGCTTCTTCCAATGTTTTATTGAGACGTTATGATTTTAAAATATCTGTTAATATTTGTAATGTGGGCCTATACGAACACAAGCAGCCATTTATGTGGAAATCCTGATGTAGTTAAAAAGTAGTTGATGACCTCCAATATGACCACAAGATCACATGTCCTCTCTTTCTCTCTCTCTCTCACCAGCCATCCAGAATACATGGAAATACCCTTCCTCGAGTCACGCACATACAGGTGCACACACACACACACACAAACACACACACACAGACTGAGTAACATGCTACAAGGCTATGCATTGTATTTCATATCTGACCAAATCTACTTCCCGCTCCCCTTATGGAGCGAAAACACAGGAAAAAACTGCAAATGCTGTAAAACCAAATGTAGTAATGCAAATAATGTGTGTAGTGTGTAGTGTGTGTGTAAGAGCTGCAAGATCGACTACAACTCCCAAATTACATCAAACACCAGAAGGAAGTTTGTTGTTGAGTCACATTCTGCAGCTGCTCTTTAGACCAGAGTGTCACAAGTGGATGACTGAGCAAAAACAAAAAGGAAATTAACTCAGTGAGCTCATTTGAGTTCATATCTGAAAGGGAAATAATTTCCTAGAAATTGCGTAAAAGATGAACACATCCAGAGAAAAAGATGATTCAAACCATCTGTGTGTGTGTGTGTGTGTGTGTGTGTGTGTGTGTGTGTGTGTGTGTGTGTGTGTGTGTGTGTGTGTGTGTGTGTGTGTGTGTGTGTGTGTGTGTAGGGAACAGACAGGGACACCAGGCCGGTGTGGGAGAAAGAGAAAGAGCGAGTGGAGGACACTTTACAAAGACAAAGAAGAGAGATGCTGATGGATAAACAGTGGCTGGAGCGGGAGGAGAAACAACTGGTGAGGGATCTCTCTCTCACACACACACACACACACACACACACACACATTCCTGTCAGGTTTCATAGTAGAAGGAAGCACAGGAAGAAGCGCGTGGCTTCGAGAGTGTGACGAAAGAGACATATTGACTCGTTATGACAGCGGAAGGTCATCAAGCACGTGACTCAGGAAAAACTGACATTACCACCTCACCTACATTATGCAACCACTGCTGCATTCACTGACATCTGCTTTTTTTCTTCTGTAGGATCCGGTTGTGAGAGTGGATTCACACATCAAGGTTCTTATTATCTTGTTTGTATTTCCTCGTGTGCTTATTTGAGTTATATTAAAGCTGCATTAAGCACTTGTTTACCACTAGGGGGCTGTTGTGTCTCTCATCATTGAGCATGAATTGAGAGCCGTATCAAATGTACAACCCCGTTTTAAAAAGATGTGTAGAGGAAAGCAGCTCACTGCAGCCACTAATACTGATACAACGTGATGCTCACACATCTGCACTCATTCTGTTTTGTTTTGCAATATCTTATTGTTTTCCACAATAAGATATTTAGTAGTAACTAAATATTAGTTCTTTTTTGCATAACTTTATTTTCATTTTTCTAACAAAGTGATAACACTTTTTTTTTTGTCTGATGGAGCAATCTGGTTTACTTGAAACACTGAATACTCTTCCATGCCAGGTAGTGCAATAAGTACCTACCATATATGCTGTATTATGCTACAATGTGACATTTTGTAACTTTTTAGGTTGTTGGTGTGCCGCGACTCAAAAAAGGTTGAAAAACACTGATGTACAGTATATACACAACCGTTTTAGATGTGGTAGTCCACATAGATTGTCTGCCTCTTTTAAAGTTTAATTTCATTAGTATTAGTCATAATTTAGAACACTCTGCAGGGTTTTTATGCTCCTAAAAAGTGTCCAGAACAGAAAAAAACGAACTGAAAAGCCAATTTACAAAAATAACCTGACCTCCGACCTGACGTGAATTTTGAAACACAAACCCTTTAAATTGTTAGATTCACATCCTGTTTTCTTTCCCTTTTTTTGCAGCCTCCTGAAAAAAGCCCAGCAAATGGTGAGCCTTCTTAAACAGGCTTTACTGAGTCTGAATTAACTCTTGCACTCTTCATGTTACAAATGCCACTAATATCTCAGCATAATACAGAAAAGCTATCAAGACACCTCGACCAAAGCAGAGAGACACAGCACGAATAGTTACGTACAAGTTGCACATAGTCAAACATTCCAAGACTAGATTTAGGATTTCTTCACAACATAAAAATGTTTTTCTATTCACATACTTATTCGTATGTGCAGAAAATGTGTGGAAAACAAAATGTGCAGATATGCAGCTTATTCTTTTTCCCTCAGGTCCTCCAGAAAAGCCCCCAATGCCTCCCCCAGTCGCACAGGTAATAACATAAAACACCCCTCCTCCAGACTGTGTCAACCATTACGTTAAGTTTGGTCATTGAAAATAAGTTGTGTCGTCAGCCCACAGCTGAGCTGGACCGATCAGGTGACCAGGTTTACACCGGCGTCATGGCGATGGTGAAACAGGTGGTCAAGCTGAAGAATGACGTCAACGCGCTGCCGGCCTCCGAGTACCCCAACGCTGTCAGAGTAGGTCATCTTTTCACATCTCGTTTCAGGAGCACTGTTAAAAGTGTCCGTGAACTCAAACGATGTGGTTGTCTCTCCCTCCTCCGCCTCCTGTCCTCCTGTCTTTGTCTCCCGCGTCCACCTCCAGGCGGCGGGCATCACTCTGCGTAGTCTGATCCAAAGCGTTGACGAGATCCTGCCCTCTCTGCACAGCTCGGTCACAACAGAGGTCAGCCTCGCTTCCCCTCTCTGTGCATCAGTGTCCTTGATTAGTAGATTGACCTTAAATCAGAACACAGATGAGTGATGTGTCATGTGATCGTCTGTCCTCTCCGTCTCAGATCGAGGGCACTAAGAAGCTGCTGAACAAGGACTTAGGGGAGCTGATCAATAAGATGCGACTGGCCCAGCAGAACTCAGTGACGTCGCTGAAGGAGGAGTGTCAGCGGCAGATGTTGACGGCCGCTCACACTCTGGCACTGGACTCCAAAAACCTGCTGGACGCTGTGGACCAGGCTCGAGTCAGGGCCAACCTGGCCAGGCCCAGACCTGCATCACCAGGTGCAGAGGATTCTGGGGATTGAAGTTCTCTCAACTCTGGTTTGAATCAAGGACACGATGTTCAGGTTGAAGGATGAGCGGAGGAGTCTGCGTGAAACACTTCCTGTCCTCGTGCGAATGAAAGATGTCATATTGTATTTCTATTTCCTCTGAAAAAAATACAATCATGTTAAGTTAATTAAACTGAGCATTTCTTTAAGGTGAAGCAGATATACTACCACAATGTATGAAAGCAATGAAGTTACACAAGTTTTTTGAATTATTTTTACCATTAAAGACAATGTGAGTTTGCACTTTCCGTGTTTTATTTCCTTTTGCGTCATTATTTAAGAAAAAGGTTGTACCGATATTGATGTGTTCTTGACAGGAAGGAATGAGGAAAAACTGGAAAAATATTTTGTCAAATGCTGTCTGCAGAGTCTAAATCTGGCATCCTGGCTGGACAGATGCCGAGCGCACATGGAGCATGAACGGCACGAGGGTTTAAGGTCACGCACCGTCAGTTTGATTGCAGGTGAGATTTCTGCTCTTTCACCTGCAATGACTTGCTTCGAGTTGACAGAGGAGATGTGCACCGGCGCTGCGAGAACATGATGTTCCAGGAATGAGCCAGTGGGGGAGTTGGCAACGACATATACTTCTATAATGTCTTGGCTAAAATCTGAGCCAATGGCTTTAAAGTTGTGTTGCTTTCAGGGGGAATCTGTTTCCCAGATTTCCCTTCTTCTTTTTTTTGTCAGAAAACAGATGTAAGCACCTTGTTGTGTGCAGATGAAGAATACATGTTTTTTTTAATCTGTTACATGACATTATCTTGACATTAATAGGACAAGAAAACCCCAAATTTGACTGTGAGCATGGCCTCAGGTAGATCAAAGTATATTACATTTCACAGGCTTTACATTCGCATGTCTTTCATTCATATTTCTGCTCTCTTTGGCATGACTGTCTTTATTCGTTCAGCTTTCTTTTGCCTCCCTCAAGCTGGATGCAGGTTCCTCTGTTATAGGTGTTTTCAACACTTTACTATACAGTCGAGTCTCGCCGCAGCATTTTGCAATAAATAAGCGATTCGTTGTGTTTTGTCATCAGGTTTTTTCTGTTCCCATTATTATGTCCAACAGTATGTAAGATACACTGATGGTTAATTCATGCTCTTTGAAATTGTGCAAAAGCACCCAAAATAGACCACGACCATTATACAGGCTGTTAGGTGTGGCAACATCAATGTAGGCGTGCATTTACATGTTGCTTCAAAAGGAGGTTTTTCCGGTGAGGGCAGTCAGTCACTCCCAGCAAAGACTTCAAGAGACATCACATCAGGAACGCTCGCCAGGTGAGGATTTGACATCTTTCTGTCATTTCAGACTATTTACATACAATACAGATATTTAATGTTGATGAACATGGGTCAAGCACCTCGAGGGTTAAAAAACCTACTTCAAACATCTGTCAAGGACCAGCATAATGGTGATGTTTCAAATGTTTAATTGCATCGTTTTAATCTGTTTTAAATGGTTAAAAGGCTCTGCATGACATCTTTTGAGTGCATTTCTTAAAACTCCTCTCACCCCGCCACACCCAATGACACGTTGCTTTTATTACATGCTCTTGTTGCACAGACGATCATTGTTCGAAGACAAAGTACAGGACCGTTTTTGCATTCTTCGCTTGAGCTGGAAACCTTCTCATGATATATATGTTATGTCTCGCTGACTGAGGGATCATGTGTATCTAATGAAGCACAAAACATATCGAAACTTTTCATCCTCACGTTATGTTGCAGGTATGAAAAGGCCTCGAGGGAATACTTTACTTCCTGAGTATTGCAAGCCGGCAGAGTAGAAGTGTGTAATACTAACATGCATAAATAAGATAGAGGCCTGTGCACGTATCAACAAATCAAAAGTACTTGCAGAATCTGAATCGAAAACAAGTCGAATCAAATAACTTTCTCTTTCTCTTTTCCCTTAAACAATCTATTAATAATGATGCCCAACACATCTGAATCGGTTTTCCTGAACTACAGCGCCTTGAGTTCTCTCAGCCCCCAAAAATAAGCCAATCAGAACAACGTTTGGGTTGCCAGGTTGTGACAAATACCTGCTCTTCTTCTTCCTTCACTGTGAAACTTGCTGTTGAACGCAGGATGCCCAAGATTATCATTGACTTGGACACCGGGGTGGACGATGCTCAGGCCATCATGGTGGCCCTCGCTGCCCCCAATGTGGAGATCTTGGGGATCACCTGCTGCTTCGGCAACACTCCCCTGGAGAACGTCCTCAAGAACACGCTGCGTGTCCTGAAAGTCTGCAACCGGCTGGATGTGAGTCTATAACGTCAGTCCCGAGGGGCCGCTTGTACATGGGCAGAAATTGGTGCATGTGTATGGAGGTTTGGTGTTCTGACGGATTAAAGTGGGTTCAAGGGGTTAGTACGATGGTAATGTAGGTCACCCTCCTCAGATCCCGGTGTACCGCGGCTGTTCAGGGCCGCTGCTGACCACCAAGCGTCACGCTGGAGATTACCACGGGAAGGACGGGCTGGGCGACGTCCCGGATCCGGACGCTCCGGGCCTGGAGCTGCTGCAGAAGAGGAAAGCCGTGCAGGCCCTGGTCAAGATGGTGAAGGAGAACGCTGGAGAGGTGAGACAAACTCCTGTGTCGGTCTCGTGCATGCAGTCATGGGGGAGCTCGGGGTCTGGTTATCTTGTGTCTGGATCAAAACCAGTTGTGGGTGAAAGGAAAACGTTTACTTGTCTCATCATGTCTTTCTCCCAGAAAAATAAACATGAAAAGATCTAAACGTGTGTTTTCTGCTGCTGTCTGCAGGTGACTCTCGTGGCCACGGCGCCGCTCACTAACCTGGCTGTCGCAGTGCAACTGGACCCCTCCCTCCCCAAGAAGCTGAAGGCGCTCTACATCATGGGGGGAAACACTGAATGTAGGTTATTGTTAAGTCTATATTCTATCTGTTGTAGCTTTTATCTTCTTCTCTTCTGTGCACCGATGGTACTGAGAATAATGGCCGTGTGCGTGCAGCCAGGGGTAACACCACCATGTGTGGAGAGTTCAACTTCGTGGCCGACCCCGAGGCGGCCTACATCGTGCTGGACCGCTACACCTGCCCCACCTACATCGCCCCCTGGGAGTTCAGCTGCAGGAACAGCCTGCCCTGGGTGAGTGGGGCTGAACGCACAACAGTGCTTGAGACAGAATCATTGATAATTATCTTAACAGTGACATTTTGAGAAAAGGTCGGTCTGTGGGATTGGGATTGATAAAGCAGTAATGTTAAACTTGGGGAAAGACTTCCTCACTACAACAGTATATATGTAACACATGAGAAGAGATGTAATGATGATTTCCTCCCTCAGTCTTTCTGTGACAAGTTGCTGGCTCATGACAGTGAGAAGGCTCGCTTCATGAAAAAGATTTCCTCCCTCTCCATGGAGGTAAGAATGGGTGCAGAAACTGACTCTGAACATCATGTGCTTTAAGTATAAGATTGCACCGTATGGAATGCAACACAGAGCATGTCGGCACTAGTATAACGATGTTCTCTGAAGGGTTGTTATGCAGCAGCTCAATTTATGTGCCAAAAATGTTGTGAAGTGATCAAAATACATTTGTCATATGTAGATTTGTTCACAAGCCTTTTTTGGGGGGCCCTGGAAAGAATGACCAGTCGAAACCTCCACCACAAAATGTGCCAGCAACCGCTACTTCTCTACTGCAACTAAAATCACCCAAAAGTCCCTGAGTGAAACTTATTAAACAGAACATATAGAAATAGATTTTGTTAAAGGACCCCCACATTCTAAACTCAAACTCTTTTTACTAGCCACCATATCTCAATATTTTGTATTGCATCCACAGAACATTTCATCTGGATATGATTGGCAGAATAGAGCGATGTGTATCTTTAGGCTCGTGATCACAGAGAAGCTCATAGATGTAGTTTTGGGTGCCACCTAGTGGCAGCTGATTGATGTCTTGTCTCTGCAGAAAGCAAAGTCTGCAGACTATCAGAAGGAGATCACGGAGGGAAAAGGGTTCAATTCCTGCGACACCTACGCCATGGCGGCCGCCATCGACGACACCTTCATAACAGAGAGCGACGAGGTGAGCGCCCGCTGCGCTCACGCCTTTAAAAATACAAAGCAGCTCAGATCTTTACCCAATAAACGTCCCGTGTTGTTCCTCCAGGTTGCAGTGTCAGTGGAGTTGGAGGGGACCTACACCCGAGGCATGATGGTGCTGGACTACATGGATCTGCTCAAGAAGAAACACAAGGTCTTCGTGATGAAGAAAGTCGACTTGGAGAAGTTCAAGCAGATGTTCATTAATTCACTGAAGTAGAATGAGATACTGTCACCTGCTGAGGGCCTGACGTCGGTTCAATATAATGAATAAAGTTGACTCCTATGATTAAAAACATCTCCTTGGACTTTGTTTTTGAAAATCCAGCTTGCACATTCCAGGAAAAAACACACCCAGATGTCTCACGAGGTACACATTTTATTGATGCTTTGAAACCCAAAAAGATCTGCAATCGCTCCAGTTCAGATGATTCACAGATGTTTTTCGTACTGACTGTTCGATTTGGCTGAACACCGAACAGTTTGCATCGAAGCACAAGTCGCACTGTTGATTCCTGCTGCAACTTTTTGTAATTACTGGTCTTTTTGACTGTGGTTTGTGCTGCAGAAGATGGACTTTATGCAGCACTGGGGGAGATTCCTGTCTACCGCATGATGCTCCCAAGACCTAACTGTCTGCTTTGTTGTTGTTCCTCTAAAGTAGTAAACAATCTGGTTTTCATTAGAGGCGGCTTTGAATGCATGTATCAATAAGAAAAACACATTGAGAGAGAAATACATTATTGTGAAGTAAAACCTGCCACTCACAGTTTATCAATCTTCTTTAAAAACACACACAAAAATACATTCTTTTGACATTTTGGTGGGAGGTTGCCTCTTTCATAAGCAACTCCTCTGTGTGCCTCCGTGGCTTTTAAAAGGCTTCACTTTAAGGCGGCAAGCAGCTCCCAATGCAGACAGCAGTCGACATCGGCCAAGCTCCGTTCACCAGGTGATTACTTTTATGTTATTTGTGTGAGTTTTTACCCATAATGGCAACATAATCTATTCTTCTATAACTTTTAATTGACTGACAGGGCAAGGTAAGCCTCTTTGTTTAGCACCTTTCAACAACAAGGTAATTCAAAGCGTTTACATTAATTACAAAAATGCATTTGCAGGATAAAGACAATACAAAAATACACATAGAATATTAGAAAAAGAAGAAAAAAGAGACCGATAGGAAATTACACCTCCGGGCAAGAATAAAAAGTCCCACGAGTACTTCAATAAAAGACAGATGCACAAGATTTAAAGCTTTGTTTGGAACAGACCTCAAGTTCTCTTGTGAGTGTGTCCCAGACGTGAACGGCACAGAAACTAGTTCGCATGAGGACAGTTTAGAAAACCTTCTTAACGTGAAGTAGAAGCTCCATTCACTGCTTTATAGTCCAATGAAAAAATGTGTTCCTCGTCACAGAGGAAGGCAGAACAAACCGTTCCTCTTTGTTGGTCTTGGTGGGGCAGCTATCGGAATCAGCAGCAGCTGTTGGAATCAGCTGTCGGATCCACATCTTAAAAGTAAAATGAAAGATACTTTACTGCTTAACTCTTAGAGACCTACATAGACCCGATTTGTCTTTAGGGAAGCTGAAGGTTAATTTGTGTGTCACAAATTGAGGTCAAGGGACCCCTTCAAAAATCGTGGTGACCGT
Source organism: Myoxocephalus aenaeus (assembly GCA_038501785.1). Lineage (NCBI taxonomy): Eukaryota > Metazoa > Chordata > Actinopteri > Perciformes > Cottidae > Myoxocephalus > Myoxocephalus aenaeus. The sequence goes on along the minus strand of JBAMJR010000047.1, from coordinate 3,418,639 downwards.
TTTCCCTGTCCTAATCAAACATTGACTATTTTGGGAGCATTCTTCAGCACCCTTCAGAGAAGCATGTGATTAGGTTACCAGTGGATTAATGAGGTGGTAAACCTCAAGTTTCACATGGTAATTGTATCTTTACTCTATCTTTAAGACTGAGTCTGCTCCAAGACGCTACAGCCTCTTGAAAAAGACAATATCATTTGTTTTAACACATTTTAAATAATAAATTATAATAACAATTTCTTTCAAAAGATGTAAATTATTTAACAATTTTTTTTATTTAAAAAATTAATTGAGTGATTAAAAATCATAGTGTAAAAAAGGAAAAACGTAACCTGAAAACCTAAGCTACCCCCCAAAAAACTAAATAACTTAAACTTAAACCCTTTTTAAAAAGACACAGAGAGATTTAGCCACCGTTTCAATCGTCCTTTTAAGATAAAAGTAAATGCAACTTTTTCACAAAGCATGCCGACACATAAGTCTTTTGATAATTGCTATATTTTCAACCAGAAAGTTCTAAAGTAGTGGCTCATAAAACCAAAAAGATAAGCTGAAAGACTTATCACAATAAGCTCTTCTTGTTGTTGAACAAACTGCAGGATGAAGAAGAAGCTGATCATTGACGCAGACATCGGGGTGGACGACGCTCAGGCCGTCATGGTGGCCATCGCGGACCCCGATGTGGAGATCTTGGGGATCATCTGCTGCTTCGGCAACACTCCCCTGGAGAACGTCCTCCAGAACACGCTGCGTGTCCTGAAAGTCTGCAACCGGCTGGATGTGAGTTATTTGTTTTTAGAATACGCAACTTTGGCTTCAACCAACAGAGGTGTGGTGATGGTTGGTGGGGATTTAGCTCAATGTACCACCCTCCTCAGATCCCGGTGTTCCGCGGCTCTTCAGGGCCGCTGCTGGCCCATAAACGCCATGCTGGAGATTACCACGGGAAGGACGGGCTGGGGGACGTCCCGGATCCGGACGCTCCGGGCCTGGAGCTGCTGCAGAAGAAAAGAGGTGTGCCGGCGATGATCAAGCTCATCAACCAAAACCCTGGAGAGGTGAGACGAACCCAAAAAGGAATTGCATTTCAATGATGAAAAGATGGAGCTCAATGTTTTTTCCCCACTCGGGGGTTCAGGTGAGCCTGGTGGCCGTCGCGCCCCTCACTAACCTGGCAGTCGCCATACAACTGGACCCCTCCCTCCCCGAGAAGCTGAAGGCGCTCTACATCATGGGAGGAAACACTGACTGTATGTTATTCATCTCAAAATCAATTCCCCCAACCCAGATGTGTCTCTGCAATTTCCACCCCTGCACTCGCACATGATTAAGAATGATATGTGTGTGCAGCCAGGGGTAACACCACCGTGTGTGGAGAGTTTAACTTCGTGGCAGACCCCGAGGCGGCCTTCATCGTGCTGGACCGCTACACCTGCCCCACCTACATCGCCCCCTGGGAGTTCAGCTGCAGGAACAGCCTGCCGTGGGTGAGTGGTTGCTCTGAATGCTTCCCAGATCAAAAGCAATTCACCCACAATGCAGTTTACCTTCAGGAGTCATGTTAATGTTCTCCCCCTCAGTCTTTCTGTGACCGCTGGCTGGGGCAAACCACTGAGAAGGCCGCCTTTATGAAAACGATTACAGCCCTCTCCATGAAGGTAAGGTAACATCTTGAGAGTTCAGGTGATCGTCCCGTCACAGCGTGGCCCTTCATGATGTCTTGTCTCTGCAGAAAGCTCAGTCCGCAGACTATCAGAAGGAGATCACGGAGGGAAAAGGGTTCAATTCCTGCGACACCTACGCCATGGCGGCCGCCATCGACGACACCTTCATAACAGAGAGCGACGAGGTGAGCGCCCGCTGCGCTCACGCCTTTAAAAATACAAAGCAGCTCAGATCTTTACCCCCAAAAACGTCCTGTGTTGTTCCACCAGGTTGCAGTGTCAGTGGAGTTGCAGGGGACCTACACCCGAGGCATGATGGTGCTGGACTACATGGATCTGCTCAAGAAGAAACACAAGGCCTTTGTGATGAAGAAAGTCGACTTGGAGAAGTTCAAGCAGATGTTCATGAATTCACTGAAGTAGAATGAGATACTGTCACATGCTGAGGGCCTGACGTCGGTTCAATATAATGAATAAAGCAGAACAAAGCAGTATTTTTTTCTTGTGTCCTTTATTATAACCATGGCTGAAGCATCTGTGTCGTTCTTTTCTTCTTCGTGGATTCACTATAGAAACACATAAAGTTCCTGCCTGGTCGCAATAAAACATTGCCTTCAGATGCAAAACAGGAAATTCCCTCTCTGTCTTAAATGTTTGCTCAAATAAGGGTGGGATTTTGCAGAGCAGTGATAAAAAAAAAAGAAGAAAAAATGTAATAGTTTGCTTAGTTGTCAGGCTTTTTTACACACTGAAACATGAGACAAGTGTCCTCAAGTGTCCTCAGAGGAATGGAAAATGCACAATAACCTAATTAATACATGAATAAACAACTATTTATAGAGTAAAATAAGACAATACTTTAGGAGGAGGAGGAGGAGGAGACTAAACACTGTTGTACAACTCCCAACAGATGTTACGTCCCTTAAACTTGATTTTCTCAATGCTTGCCAACCTATGCCTGCAGTGGCCCAGCCCAGATGCATGTCATGTGGTGTCCACACTTTTTTTCCCTTCTTTGCTCTAAAAGAAACAGCAGCGGAGAGACGTCTCTCTCCACAGCCGACTTCAGAAAAGGATCACACTTGTTGCTGAAACCTTTCAGACTGGTAAATTAATCTCTTTGCTCTCTGCACTCAATGGTTTCTTACCCTATTCATGAAGTCATTAATGAAGAGGATCAGGATTGTTTTTTACCAGCAATGTGCACAGCTGGTGAGACGTTAACAATGCATCTGTAGCACAATGGTTGCAGCTGTGTGGGTGTGTTTACTGTCTGACTTGGTGTGACGCTCACACGGTGTAACTACATATACAGGTATATCCACTACAAAAACAAGGCTGTTTGTTGAGATTGCTGAGGACAACCACCACGTCCTCCTTGTCCTGCTTCCATTTCTTTAAGATAAGATGATGAAGAAGCTGATCCTCGATGTGGACACAGGGGTGGACGATGCTCAGGCCATCATGATGGCCGTCGCAGCCCCCAACATAGAGATCCTGGGGATCACCTGCAGCCACGGTAACGCAACGCTGGACAACGCCTGCAAGAACACACTGCGTGTCCTAAAAGCCTGCAACAGGCTGGATGTAAGAATGTGCCGCCTCACAGAGCCATATGATGTTAGGATGGCTTTGCCGCGTGTTAAACCCGTCACCTTCTTCAGATCCCGGTGTACCGCGGCTGTCCAGGGCCAGTGCTGGGCCGTAAACGCCACGCTGGAGATTTCCACGGGAAGGACGGGCTGGGCGACGCCCCAGATCCAGACGCCCCGGGACTGGAGCTGCTGCAGAAGAGAAGAGCTGCACAGGCCATAATTAAGATCGTCAATGAAAACCCTGGAGAGGTGGGGAGATGGTGGAGAATGTGACTGTTGTGTCAATGCAGCACGCATATATTGTTTTATATATATATATTGTGTGTTATTTATGAACGTATGAACCCTTATTTAATTTTTTGCACTTAAGGGGAGCCACCACAGTTGAATAGGGTGGAAAAAAAATTGTGAACCTTATTATTTATTTGTATTAATTATTTATTGTATTTATGTCTAACTTTTGGTGAATTTAGGAGAAATCAGACATAAATAGACAAATTAGGAACGTAAACACCTAAATATGTATTTTGGAAGTTTCCTTCCCACCAGTCTGAAAGAAGACATGTAATGGAGGCAAAATAGCCTTGATGACAAATATCCATGCTTCTTTATTAAAGACAGCACAGTCCTCCTCTTAGAATATTAAACCCAAATATAGATTTTTGTTGTAAAGGCTGATATAAAACATCACATAAACAGGAAGAAGGTGAAATAATGCACCAATCCCACAGCAACTGGTACATGAAACACGTTCTCCTTTCTCTTTATACTGCTTGCAGGTGACTCTGGTTTCCACGGCGCCCCTCACTAACCTGGCCGTCGCTGCACAACTGAACCCGTCCTTCTGCAAGAACCTGAAGGCGCTCTACATCATGGGAGGAAACACTGAATGTAGGTCATCTGGTGTTAACATCAACTGTTTGTGGTTAACTTCAGATGGTGATAATGATGGGAGATGTATGTGGTGTGTGTGTGTGTGTGTGTGTGTGTGTGTGTGTGTGTGTGTGTGTGTGTGTGTGTGTGTGTGTGTGTGTGTGCAGCCAGGGGTAACACCACCGTGTGTGGAGAGTTTAAATTCGTGGCTGACCCCGAGGCGGCCTTCATCGTGCTGGACCGCTACACCTGCCCCACCTACATCGCCACCTGGGAGCAGGAGCAGCCTGCCCTGGGTGTGTAAATACCACAACAAGCTACATAGTTAGGTGACATCCTGGTTGTGGAAGCAAAAAGACGATGTGCTTGACTGACTTTCTGTCTCCCTCAAGTCTTTCTGCGACACTTGGTTGGCCCAGGACACAGAGAAGGCTCGCTTCATGGAGAAGATCTACAGTTACACCAGAAAGGTGCGGTGGTTGTTTCATTTAAAACGCACTGAAAGAGCGATCAGAGCAAAATGTCACTTTGTACGTCGCCTGTTTTGTCATCACCTCAGATGGTCCAGACTGAGCGTTACCAAAAGGAGCTGGTGTCCGGACCCGGGTTCAACACCTGTGACACCTACGCTGTGGCTGCAGCCATCGATGACACTCTGGTGACAGAGAGTGTTGAGGTTAAAGCACCCGCTGGCATCCACAGGTTCAGTTTCTGCAGAAACAAAGACGTTTTCAGTCCATCGTCTTGTCTTCCTCCTCCAGGTTGCAGTGACAGTGGAGTTGGAGGGAGCCCACGCCCGAGGCATGATGGTCCTGGACTACATGGACCTGCTCAAGAAGAAGCACAAGGTCTTCATCATGAAGAGCATCGACCAGGAGAAGTTCAAACAACTGTTGATGAACGCACTGAAGTAGCATGATGTTCCCTCCCTTGGTCAGTCCCAGCCCTACACCCTTTTTATAGTAACAGCTCTTTTATAGTATATTATATTGTATTAGTATATTGTCTTTTATTAGTGTATTGTATTAGTATAGTGTATTGTATTAATATATGATATTGTATTAGTATAGTGTATTTTATTAGAATAGTGTATTTAAAATGGTATCAATGAACACATTGTGATTAAAATAAAGACTGTTCATTTGTACTGGCACCACGTCTCCGCCTGACTACGTATAAGGAACCTGTGTGTCCTTCGAGTGTCATCCGAGTCTGGAAGACTGGGCACAAACAGTCTTGTCACACATAGGAGATGTTGTAGGTAGGCCAGGAATGTGAAATGAAGATGAGCTCATAGTTCTCAAAATGGGTGCCGTACCAGGTACCCCTCTGTACTGAAAAACAACTTGAAAAACAACAGGGGAGGGAACTTGTGCTCAGTTACAGAGGGGTGGAGAGATGACGTCAAGAACCAGGAAGCAAAGCGTGCTGAGGTACCACCTCTGAACCAACCCGAATGCTGCCTCCACCTCTGTTAAACTTATAACCAATTGCACGTTGTAATATTAAGCCAATGAGAGACGACAACGCCCATTATATTGATCTATAATATCAAATGTTTTACACCGTTCGTGGTGCATAATTTTAAAGCTAGACTGCCGATAAGATATTCGGTGGCCTGTGGACGCTGTGTTTTTGTGCATCCTCGTGTACACTGTACCATCAACTTTCTATTAAATCTGTTTTATTATAACTTACTGAATCAGAACTATTTCTTCAAGTCTACCACCCTGTCACACCGCGGTGAGGTTTGTCTTGTCTTAGGGTTTTGTCTCGTAACTTCCTGTTTTATTTTGAAGTCTAAACTCTCCTCTCGTTTCAGGTCACTTGCCCTTCCTCATGTGTCACCGGTCTGATTGTCTCCCCTGATCCCTGATTTGTTCCACCTGTTCCCCATTACCCTCATGTGCTTATAGTCTGCGTCTTCCCTTTGTCCTGTGCCAAAGTGTTTCGTCTCATGTCCGATCACCGACGCCAGTCTTGTTCACAGATACCAAGTCCTAGTTTCTACATTTTGTTCTACCTCGCTAGAGTGATTTTCTGTTGTAACTTTCTTAGTCCCGCTTTTGTTTCCTAGTACTTAGTTTAATCTTTTGTCGTCATAGTGCGTTTAGTTTTATTTAGCCTCCACCTCTTAGGAGGTTTTTTTTGTTATCGCTAATAAAGTCTGCCCACTGACACCTCAGCATCTGAGTCCTAATTGGATTCCCGGCCTGACAGTACACTTTGGCCAGTATGGACTCAGCAGAGGCTGGCCAGAGGCTGGCCTACACGCTCAGGAAGCCCGCATCTCCCGTCAGGAGGAGTTTCAGGCGGCGATGGTGGCTCAGCTAGGTCAGCTTGCGTCCCAGGTGAGGGGGCTGGTGGACCACCTGCAGCAGCCAGCCCAGCCACCCGCGGTGCCGGAGGCTCCAGTAGATGCCGTGGCTCCGACCCCGGGCGCTCCCATGACCGGGATGGGACTCAAGTTGGCCCCCCGGAGCGTTTCTCTGGGGAACCAGGACAATGCAGGGCTTTTCTTGTTGACTGTTCGATGCACTTTGAACAGCTCCCGCATGCCTTCATCACAGATCGGTCGAAAATAGCCTTCATGATTTCCCACCTGGCAGGGAGAGCCAGAGCTTGGGCCACCGCTGAGTTGGCGCGTGACTCTCCACTTTGCTTTTCCTTCACAGACTTTAGAACTGCCCTCACGTGGACTTTTGACCCAGTGTCTTCAGACAGGGAAAAGGCCAGGGAGCTGAGCAGACTGACACAGGGCAGGGACTCTGTGTGCGACTACGCCATCCGCTTTCGCACCCTGGCGGTGGAGAGTGGGTGGGACAACACAGCCCTGTACGACATGTTGTTGAAGGGGCTGGCGGCTCACATCCAGGAGCTGCTGCTGTCAGTGGATCTGCCTGCAGACCTGGATTCACTCATCTCGCTTGCTATCCGGACAGACAACCGGGTTCGTGAGCTCCGGCAACCGCGGAGCAGCGGGTCGACGACAGAGAGGTATCCACGTTCCCCTGCGCCGGGCGGGCAGGTTCCCCGTTATTCGCCACCTGAGCGCTGCCTCCCCTCCTCCACCGCTGGAGAAGAGGAGCCCATGCAGCTTGGCAGGATGCGGCTGACACCGGAGGAGCGACTACGACGCCAGCGGGAGGGCAGCTGCTTTTATTGCGGCAAGACTGATCACCTCGTCGCCGCCTGTCCGGCCAAGAAACCCCGGGAGGTGAGTCAAGCCACAGACCTCGCTCGGCGCAGCCTGACGCCGGTTAGGGTAACGCACCATGCCACCACTATTGACTTTAAGGCACTCATAGACTCCGGGGCCGATGTGAGCCTAATTGACTGGGGTTTGGCGGGGACTTTGGGGTTAAACTCGGAACCCCTGGTCCACCCCATCAAGGCCAGGGCCCTCAACGGCAAAGAACTATTCATGATCACTCGCGCTACAGAACCACTGGAACTGCAGATCCAGGAGCATAGGGAACTCCTGAACCTATATTTATTTGATTCACCCTCTCAGACACTAGTCCTAGGAAATCATTGGTTATGTCAACACAACCCCCACGTAAACTGGAAAACAGGGGCAATCATGGGATGGGGGGAAGATTGTGTGGACCACTGCAACCCTGTTTCGGTCCAGGGGATTAACACGCCTTCCATTACTCGCGTTTCTGTCACTTCTGCCACAGACTCCGAGACTTCCGACCTGAGCTCCGTGCCTCCCTGTTACCACCACCTCCGAGAGGCTTTTAGCAAGACCAAGGCCATGTCCCTTCCTCCACACCGACCTTATGATTGCGCCATAGACCTGGTTTCGGGCTCCCCCATTCCCAAGGACGGTTGTACTCCATCTCCGGGCCGGAGAGGGCAGCCATGAAGGAGTACAGAGTCATCGCTGAGAACTGGGCTTATTCGTCCTTCCTCATCAGCAGCGGGGGCCGGATTTTTTTTTTGTGGGGAAGAAGGACGGCTCCCTTAGGCCCTGCATCGATTACAGCCCCCTCAATGCCATCACCATTAAGAATCGTTACCCCCTGCCTCTCATGACATCAGTTTTTGACCAACTGCAACAGGCTAAGGTATTTACCAAGTTAGATTTACGCAATGCTTATCATTTAATCAGGATCAGAGAGGGAGATGAATGGAAAACAGGTTTTAATACCCCTAGCGGCCACTATGAGTACTTAGTCATGCCTTTCGGCCTCACCAATGCCCCCGCTGTATTCCAGGCTATGATCAACAATGTTCTCCGGGACTTTTTAGACCGGTTTGTGTATGTTTACCTGGATGACATTCTCATTTACTCCCTAGATCTAGATACTCACAGAAACCATGTGTCCAAGGTCCTCCAACGGTTGTTAGAAAACAAACTAGGTGTCAGCATGAAACTCACTCTTTTCTGCCTTCACAATCTCCTTCCTGGGCTTCATTGTAGCCCCTGGAAGGGTGCAGATGGATCCGGCTAAAGTGAGCGCTGTGGCCGAATGGCCCAGACCTGATAGCCGCAAAAAGGTCCAGCAGTTCCTCGGTTTTGCTAACTTTTATAGGCGGTTTATCAGAGGCTTCAGCGCAATAGCGGCTCCGCTCCATGCACTCACCTCCACGATGGAGCGCTTCCTCTGGTCCCCGGAGGCAGAGGCAGCCTTTCAGCACCTCAAGACCCGCTTCACCAGGGCTCCCATCCTCACGATGCCTGATCCCCAGCGGCAGTTTGTGGTCGAGGTGGACGCCTCCAACGAGGGGATTGGAGCGGTCCTGTCCCAGCGGTCTGAACCGGACGGTAAGATGCATCCCTGCGCCTTCTTGTTGCAGCGTCTGTCGCGGGCGGAACGGAACTATGACGTCGGCAACCGGGAGCTGTTGCCGGTCAAGCTGGCCTTGGAAGAGTGGAGGCCCTGGCTTGAGGGAGCGGAACACCCGTTTATCGTCTGGACCGACCATAAGAACCTGGAATATATACGTAAAGCCAAGAGACTGAATTCTCGCCAGGCAAGGTGGGGGCTCTTTTTTTTTTAACCGCTTCTCTTTCTCCCCCTCATACAGGCCGGGGTCCCAGAACGTCAAGCCAGATGCCCTGTCATGTCTCTATGACCCCGAGCCTGTTGCCAAGGAACCAGAGCCAATCCTTCCATGGACCTGTGTGGTTGGAGCGGTGACTTGGCAGATAGAAAAACAGGTCAAGCAGGCAAACGGTGAGAGTCCGCCACCTAGTGGGTGCCCTGAGAATCGATTGTTTGTCCCAGCTGAACTGCGCCCACAGGTGATCCACTGGGCTCACACCTCGCTGCTTTCCTGTCATGCGGGGGTTCGGCGGACCATGTTTGCCATCTCTCGGCGGTTCTGGTGGTGGTCCATGGAACGGGAGGTCCAGGAGTACGTCGGGGCTTGTTCGGTCTGCGCCAGGAATAAGACGTCCTCTGGGCCGCGTATGGGACTTGCGTACAACCGCTCCCCATCCCCTCCAGACCATGGGCCAACATCTCCATGGACTTTGTCACGGGGCTCCCGGTCTCCCAAGGAAACACCACGGTTCTTACAGTGGTGGACAGGTTTTCCAAAATGACTAGGTTCATAGCCTTGCCCAAACTGCCTTCAGCCAAAGAGACAGCTGAGATTATGATTAACCATGTCTTCAGAGTCCACGGTTTCCCTAGGGACATCGTTTCCGACCGGGGGCCCCAGTTCGTGTCATGCTTCTGGAAGGAGTTTTGTCGGCTCATCGGAGCCACGGCCAGTCTCATGTCAGGCTATCACCCGGAGGCCAACGGCCAGGCTGAACGCCTCAACCAGAAGCTGGAGACCGGTCTCCGCTGTCTGGTGTCCCAGAACCCCTCAACCTGGAGCCGGCACCTGGTCTGGGTCGAGTATGCCCACAATTCCCTGCCCACCTCGGCTACAGGGTTCTCACCCTTCAAATGTGTGTATGGTTACGATCCTCCTGTCTTCGCGGACCAGGAACCGGAAGTGCCGTTCCCTCCGCCCACGCCATGGTCCGCCATTGCCGATGTATCTGGGCGGCCGCCAGGCAGCTCCTCATCCGCCAAGGAGACCGGGTCAAAAGGGCCGCGGACCGGCGAAGACGGCCCGCCCCTGCGTACCAGCCGGGCCAAAGAGTGTGGCTCTCAGCCAAGAACCTCCACCTCAGAGCCCTCTCGAAGAAACTGGCACCGCGCTTCGTGGGGCCATACCCCGTCACCAATATTATCGGGCCTGCAGCTGTGCGCCTTCGTCTGCCCCGGTCTCTCCGTGTCCACCCGACATTCCATGTAAGTCAGGTCAAACCGGTCAAGGAGAGCCCAATGGTCCCGCCCCTCCCGCCCCCTACTCCTCCTGAAATGGTAGACGGGGGTCCTGTCTACAAGGTCAAGAGGTTACTGGCTGTGCGCAACCGTGGTCGGGGCAAGCAGTACCTGGTGGACTGGGAGGGGTACGGCCCGGAGGAGCGTCTATGGGTCCCATCCCGGTTTGTACTGGATCGGTCCCTCATAGAAGACTTTGTGAAGGACCATCCTGAACTACCTGGGCCATCAGGGGTTGGCCCTTGGGGGGGTGGGGGGGGGGGGTACTGTCACACCGCGGTGAGGTTTGTATTGTCTTGGGGTTTTGTCTCGTAACTTCCTGTTTTATTTTGAAGTCTAAACTCTCCTCTCGTTTCAGGTCACTTGCCCTTCCTCATGTGTCACCGGTCTGATTGTCTCCCCTGATCAGTGGCGGATGGTGACATTTTTTTTGGGGGGGGGGGCGCGGTTTAAATAGCACTCCACAATGAGAAGAAAAGAGGTTTGGAGTAGAATATTCTAAAAAACAAAGCTTTATTTCAAGAAAACGCAGTGCTCAACACTGTCCAATAACAACTATCAACAAACTGTAACTTTGGGCATGAGAGGTTCAGAGCAGAATGGTTTAAGAAACATTCAATGTGGTGGCCAGAGCAACTTCAGGGAATACATTGACGTAGCATTCAAACTGGGGGCCCTGCAGTGAGGTGGCACTGGTGAGGTGGTCTTTGAAGGCAAAGCGTTCCCTGGTGTGTCCAAGTATGGTGTCACAAACATAAAGATAAATATATAGAGAGAGAGACAGAGACAGTAAGATAAGTTGTGGGGAAATATCTACTACAAACAGGCTTCATACTACAGACAAAAAACTATGTTTTGTGTGTCTTGATGGCTCAGCAACATAGACAAAAGGCCAGGAGCCACCTTGATGGCTGTAGCTATGTCTCTCTCTCTCTCTCTCTCTCTCTTTTTTTTTTTCTTGTTGGGGGTTGAATTGGTATTTTAGATAAAGTTATAGCCTGATATGATATCCACCCAAATCTAACAATGTCCAACATGTGTTCTGCTGTGGGAAAGATAAAACATTAAACTCTAACAGGCATCTGCTGATTTTGACACTCACCTCTGCAGCAATCCTTCAAGCTCATCTTCCTTCACAGCCCGGCGCTTCCTCGGCTGCTCAGAGCCACTGCTTTGCTCCACACTGAGCATCCAGCTAACAGCTCCGGTTAGCATGTAGCTTGAGGAGAAGCTCCGGGTGTACGTCCTCCCGCGGTCACTGCTTTGCTGCTGAATATTTAAATCCGGACGTTCGGGTCCCAACTCTTTCAGCCTCTTCTTGTCAACATCTGATCGTGGATTGAAAGGTGTTTTGCGTAGAGATACCACAGAGTTTTCAGTCGCCATATTAACATAATCAAAGTCTCTGCTAGCTGTGTTGCTCGCGTAGCTACGTGGGAGCTATATGGGATGTGAGGGAATGATAAAGGTCTCTGATTCGACGAATAGTCCAACCACGTTGCAATAAGAAACGATGTCATTGGCTAGGGCGCAGATTTGTGCGCCCGAAGATTCACGTTTCATCCCCAATGAGAAGCTGTCCTTGCCGGAACAAGGGTGAAATGTTTGTTCCCTGCCATAGACTCACATTGGGCCGGCGCCCCGACAGGGGGAGGGGCTTTTCTCAGTGATGATGAATGGCGATATATTATATTTGGTATATCTTAAGTGGTTGTTGACAGGGGCTTACGGTCTCCCACACACATTTAGCGCGTCAACACGGTATATTTCTTATTTAAATTATTTGGTATATAATGTTTTTTGACAGTATATATTTTATTTTAATTTTTTTTCATCGCAAAATTTTAAGAGGGGCGGCGCCCTAGCGCCCTCTATTGACGCACCGCCACTGCCCCTGATCCCTGATTTGTTCCACCTGTTCCCATTACCCTCATGTGCTTATAGTCTGCGTCTTCCCTTTGTCCTGTGCCAAAGTGTTTCGTCTCATGTCCGATCACCGACGCCAGTCTTGTTCACAGATACCAAGTCCTAGTTTGTAAGTTTTGTTCTACCTCGCTAGAGTGATTTTCTGTTGTAACTTTCTTAGTCCCGCTTTTGTTTCCTCGTACTTAGTTTAATCTTTTGTCGTCATAGTGCGTTTAGTTTCATTTAGCCTCCACCTCTTTGTTTTTTTCCGACCTACGCCTTCAGATTGAAGGTTCTCTGGAATTCTGCTTGTTGGCTCTCCTCCCTGACTTCTACCCTTCTTGTTACTACATCCCTCCAATAAGAGGTAATGTAGCCTGTGGACAAGCCTGTTTTTCAACCAGGCCCGTCCACACAAGTATTGTATTGCTTAACAAAAGGTACGGGGGTAAGTGGGATGGGAGCCAGAGCCTTCAGTTATCAAGCTCCTCTTCTTTGGAACCAGCTTCCACTTTCAGTCCTGGGGTCAGACACAGTCACCTCATTTAAGAGTAGACTTAAGACACTCCTCTTTTTTTTTTTTTTTTCTTTGACTGACTTTTTATTTAGTTTTCAACAACATTTATTTTCAGACAGTCACTTTCTTTGTCCAAATTTTCAGTTGTATGTCTTGGTACACATGATATTCAGGTACAGTGTACAAGACACAGAAAGAACACCAAACATAAAATGGTGCTCACTCCAAGAGAAAAGAGGGGAAATAAGGATGATAATAATAATGAATAGATTAAATACATAAATAATTAAATTAAAATAATACACACTTGCTGCTCTAGCTCTCAAGGTGTTTTTTTTTCTTCTTCTTTTTCATCAGTGTGTTCCTGGCCTGGTTGTACAAAAATATTAAACTAAAAGTTTTTGTCAGCAGGTATAAAAAAACCTTGTTAACACATAACATTGTCTAGGATTATCCTGTTTACATTACTAAAAGTGTCGTATTTGGATCATTTTGAAAGAAATTGTATTTATGTTTTCTTTGTTGAAGTGCAAGGCTCCATAAGATCTGTGACTCCTGTGTGAACACTTTGCCTATTATCATAAAAACAAGATAACTGGGTACAGTTTATCTCAGTTATTTGAGCAGAATGTACAGTTTAAGACCGGTCGCAAATGTCATGAGAGCAACCTGAGGGCTCCTGTTTCTAGGTATATAAGTTAGTGCTCTTAGATAGTTTGGAGAGCAGACTTGGATGTGCAATTTATACGCAATTGGTTGTGATATCAATCCAGCTCCTTCTTGCAAGAATACATGTCATCAAATGTCGTACCATGAGGGAAAAAAAGTTCCGACCTACGCCTTCAGATTGAAGCTGCTCTGGAATTCTGCTTGTTGGCTCTTGTAAGCCTATAAGTGTTCTATAAATCCTAAACAAAACAAATTGTGAAAATAAATACATACCAATTAGATGTACATGGACTGAATGATTATGTACAGTATGCATATTCAAAGATGACTATATATTGTATAAACAGTATGCAGGATTTATATTGACACTTATGCTGCATTCACACAGTGAATTTATGCTGCATTTGTTTACCGCGGTAGTTTACTCGCTCAACAACAAAAGTGTGTTCACTCCAAAGGCAGCGTGAATATTCGCTGACTTGATGTCTGATACGGGTCACTGCCATCCTGGTGGGGCCTGGCACTGTCTTTATAATATCTTCGGCAGACAGTCTTGACTGATGTGCATTGGGTGAGGGTGACCACTGTATTTCACAATTTCTTGACACAAATGTCTCGCTTGGAGGAACAGGTATATCACTTTCCTCATCTGATGGTTCATAATCAGTACCATTATAATCTGAATTGACCTCAAGATGTTCTTCAGACACATCCTCCTCTAATTCACTGTCGTGATCAGCGCCTCTAGGGCTGTCAACCTTTTCCCAAGTGTGGGCGGAGTTTTCCCACGGGTAAAAAGGTTCTGGTCAAAGTCAAAATAGTATCTGTATTTCTCGCACAGGTGGGGTAGTGAGCTGTCATACCATGAGGAAAGTTCCGACCTACGCCTTCAGATTGAAGGTTCTCTAGTATTCTGCTTGTTGGCTCTTGTAAGCCCCTCCTCCCTGACTTCTACCCTTCTTGTTACTACATCCCTCCAATAAGAGGTGATGTAGCCTGTGGACAGGCCTGTTTTTCAACCAGGCCCGTCCACACAAGTATTGTATTGCTTAACAAAAGGTACGGGGGTAAGTGGGATGGGAGCCAGAGCCTTCAGTTATCAAGCTCCTCTTCTTTGGAACCAGCTTCCACTTTCAGTCCTGGGGTCAGACACAGTCACCTCATTTAAGAGTAGACTTAAGACACTCCTCTTTTTTTTTTCTTTGACTGACTTTTTATTTAGTTTTCAACAACATTTATTTTCAGACAGTCACTTTCTTTGTCCAAATTTTCAGTTGTATGTCTTGGTACACATGATATTCAGGTACAGTGTACAAGACACAGAAAGAACACCAAACATAACATGGTGCTCACTCCAAGAGAAAAGAGAAAAAAAGAGGGGAAATAAGGATAATAATAATGAATAGATTACATACATAAATAATTAAATTAAAATAATACACACTTACTCCTCTAGCTCTCAAGGCGGTTTTCTGATGTATCGACTTCAGCACACTGTACTGTGCGCGTTTAGCTTGTCTGTAAATATTAGCTAGGTGACTAAAAGACACTTTCTGCAGTCTGTTGACGTTAGGAAAATAGTCCAGTGGATTTTTAAAGATCTTGTTTATTCAGGGAACATGGAAGGAATCTGGTTCGGAGGATTTTAAATAGCTTTTTATTTCAGGGAATGTAAATCGTTCCGGGAATTATAAAGGAGTCCTGGACCGGTATTTTAGATTCTTCCGTTCCAGGAATAAAGAAGGAGTCCGGGACCGGTAAACGCTTCAGTTGGGCTGGGCCAGAGGATTTTTAAATAGCTTTAATAAATAAATAAAAAAAATGGGAGGTTAACCGTGTTTTCAGAGAATTTAAATACGAGATAAAACCGCTAGATATAAAAATAAAGAGAAACGAATAAAGTATGGGGTCAAACACTAGCAAAGGGCGTGAAGAGCAAGAAAATGAAAAGAAGTGTGAACAAAACTTGTCTAATCTGTATCCAAGAGATGATAAGGGGGTGTGCAGGGGGCCAACTCCTCCATGTTCTTGCCCATGCTTCCGCTCCTCCTGTGGCAGTGATCTCACCCTCCAGAGTCTCCTCCAAAACATTCCATTCCACTCTCTCCATCCTACCACTGCGGCCCCGGACACCCACAGCAAAAACGCAGTCAGAGGAGCTGAACTCGTGGCTGCGTTGGAAAGAGCCAGATGCACCTATCTGGGCCCTTTAAAGTATTTTGTTACAAATTACGTTAGATTTTTTATTGGCCCTATCAAATACAAATTACAAAATACTCAAAAGTAATTGAAATACGTATTTTAAATACAAGTAATAGCAATACTGCCCATCTCTGACAATAGCCTAATTAATTAACTATTTATTGAGTAAAATAAGAAAATACTTTAGGAGGAGGAGGAGGAGGAGACTAAACTGTTGTACAACTTCCAAAAGATCATGTTACGTCCCTTAAACTTGATTTTCTCAATGCTTGCCAACCTATGCCTGCAGTGGCCCAGCCCAGATGCATGTCATGTGGTTTCCTGTTGTTTTTGAGTGTCACACTTTTTTTTTTTCTTCTTTGCGCTATAAGAAACAAAGTTCAGCAGCGAGACGTCTCACTCCACAGCCAACTTTAGAAAAGGAACACACTTGTTGCTGAAACCTTTCAGACTGGTAAGTTAATCTATTTGCTCTCTCCACTCAATGGTTTCTTACCCTATTTTATTTATGAAGTCATTAATAAAGAGGATCAAGATTGTTTTTACCAGCAATGTGCACAGCTGGTGAGATGTTAACAATGCATCTGTAGCACAATGGTTGCAGCTGTGTGGGTGTGTTTACTGTCTGACTTGGTGTGACGCTCACACGGTGTAAATACATATACAGGTATATCCACTACAAAAACAAGGCTGTTTGTTCAGATTGCTGAGGACAACCACCACGTCCTCCTTGTCCTTCTTCCATTTCTTTAAGATAAGATGATGAAGAAGCTGATCCTCAACGTGGACACAGGGGTGGACGATGCTCAGGCCATCATGACCGCCGTCGCAGCCCCCAACATAAAGATCCTGGGGATCACCTGCAGCCACGGCAACACGACGCTGGACAACACCTGCAAGAACACACTGCGTGTCCTAAAAGCCTGCAACGGGCTGCATGTAAGAATGTGCCGCCTCACAGAGCCATATGATGTTAGGATGGCTTCGCCGCGTGTTAAACCTGTCACCCTCCTCAGATCCCGGTGTACGCCGGCTGTTCAGAGTCACTGTTGGGCCGTAAAATCAACGCTGAAGATTTCCACGGGAAAGACGGGCTGGGCGACGTCCCAGATCCAGACGCCCCGGGACTGGATCTGCTGAAGAAGACAAGAGCTGCACAGGCCATAATTAATATGGTCAATGAAAACCCTGGAGAGGTGGGGAACTATGTGGCTGTTGTGTCAATGCAGCATGCATATATTGTTTTATATATATATATATATATATATATATATATATATATATGTATATGTATATATATATATATATATATATGTGTGCGTTATTTATGAACTTATTATATTACAATACAGCAGCTGGTACATGACACATGTTCTCCTTTCTCTTTATACTGCTTGCAGGTGACTCTGGTTTCCACGGCGCCCCTCACTAACCTGGCCGTCGCTGCACAACTGAACCCGTCCTTCTGCAAGAACCTGAAGGGGCTCTACATCATGGGAGGAACCTCTGAATGTAGGTCATCTGGTGTTAACATCAACTGTTTGTGGTTAACTTCAGATGGTAATAATGATGGGAGGTGTGTGTGTGTGTGTGTGTGTGTGTGTGTGTGTGTGTGTGTGTGTGTGTGTGTGTGTGTGTGTGTGTGTGTGTGTGTGTGTGTGCGCGCGCAGACAGGGGTAACATCACTGTGTGTGGAGAGTTTAACTTCGTGGCCGACCCCGAGGCGGCCTTCATCGTGCTGGACCGCTACACCTGCCCCACCTACATCGCCACCTGGGAGTTCACTTGCAAGAACATCCTGCCGTGGGTGTGTAATTACCACAACAAGCCACATAGTTAGGTGACATCCTGGTTGTGGAAGCAAAAAGACGATGTGCTTGACTTAATTTCTGTTTCCCTCAAGTCTTTCTGCGACACTTGGCTGGCCCAGGACACAGAGAAGGCTCGCTTCATGGAGAAGATCTACAGTTACACCAGAAAGGTGCGGTGGTTGTTTCATTTAAAAACACACTGAAAGAGCGATCAGAGCAAAATGTCACTTTGTACGTCGCCTGTTTTGTCGTCACCTCAGATGGCCCAGACTGAGCGGTACCAAAAGCAGCTGATCTACGGACCCGGGTTCAACAGCTGTGACACCTATGCTGTGGCTGCAGCCATCGATGACACTCTGGTGACGGAGAGTGTTGAGGTTAAAGCACCCGCTGGCACCCACAGGTTCAGTTTCTGCAGAAACAAAGACGTTTTCAGTCCATCGTCTTGTCTTCCTCCTCCAGGTTGCAGTGACAGTGGAGTTGGAGGGAGCCTACGCCCGAGGCATGATGGTCCTGGACTACATGGACCTGCTCAAGAAGAAGCACAAGGTCTTCATCTTGAAGAGCATCGACCAGGAGAAGTTCAAACAACTGTTGATGAACGCACTGAAGTAGCATGATGTCTGCTACTTTGCACACAAATTAAAAAGGAGCTGATGACTGGATTTGTTCAGTTGATATTTTCTTAAAACGTTTGTATTCATTAGACGGGGACCGCCTGCTGACTCATTCATTATATTGTTGTGATGGACGACTTGGAATGAAGGTCGTCTCCAATATTTTTACTTCTCTTGCTGGTGACGGCCTCTATTGTATTCTAAGGACCTCTATGGAGATACATTGTCTCATATCAGGGATGTGTTTTTTTAATCCATTATTGATGGTGTACTTGGCTTTTTGATTGGTTGTTGCAGTCTTTAACTAGAGTTTGACAAAAGATGTTGATTCATATTCTAAATAGCTTTGAATTCCTCTGGTTAATCAACTGCTTATAAACTATGTATGAATGTACTGGTTCTTTTTTCAAACATTAAATAAGATGATACTTACTGTGTTTACAATCTCAACTATTTCCTTATTAATTCAAAAAATTTAATGGAAAAGGATTGCTGATGTTTTCTATACTGTATATAGTTCATGTAAAGACAAAGGATCATAACATAAATCTAATAAGGCTTTTAACAAAAGGTTTTTTAAGCTATGATGCTGTACCACATCAGCACAGTAACATAAACCAAAGACATCAATGTCTTCTGAGGCATTTCTTCCTCCAGAAATTAAAACGGAGTCAACCTAAGTTAATAAAACCTTTTATTGAAAGTGCTTTGGAATGTACACTTTAAGAAAAAACAAAGGGGGGGAAAAAAGTGTCCATCCCATGTTCCTCCACTTTCCTTTTATCGCTTCAATAAGCAGGATTATTGTTCAGTCTTTCTAAGAAAACTCAAAGAAACAAAGCAAATGTGTCCCCTTCAGAAACAATCCTCTTTGTATATATTACAACCTGCCAGAATATTTACAAATCATACAAAAGGAACCACAATAAAAGCTGTATCTCCCGTTTCCGCAACTACAGTCCAAACACATCACTGTTCACTGACTTCGGAGCTCAACATAAGAGCCAAACAGAAAATGAACAGAGTCGAGTGACAGTCAACCAGCTCAGCGTCAAACAGCTCAGCGTCCCAGTTCACGGAGAGTCCTTCCGACCAGATGTTAACTAACAGAAGCTGGAAATTGATTCTTGACACCTAGATGTGAGTTGGAAGCAGATTTTTGAGTCGGCCTGGAGCCGACTAGTGTCCAGTTTCAGAGGCAAGCTGGTCCTACTGGACTCTGTACTTGTAAAACCAGCAGAGGCCCTGAGTGAAGTTCCAGCCCAGAGAGACGGAGAGGACGTAAACGAGTCCGAGCAAAGCGAAGGGGTAGAGCAGCACCACGGTGTTCTTCAGGAAGGGGAGAGCTGTGAGGAAAACACGAGACGAGTACATCAGCCTACGCTTTGAGCCGACATAACAGACCTATAAAGTCACGTTGAAATACACACTACATTCCTACTCCTTTATGGGAAACAGTATGTTAAATGGTGACTGCTGCTTTAACCCTAGATGGAAATAAACACTCCAACCAATAAAATGTCTTAACCCTCCCAGACCAAACATCCACATGAACAATCCCTCTTTCTTTAACGTCCTCCAACTTCTCGCTTCCGTAATGTCAATGAAGAAAGGCAGTAAATCACAGCCACACTGAAATTGTGCCGTTATTAAGATCATCAATTAATCCGCAGAATACTTTTCTCTATTAATTGATACATTTTTCAGTCTATAAAATGTCTGAAAATAAACGGCCATCACAACTTCCTAAAACCCAAGTTGAGGTCTTCAAATCATTCAATCAACAGTGTAAACCCTCTCAACAGAGAAGCTGCAACTTGCAAATATTTGGTAATTTTGCTTAAAAAAGGTCTGAAACAAAACAAAGGTCTGAACAAATCAGTTCTTGTTAAGGACAGAACAAAATAAAACCAGAAGTTATCAGTCCAACTAGATCTGAACAGTCTATTCAGTGCAATATTGGTACTTTTTCGTGAAAATTAAATACAATCTGTATTTAAATATGAATGGGACTTACCGTTGTAACCTAAGAACGTGATGTAGAGATAATAACTAATGGCGATCAGCCACATAGTGTTCCCAAAAAAGTAGCCCACGAACCAGTCTGAGTTTATTATCACAACATCTGAAACACACAAAACAAACTGTAAGTGTGGTGACAAGGGTCAATATTCATTACATCAGTTGCTGTTTCTATTTTGTAATAGAAAAAAAATGCCTTGAGACTTGTTAATCTTCATTTAACACGTAAAACACACATTTAACTGTATTAAAGACCATTTCAGGCTTTGGATTGGATAATGTAATCTCAGACACACTGAGATAACTCACAAAAAACCTCAAGCTACTCACGGTTGATGAAGAAGAGCTGCAGGAAATGCAGGATGACGAGAAGCGGGTAGAAGGCATTGAGGTGAACATCAAATGCGTAGCCCCACTCCACATCAAAGTTTCTGCTGGGTTGTTTTAACAGGTACTTGTTGCTGATGACCCTGAAAGACAGAATAAATAATATGTCAGATGCAGTCATGGGGTCTATTTTAGAGTTCAATTACTAGGCAAACCCCCTACTCACCACATAAGGGTTGATATGAGAAGACCAACTCCTATACAGTCAACAATTACCACCCACAACAGCAGCTTCAGAGTCTCCACGACTCCCATGTCCAGCACCAGACCAAAGCCTATTGTTGACACTGCAGAGGAATAGAGGGAGCGTTTAGTCATCATGGCACAGTGACAACATCCGGATCCAACACTTCCCTGATTGCAGACTCACCACATAGCCAGATGCTGAGCAGGAAGAGGAACGCCGGGTCGTCCCTGGCCCACTGGTCCTTGGTCTGTTTCCTGTAGTGGAAGTTGCGGTAGACTCTCTGCGGTGACGTGAACAAGTAAAGCATTTGCCACACGGCAAAGTCAAAGTCCATCTGTCTGAAATGGAGCAGCCGTCGCAGGTACTTGTAGCGCTTGAAGCCCGCCGTGTGACGGGCAGTGTCGCTAGAACCGAGGGCGCCATTACTGTTTGGTGCGGTGGTCGGCAACATGGTGCTGAGTATCACATGAAAAAAAGAGGGACGTAAGAAGGGAAGGTGAAGGAGAAGAAAGACGTGCTGCACACATCCTGAGGAGGTTCAACACTTTCAGCAGGTTCAGATGCAGATAAACCAATACAACTAAACTGTTATTATGCAACTTTTTGTGGTTAAAACACTCAATTGTATAACCTGATGCATCACTCTCATATCGAGTCTTGTGTAAAGCTTCCAGTTTATAGCTGATGGTTGTCATGGACTCACAGTGACAAATATGAAACCACAGTAACTGTAATTTCATCATTAAGGACAGCAAGGTAACATTACATTTTAAAGCTTTACATGCAGTTTATTAAAACTTAAAGGCATACAAAATGTTATGTCTGGTGTATTAGGGCTATAAACGGGAGAATTAGGATTACGGGTTTATAGGAAAAAGTACAGCTTCTATAATGCCACTATATGAGGTACTTTACTAAATGAATAATAAACACAAAGTAAAGATAATACCACCTTGCTGACATGATGCTCATAAACAGACCAGTTTACAAAAATATAGTCTTGCATCCCACATTTCTATAATATATCCTATAGATGTGTTGAATATATCCTATGTAGCAAACCTATGCTACATATAATCTAAGTTACATTAACAACTTCAACATTATACATATTTCCCATCCTTAATAAACCAAATGCACTGTTTATACGCAGTATCTTTTGTACCCAGAACAAGCACCGACACATTAATGTTGTGTTGGTTGACGCTGTGTTTGCTAGCAGACAATGTTAGCTTGTTGCTAACTAGTTTAATAAAATGGGCAGGCCTGGTCACTTTAATTTGTAAAATACTTGGTAAACGCCGCGGTAACTTGGTGGTATTATCTAAACACCTAAACTTATTTACTCTGAATTATATTCACCTGCTTTTGCTGTACTCCTTAGGAGGAGAAAGCACCAACTCTTGCTCGTTTATGTAGCTGTTTGTAGACGCTTCCTGAACTGTCGCAAACATGAACACGTAGATACTTCCGGTATCCGCCGGTGCACCATGGGACATGTAGTCAAAATGAGAGGATCTCCTTCAGTACAAAATAAAATATAAAAAAGAGGATCTCGTTCAGTGATGTAAGACTAAACATGGTATAAACTAAAGAAAGAAAGAAAGAAAGAAAGAAAGAAAGAAAGAAAGAAAGAAAGAAATCAGTCCAAATTAATCAGTCCAAAATGTTCGCGCCAGTCAGTCAGAGCATGCTTTCTCCCCGCATGCTATATTAGACACACACACTGTATTTAAGAAGATTATATATGGTTAGCTACATATTTTGAGAACGTGAAGATGTTACTTTTATTGTGAAGTTCTAGACCTCAGCCCGAGCGGAAGTAACATAACATGCTACTTCCGCTCAATAAGACGTAGCTATTTGACTGGTAGCACAGCTCAGATCACCGCTGTTCTGGTCCAGAAGGCCAAATAGCGAACGGTAAGACTCATAATAACTTTATGCACTCATGAACGTTGACCTCTATTTGGTATTTAATATCAAAACCTAAGGACACGAATGTGTTTGACCTCGTTACCCGCTGTAACCCTCTTACAACACTGCAATGCCCGTGTCCTTGAGTGGCTCTCTGAGCTAGCGCTGTTAGCCTGCAGGCAAGGAGTCCTGTCCACATTGCTGATAAATCGTATATATTATGGTGCCTGCCAAGTGTCATGGTGACATGTTCCCAAACGTCTGCTTTACGTCTCTGTGCATTATCTCCTTGAAACGTTACCAACATGTTTTAGTGACAACATCATGTGTTGTTGTTGACAATGACAGCTATTAGGTTAGCTAACGTTTGCTGTCTGGACTCTGATTCAACTTGAAATACATTTTTGAGACTAGCAGTCTGAAAAATATAAACTCTATTGAAAGTGCACAATATACATTTTTGGAAATTGGGGCAGGATTAAAAAATTTTTTTCTTAAAATTCAAGACTTCAACCCAGAATATATGATAACATAACATCACATTCAACAGGCTTTGGATTGAAAAGCAGAATAATTATCACATTTAATAGTAAATATATTAGTTCTAAACCTGCAGCTACGTCTTGCATGAAATCTGAGCAGTAAAAGATTTAATAACATCATTTATTTCCCAGATGAAGGAATGGCTTTTCTAATTTTGCATAGTGATAATTTTTTGGGGGAATTTTACAACCTCTTCATTAAAAAAATAGTTATTTTGTTGAAACAGAAAACCTCTTTAAATAGTGTTGTAGCAAAAGAAGGTCGTGCAAAAACGTCAAGAGATGTAAACCTTTTAAGAGCTCTGTATATTTTCTGCAGATTATGACGGCTTGTGTTGACAATGTTTTCTAACTTATCAACAAACAGACGCCGGCATCTTCAACGCACTCTTACTACTTGTGGGTTGAACTGAAACCAGTAGTCGATTTTAGTGGATCAACATAAATTGAATCTGCAAGAATATAAATAATCGATTACTCATATCAGCAGAAAGTTACCTCATGTATTGACTGCTTTCTTTCTGGTTTCCTCTCTCAGAGTCATGTTGCGACTGCCAAACGTCGGCCGGGCTTTAGCCGGAGCTGCCAAGAGCAGCCTGGCTCCCTCCAACACTGGTAAGTTTTGTGTGTTCATAAGAAACACATTGTGTCACTTTTACGAAAACAGACTACATCATTAGATTGATTTTATTTCAGGTTTCATTTAATCTAAAATACATTTTGACCTTTGTGTTTCCACTTGCAGTGCGTACTCCAGTGCGTGCCGCCAGCAACATGGTGGAGGTGTTTATAGACGGGAAGCCACTGGAGGTGGCGCCTGGAACTACTGTTCTGCAGGTAAGAAACATATATATATATATATTAATAATAATAAATAGTGGTAACTGTGTTGTCCTGATCTATCTGTGTCCTTTTAAATGTGGACAAAGATGGATCTGAGTCTGTTTTGTTTATTGGATTCCTGTTTGCAAATTCGATCTTTTAAGAATTTCCCGCTTCATCTTGACCATTTCTTTTCCCCATCAGGCCTGTGAGAAGGCAGGAATGCAGATCCCCAGGTTCTGCTACCACGAGCGGCTCTCAGTGGCGGGAAATTGTCGCATGTGTCTGGTGGAGATTGAGAAAGTTCCAAAGGTAACCAAGTGCATCTGATTGGTCAATAGGCAGATTACTTTAGTAACCATTTGGCTGTTAAACATGAGACCAGACTTCTTTGCACAGAAATAATTGTGAATGTTTGCAGTACTGCTGTCTAATTGATGTGCGCATGTGTGCGCTCCTCAGCCGGTAGCAGCCTGTGCCATGCCCGTCATGAAGGGCTGGAACATCCTCACCAACTCAGAGAAGACACGCAAGGCCAGGTACAAATTAAAATGTGCACATATGATTCAAACTAAGAACATAAACTATTGAATGAACTTTCTTGATGAACATGTTTCTGTGTGTGTCATCAGAGAGGGAGTGATGGAGTTCCTGTTGGCCAACCACCCGTTGGACTGTCCCATTTGTGATCAGGGAGGAGAGTGTGACTTACAGGTAACTATAAGTTATATATATATATATAAGACCTTGGTTGAGGACTTAACCTTCATTCTAAGGATGACCTCCCATACTACCATCTTTACTATTTTCTTCTGTGCTAACACACCTGCCTGCTGCGTTCTCAGGATCAGTCCATGCAGTTTGGTTCAGACCGCAGTCGTTTCACAGAAGGGAAGAGAGCAGTGGAGGACAAGAACATCGGGCCGCTCATCAAAACCATCATGACCCGCTGCATCCAGTGCACACGCTGCGTCCGGTAAGTGCATCACAGACAACCACCAGGAATAGTATAATAATCACATTGGCTGCTACTGTCCCTTTAGTGGTGTCATATGAGTTCCTCTAACATTCGTTCATGCATTCCTGTTTTTTTTTCTTCCCAGTTTTGCCAGTGAGATCGCAGGTGTTGAAGACCTGGGAACAACGGGAAGAGGAAACAACCTGCAGATCGGGACGTACGTGGAGAAGATGTTCATGTCCGAGCTGTCGGGCAACGTTATCGATATCTGTCCCGTCGGAGCGCTCACCTCCAAACCCTACGCTTTCACCGCACGACCATGGGAGACCAGGTAGGACGGGATTTGACGCTATCAGACAGTTGCTGTTTCTTACGTTTACAGTTCATTCAGTCCAGTCGTACTGGTTTCTTTAACTTCATCTTATGCTGCTCTTTGCAGGAAAACCGAGTCGATTGATGTGCTGGATGCTGTGGGCAGTAACATCCTGGTGAGCACAAGAGGAGGGGAGGTGATGAGGGTGATGCCCAGGCTGAACGAAGACGTCAACGAAGAATGGATCTCTGACAAGACCAGGTAAATGAATGGCCAAAAAACAAATATATATATATATTTGTATATGTGAAACATCAGACATGTTGGGAGCTTGGTGAAAGAAAAAGGAAATCCACAAATGTGTCTCCTCAGATTTGCATATGATGGTTTGAAGAGACAGAGGTTGACCCAACCAATGGTGAAGAACGATTCCGGTCAGCTGACCCCGACCACCTGGGAGGACGCTCTTTCTCGTGTTGCTGGAGCAGTAAGTGTCGTTTTCTTCTATATTGAATCTGCCTGTTTGTTCCTTTCGTCGACGGGTGATGTTCATGCCTTTTTTTATTGTTCATATTTGAGTCTGTATGTGAAATATCTTTGTGTCGTCTGTGTAGCTGCAGAGCGTGCAGGGCAGTGAGGTGGCGGCCATCGCCGGAGGGTTGGCCGACGCCGAAGCTCTGGTGTCCCTCAAAGACCTCCTCAACAGACTCGACTCGGAAAACCTCTGCACCGAGGAGGTCTTCCCCATGTCGGGGGCCGGGTAAGACTTTGTGGTTCGGAGTTAAAAGTAAGTTTTCCGCAATCTCTCTTTCGTCGTGCAGCAGACAACTCCCTTCTCTCCCCGCAGCACTGACCTGCGCTCCAACTACCTGCTGAACTCTCGCATCGTCGGCATCGAGGACTGCGACCTGCTGCTGCTCGTGGGAACCAACCCGCGCTACGAAGCCCCGCTGTTTAACGCCCGCATCCGCAAGAGGTGAAGCTCGTCATTGGTTCATTTCTCCTCCTGGAAACAGTTTGCCGCTGCTCTTTGCTTTTACTGGATGGAAAATCTAAGTTATGTACTCAATGTGTCTTTCTCTGTTCCTCCTCTGTCAGCTGGCTCCACAATGAGCTGCGTGTTGCCATGGTGGGTCACAATGTTGATCTGAGTTTCTCCTACGACCACCTGGGAGAGGAGACTTCGGTGCTGAAGGAGCTGGCGGACGGCACACACCCCTTCTGCCAGGTAATCGACTCGTATGCAATCTGACTTGGAGCATGTCCAGAAGGAGCTTTGATGCTGATTTATGAACAGATATCACTTTTTTTTTTGGCAGCTCTCAGATGAATTTCTGGCAACTTTCACTTGAAATGTTCTTCTCCCCTCCTCTGCCTCCAGGTCTTGTCCACCGCCAAGCGTCCGGTCGTGGTCGTGGGTAGCAGCGCTCTGCAGAGAGAAGACGGAGCCGCCATTTTGAGCACCGTCTCCGCCATCGCTCAGAACGCCAGAACCAGCAGTGGAGTGGAAGAGGGGTGGAAAGTCCTCAACGTCCTGCACAGGTACAACTTGGCAACCCTCAGAGGAGTGGACTCATTTTAAGCTTTGTTTCTTCTGCAGATTTTGGATCGTTTTGCATATAAAGTTCGTGAGATTTTAAAACTTGACCAGCCTCTATTCGTGAGGTGCAGTAGAGGATTCCTGCTCATCCTTTTCATGCGTGTGTGTGTGAGCAGAGTGGCCAGTCAGGTGGCTGCGTTGGACCTGGGCTACAAGGCCGGAGTGGACGCCATCCGGGCAAATCCTCCCAAAGTGCTGTTCCTGCTGGGAGCTGACGCCGGCTGCATCACCAGAGCCGACCTGCCCAAAGACAGCCTCATCATCTACCAGGGTACACGCGCCGCAAAGCAAACACACAATCCACGGTCACCATGAGAGCGTGATATATATTAAAAGATAATTTCTTCAACCCCATCCTCCAGGTCATCATGGTGACGTCGGGGCAACGATGGCAGACATCATCCTTCCCAGTGCTGCATACACGGAGAAAAACGCCACATACGTCAACACTGAAGGCAGGAGCCAACACACACGGGTGGCCGTCACCGCTCCGGGGATGGCCAGAGAGGACTGGAAGATCATCAGGGCCGTATCTGAAGTAAGCAGGGAGTCACTCACAGGGCACGTACACATTTGACCACGAGGCGCGGCCATTGAATGTGACGTCTTTGACGTGTTTGCAGCTGGCCGGCGTGACGCTGCCCTACGACTCTCTGGAGGAGGTCCGATCCAGACTCGCCGAGGTCTCTCCCAATCTGGTCCGTTATGACGACGTAGAGGAGGCAAACTACTTCAAGCAGGCCAACGAACTTGCCCAGGTACACGCACAAACACCCATAGAGTCACTCTCGCTATCATGCCAGGGAAAGAATACCGAATCGATCCGTCTCTTGATTGTTCGCAGGCGGTGAGCCGGGACCTCGCAGCAACCCCTCTGGTGCCGCCTCAGCTAACGGCGAAGGACTTCTACATGACGGGTACGTGTTTTCTTTTTAAACGGGGCAAAAATAGAAATACATAGGAGTGAAATGTAATCCTCTCATACCCCGTCCCTTTCTTCGTCCAGACTCGATCAGCCGGGCCTCCCAGACGATGGCCAAATGCGTCAAAGCCGTAACAGAAGGAGCCGCCGCCGTCGACGAGCCGTCAGTTTGCTGAACAACCACTGAGCTTCACACACACACACACACACACACACACACACACACACACACACACACACACACACACACCCCCGCACCCTGTTCAACACACACTGCTCTAACAAACTCAGTGTGTTGCTCCTTAATTTAAAGTTGTCCTTGATGCTTGTACCATACAGTTTATTCATTTTCACTCCTGTGAACAAGCTTTGTTGAAAAAAAAAAAAAAACACGTATTCAAAAGATTGTATGAAATATGAATAAAATCTTACAAATGTCTTTGCTCCAGTTTGAGTGGTTTCAGCTCGTTACTTGAGTCTTTTATCGTTCTGTCACGTTTTATTCATAATATATTTAGACTTCAAAACTTGCAAACCTCATCATTATTATTATTATTATTATTATTATAAAGTTAATCATAGTATCTTTCAGTGCAGTATAACATTTATATTTTTAAAGTTGTGACCTCTAACTTCTGCCACTTCAACAGAAAACTAAAATCTAACTGCAATACCTCATATGCAATACAACATTAAAATGTCAGATTTTTTTTTTTAAATCTTTCCAGGCAGCGTTTGCCAAATACTCTCTAATGAAATATGCTCAAATCTGGCTTCTGGCACAGAGAAGGCGGTCTTTGCCGAATCCAGAGGTCAGATCAAGGCCGCTGCATGAGCAGAGTAAATAATTAGGACATTAATGAGCCGTTTGCTTTGGGCTGTGTTTGTTGTGTCGCTCTCGTGTAAAATAAAGACCGTAAGTACGAGTTTCAGGAAGGAGTTGGATGGCAGGACGGACCCCCGTTAGTAATGCAAGTTGTAGTTCATTTTGGAAAAGTGGATTTCTTGATAGATGAGCAAATTTTCTTGAGACATATTTTCCTTTTAAACCTAAAAGTACTTTTAAGTGCTTCATCTCATTAAAAAAACAGACTTTGAGCAAGAGGCACTCTTGTTCGGATAAACAACCGCCCACTTGACATTTTGAAACTGAACTGTGTGTGAACAATGAATGGAGAATGGAAGTAAAGTTCGGGATTTCGGGGTCGATATTGACTGTCTGCAAGTCCAGTTCAGGATTTAGGGCAAGCCTTTTGGGAATGATTGTCATTGAAAAAAAAGAGTTTAAATGTGTCTTGAATAGATCCAGAATTGGACAATGGGGGAGTTGGACACAGTTCCTCCAGACAAATGGCTCTTGTCATATACTGCTCCCAAAAGGAGAGGGAGAGGGAAAGAGAGAGAGAGAGAGAGAGAGAGAGAGAGCTCTTATAACCAAACAGAAGCAGAGAGAAGACAGTCCCATCTCTTCATACCCTGTCTGCTCACTGTCTGAGACCGAAAACTGTGAGTTCATTATTTTACTCCTCTTCATATCTGGAAATTATTTCTCCATACAGGTCAGTATTATTGCAACCTAGAATGCAGTAGTGCTACTTTTTCAGCTGTGCATTTGTCTTTTTACAGATTCGGTCACACAAAGTTTTGTTTTGCGAGTCTCCTTTTAGTTTTGTGTTATGACTTAAAGTGTCTTCACGCAGGGTTTCTTCATGCAGCGACAGACGGAAGACTAACACTGAACACGGGAAGATGGTTCCAGTTAAACTCCTCATTCTGGGAGCTCAGAACACTGGAAAAACAGGTCAATTGCAAACTACAGACAAACATTAATACGCAGACGGGAAAGAGAGACAGGATGGGGACACGTGTGCACATTTCTGATTATGTAACTGTAGCTGAGGTCGGGGACACACGGTCACGTTTTTGTCACACTTTTGCCAAATAAAAGAGGTTAAGTTTAGGGTTACATTTGGGTCATGGTCTGAAAGGTTTTGCTAAATATGGAAAGCGTGCACAGGACTAACGTTGACCCCACCGCCTCCGTCTCCTTCTGTCACATCTTCTCATTGAGGGGAAAAATAGATCAGTGTGAGAAATTGCTTCTTCATTATGAACTGACGTGCTTCATTTGCATAATTTAATGAGAGTAGGGATGTAAGGGACTTATTGGGTTGTTCTCCTACAATAAAACGAAGGATCGCGTACACTGAAAGTTACAACAGGACCTCGGAGAAAAGTTGTATACTGTAGATTATCATTATAATATTAATATCAAATATATCCGCAATGTCAGAGGTGGACGACAAGCTTAAGTTCCTTGAAATGCATTGCACCTCATCGCTCTTTCTTCAGCTGTAAAGGCTCAAATAAACAGGCCTAATAACCTTTTAATGTGTGCTGCCAAAAGGAAATACAGAGAGCCCCTCAAACACCAGACGTCAAACAAAGCGTCCAGACCCCTTCCACCCAAACACAGAGCAACCACTCCTCCATCTGTTTAAACAAGGCAGGTAGCATTACTAAGGGGAGGGATGCCACAACATACCGTTGTGTGTCTGTGTGTGTGTGTCATTAGTTTGTGTGTGCTTCAGGCTGTTCACTCTGTTTGTGTCTGTCTTGTGTCTCCAGCACTGTGTGTTCGCTTTATAACCAAGCGCTTCATCGGTGAATACGACCATAAAAAGGGTAACTATTTATTGACGTGGAGGAAATAATATGAACGTGCGTTCCTTGTCACCGACTGGATTAAAGAAGTCAAATGTCTTTCAACCACAGAAGTGACCTACAGATGCAGTCGGGCGCTGGACCAGGAAGCTGTTGATCTGGAGATTTTGGATATAGCTTGTAAGGTAAATGTTGGCTTCTGTTTAGAAAGTGGAGAAGCCCATTGTTCCTTTTGTTTGCACCGTTACATCTCATGAGGTTTGACGTGTCTCAGTGTCTCCATCACACTGTCCGCCCCAGGAGGGCTCTGTGGCGTCTCTGGAGTCGTCCATCCGCTGGGCAGACGGCTTCCTGCTGCTCTACTCCATCACGCAGCGCCTCAGCTTCCTGGACGTCCCGCGACTCAAGAAGCTCATCGAGCAAACCAAGCAGAGCCTGGGTACGGAATATTTGAAGGAGAAATCCAAAAACAGTCCCGTATCTGTGACATAAGATCCCCCGGAGGACACTGACGTCAAACCGTGGTGGCAAATCCAACACACGGAGGCTTTAGCGACACTAATTTGACAGCGTGGAGATAAAGGTTGCATGTGTTTTGGCAGGAAGGCAGTAAAATTGTTTTAAGCTCTCCAGTGTGTTTTCACACAAGATATATAATGTCAGCATCCCGAGTCTCGGCTGTATGTTTGTGTGAGGAGACAAATGAAGCAGCTGTTGAACTACTGAACCAGCAGTATGATCTCAAGAGGAACAATGTGTTCACTGTGAGTCTCCGCTCTAACCCCCGGCTGACATATGCCTATTGACACACACACACACACACACACACACACACACGCACACGTATAGTCCATGTATGGTAGGCCGTCCTGTGATCTGTAGGTAACTACTGTATGCCATAACATCATCCTGCCGGTTTATTGTCACTATATTTCAGTGTTCATGTGCGTGTGTGTGTGTGTGTGTGTGTGTGTGTGTGTGTGTGTGTGTGTGTGTGTGTGTGTGTGTGTGTGTGTGTCAGTTGTACCTACAGTGCTGGTAGCCAACAAGGCGGACCTGGAGATCGGCAGGGAGGTGACAACAGAGGAAGGACAGAGACTGGCCAAGGATTTAAGGTGTGTGTGTTTGCAATTCTTTACAATATTTTCTCATTTTCTCATTGCATTGCGTCATTAATATTTGCCTCCTGTTTATTGTGTGTGTGTGTGTGTGTGTGTGTGTGTGTGTGTGTGTGTGTGTGCGTGTGCAGGTGCGGTTTCGGGGAGCTGTCGGTGGCAGAAGCTGTTTTAGCTGTGGAAGCAGCCGTGTTTCAGCTCATCAGGTTTGGTTCAGCTCCATTATGACTACATTTAAGTCTCTTTACACTATGGGTGTACACCGGTATTGACGATAAAAAAATATATATATTGTATATATGTCAATAATAGTGTCATCTCCATACTCTTGTATCTTGACTATAATTCATTGACTGATAGCATTATTATTATTATTATTTTTCAAATTCACACACGTTTGTCTCTAATATATATTATAAGAGGAAATCCACACAGACAAATTGTCAAACAGGAGATACTTTATATTGGTCAGCTGGCCCCTCATATCTAATCTGCAGCCTTGAGAAGGTGTTGACCTGTTGCATGCCTTGGTGGTGATGCTTTGTTTCCTGTCCGTCAGGCTGGTGTTGGACCAGCAGCGTCCTCTGCCGGACCGCCGCTCCTACATGCTGACTGTTCGCCACGCTCTGACCAGGAAACTGACCCGATCTAAGACCATGCAGTGGTGACAGCAACTAAAAGAACAACCCACTAAAGTTTGCAGTTGTGGTTTTACTGCACAGTTCCAGTTTAGCTTGAGGTCATCTGGAAGGAAGGTTGGAGGGTGAATGGATAAATACATGTCAGCAGGTAAAGACTCGGGATGAGCTTCAATGGTGGGTGATGACATCAGCTCATCTCTTCCTCTAGAACAGCAGCAGACAGTTTAAGGGGCCCGGGTGAGAGTGCAGGCAGCTAATCAGAGGGGGAAGAGAACATATAAAGTGGCCTAAATATACACTCAAGGATGGATGGTGATTATTTTAAAGTTATTTATTTGTGAAGACAAACATATCTGTGCAGTGTGGGCAGACATTGATTTCCATAAAGACACGTTTTTCTCTCTTATTACAGTCTGCACTCAGTTACATGCATTATTTACTGTCAACATGTGCTCAGTAATTCCACGACCGCAAAAGCAATCATCATTTTGAAGCCGTGCACACTGAGAGCGGCTGTTTACATGTCAGACAATGACTTTAGTCAGGATGCATCCACAGGAGAACTAGTTTAATTCATCCAGTAGAGGGCGGTACAGTCATTTCATCTGCTGCAGACTCTTCACAGTATGTCAAATGCACTGTTTGTCCAGTTTGGTGTGGAGGAAGTGAGCTCCTATATATCCTTCCAGAAGAACATATGCTGTCATAGCAGCAGATTAATGCACGTGTTTGTTTTGAATAAAATGATAAGGAATCAAGTATGTGTGTAACGTTTGAGTGTCCATGCGGTCAACTTCATGCACAAGAATCTAACCCGAGGATGAACCGGTCATCGGTCGGTGAGTAAAACAGTGAAACTTGTTGCAGGAGTGTGTTGATGACGTAACATTGCCTACAGAATGAGGCTGGCTTTGATTACAGCCTTGGCGTAATTTGACTAACCCTCTATGTACAGTATGCACTGTATCTCTCTCTCCCTCCTCATCGCTCACTCTGAACTTCTGAACTTTATGATCAGCGAGGGACATCTGAAAAAAAAAGAAGAGACAGAGGAAAAAGCAACACAGAGAATAAGAGGGAATATAACAGGGATCAAAGCATTGGGCGTCTTTGGCGTAGTCTGTGAGGAAGAGGAAGAAAAAGAGGGCCGCTCAGTCTGACTGCTCTGTTTATACACACTGCCTGAGCTCCTGCCACTTGTAAAGGCATCATGGGAAATTGACTGTGTGCTTACTCCCGCTGTCCAACCCTACAACCATTTATTATACATCAACTACTCCACCCAACTGCCACCAACCAACCAACCAACCTCAGAACCCCACTGCTCTAACATAGAGGATCAAAATGTGAAGATTACATATTTCGGATCTCAAGTTATTTATTCCAGACCCAATTATTGATACTACTTTTAACTTTCTATGTATTTGGATTCTGGGATTGCATCGTTAGATTGTAGTTTTTATTGATAGTGGCAGGGTCCGCCTTATAATTAAAACACACCTGCTGTTACCACCGGTCACCACAGGTGTCTCTAAAGCAGTGGTTCTCAACTGGTCTGGCTCCGGGACCCACTATCACCCCTGAATGACAAGCCGCGACCCAAATCGAGGAACATTCTCAACTTCTCCAATGTATTTAATGAAAAGATGGTGCAGTTTGAACCTGAGATAGTACAGAATATGTATGCTAACACAAAAACAAGTTTAATAACCAAAACGAGCAGCTGGTGGCGATGATAGAGGGAACTATTCCCTTTTACACTCAATTAGCTGCATTTTAATAAAAAAACTAAAACTGCATCTTCAGGACACGAGGTATTACAACATATATAACAATTCAGAATCTTCAGCTATTTTTAAACAGACTCAACAGCTTTCATGCACAAACAGTCCAACAACTAAGAAGTAGTTTCAAAAAGACTGAAATGACCTAACTTTAACTGAGAACACACACTCACCGAATCTATGACAAACACTTTACTGTGGAACACGTCACTGTGTTGAGGAGCAGCTTTTCCACTAACTCAAAATAAATTAAACAAAAGTGGAATTCAAAAGTATTCATATATACAACATTAACTTCTCTTGTGATTACCTCATCAGTAAATACTGAAAAACATTGTGCTTTACAGAAAATTAAGCAGCACTCAATTCTCCTCACGACCCCAGAGTTTTTTCCTGTCATGCAGGCAGCGCCATCAGTTGTCAATGTTATATTCAGTAGGCTGTTTAATTTAATTATCCTAAAAACCCAGAGTCTCCCTCATATCAGGATGGTTTGACCCAACCTGGCACACGCTGCTGAAAACATGGAGGGACAAGTGCAAAACCAGTTGAAACCAGAGCCGGAAAAATAATGGCACTCCATAAAAAAGTCCTTTCAAAATAAAACCACAGGATGAAAAAAAAAAAAAAAAGAGATTTTTTTTCTTTTTCAGGCAACTGAAAACGCGACCCACTGAAAACGGGTCCGCGACCCACCAGTTGAGAATCACTGCTCTAAAGCAGCCATGACTGAATTATTGCATTTTAATTTGTCATGAAAAAAAAAGCAAACAAAACCATTGGCTATTTCTATTTTTTAATGCCTGTCACCGAGTCCGACATGGTTTTACGTCAATATATAATTACCGTCTGTGGCTAAAACAAAGTTGACTTTCACCATTGTCATATTGCAGTTTTTAAACGTGCATAGCCACAAATAGATGCATTACCTCATCACTACGCGTCCTGCCATCAGCTGTACTTAAAAAAAGCTAAATTGTGTGAAAAGTAAGTTGTGTCATTCTTTCACTCCTTTCCAAAAAAGATATACTGGTCAAGTTTGACACAAGGTGGAGGTGCTCATGGGAACACTACCGCTGTTGTCCACAGGGGCCGCCAAAGTCTACACAAAATGAAAGTTCCTTGATAGTATTTAGTAGTAAATGTTTTTTATAAAGGAGGAAGAGGAAGATATTGGTAAGTTAAGTCCTTAAATGTATCCAACAAAGCATATGTTTGTCAATCCCCTTGAGATATAAGTGCATTTGCATCAGAAAATAAATATTAACATTAGTTTAACTTTTTTTCCCCAGAGAAGATCATGAGATGAGATCGAACGCTCTGACAAAAGCAAATAAGGGTCTGTTTGTTTGTTAACCTGTTTGTTTTTAATGCTGGTTTATTAGTCCTCTGCATACCTCAGTCCTAATGGTGCTATAGCTTTATTTCAGGTGAGGGGATAAATTGGATGGTTGAGGATGGTCTTACCACATGTTTAATATTAACAGACTTGGGAACAGAAGTCATAAGTATCAAAGTTTGAATTAATATTCACCAACACGAGTGGGTGCTTCAGTGAATACGCTCCAGCTTCTTAGCAAGGTCAGCACAGGGAGTGAGAGAAACAGATGATGCGGGGACTGCAAGTCATTTTTCTCGAAGTGATCGGGGAGTGAACCTGTCATTTACTCAAACAGACAGACGTGAACGGAGTGTTCTCCGCCTCGATGCCCTGATTTGTTTGTGATGCCAACAAAACCTGATTGGATTTGAGGAGACAGACGGAGACAGAGGACGACGATGACAACCGCAGCGAATGAATGGAGGGGGGGGGGATGGCATCACAGCGGTCCCCAGGGAGACAAAAGGTCGAAAACCGGACTCACCCCTTTGGCTCAGAATAGAAGATGAGTCACATCTGCATCATCAGACTGGGACCCAATCAGAGAGCTGCCTGTCACCACCTGCATCAACAGATGACCAACCAATCAGAGAGCTAAAGCTTTTGGATTCCTATAAGTTTTTTGCAAATCAGATTCCTTTTTGAGTGCATCTAATGTATTGTGCTAATCCTGAATTAGCAGTTTGTATACAAAGTAAAGTTCACTGTCACTGTATTATTGTCACAATATAGAAGGGAAAAGATGACCCGAGTCCTTGTGTTGTGAGGATGACTCACTTCCATTAAAGCTGAATGCTGTTTAGATCTGCTGATCAATGCCACTTCAATGATCAATCAGCTGTTTCTTTACAGCACGGTTTCAAAATGACGTTGATGTCACACTGAAGTGTCAGAAATACAATTAGGAAAATATTAGGAATTTATATGAGAAAAATCTATAACCTATAAGTCTTGGGTTTTGTAATAATAAAGGTGAAATGTGGTTGTTTCCTGCATTGACCGGTGATTTGATTGATTATCTGTGTATCAGGCACAATGAGTATTTCCTATTTCATTTATAACCTTTCCCATGTTTTGAGACGTGCTTTGTGGCCATCGGCTTGTAGCGCAACACAAGTTACACAAACAGAACAGGAGTTGTCTCCACAGGGCCTCCAGTGGTCAACAACTCCACGAGAAACCTTTACACTTGAATTAGGATCAGTTAGGTTTACCCTCGAGGTGGAACACCTCCGTAAACTGATATCTGAAGGAGAAAGGAGACAGACGAAAGAAAGGAGGAAGGATTAGCGATAAGGAAAAGGCGTGATAAAAAGGAAAGCATGGAAGGGAATAAGAAGAAACGATGAAACAGGAGATCATTTCATAACAGTAAGTAACTATTGTTTGAATAGGAACATAAGATGTACACACAACTACCTGATGGGAACCACTGTAGTCCAGTATATGACAAAGGGATTCTATCCCTCAACCGCTAACACACCCTCTGAAATGTTAAGGGATCACCAACGTCATTAGGATTCATCCTCAGGGAACCACGAATGGCTGCAGCAAAGGTCAATCCATCTAACAGATGTTTAGACATTTAAGTCTGTAAATAAACGACACTTGGAGATGCCAATTTCCCAGTAATCCACCCAGGTAGTGTAACAGGTCAGCGCTGCAGCACAGACACGCACACACACACACACACACACACACACACACACACACACACACACACACACACACACACACCTGCAACACAATGGAAAGGGTTTCATTCTCTCTGTCTCTGTCTCTCTTAGGAGAAACTATCTGGGGCAGGATGAGAGATGACAGATGAGAGATGAGGCAGCCGAGCCTGAGAAATATCTATTTAATTCCCACTTTGGAGAGAGAGTAAGAGAGAGAGAGAGAGAGAGAGAGAGAGAGAGAGAGAGAGAGAGAGAGTAAGAGAGAGAGAGAGAGAGAGAGAGAGCTGGAGGCACTATCTCAGGATGTCAAAACAGTCTCTACGTGTCTTCTTTGTTCTTTCACACACAAACACGTTCTTCAACTACTTTTGTCTTGTTTGGATTGTGCTATTTCCAATTTCTTGCGCACACATTAAAATAATTTAAATCGCAATGACTCCTTCTGACTCTAAAGCGGGTAACTCTGGTAGAATCTCCCGTTGTAGACCTTTTCATTGACATTTGGACTTGTCATAGCAAGAAAAAGGCCCGGGTGGAACTAATAACATTAACGAGGGCTCAGTTCCATGTAAGTGTCAGGAAGTCCCAGCAGTGAGCCACCGTGCACACGACCAGTCAAAGAAATGGACCAGACATGGCCTCTTGAAGGCCACTTAGCCCGGCTGGTTAAAGTTGACCTTGCACTAATAAGATGACAAGATGAAGCTGTGCCCCTCCGAGCCAACCGAGTGAGGGAGATATCAGTCAAACAACCACACAACCCCCAACACTTGAGTAAAAGTAAACAACAATGGAAATTAATCTGCATTCAAAAATATTACTTAAAAGATAACAGAAGTATTATGCACAACGTGGAAAGGTGAACATCCTCAGTATGCAAAATGGCTCCAATCAAAGTGCCATACTATGATTTGTATTTAATAACTGGATTATTATCACAAATGCAATGTATTGGCTAGTTAGTGCTGCATTTTAGTCATCATCATGATCATATTCACACACAGTCCTGTAAAGCAATTTGTAACTATAGCTTTTAAATAAATGTAGGGGAGTAAAAAATACAATATTTCTCTGTGAAAGTATTAAGTTACATAAAATACTCAAGTAGACATTGTACTTAATTGTATGGTATAAGTTTCGCAGCTGATAATACTTTAAATGTGTTTCCAAACATAGTATTTTACATAAAATGTATAATATTTGTGTTGTGTGTTTTTGGGCGTGTTCGTAATTCGACACCTAGGGGGGCGGGGCTTCAGCGCAGAGCCGGAGAGGCAGCGCACGCGAGGAGGAGAGCGAGAGAGGCTGAAGCCGCGCGCACACAGCTGGATGGATAGCAACGG
This sequence comes from Myoxocephalus aenaeus, assembly GCA_038501785.1. Lineage (NCBI taxonomy): Eukaryota > Metazoa > Chordata > Actinopteri > Perciformes > Cottidae > Myoxocephalus > Myoxocephalus aenaeus. The sequence goes on along the minus strand of JBAMJR010000047.1, from coordinate 3,380,222 downwards.
CTCCGCAGTCGGAAGGATGTGAATTTTCGACATGTTTTGAAGTTTGTCAAGGACTCGTACAGGTGGCGCAACTCACGGCCGGACACCAACAACCCGCTCCAGTCCAGACAGACAGACAGAGACAGTCATGATGGAGTCCATCCTAGACAGTTTGACGGCTGATAAACTCTATCCGGTCGGCGGGGCCAACCTGTTGGACCTGGAGGAGCTCAGCGACGGAGATTTCCTCACTAACGTGGTGAGTTAGTCTTGCTTTTAATCATCTCCTGTCACGTGAGAGCCCACAGTCTTTATTTTCATATTAAGAAACCACCTGGTGCTGCTTTCTTCTTCTGCTGGAAGTCAGCTGTCAGGGTTTCAAGTCCCGCAAATCAAACGCACCTCTGCTGCCTGTTCCGCCCGGAGCCGGACCTCAGGAGGGCGGTGCAGTTATTGAGATCCTGACCGACATCCGGGGCTCGTAACCTGTTCCGTGCGTGCGTGCGTGCGCGTCTGTGTGTGCGTGTGTGTGTGTGTGTGTGTGTGTGTGTGTGTGTGTGTGTGTGTGTGTGTGTGTGTGTGTTTACTGTAATTGTGCAGACCAGTATGTGCGACTGGGAACACCGAGCTACTGGTTGTGTGTGTGTGTGTGTGTGTGTGTGTGTGTGTGTGTGTGTGTGTGTGTGTGTGTGTGTGTGTGTGTTCAGCGGGCAGGTGTTGCAGTCCTCAGACCTGACTATTAATATGGTATGTGTGTGTGAGACTGGACATGCCCTGAGCAGAGTCTGGTTGCGCACAGCTGGTGTGTGTGTGTGTGTGTGTGTGTGTGTGTGTGTGTGTGTGTGTGTGTGTGTGTGTGTGTGTGTGTGTGTGCGTGCGTGTGCTAGAGACACTATTGATTAGACAGTGCATGCATTGGCTAAATTGGTCTTCATCAGCTTTCAATGAACTCTCCTAGTGTTTGTCTTAATGAAGCCTTTATTAGAAATGAAGTCTTATTTTTTTTAAGCAACATTTCACTCCTTCCATTCTTTCAAATGTGAAGATTTTTTCTATGATTGAAACTCAAATGTTTTTTGTGTTTTTCTGCCTTCATGGCCTCTGGGGAACTTGTGACCGGCGTTTTACGTCAAACACTGAAATCTCTGAGTCGACTAAACCGTTGTGCACTGTCGAACTGCAACCATGCAAAGCCCTTATGGCTACCGTGGATACTTTAATTCAATCTTATCAAAGCAGCTCAGCGCTGCTGCACAGAATAATCAGCGTTGCGGTAAAACATCTGCACACGCAGTTCTTACTGTTGTCAATTACATCTCTCCTCTAAATCCACGAGCCTCCTTTTTAAAAAGCCACCTGTTGCTGCCGAAGCTCTCTCCTTCTCCTCAGGAGAGTCTTTAGTCCAGGATGCAATGCTCTGAAATGTGCAATAACAATGTAGTCCTACTCATTCAACCCGAGCTTTGCACTTTTAATTCTGTGCAAACGGACTGAGAGCCGTTTCAGTGCCGCACGCTTTAACGATGAATATCACAATATCAGCAGGAAGTACATTGTGTCCGTTCTACCGCTAGCTGGCTCCTTTTTCCACTCTGTATCACTCCCTCTTTTCCTCTTTTTTTTTTTTTAATCGGCACAAGTTTTTTAAGCAGGCCTCTATTCTAGTCCGTGAGTCAGCCCAGCAGTCTGCTCGTGGTTTAACCCCCCTCGTCCCTGTTCTAAATAAAGTAGTCCACTCTGCTGTGAAGCCACCAGGCTGGGCGGTACCCGCCGAGGACACGAGAAAGGATGATTAGCTGCCCTGCAACATGCCATGCTTCTATATTATTTAACCTCTCCTTCATCTGTAATCTGCAGTTGTGTTGTATTGGTGCTGATGACGAGTCATGTGTTCATCAGAACCAAAAGAGTAAAGTTGTGAGGCACAAACTCCAAACAAGGAGCAGAAAGATGCTGTGAAGCTTCAAGGAGCTGAAGGAAACTGCAGGGTGTTGGTTCATCACCACGAATGACTCTCGCCCACTGCACATTGTCATTTCATCCTTTGTTAGTATAACATGTGGATTATAGCAGCTTTGGCAATCATTATCAATGGCCGCAAGTTCTTTTTTTATATTTTAAAAAGAGCTCTCTGTATTTCTGAGGGAAAAAAAGAAGAAGAAAAAACCAAACCTTGATTTATTGTTGAATTTGATTGTGCATAACAATTCCTGTTAGACGTGAACATCACTTGGCTCCAGCGATAATCGTGCATCATGTTCACTGAAGCATGTGATCACAGTATCAAGGATCCCGCATGGATGACCTCATCAACCACGTATGGGGACTCCTAACGAGTTGGAGGAGCTCTGTAAGCAGCGCTTCTCACTCCTGGAGGAGGAAGGAGCAGCTCACGATGATTCTCATCAGGTATTTGAACGGGGAGTGTTTTTAAAGTCCCGTTGGCCAAGTGCACAACTGTGACCTCATGCATGAGTCCATGCAGAGATACTGTGGGTCACATCGAAGGGCCAACTGCAAAACATGTGGATGAAACCGAGTGAATGGAACCAAAACAATGTGTGTGAAAAGTATACAGCCTACAAAAAGAGCTGATTTATTAAATTCAGTCTTTTAACTTGACAGAAAACCATTGATGTGATTTGTGATTAAAAAAAAAACACTCTCTGGTTTCGGCTTCTCAGATGGGAACGATTTCTCAATTTCTCTGTTTTTATATAATTGCAAATTGAATATTTTTGGTGCTGTTGCACAGACAAAACATCCAATTTGGTGTTCTGTGAAATTGCAATCTCGCCAGACTGCTGTTTTTAAAATATATAGTGTAATTTGGACCAGCGGACAAACCTAATTTACACGTACAAAGTGAGGTCTATACTATTTGATTCTTTTCTATTTTCTGTTCGTAGTCAAACTTACCTACAGAAAAACAATACACTATTTTAACTTTCTGTCCTCTACTTGTCACGCTTTTCTCTACATTTTGTATTCTATTCCCTCTGTTCTCTCCTTTCTATTCTTTTTTATTCTACTCTCCATTCAGACCCTGTACTCCAGCTTTAAAGGGACACGCCCATCTCATTTGCATGCTCGTTGCCGATTGGCCGGCGAGCTGCCTGATGGAATGTGAGCAGGCATGCAGCAGTGTGTGTGCGCGTGAGGGGGGAAAAAATACTCTTCTACTGTTTTACTGAGATGAACTACAGCTGAGTTCACTTGAAATCTCAACACACACACACACACACACACACACACACACACACACACACACACACACACACGCTCCTCTCTCGGCTTCCAAACACAGCCAAGCCGCTGCAGCCCCACAAAACCAACCACATGAAGCCAAATACAGTAGAGGACTTTGCCATTTTCTTATCTGTGGCAGCCAGTGTTGGAGGATAATGACACCATGTTCTCAGGTCCCTCACTATTTCATTTTACACTGCAAGAAGTATCCGTCTCAACCAGCCATGTCGTCTTTTTTATTGACTTTTCATGTCTTCAAAGCTGTTACAAAAGTCTGCTTATGGATTCAATTAAAAGATTACACCAGTGTCTCTGCATGGCCTAAATCCTGAACACTTGATTTTACCTTTGAACACCTTCAAGTGCACGCTGTAACATTTCACATGAGTAAATGTAGGGCTGCAATTATTTTATAACATGGGAAAAATGGTCACTTTTCCATGGTCTGACTAACAGACTAAAACAAAAAGATACACATTTTTCAATCACACTGCATCAAATCCTCACGTTTGAGAAGCTGGAAACAGAGTTATGACATCTCTGCTTGAAAAATGAGCGATGATAAAAAACTATTTGTCGCTTAATTAGACCTACCTGAGGAGATGAGGCTTGCAGAATCAATAACTTATTTTAAATCACTTCTTTTTACCCATTTTTATAGAAATGCTTTTGAGTGATGTCGTCCTTTTATGATATTTTATGCAGTTATTTTGTTCCCCTGTTTTTGTTTGTTTATGTTATTTATTCCATTTGCTCTTTTTTGTTATTTTTAATTTTTTTTGTATTCATTGCCTTTATGGTATGGTCCTTTTTTGTTTACCGGTATTTAAGTTATGTATGACTATGCTTTGCTTCACTGTAGAGCACTTTGCAAAAAGTCTTTTAAAAGGTGCTATATAAATAAAGTTATTATTATTATATTATTAATTATCTGTCAATGGAGCAATCAGTCAAATCGTTGCAGTTCTTCTCTGATAATGTCCTGAAGCATTTTAAAGGATTGTATGCATATGGCGATCTTTCTGGAAGCATCTGACTGATGGAGCGATCACAAGAGCGTGGAATTAATGTACAGCTGTGCATGTTAAGTGTCACTAACATTGATTTATAGAAGCCGTTCCAAATCGATATGATATATCCATGAAGACATGTGCCTTTTGGTCCCTTTTGTCCCAAAGCTTGCGGTTGTGATGCAGCAAAATGTAATAACTGTGGGAAAGTGAGTTGATGCAGAGAGGAAGTCCGTCCAGCATGACGGAGCGTTTCCTGGCGTAAGACGATTCAGGGTGTAGTCGCAGTACCTGCTACAGTTTTGAGTTTGTTTACGGCAGCGTTAATCTACTGAAATGTGCTTTCCTTCCAACATGAATCCTATTCCTCTATAAATAAATAGCAGCCGAAATCAAAAGATATCAGACATGTTACCAATTGGACTAAACAGAACCAGAGCCACTACAGTTGGCATGCGAAGGCCCGAATTTGAGACGACATGGCTTTTACAGTGTACTTCCCTCTGGCTTTTACGGGATGTTCTGAGGAGTTTACGACGCTTTCCACTGCAGTTTTCCTGCCGTAATTAATTACATCAACTCTCTCAGTCCAGTGGATCCCTGTGCTTCCCCCCTCGTCACTGAGTCAGGGAAAGTAAATGTTCCCCACACGCATGGCCAACGGGGGCGATTCTTCACCTGAACCAGTGAGGCGTCCAAAAGAAAGGAGGGGAGCTGTGGAGGCAACGCCGTTAATTACAGGCACAAGGGAGTCGCTCTCTGCTTCCATAATTACTCCTTTTGCCCTTTTTACGCATCTCGTCCCCCTTCCCCACTAATGACACGCCACCCGCTGAAACGGGGGCTCAAAAACTTTCAACTGCTTTTTTTTTTTTTAACGGCGCTTGCCTCCCTAATGTGATTCTTTTACCAGCAGAAAGAGGGAGGCTTCAGGTAATGAAAGGTCCAGACCTCTGGGCCTCTGGTCACACCGACTGCAGCTGTTCCTTCACCAGCTTCCTAACACTGAGCCACTCTGGACTCACGAAGCTTCCTGTCGTTATGACAGCAATAACGGCTTATATATATTGTGTGTGTGTGTGTGTGTGTGTGTGTGTGTGTGTGTGTGTGTGTTTCAACATAACATTTGCCTCTGATGAATGTCAGGCGGTGCAGGTGTGGAGCAGGTTGGCGCCTGAACGTTTTGACCTTTTCTCCCGTCAAATCATTGTTGGGAGAAAATAACATGCTATTATCAGCATACAGGATGAGGCCGATGCTCTGAGTCTGCCCGGTAAACGGAGACAGCCATAGCAACAATTTGATGTTGTGACTGCTTGCAATTCTGTTTGCCTTCCTTTTGTTCTTTTACTTATAATATTATGCAGCTTTTAATAGTTTGTGGTCAACTAAGTGTCATTTCCCCCTTTTTCGCTCTGCTGTCAGAATCTCCAAAAAACATATTAAACATCGATCATATCAAACATCTCTCTTGCTATTACTTGATTCACCATGTGCATTTTCTAATCGACATATTGACTTAACCGAAAAGGAGGGAGGATTAGATCACATGAATGAAACAGTCTGTACACGCCTGATGAGAGGAGGAGATCTTATCAGCCAGAATAGTTGAACATGTCTGGTGTCAGAAAAAAAACAAAACATCTGCCATGGGCACACGCTCGCCGTGCCAGATAAGAAAAAGATTAGCCTGAAGCGGGGCTGTGCCGGTCGTGCGTGAGAGCGGCGTCGCCGGCTCCAGGTGTGCTGGAGGTGAGCAGGTGGATGTCGACACGCACACATTTGTGATTGTTCATTTGAACTCATTGCAGAGTTCGTACTGTTGCATGAGGCGACGCGTTTCGGAACATTGCACGTTTGAACTTTGACCCTTTCGTAAACCCACTGCACAGAGGATTTCGGGTCCGAATAGCCGGGAAAAGCTAATTTTTTTTGTGGGCGCGTTTGTTTATAAAGTAGTATCCACTCGTGCGTGACGGAGCAAGCGGCTGCAGGCCGACCGTACCGCACACCCACCGGCTTGTCAGTCGCTTTTGTCCTGCAGTGAGCTCCGTTGAGCCTCGAGGTGTTGTTTTTTTGTCCTAACACAAATATTGGTTTGGTTCCTTAAGGCGCTGTCAACGCCAACTACTGTAACAAGCTGCGACTGCTTCAAAAATAAAAAAGGCAGTCGGATGCTTTTTTTAAGTAAAACAGCAGCGGCGGGAAATGTTTGGTTCGCATTAGCAGTAACTTCATCCAGCTCGGACCAACCTTGGAACACGGAGTCGTCTTTATTTAGTTTGTTTCCGGGCCTCGACAATTCAAAGCGTCCAGCGAGAGGATTTGGAACGGCTCCGCACGGCTCACAGCAGCTCTTCGTGTGTCATGTGCTTCTGTTATTCTACCCACCATCTGTACGTCTGCCATCTGTACGTACGTCTGCCTCCTCCACATGGTTTCATTAGACAGCTGCATGTGTCCCACAGTTCCACCACAGACAGGCCTGACCTCCGAAACACACACACACACACACACACACAGATAATGCCTGTGTGCAGGTGTGGATGATGCTTCTTGACTTGTTTGAATACTATTTTAATACTATTGCAGAACTTACACGCATCAACAGTGATTCCCATGACTCATGGCTATATCTGTTCGACTTGGTCTATTTACTCTCTTTCATCCCTCCTCCTCCTCCTCTTCCCCTTCCTCACTCTACTCTACCACTGCAGGGATGAACACTGAGAGCAGCATTGAAGCTTATAAACAGTGTGATGAAGCCAAATAAATCAAATTGCTGACTGAACTCTCTGCACTAAATAGTTTCAAACCATTTGTCTTCTTGGCTTGATAAAGTCCAGATGAAACATTATAATGTTTTATTTAAGATGTATGTGCAAAGAGTCCAACAAAACTCTAATTCTTCCATTGTCGGCTCCATATTATCCGTCGTGTTTTTATTGTTGCCGCTGGACTGATTTGTTCCACTGTGTTTTTTTTAGGGAAGAGTTTAAGTTAATTTACAGGAATACGACATGGAAATCTATTTTTGTATTTGTTGTTCATTAAAATTAAGTTATTGCTGCCGCTGTGTCCGTCTGAGAAGCTTCCAAGCCGAGTTTACTTGTGTATTCAATTGGTTCCAACCCATCTGTGTGTGTGTGCTTTCGCACTGCTTCATGCATGTTTGCTCAAGACCAGGGTGACTCATATTGTGTGTGTGTGTGTGTGTGTGTGTGTGTGTGTGTGTGTGTGTGTGTATGTTAAAACCAGTGAAATCAGAGCACCATGCTGTCCCAGGCTCCCAGAACATCGTCTCTCAGCTCAGTGACTCATCTCATCCAGACTGAGGATGAATCTATCAATGCTGTTTCCCAGTGACTGGCTCATCACGCCATCAACACAGTTGTCTGGTTGTCTGGTTGTCTGACTCGGACAGATAGTCTGGAGTAAAAATCGAAAGGGGAAAAAGGAGTCGAGCGAGAGGGGGGAAAACATATTTTGATAATTGTTTGAGTCATATTTCCTTGTTCCAGCCTTTCCAGTGTCAAGATTGGCTGTTTTCATTGTTTCATATCATTTGTTCCCTGAATATATTTGGATTTTGTTTTTGTTGGTGTGATAATGTGAAGACCTTGGATCTGAAGAATGAATTTAAACTGTCATAAGTGTATTGTGTTTTTTCCCTTACAAAACAGCCAAGTTGTCAGCTTTGTGACAATGTATTTGATCAGATAATGTAAATAGATTATTTACAAAAGGTAAAACCTAATCCTTACATTTAAAATCTCTGTTATTTTACTGACTAAAATACCGTTTCTGTCTCCGTGGTTCTCTCTACGTTTCCAGCCTTTCTCAGGTGACCAGATGGACGACTTCAGCAGTGAATTATTCAGCAGTTTTTTTGACGACCATCTACTAGAGCGGCCCCTTCTGGCAGACAGACCTTCACCTCTACATATGGAGATCGAGGACAGCAGCCCAGGTCAGCTCCTCCTTTATTTAGAAAAGTCTACTTTCCTCACAGCTCCTCGTGGTATTCATTAAATGAAAGAACACACCGTCATACAATTGTAGAAAAAGTCCAACACCATTGCATCTGGGGTTGGATCACAGTGGTCGCTCTTTCCAATAACATATCTCCAAAGTTCCCAGTTATTGGCAATGCAACTATCAAAATCTCACAGCAGGTTGGTTGGTTGTTGGTTGGTGGAACCCTTTCCAATCCCAAACCACTAAAGTTTCTCTCTCCGTAGCTAAGAGTTACATTTGGATGAGCTTGATTCCCCTGCTAACCTCCAACGGTGCGGCAGCCAATGTCTGAGTTGGTTAGATTCCAAAAAAGCTAAAACTGCGGCTCACACTTCCAGATAGAGGATGGATTCCACCACACGAGAGCCAGTTTCTGTGGCCAAAGTCTGTGACTTCCAAAACTCCCGTTTCTTAACCAGACGGAAACACCCCTCACCGAGCCGGGGAGCGGTCAGCGAAGGCACCGAGTTGTTGGATCAGGCTGCGACTGGCCGAGCTACGACGAGACACTCAAGCTGTGCAAATAGGCCTCGTAGTTGTTGAACTGGGCTCTTTCAGTCTGTTGAATCCGTCTGACCAATCAGCTCGCAGCATGACAACGAATCAGCGTCTTCAACAAAATGATTTGGAGGAAAAGGATAAAAAAACGCAATAGATAATCAGTTACGTTTTTCTATCATGTGTGAATAAAGCTGCGAGGAACATTTACGTAACGGACACCTGTGTCTGAATGAAGAATAGCTTGATGAAGACATGCAATGTTACGTTTTCCATGTCTGAAAAAGGGCTTTTGAACCTCACAGATATTCAAGCAGAGCACAGCTACTCTTTCAGCGAAGACTCCGCCCCCCAGAGCCCAGCCCTGTCAATCCAAATGGACCATGAGTCTGGTAGGTCGTCCTATTCCTTAAAATCTTATCTAAGTTTAAACTATTCAGAGAGCCGCACGGGCAACCTAAATCACTGCTGCAGATGTTTAGTCTGGTTCCTTATCATCTCGGCTCAGTGTCTGTGTGATGTCATGCTTAACATGCAGTTTGACCGTGTCTGTCAAGTAGTAAACACTCTGATTGGCTGAAACCGCTGTCTGTCATATGATATGTGTGATGATTGGCTTAATCCATCTCTATTATATTTAATGTAAGAGGTGCTTGTAGCAACACGTGTCGACTGCAGCAGAATATGAGAATACAGCATGTTTCTGTCTTTCTTTCAGACTCCTCTTCCTCATTATCTCCACCTGTCTGTGTCTGTACCTGTCTCTCTCCCTGTCTGCATGCTGTCTGTTCTCCATTTGTCCCAGGGATCCTGCTGTCTGAGCGGCAGGATCCCAGTCTGAGCAGTTTTCCTCCAGCTAAGCCCTGCCCACCTAACACACACACGCGCACACACGCGCACACACACACACACACACACACACACACACACACACACACACACACACACACACACACACACACACATGGATTTACACAACGCTATGACAAGCATATGGTTTTGAGTCTGCAGCTTTAGCCAAAGCCAGCGGAAACTCTCTCTCTTTTGTCAGGTTATCTCTCTCTCTCTCTCTCTCTCTCTCTCTCTCTCTCTCTCTCTCTCTCTCTCTCTCTCTCTCTTGTCTATATCTCACTCACTGGCTTACTTCTGTTTTCTATCTCTTTCCTTCTCTTATTCCCTTAATCCAATTAAATCCACTTTATTGGTACGGATATCCGATTACCTGGTTTTCCCAAATACAAAAAAAAAAGTATTTCTCTTCTAAAAGCAACTTCTATGTTTCCAATTAAATGCTGTGAGCTAGAATATTAATATATTTCTCTTTAGAAAGAATACAATTACACCAGACTAAATAAATAATCTCACACATGTCCTTCAGTTAGAATGTAAAATTACACTCATGCCAAAGCAAACAGGACGTTACCAAAAATCTAAAATGACATATCAAACCACTAACCATCAACATAATATATGACCTCATAAAACCAAACATTTAGACAGCTTTGATTTCAAGGTAGTTTATAGATATATATTTATAAATACGTTCTCATTCATTGCCTCCATGTGTTGCTGCATAACAGTTGTCTCAAGCTCACATATGGAGGACACACACACACACATATCGTATGTATTTAAATCTATTCCAGCCTTATTTGATATTAAACTTAATCCAAAATGCCTTTCAAAACCTGCATGTGGCCTGGCTAAAATCCTTTGGGATACTTTCCTTTCACCAATGTTACATCGCTGCTTTGGTGCATCCATTTCACAAATACACCTTTACATGTCATTTATATATATGTATATATACAGTACATATATGTGTGTGTGTGTGTGTGTGTGTGTACAGTTGTTAATCTACGAGCACCATGAGGTCTGAAGATATCACTCTTTTCCTCAGATCTCTCACCTTAAATTATACAACAAAGAAAACATGGTAATGAAGAAAATAATGGGGTTTATTCTCTTTTATTCTTTCATCATTTGTCTCAAGATTCTATCGTATCTGCACTCGATGCTCCACCTGTTGAATGTCGCTCTGCTCTCTGATTTGAGGATGTAGAAGTCCACTTTTGGAACTGCATTATTGTCATTTTTAGATTTAGCACTCTGCTTTGATCACATTTTTTCTCATGAAACAGCCGGACTGTTCGCTGCCATTTTGGCACGAGGCGTATTTTGACAAGACGGCTGCAGCTGAGGGGTTGATCCAGTCACACGGTATTGTTCTCATGATGCCGTTTCAGTAAAGGTACAATGCGTACATAAAATAGGTAACTACTGGGGTCTCAGTTCCTGGTATTCCACCCTAATCCCCATTGAAGCATCGTGACAGCAGAAGAATGAAACCCTGGCAGAGGAGCCTGTTCACGCTGCCCGTTTATCATTTACAGGCCTTCCCAGCATCTACTCAGAGGAACACTGTAGCAGCGGCTGCTTGTTTGTCTTGATGAGTCAGGTTAATTAGACACCCGGGGAAGTCAGAAGTAGTTGACCTTTCAGAGAGCCAGTGTGGTCTGAATGGAGGAATTTGTGGAGTTTGTTCTTCCGGACAAAAGCAAAGAGAGCAATTATAAGATGGTGAGTCACTCGGGGCGTTTTTTTATATTAGGTACCACTGATTTGCCCCTCGTCTCCATTTCCCCGCCTCTCAGCTTTGGCATTAGTAACAATGACTGTATATCAGAACTGGATGGAGTCACCATGACGTCGTTGGAGCCGTCGCCATCTTGGTTTTTTTGCAACCAAAAGAGGGTGGAGCTACAATCGAACTCTGGACAAGACCATTTTTCGGCGACCAAAGTGTTTCTTTTAACTTTCATGAACGTGTAACAAATAGGATCATTTTCTCATCGACTTCTATACAATGACCAGAGGAGTCGCCCCCTGATGGCCAATTGAAAGAATGCAAGTTAAAGCACTGACACATTGGCTTCACTTTTCACAGAATCATCCTTAAAATGTGTTGATGTTTTTTGACTTATGGCAAGTTTTTAACTTTCCTGTGCCCCTTTTTCCGTCTCACTCTCTCTCTTTCCCTCTTTCCCTCTCAGCCTGTGGTCTCAGTTCCCGTTGCTCTCATTCAATAAAGCAGAAGCTGCATGTTTTACTGCAGCTCCTACTGCGTTGCTCCAACTATTGTTTTAATAATCTTGCTGTCCCACTGCGATCAAACACAGTCGCCACCTCTCCTGCGGTAACCCCCTGTGAATGCCAGGAGCCGTTTGGTCATTAGCCATTACTCTGATAGGATTTCTTACCTGGTTTATAGCCTCATAGGCAGACTGTCTTTTATTAGCATCATCCAAAGAGGTCCCATAAAGTAGGAAGAGGAGAGGATCAGGTTTTACTTTATTACTTTCACCCACAGCATCTTTTACATTTACTTAACATGGGGAACACTTAAAATTATACTTTTAGGGATTGATGAAAGAACTTTGTTGCCTTCATGTTGAGTGTAAATGTACATTGTTAATTTTAATTGTTGGGTATTTGGCACGTTTTTCACTTCACTTCATCGTCCCTAAGCATCCTTTTTCCTGCAGTCATATGTGAACCTGGCTCGTATCGATTATGCTTTAGTCAAATCAACCAGCTACAGTCCATACGACGACATGGAAATGATTATTTAATGTGTACACCTCATGGTGTTTATGAAGTGTTACTATGGTAATATGAAGAAAAAAAGAAGAGAAAGACGGAAAAGGAAACAGTCCAAAATCATGAACAACTGCAAAAGAACGCAGGAAATGATCAGAAATGTATTCTTTTTTTAATCCCTGCATACACAAGTGCACAACCTTCCTCTGCATTGGCCAGCAGCTTCTGGTTTTCATTAGAAGATGAGATGGTGGTCGAGGGCTTCCCATCAAGCCCTGGCTTCACGAGGGCAGCGGGCTTAACGAGACCCAGACGAGCAGCGGCACCGGCGTCATTAGGGTCTCGCTCACAGAGAGCACCGCGGGACATACGCAAGCGGGGGATCCACCCCCAAAACTCAACGCACATGCTACCACCGATTTATTTCAATATGTGATCAGTGATTTTCCTGACCGATCTGAGCATCACCATGATCAACGATCAATGACAAAGGACAAATCGGTCCCGAGTTAGGACCCCGCTGTCGGTGGTGGTCGGCGCTCGGGATGCCGAGGCGGTTTAGTCTGTTCAGTATTATGATACCCTGACGACAGGTAGCTCCAGTAGGTTGCCACCGACAATGTTTGACGATAATAGTCATGTGTCTCAGCTACTAGCTCGTTAAATCAAATTATAATGGCATGGCTGCAGCTGTGTTTTCCACACTGTGATACATGTCCTACACACTACATACGTTTTTTTTATGGTTAGTTTTGGACTCTGTGAGGACTAGTTTGATCAGTGAGTAACTTCCTTACAATCGATCACTATTTTCAATTCAATTATCAAGCAAAAATGATAATCTTTCCCCAAGTTGCAGCTTCTCAAATGTGAGGATTTGCTGCTTTTCTCCATTTTATAGGATTGTCAGCTGACTGTATTTGAGTTGTGGACTGTTGATTGGACGAAACAAGACATTCTGGAGACGTCGCACAGAGCAAACAAATCACCATACGCTCAGTGTATTGATCAAGGAACTGAGCCGGAAACAAACACACACACATAGTGACTTCTCTCATTGGCCAATGAGAAGATTGCAATGACGCTCACTGACTCTTTTGAGAGAGAGGACATGTTTGTAGCATGAACTCTGTCTGTAGTGATGACAGGATAAAGCTCCCTGTCATCGGACACACACACACACACACACACATACCTCCCTCTGCTTCCACACAGCACACTCAGCTTGTAAACTTCATAGCATTTTACCAGCAGACATGTTGCTAGGAAACCAGGAGGTGATTAAAATGGCGTACACACACACACATATATATACACACAACCAAAAAGCTCCCATGGCGTATGGAAAGAGAGCAGTAGCAGTTTAACAAAGAGTGCTGCTGCTGCGTGCGTGTGTGCGTGTGTGTGTGTGTGTGTGTGTGTGTTAAACATCAAAGTGTCCTGGTGCTCGTGTCTTATTCTGAAACCTCAAAATGCTGACTCACACTCCTCCCTCTCTACCTGCAGACTCCTTTTCGTTACTAATCACCTCTAACAATGTATGATTTCTTTTCCTTTTCAAGTTAAATGTTAAATGTTAAGTTAGAAAAGTTTCTTCTGGACTGTTTGGTGGACTTTCTCCTAATGAGGTTACTTTGCAGGATAATCAGCTCACCTTTGAAAGGGCCTTAATTGAAAGCACACATACACCATTCACATCTGGTAAACCCGTCGTCATTATAGGCTCTTTTTGTGTGTGTGACAAAAAAGCCCAAATAAACAGAATTCTATTTTGATAAAAAGACCTCTTAAGGATTTTGTATCACACTTCCATAAAGTTTGGGGACCGGCAAGTGACCGATTAAGAAAAACTGTTTGATGTATCTCATGTTTTAGTCCCAATGGTTCAAGCTAAAGAACTCAATAGCATCAGTAGAGTAAACTGAGCAGAATGCTCCTTTAGACCTTTTGGAAAAGTCAGCAGGACGGTGATGTCTAAATATATTGTTCATTTAGCACATTTATATTGAGTTTGTCCCGTATATTTCATCCTTAAAATGCGATGATGTGATGTTGTTCATGTGATGTGGTATTATTATGATGTTTACCAAATCCCAGTGAGCTTTGTGCTGGATGCTTGTGACTAGTGTTCCTGCAACCCTGCAGTGGCATTTATGTCCTTAAAATACTTTCTGCAGCTCACGTAGACTAAACAATGCCGTACCTGTGAGATGCTCTTAAAAATGTCCTCATTGTGTTTTGGGGAACCTCCTTTAAAATTGCACTCTGTCCTCATCGCCGGGCCACTCGATTACGCGTATTTTCTGCAGTGTTTAAAGGCAGCGGCCGTCTCCTTTCTCAGGAGGGATACCGGAGACGAGTTGTTGGTTCCGCCCATCTTTTATTTCAGGGTAGAAAACTCACCGACTGGAGACAAATTATGCCCCACAGTTGCCAGAGCGACGTCGTCCAGCAGCCTGTAATAACCGGTTCTGTCAGGAAGCGTTCAAATGTTTTGGGGAAGCTCTTTGAAAGGGTGATTTATAAGCTACCAGTTACTTCCCGTTGGAAGACCTCCCTGAAGGTCCTCGAAGTTGCTCTTAAAATGTGGGTTCATTCTGCTTTTTGACGCTTTCTTGGCTGTTTGATGAGTTGTTTTGTTTTTTCCCCCTCAGAATTTGAATGGAGCTTCAGTCAGGACCTTTCGGCCATCTTGGTGAAACAGGAGGAGCCTGATGTGGGTCAAAGGTTAGATCCCCAGCCTCTCGAAGGCCCGCCTCTCATATTAAGCCCCGCCCCCCCACACAGAGGTTCACCATGGAAACGCACGGTTAGCATCCATCCGGCAAAGAGACGTGTTGTAGTTGTTGTTGTTGTTGTTGTTGACCGCTTAGCTCAAAAGCAGCGTTCATCATCAGTTCTGTTGTTGGTGTGTTTCTGCAGGAGCCGAGTCAAGACAGCGTGAAGTCAGTCGCCATCAAAGATGAACCCAAAGAGATTGGACAGTACCTCAGCCTGCCCAGCGGTACGTACACACACACACACACACACACACACAGTGGTATCACAGCTCAAGTCACACATCTCCGTGGTCAAAGAAAAGGGAGTTTATAGTAGAAGCCCTCGTTCAACCCCCTCCTCTCCTTTCAGACGACGCTCTCCAGCTCCCGCCCACCCCTCCCAGCAGTAACCACGGCGACAGCGACGGCTCCCTCCCTCCGTCCTCCCCACACCTCCCTCTGCCACCGTCTTCCCCTCAACCACAACAGAGACCAGGAGGTCGAGCCTCCTCCTCTTCCTCGTCCTCCTCCTCCTCCTCCTCCTCCTCCACAGCCATCTCTTCCTCACCTCTGCTCACCGCGCCACACGTGAGTAAAAGAGCACAAGTCCACATCTTTAATGAAATAAAAGCGCTTAAAGTTGAGCTTACTTTCCCACACGGATTGGACAGAACATATCGTTGAATGAACTAAGGGGAAATAATATAGAGTGGGTCGTGTTTCGGTGTGTGAACCAGCCGTTATCATGAGGTTAAATCAGTCTCACAGAATGAGACAAATGTAATTAAATCCAATCAATTCAGTGTCTGGGTTTGTCTGTCTGGTTTTCTCACATGAATCACATTTGTTTGAATGCCATAACGTAATTCTTCATGACCAAATGTTCAATGTCAGCAAAAAAAAAACGTTTGACTCGGTAGTGACACATCTGCATTGCTGTAAAATCACAGCACAGAGTAGCTGTGTTGTTCACAGCAATAGCTGAGGAGTCAGTTGCCTGCAGGCTTTTTCTATTAAAAACATAAATTGTTGCTAACGGTTGTAAATATATTGAAAAAGTGCTTTGTTTCATGGTGCAGAAGCTGCAGGGTTCAGGACCCCTCTTGCTGACGGAAGAAGAGAAGAGGACCCTGGTGGCTGAGGGCTACCCGGTACCCAACAAACTTCCTCTCACTAAGAGCGAAGAAAAGGCACTGAAGAGGGTCCGACGGAAGATTAAAAACAAGGTAAACGCCGCACCTTTCATTTTGATTTAGCGATAAACCTCAGTTATGACTCTGAATGACTTCTATTCTGAGAGTGAAGCAGAGCCTTTTCTCAGACGAGAGATCAAAACAGAAACATAATTGATGAACAAACAAAGCAGCTATTGAGGCTGCAAATCCGCTCCATCTGAGCGCACTCGGGCGTGTAGCTCCGAGTAGAGTTTGTGGAATACATAGACGTCGCGGTCTTGCTGATATTTCTCTGTTTTTGTCCCCAGATCTCAGCTCAGGAGAGTCGGAGGAAGAAGAAAGAGTACGTGGAATGTCTGGAGAAAAAGTAAGCTTTGGAAAACATCTTTGTCCCCATGTTTCCATTCCTTTTCCACTCCTTTTTGGTTTACCTTTAAAATCTGGCTGACCTTTGGGGTTTTCTTCCCTTTTCTCTTCCTCATTAAAGTCCCCTCAAATAGTTTTAAAGAAACTTTACTAAGTACATCAGTGGCCTCAAGATTTAGAATAGTTCAAATTCTTGAATTCTTTGAACAGATTCTTCAACCTCTGACTTCATCCTGCTGTTATTGGCATAGTGACCAAAATATTGAAAGATAAAGATTTTTCTTACAGTCAATAAATTATGTGAAAATGGACTTTCCCTCTAAGTGCTCAGCTGTTTTGTACGCATCCTTTATCGTCAGTGTTTTTCAGTCGGAGCAGGATTTTTTTCGCATGCAATTTGTCATTGAATCAGAACTAAATCATTGAGTGCTGCTGCATTAATTACTGTTATTTCAACCAGCGTCCTGTCACTCCAACTTAGTGGTTACATAGAAATGTCTATGCAAGGAATGAATGTATTTCTTCTTCCACTTCTTCCGAGCTGTCTAACGCTGTGTTTAGGAGCGTTGCCTTTGGGCCAGAAAGCAGGCCACTGAGGTTTCCCCTCGAGTTGAATCTCACCGTCGGCCTTTTTTATACATAAGTGTGTGCTTTTAATGTGGAGAAAAGAAAAGAACATGAAAACCTGGCAGTTGAAGGTTGTTTTTGTATTTAGAGCTGAGCTCTAAAGAGATTGGACTGTAGGGATCAGCAGGGTCAGGTTTAAGGTCCAGATGAACTCATAATACTTAAAGATGTATTTCGTCTCTTAAAGAGAACTTCTATCCTTCCTTATTCGGACCATTCCTCGCTGTGGCAGGACTCCAGTAACCTGCTGAACACATGAGGCGGATTCACTGACTGCTTATTTCTGAGCAAAAAGTACCCAAAGAGGTGCACGCAGTTTTGTCCTATTAGGTGTCCTATTAGTCCCATCACAGCGGGGTTAGTTGAGTTGAGCTCTTTTGACTGAATCAACAGAAGAAAGGAGGTGTGTAAAAGTAGCAATCGCTCCCTTTCTTTGTGTGCATGTTTCTTTTTGGACATGAGGACGGGATTATTGGAGGACCTCTGCAGAGCGAAACCAGCAGGACGACTTTCTGAAAGGAATGCGTATGAATGAGCCGTCTGCAGACCAAACATACAGGCGGAGATCAGGAGGATTACGAGGAACAGATTAAGAAGATGTTCAGTTGATGTCAGACATAGGACTCGCAGGAGGGAGAGAACGTCCTGCTAATCCATCCGAGTGCAAAATTGGATCGATACGTCGGAATGATTTCAAAATGTCTCCATTGTTTTTGTTTGTAAAGATATTGCGCAAAACATACAGACGGCGCCACGTCTCTCAAGTCGTGAGACGGTTCAGTTACTAATTCAGCTTTGATGAGTGATTTTCTTTAATTAAAAGATCAGTAAATGAACGTTATGTGCAGAGCCGTGGACCTGCACTGAAGCTGTGTGCGCTCTCAAATCTAACAATCTGTCTGTGTGTGTGTATCAGGGTGGACAGCTACACGTCAGAAAACAGCGACCTGTGGATAAAAGTAGAAAACCTGGAGACCGCCAACAGGTGAGGCGCACACACACACACACACACACACACACACACACACACGCACACACGCTCATGATGATGTTTGGATTATTGTAACTGAAAATGGCAACACGTTCGCAAAGAATGCAGCTCGTTGAATGCAGCTTATATATATATATAAAACAATGACTGAGCAGTCATGGAGTCTTCAAAGGCCAAACTCTCATCTGCAGGTTAAACAGACCTATTATTCTGTTATTTATTTTCTGGATGTAGAAACCTTCTTCATATGTTACTCTGAGAGAATTATAGGAGTCTAAACATAAATTTGTCTGCTCCATAAGCAAAGTGTAGACTCACCCTGCTCCTCTGTTATTATGACAATATGAAACCAATCTGCTATTATCCTGGAGTGGGTGGGTGGGTGGGTGGGTGTGGTGGTGGAGAGGGCTGAGGGGGGGTCTGTCTCTATGTCTGTCTGTCTGTGGCAGCCTGAGCCTGTCATTACAGCTGAAAGTTAACAGTAGCTTTCATCATGGAAGGCAACCCCCTCCCTTCCTACCACACACACACACACACACACACACACACACACACACACACACTCACACACTGGTGAATATGTTAAACCACCGCGCAGAGGAACAATGAGTTGGCACAAACTGGGGGACATGAGTCAGCTTGCTCACTCTCACATAAAGTCAAGAATATGTGCAGGGCTAAAAAAGAAAGTTTTTTTAAACAAATGAACTCCTCATTCCTAAAAAAAAATCCCCAAATACAGTTATTAGTGGTCCTTTTGTTCTCCACTTAGCACTACTGGTTCATCTGTTGTACAGAAGTAAACCCCACCTCCAGAAGTCGTGAATTCGGATTGATCCGATGGGCTTTCTTTGCCAGAGACACATTGATAGTGATCTAAAATGTGGCGAGCTTAACACAAACTCTGGAAGCAGAGGGAAACTGCCGGGGGAAAAAACGTCCCTGTAATGAATTCAGTCGAATTTTCCATTCTAGTGCTGAATATTCACACACACACACACACACACACACACACACGATCATCACAGAGTCAACCTGCATGGCTTTTGGGAGCGCTGTATATTTAAAGCAGCAATAACTTTAACGGTTAAGCTCTGTGGTTTTACACCAGCGCTTTATGACAGTCTGGTGCTTGTGACAGACGTCATGGAGATCTGAACCATCAGATGAACCAAAGGTTTATCATCTGGTTTAGAGTCTAACTTAGCAAAGTGATGGACTGACTTGCTGACGGCCGGTTTAACAGCAGTATCTGGCCCTCCGTCTCCACCTAGTGGTCAGAGTGAGTCCTCACAGCCACTGGCGGCTCATACCATCAGAACCCTGCTCTCCAGATCCCACCAATATACTTCATCCTACTGGTTTCACTGGTGCTGTCGGCCCAACTCCACTGTCCTCTTGACTCACTCTGGCTTATTGACACAGATACAACAAATAAAGTGGATGACGTTGACTTTAAAGTACACAAAGAGAGAAATTACCTGCAGGGGCATTTGGGAAATGTAAGACAACTTCCAAAAGGCGAGGCTCAATTCAGGGAAGGAAAACTCCTCACCCGTTGCTCCTTGAATCTTGATTGTCCTTGTCCTCGTCTTTAATGATCTCTGTTTCTGTCTCCTTAGGTCTCTCCTGCAGAAGCTCCAGAAGATCCAATCATTGGTTTCAGGAAAGGTTGTCTCCCGTTCTTGTAAAATGGCCTCAACTCAAACCGGAACATGCCTCATGGTAAATGTGGTCGTTATTAAGGGATTTATTAACCTCTGAACTCGAAGAAAATGCCAAAAGATTAGTTCTGCTCAGTTTGTTTATGTTGGTGATTGTTCATGAAGTGTGTTGCTCCTCCCCTGTGTGCAGATGGTGGCCGTGTGCTTCGTGCTGGTGCTGGGCTCCTTCTCTCCCTGCCTCTCCCCTCTCTCCTTCCTCACTCACACCTCCTCTTTGTCCTCATCCTCCTCTTCCTCCCACCCTTCCTCCTCTCCTCCTCTTCCGTCAGCGGACCTCTACACCACCAGTCAGGGTAGGTCTTCAAATATGTCCCCTATTATTCAACACTGTTATAGACATTCATTAAAAAAAATGTAATGCACCCATAAACTTTCCTTTAGTTAACAGTGTAATACATTTCCCATAGTGCATTTCAACAACCCTTAAGAGAAGGAGATTGAACTTTAGTACTAGATTAGATGGAGGACAGGAGCAATAACCTGTGAAAGACCACGTTTTATAAAATAAACGCGGTGTTTTTGTATATTTGTACTATCTAACGGCAAAAAAATACATCTCCAAAATGAGCGCATGACGTAAGATGATGGATAAAGATCCCACAGGTTTTAGTCTTAACGAGGACGCGAGTAACTTTCCCTCCTCGCTGCATTCCACTTCCCTATAAATTCACTTCCTTTCACCATTGACAAGTGGGAAACCCCGTTTGTAATCAGAGGCCAGGTTGTCATCGTTTAACTCCTTTCTGCCATCAGGAGTTTAAGATTCTGGCCCGCTAGTGACCCCTAGAGGCGGCCGAGTTCATTACAACCTAAGAATGACACAAGTGGCATGAGAATGAAAACCAGTGTGCGTTTGTGTGTTGCAGTCCGTTCCCGCAGCCTGCTCTTCTACAACGAAGAGGCTCCGCTGGAGGAGAGTTTAGTAACATCAGACGAGGGGCGGCTACAGTCAGACAGCCGCATCCAGACAAGCCGATACACAGCTGACGCTCACAACCAGACAACTGGGCCCGAGTCAGACCGGAGGTAGAACATATATATATATTCATGTGGTCCTTTTGCATCTTTTTATTGTGTTCTCGATATTAACAGAGTGCCTCTTTTCTCCCCTCAGAGAAACAAAACCAGAAGGAGTCTCCGGGTTTTCTGACACAGCTTGACCCCTGTTCCCGTGAATTCTAACCTCTGACCCCTTAAAAGTCCCGAAACCACCAGATTCCTCAGTCGAACTGGACCAGAATCTCAGTCCACCGTCATCCCTTCTGATGAGACACAAGACTCCACAGCCGGTATACTGCGTGAACCGACTCTGCTACACCTGGATACACTTGATTTTAAAGAGACCATCTTATTGACATTTCTATATATAGTATCTATTCATGCTTAGTTGAAAAAGTTAAAAACATAGGGCCTTAATTCAAAACGTACAGATGCAATTTGTAGCATCTTAACAAAAATATCACCACAAACTAGTCCGACCAAGAAGAATTCAGATAAGAGCCACTTCAGCTTCAAGAAAGTTTCATCTCCTCGTCATGACGGACCTGAAGAAACACAGAACGACACACATGGACATAAATACATCTATATGGATACTTGACGGACCTCCACTGTGGGAGTTTGTTATGTATTTTATGTATTGCATGTATTTTACTTCTAATGTGCAGTCAAAGGGCTGCAACTAACGATTAGTTTGGTTATTGTCGTGATTAATTAATCAATTAATCCTCACATTAGAGAAGCGGGAGTCTTTTCTTTAATCGTTTCTGTCAATCAACTAATCGGACAATCGTTTCAGCTCCATGTTACGAAACTAAATCATGAAAATGAACATTTTAAAAGTGCCTTCCACTTACTTCAGAAATATATGACCAACTTGGCCTTAAACCTAAAGCCCACGCTTTAAACCAGGGCCGTAACACTGACTGGAACACAGACCGTTTATTTTACATCTTAAATTGGATCAATGTCCACTTTTTAAATTCATCTCTGAAGTAATTCAGCATCATTTGGGAGGGGCCACATCTTCATATCAAGGGACCGTTAAAGGGGTCATGACAGAGGTTGGGAAACATGACATAAAAGTATTTTTATGGAATAAAAAATTGTATATGTAATATATTTGCAGCATCAAAAAAGAGCATATTTAATTTATGCAACAAAAAAAGAAAGAAATACTGAACGTGTTTTTAAAGTTAGTTTGTCATTGTCTTGTTTTTGTTTTTCTAAATAATGTTTACAAAAAAAACAAAATACAACGTATAATATATTCAGAGCATCAAAAAAAGAGCATATTTATTTTATGCAAGAAAAAAAAATGGAATTGTACGTTGTGTTTTTTAGGATGATGAAGTTTTATATGATGGTGTGTAGTTGACATGCCGTTTCATGGAGTGTAAAACTTTGACGTGATCTGTTCGTGTCTTTTAACTGTAATACAGTGTTTATGTTTCACTGCTGTCGCATGAGAAGCTACGAGGGTCTTTTTTGTTCCCTCGTGAATTAAAACCTGTCCAACTAAACTCATTTTTAGGTTTCTTGACCTAGAAACCCACATAAATTCATCGCAAATAAACCGCCGAATTTTTTATAATTAAATCATTGATAATAATGCTTAATGTAGATATATTTTTTTCTGTCATAAACTCATAAGCTCGAACGAAGCCGCGGAGGAAACATCTCACCATAGATGCTAAATGCGCTCATGCGACAGCAGTGTATGTTGTATTTATTCCTGTTTGTAGAAAGTGTGTATATATTGATGAAGCCAATCAGGTGACTAATACATTCCAGGAACTAAAACACCACTAGCTTTGTTATCGCCAACATTTTTGAAGGAACATCGGGAGATTTACAAAAAGTCTTTCTTCACCACTATTCTGACAATGTGAGAAAAAAACAAAACAAGGGATTGAACTATTAAATGCCATGGTATTCCTTCAAATTCAAAGCTATGAAAACAGCCATTCCACTGTCGCGGTCCAAATCCTCAAGGACATAATTGCAATTCTGAGTTATGGAATACTCAGAAATCCTATTTTTTGATCGCCAAAACATTGCAATTAACACAGATTTCCTGTTTTTTTATTTTTTTTTATTCATCTCTGTATCTGTTTCATTTTGTGTCCCTCATACTGTGTGTGTACACACAAAAACATCATGTGACTGCAGCCCGTTGCACAAACATCCAGTCATTCTCACCCGTAACAGTCTTAAAGCACCGGTGTACATAAGCAACGACGACCTAATGTGCAGTTGTTGTAAATAAGGGCCTTGGTTTTGTATTTGATTTTAACCTGTGGAAGCACTTGGGGACGAAAAGAAATCGGGAAAATAATGTGTAAAGATGGGAGGGGTGAAAAAATAAAAAGGGAGGGTGACTTTTTCAACTTGTAAAGAAACTTTGATAACACAGCAGCTGCACACAGTTCAAATTGAGTTGAACCACCAGGGAGCGCTAGATTATTCCGACCTCTTTGTGAATATGTTCGAGGGGAAATAATCGAGCACTTTCCAGGGTTTCCAGTTATTTCAAATGTGTTTGGGTTTAACGTTGTCTTGGTTTGTTGTATAGCGTCTTGCATGTTCCTCCATATAAAACTATGTTATCTTAGTGTAGTCAGTAGAGTAGAAACAAGCAAAATATAAAAAATCTGCATCAGCAACACTGTGTCTGTGGACTTTCTTGCTTCAAATGCGACGTCGACATCATTTTTGACTGGTTTGCTCTTGTCCCAGTCCTGATTTAGTCCCGTTTCCAACCAGCAGTTCAGCTGAAATGTTTGAGTATTAGCTGTTTTCGGAGGTCCTCTGCCTGGCTGTCGCGGTCCTCGGGTCTCTGTTCGAGGCTCTCGGGCTGCTCCAGAGGGTCGGTTCTCTCCAGAGTCCAGGCGTCTAATCCGGACTGCAGGGAGGCGTTGTGGAGGACGCAGCAGGCCAGCAGGATGGACGAACTCCTCTCTGGAGAATACTGACAGGAGGAGGAGGAGACAAGACAGCTGGATGACCCTGCTCTCATTGTGATGCATTGAAGGAGCGGTTAGCTTAGCATAGCATACCTGTAGGTATCCTTTGGTGCCGTCCAAACATCTGAATCTGGTCTGGATGGCTCTGAAGGTTCGGTCCACTATCTCATGCGTCGCCGTGTGGGCCAGGTTATATTGAAACTCCGCAGGGGACTCCGGGCAGTCCACCGGGGTCATCAACCACTTCCTGAGAGGGTAACGACGGTCACCTAGCAGGAAAAGGGACATTAGTCCTTTTCCTGGACCTTTTCGGACTAAAAGTGATGCAAGAATGTTGAAATCCACATCTCACCCAGCAGCCAGCCCTCCTCTATGTCCTGCAGCTGTTTGAGGAGAGCAGATTTTTGGAGAACGTCCGTGTCTCTGAGGCCTCCTGGCCAGTGTGTCTCTGCGCTGAGCAACAACCCTCTGGCGTCGCACGCCAGCAGACAGCCCACGGAGTGGAACCCCTTCTTGTTCACGTACGACGAGTCTTCGCTGTTGGGAGCTTTGATGGTGACCTGGAGACGAGAGGGAGGACAGTATCAGCGAGGCTGTCGCTTGTGTACAACGTGTTTAAAGTTTTAATGCAGTATATAATATAGTAAACCTGAACACAGTCCAGCACCCCCAGCACTCCTGGGAATCCTGCCACCCTCTGGAACTGCTCTGTGCTGGAGGGATCTCTGCATGTGAAACATACATATTGCTATTGAATCTGTCTCTCCCGATTCTTAATGTTTTTAATATTTTGTTTGCCTACGTAGCAGCACCTGTTGAAGTTGATGAACTGGGGAGCTTTCTCCACCAGGGCTCTGGTCACGTTAGACACGCATCTCGACATAGACGCCTGGCTGATCCCGATAGTATCGCCCATAGATGTCTGGAACGAGCCAGATGTGTAGAAGCCCAAGGCAGCCAACACCTGGACCTCCGGACTGATGGCTCTGGACCGCTGCGTGCGTCTGCAGAGAGCCTGACGCACAGAAACACATTGAAATGAACGGCTCACTGGATGAGATTATTCAAAACGGAGGATGAGCACTCACACACTCACCTCTCTGAGTAGTTCCACCAAATACAGAATAAACTCTCGGGGGAAGCCGAACTGCGAGAGGAGGACAGTGTCTGGGACCGAGCCCAGGTCGAAGCGGTCCAGGGTCTTGTGGCCTCGACCATGTAAGAGTAGATCACAGTCCAAGATGGCTATGGGGATCGCCATGCTGTGAGCAGCAACACATGCATGTCAATAAATCATTTGCAATGATGGCAAGTTGTATTCTGGTTTGACATTTGTTGTGAATTATTTCCCCAAACACTTTGTGACTTCATCTTGACTCAGTAAGATATGTTTGTTATATTATATATTATGTTATAGTATAATATAGAGATGATAGCAGTTTCATTGTCTTGAATGGAGCGCTTCATGGCTGAACATTGTGGGCGGTTATAACTTAACAGCACGAAAAACCTGTCTTCATGTTTTAAAGCTAACGTGATAGCTAACTAGCATCTGAGCTTCCCTCATTTCAGCTAACTACACGTGCTTGTGGAGACAAATCCACACAAACACCCAATAGCTGAATAGCTGTAGCGTTAAATGAAACTTAAAAAAATAGTTAATTATGTTTGCATTGTTGAGGAAAGGGCTCTTACCTTTAACACAGAAGTCATGCAGCTTTGTCGACCAAAACAAACCACAGGAACACACATCTTGCGACGCCCATTCGCACATTCGACAGGATTTTCTTTCTTTTCTTCAGATTATCGTTTTAAAGAAGAAAACCAATTGAATTAATCTTGTTAATGTTCTCACAAAACGCATGAGGTGTTCAGTCTTGTTTGAATTTTTTTTAACGATACATTTTATAGACGTTAAAAATATCAACGAAAGTGCCGTCGTGAAAGCGCCGCTACCCAAACACGTCGACATGGAAAAGATAAACAGAGAAGTAGCTCACTCGCTGTTGACGTTGTGTTCATCTGAATTGTGCGTGTTTCTGTCCACGGAACACAGCGGCGCGTGTCATCTTTATTAAATTAACTTCTATTTTGTTGAATCTACATTCCTCAGGGGAAAGCTAATGTAAGTTGCTGTGTTTTCTGGGGGAGTTAAAGTGCGTGGTATTTAGCTAACTAGCTAGCATTAGCCACAGGCTAACGCGAGTCACCTGTCCGGGGCTCGTGCTCCTCCTTGTGAAACGTCACCGTTCAGAAATTATCGATAAAACATAAGATATCGCACTTTATACACAGTGCGACGTGTAAGGTGGTTGCCAGTATTGTGTCGTTTAACATGACCTCCAAATATTATTGGGACAATTCCAGCTAAACGTGAACTGGAGGCCTCGCTGGTTAACTGAACAGATAGCGGATAGGAGGTTAATACGTGCTGGTCACTCAACGTGTGCCGGTCAGTGGTTGTTAAATGTCGGTTTATGTGGTCAGAATGTCTTGTTTTTGGTTATAAACGTGTCTTTGTTGTTGAGTTTTGAACGCATTGACTGATTGTATGGTGCGAATATTCACCTAACTTGTGTATTATTGCCATAATAGTTGGCATTTATTTTTGACATAATAGTTGACATTTATTCAACTTTTCTCAGAATTTTTTATTGTTTTTACAATTATTATTCATCTATTTTTCCACATCGCTGACCTGACCAGGAACCACGATTACTCAACTTTACTTTAACTATTAAATGTTGCGTTTGCCTCAGTTAAAAGTGGATTACAACCCCTGTATGGAGATCTGTTCACGGCTAATGGGCTGTCTTGTTCGATTGCAGGGTCTTGACAACATGGACAGTGGCCTGAGTCCCCAGGATAAAAAGGACTTGGACAAGTTCATTAAGTTCTTTGCCTTGAAGGTAAAAAGCCAGAATTGGGCTCCTGTTTCCATAAATGTAGCTTCTGTGATCATCTGTCTCTGGAGAAACATGTTGAGGTCTGGGTGTGTTCTTTGGTATCTACCAATGCAGGCGGTTTGAGATCCTCGTCACTGATATGTTGCGGTTACTCGGCATACTTCTTTACTGCTGACTAGTAACGGTCTCTTATGTCCTGCGTGTAGACTGTCCAGGTGATTGTCCAAGCTCGTCTTGGAGAGAAGATCTGCACTCGCTCGTCTTCATCGCCTACTGGCTCTGATTGGGTAAAATAAGTCTTCCTGTTACATTTTTGTTATTGAAGGCATTAATCAGATTTACATTTCACTGTCAATCTTCACATCTGTCGAGCTGGCGTCGACTGTTTGGTCTTTTTCTAAAAATAAATGTAATCGCTTTGGTTGTTGCTATTATTTCTTGTAGTTTAATTTGGCCATCAAAGACATCCCAGAAGTGACTCATGAAGCCAAGAAGGCACTGGCTGGCCAACTTCCAGGCATCGGGCGCTCCATGTGTGTCGAGATCTCCCTCAAGACGTCAGAGGTAAACATTGTGTTCCTATACTACTGTGTGAACCATAAAATAATTATCATAAATGTCACTACCTACAGCACACTCCTTTACTAATGTATCCTTGAAAAAGTATATATTTACATGTTCTGTGTCTCTCTGTCTCATTCAGGGAGACTCAATGGAGTTGGAGACTTGGTGCCTGGAAATGAATGAAAAGTGAGTGGGTTTTAATTGTTTTAGTGACCGAACGAGGATAATTAGGAAAGTAAAAGGTGTATCAGTGCTGCCTGTGTGTCTGTGCCTCTATACAGTTGTACAGTATGCACATGATTAGCTTGGAGGACCACAGATCTGTATCTACCAAAACATTGTATAGACACACACAGCTTTGTGAACCAGTGTACAATGAAGCAGCACACAAATAAAATCTAATCCAGCAGAAAGAAAGTGCTGACGCTGACGGCTAATGTCAGACGCTTTAAGTTATAAATGGCTTATTTGTGACATTTTGGCGTTGCGTCATGTCTATAAAGTGCTGCTGTTGTTTGAACACAGCTGCCTGCCAGCCGGCACACAACACTTTAAAAAACCATGAAAGGAAAGTTAAGTTATTCTGGCTTTGCATATCGAGCTGTTAAACTTATTTGTGTTGGAGTTGTCGAGTCATTATAATGTCGGCCGCTCTACCACATCATTAGGTTGACATCTTTGTGAAATATTGCCGCGTTGTAATGAGTCAATGTGTCGTCCGACTACTGTAGGTGTGATAAGGACATCAAGGTGTCGTATACAGTCTACAACCGTCTGTCTGTCCTTCTGAAGTCTCTGCTGGCCATCACCAGAGTAACACCTGCCTATAAACTATCCAGAAAGCAGGGCCACGACTATGTCATATTATACAGGTGAGTGGACTCTCGGTCTTGTGGAACAGCTGGTTTAATTGCCCAAGCAACACATAATGGATGTATGAGATATGTCCCCCTTTTGTTTCTGCCTCTCTCGTGTCTAGGATTTACTTCGGGGAAGTCCAGCTCAGTGGATTGGGAGAAGGTAACTGTAAATGATTGAAAACAAGACTCGGGCCTTCGTGTTACTATTTTACTGTCCTCATTACAACAGGAAGTTTACACAGTAGTGCAAATACAGCATGTGCAAATCTTTACAGACTAAGGTGCAAGGGGAATAAAAACATAATTAACTGACCTTTTGAGAAGTAGTTTCATTATTCCAGCCAAAATGTATCGTTACATTTAACACCAGCATATTTAAGATAATTGAACTAAAAGTGAATTCATTTAGATTTGCATTTGTGCGTTTACATTAGCTGACGTGTGTGTTGTTTGTCTCTCAGGTTTTCAGATGGTGCGCGTCGGCGTCGTTGGCACCCCGGTTGGAACGGTCACGCTTACATGTGCTTACCGCACCAACCTGGCGTTCATGTCCAACAGGTAAGTGACACGTAAAGCAACACGCAGTCTTCACAGAGAGCGTTATTATTATTATGAATAGCTTCAGGACTCAGAAGGGGTCAATAACCAGGCCACCGTTGACGTGTCGTCTCCTGCAGACAGTTTGAGCGGTCAGCTCCGATCATGGGGATCATCGTGGATCACTTTGTGGACCCTCCCTGTGGCGGCCAGCGGCCTGCAAACATGGGGCATCCCTGCAACTACAGGTAGCTACAGAAAGCTGTGGACATGAACACGGTTCATTTCCAAACGGGAACCCCGATATCATCATATGCCCGCAACTCCACTCAAAGGTTTCTCTGACCGCCAAACGAGATGCAGCTGCTGCAGTTGAGTCTCAGCCCCGGCCACGAACATTCAAGAGCTTTTTGGGTGATGTAATTCATCCTTTTGGACGTGACTAATGTCTGCAAAATATGACTCAGCTGAAGAAGAAGAAAAAAATCAGCTCAATTCTCCGTCGGTTTATGACTTCCCTTTCTTTCTTGCTGAAGTTTTCATCAGTTCGTTGGATGTCAACAACTTGAATTTCTAATATGTGTGTTTAGAGCTCCAGATGAGGATGACGGAGGACAATATGCAGGGTGTCAAGATTCACAGGAGGTCTGCACCACCTCCTTCTCCACCTCCCCTCCCTCACAGGTTAGAGGACTTAGTCACTCGCTCCTCTTTACTGGCTCTTGCTTTATCTGCTCCATTTTCACACCTGTTCTTTATTTTACTTTCTCTTTTCTCTCTCTGTTTGTTTTCTGTCCTGTTGTCTTTTTATTGTCTGTTTATCTGTGTGTGTGTGTGTCTGCTGTGTGCACTCTCTCAGTGTGTGTGTACACTGAGTCCTTCGCCCTCTAAACTGTCTAAGCCCCTCCCTCTGGACAGTCTGCCGCTTCCACTGGCTCCTGGACTTGTCACTCACACTGTGAGTTTATACTGGCCACTGTGAGAGTGTGACTGTGTGTTTTTAAAAACACTGCTGATCCCTCCGATTTCTCATTTGTCTTTGGGTGCGTGTTTGGTCAGAGTTGTCTCACTTATACCATCTTCCCTGTTGACTGTGTGGTGTTCTATGCACTGTGTATACCTGTTTTATCATCTGTACCACATAGGAAGCCCCGTTCATATCAAGAGCACAACTTTGACAACACCGTGTGTCAGATGTCGTGTTCTGTGGTTAATATTGCCTCTTCTTTCTTTCCATCCGCCTCCGTCTCTAGCTGTATGCTTCCAGGTTATCATATCATCCTCCAGCTCTCGCAGGGCCTGGTGAGCTCTGTCACCCTGCTGCAAACCAGGTGATGCACCAATCCATTCACCTCCAGATCCACATAAATCACAGATTTCTACTCCGTCTACTATATCTCAGTTCTGTTCCTCCTCTTCAGGTGTTGCATGCTGGGAAGGAGCACGGAGGGGTGGCGTCGGGTCCCGCCCAGCCTCCTCACGGAGCCGACGCTCAGCAGACGGCAGAGAACGCCGCCAACACACCCGGCAGCAGGTAAATCACTTCCACAGTGGTGAATCTGAACTGAAATACTGGACTCTCCATAAAGTAGATTTGGATTGTTAATTAATATCCAAACGATGACTCGTCCGTCTTCCCAGCGGTGACGACGACGGCCTGACGCACAGCGGAGAGAGGAGGAGGAGGAGGGATGAAGGGCGGAGGAGCCTTTCTCCCGCTGACCCTGTGGAGTCTCTCAACGCATTCACGAGGAAGATCGGAGCCTTTGTCAACAAACCCAGCACACCGGTAGAAACCAACTCCGATTCTGTGACTTAACGAGTCGATCCCGCTGATGTTTGTAGCGACTGAATTGATCCCCGTGTGTTTGTAGATAACAGCAGCAAGTCTGGACCTGCCATTTGCTGCATTTGCTCCTAGAGGCCTGGACACTGAGGATAATGATCCCATGGTAAAAATTCCGATGAAGATGATGATTCCTTTTTCCCTCCTCATACAGCACGATACTTTGGGTTGTCTTTAAATGTGCAGTTGATTTGATAAAAGGTCGACGCAGGTTTGCTACAGTTGGGATTCTCTGTGTGTTCAGGTGCAGCCTCCAGACTCCCCTCCCTGCCCCTCCCCCCTGCAGGCCAGCCTCCATTCTCAGGGCTCCGAGGGATCGGGGCAGCAGGACGACTTCGTCATGGTCGACTTTGTACGTAATTATTGCTCCAGGCTGAGGATAAAAGAATATATATATCCACAATATGTGGAGATACAAATATGCAGCATAGTCTGAACTGCTGCTCGAAAAAGTTTAGTCTTAAAATTGTTTAGTCTTCCTGATTCTTGGTGTGACGTTGAGGTGTTTGAACAAAGTCTGCAACCAAACTCATACATTTGCTCTTTCATCTCAACTATAATATTTGTATTAAGTGTTAATATTACGGCTTTCTTGCCACAAACACTTAATATGAAGCCACAGACAGCTTAGCATGAAGCGGGGAAGATGCTTTAGCCCGGTTCTGTCCATCAGTCTGGAAACTCCGCCTCCCTGCTGGACTATAGAAGGAGATGTATAAATAAGAAATTGTGCAGACGTTTGTGAAATTTAAAGGACGTCTTTATCTTTTTCTCTGCAGCGTCCAGCCTTCTCTAAAGACGACTTGTTGCCGATGGATCTGGGTACTTTCTACCGAGAGTTTCAGAACCCCCCTCAACTGGCCAGCCTCTCACTACACATCAGCTCCCAGTCGATGGCCGATGACCTGGTAACGCACTTTTTTAAAGTAATTTTTTTTTTTTTAACCGTAACTTCAGTTTAAAAAAAAAAAAAAAAAGGTCGAAGCGAGCCGAATGCCTTCAAGTGACAGCAATGTCGTATGTTGTCTGCAGGACTCGCTGCCCGAGAAACTGGCCGTTTACGAGAAGAACATCGACGAGTTTGACGCTTTTGTGGACATGCTCCAGTAGAAGAGGACGGCATGAGAGAAAAGACTAAAATGGATGGTGGCAAATGAAGCGGAGAAGCAGCCTGGAGGCTCTGTGGTGGTTTGTCCCGTGAGAATCGCTCAGACTAAAAGCGCCGTGTTTTAATGTGAAGCTCCTCATTTCTGACATTTTCCTCTCCCACCTTCCAGTCAGGCACGCTCCCCTCGCTTGTACAGATCCCTGTAAATACTATATTATCTCCTCTGGTAGTGTTCATTTAAAAAAAAAAAGAAGATTATTTTCTATGTGGTGCAAATCAGCTCACACAGACCACGTTTGATCAGGATTAAAACAGATTTTTAGGCAGCTGTGTAATTCTAGGACAGACTACCTGCACTCATGATAGTTTGTTCAACTAGATCACTGTAACTGATCCACTGAACACTACTAGCCTCTACATCATGGCCCTTCTGATCACACGGTGGGAATCAAACCAGTTCACTTAGTCCTCCAAACTGAAATCTTGAAAAGCTGGTCTTGGCAGGGAAACTGCATTTCAGTTGACAAACGTGTTGCGATTAAGAGAGGATCGGCTTTGCAGTTATCAAAAAGGGACGAGTCTCGTATCGGAAGCAATTCATTTGGGAGGCAGTCGTTCAGTTGCCCTAGCTGGTCTGGGGATTTAGACGGCTCCAATAGAATATAAAGTTACATCATACCCGTAGTAAAAATCATGTTTCCATGCTGAAGCAACTTGTTAAACTACATTCTGTTGCTGCATTAGTTCCAGCTACTCAATAGACTGAGTGCATCTACTACATGCATATGTATATTATAGAGTTTTTTTTTGTAAAACGTTTCCATCTGTCTACACAAGAGGCCGGTGTCACCATCCATGACTGTTGGTATTTGGTTGAAAGCTTTAATTTAAACTTCTTTGCTGTCGGTCTGTGTCCTAATAAAGCATGGCTGCTCTGTTGAAACGACTGTTTGTCAAATGCCTGAGGCCACATGAATGATGCTCAACACCACAAAACTAGTATTTAGAGAACGCTGCAGGAGATCTAAGGTGGATAATGTCAAAGCTGCATGCATTTCCTTGCTTTTAAAACCCCTGCTAGCTTAAATGACTTCAAACAAACTGACTTCCGGGAGTCAGTCCCAACCAGCAGCGTCCAGGAATCACTGGGCCACATAACTGCAAATATGGATTCTCACCAGTTTACCTGCTAATCATTTGGGCTATAAAATGGCTGAGTGTCCAAGATGACGTCTTTAAACGTCTTCTTTTGACCAAAACCCGAAGAGATAAAGTTTGAAGATATATATAAACAGGGAAAATCATCTAGGACAGTTACAAATAGTTATTGTTGCACCTCTCCATAAAAACCTCATTAAAATCACAATGTCCCTTATGGGCAGATATATTGATCTCTGGATCAAACTCTGGAGAAGAAAATGAATAAAATGTAATTTACAGCTTTAATAAAATCAAATGGATGAACTTCTCAAATGGAATTTTATTGTTGGTAGTTTCCATCACATCATAACTCCATCACATACCTGCAGGGCTGCAAAGGGTCAAAACCATAAAGAGTATGGCAACACGCATTTTACAAATACTCTACAATTCATGTTTCCCGCCGCAACCAACTAGAGACGCTGTCGGTTTCGTTTCCGAGAGCCCCTTCCTCTCTCACTGCTACTTTAAAAGGGGTCGAGAACCGTTACGCAAACACTTCAGACTCATTTCCCGTGAGACAGCTATCTGGAAGGCTATGGAAGAAAGCTGCTTAAACCAACTCCTCCCCAGACAACGATGATGTGAATTCCCTAACTATTTATATTTTCTAAGAGTTAGCCACTTAACATGCCGTTACTTTTTGAAACGCACCCTCTGAGCTGTGGCAGACGGGCCGTTTTCCCCCCCAGGTAACGCTGGGAAACACGGAACGAGAAAAGAAAAAAAAAAATTTCACAGGAGACGGGCAGTGATCGCCCAGTGTGCACTTCCACCTCATTCAATTGCTCAGTCCACTAGAATGTCCTGTCCCCGTGTCCCCCTCTGAGCCCGACTGTCCAATGAGCTTGTGTTGGGCGGCGTGGAGAACGAGTCCCTCTGGGCACGGCGAGACGAAGCAAACGTCGGGGGGATGGTTGGAAAACTAAAACGTCCAGCTAGAAGACGGCGATAAGACGGGCACGACTGACACTTAACTCTGGTTGCCACTTCCTTGGATACGGGGTGGAAGTCTTTGAGGTGGATGGCCAATGTCCTCCATTGTCATAAATATCCAACCTGCTCCCCCCCACCACCCGCCAATCGGCTGAATGCAAGTGGGGTTATATAATAGTGGGGTCGGGGTGGTGATGGGGTGGGGGTTGAAGCCGGTGTCCATACACGCGACAGATCAGAGCAGGAGGAAGTAGAGGGAGTGTGTGGAGGAGATCCAGGAGCTCGACTTTTCTTCATGGGCTTTTTAAAGAGCGGGGAGGTGACCGGGGGCCCGGGCTCAGGCGGTGCTCAGGAGTTCCTTTATGGCTTTCTGCTGCGTCTCGTTCAGTGTCGACACACACTGCGTCCATAAGCCTCCCGACACCTGGAAGACACGACGACGAGGTCACCCAAAAGGATTCATTCACATATCCGGGGAATTTATTTGGTTTCTGAGCAGTTTACACCTTTTTTTTTTGAGTCTAAGAATTCGCTCACCTGTACTTGACGGACGACATTTGCCAGCCGTTTGCTGCACGCGTCTTCGGTCTTGACCGATTCGTTTGCAACGCCGTCTGCGATGATGAGGAAGATTTTAGGCAGATTGGCGTTGTCGGGTCCGAGGACAATGGGGTTGTTGCTGTGGAGAGAAGATGGAAGGGAGGGTGAAAAAAAAATGAAGGGCGTGTACCAAAATAAATGTTAAAATAAATAAATAAATACATTCGAGAGCCGCCCCCACCTTTCAATGAGGTCACACAGGAAGTCAAACGTGTGGACGGCCTCCTCTTTGTCCTCGTTGAGCGGCAGCCAGCTGAGCCAATGGGGAAGGATCTCGTTGACGTTCACGCACTCGGGCCGAAACCTCATGACCTTCCCGACGGCGGAGATGCAGTTCTCCGTGGCGTTGACGTTCTCTTTGGCGCGCGAGTCCGCCGCCTGGATGACCCTCACCAGCAGGGGGATGGCCTCTGGATCGAGGAAACAAACAAACACACACCCGGTCAACTAAAAAGCAACGCGCTGCTGCCGGTCAATGCGAGAGCGGAGCGGAGGCGGGGCCTACCTGTGCAGAACGGCCGGTAGGTCTCTCCTCCGTACTGCGCCATGACGCCGACGCCGTAGGCGGCCGCCTGCCGGACCTCTGGGCTCGTGTCGCACAGCGACTGCAGCATCGGCCGCAGGAAATACTCGGCGTATTTGAAGGAGGCGGGGCTGCAGTGCTCCACCACGTCGTCGAAGATGCACAGACCCCACTGTCGGTCCGCCCACGGCCGGGTGGGACACTGAAGACAAGCTCAGTTAGTTTCCGGTGGACTCTTCGTTATACAATAATACGACTGCAGACGTATATACAGGAAGTACTCACTATTAGCTGGACGATGAGCTGCAGCAGCTGTTCGAACCAAGGCAGCACCTTTTCTTTGTAGCTACTGAACACCGAGTGCAGGATGTCAGACACTTTGGTCAGGATGTACACGTCGTTCTCATCCTGCGGAAGAAAAAGAGAAGGAAACATGAGGACTCGCCCTTTTTTTCACGAGATCATTTCTGACGATGGAAGGTGGAAATGTTTACCTCGTCTTGTAAGGATTCCTCAACCTGCTCGTCGTAGTCTTCATCCTGTCTCTTGGCTGTGAAGTGCAAACAAGTGTTCGGTGAGGATTATACATAAATCACACTTTCCTTGATTTGACTGAGATCAAAACTTATTATGTGGTTGGAATGAAGTCTCACTCTGTCTGAGCTCCTGGTTCTTAAAATGCTCCTCCAGTTTTCCTTTCAAGATGCCGCCCAGCTCCTCAAAATGCTCGTTGTTCAGACAGCCGTCTCCCATCAGCTCGATGCACTTCAGACAAAAAAAAAAAAAACGCTCATCAGAAACCAGGCTGCGATTCCTGAAACGTATCCAAATGAAAAATCGCTCAACTAAGTTACCTTGGCAAAGGAGTGCATGATCTCCGACAGGACGTCAGAGTCCGGCTCGGTGCCGATTGACTTGATGAGGGCGTCGCACATGAAGTGCCACATCTGGGTGAGGTACTCCGGTCCTCGAACCCGCGCACACTCCAGCAGCAGGGGCATGGACTCCGCTGCTGCCACCCGCACGCGTGAGACCGTTAAGGAAACGCCATCGAGCCTCAAACCATTTACACACACGCACGCCACCATTTACAGCTTAAAAAAATAAATAATAATAAGCCAAGAAGTTGAAAAGGATATCATCATGGAAGTAAAACTTGAGCAGAGGAACCATCAGCTTCACCACCTGCTCCGTGTACTCCACAAAGCCCTCCTTCAGCTCTTTGGCATAGCACACCTGGAAGAACAACACAGAGCGTCTCACGAACACGACCGAAACGCCAGCAATGACCTCAGCATCTCGATGAGAGACGATCAATAGATTTACATCAATGCTACCGATCTGCCTCCGATCCGACTCGGGGTCCTGACGGTTTCTCCGTAGCGGAGCGGACTACTCACCAGCATCTGGCAGGCGGTGGCCTTCTCCTCCAGGCCCGCCGTCTTGATGCCGAAACTCTGCTGGTCTCCCAGGTTGACAAACTCCCAGCCGTCGTCCTCAGATATGTTCTCCATGTCTTGGGCTAAGAGACGGAGAGGGACGTATTAAAATACTGCCACTGCTTTTGCATCGTAGTGGGCAAGCACTGTGCATAACTGGAGACCTGTACTTACTGTCGAGCAGGGCCACCTCAGGCTTAATGGAGGCGGTCTTCATCAGCGGGCCCATCACCACAGGCAGGTACTGCTGAAACTCCTTCCCCAGGATCTTGCACATCCTGGCCCACGCCGAGATCATGTACGAGATCTAAACCACGACAAACGGGATAGGATGACTATACCGCAGCGGCAATATCGAGAAAACCCGGACCGCTCAAAGCTCCGTTGACGCAAACCCACCTGAGGATCGTCGTCCTCCAGGTCATTGAAGTCCGTCTGGGTTTTGAGGAGCAGCTGCATGACTGCGGAGGCGTCCGGCATGAACTAAGGGGGCGGAACAGAAAGAGGGGGACGGAAGTGAAGATGGCGGCCATCTTTCATTTACAGATTCCCAGCGGATACTCTTTCCAGGGCAGACGTACCTTCTCCTTGCCGACAGCCAGGCCGATGAGGCTGATGCACTCGATGGTCTTGCCCCGGAGCAGCCGCAGCTCCTTCTGCACGGCGTTCTCCACGATGTGTTTGAGCGAGGGCATGAACAAGTCGTAGTACGGCACGAACTTCTCCTCGGCCGTGTCCGCCACAGAGGCGATGGACGTCACCACCTGCTCCAGGACCAGTTTGGTGCCCTTCTGGATCAACTGGGGGGCGGTGAGGGGGGACAGTTAAAACAAATAGGAAACCAACAGTGATCGGGAGCTGCGATCCTACAGAGCCATCAAAACACAAGTTAAGATGCATGTGTACCTCTTGCAGCTTGGCCACCATGATGACGTGGAGGTGCTGCACCAAGCTGTCCAGATAGGGGATCAGCAGTGTTTTAGGACAGTCCTCTGTAAAGTTGATGAGGGCGGCAGCAGCGTGCGCCTGCACCCGAGGGTTACTCTGGTCCTCCATGGTCTGAAGCAGGGCTGAGATCACCTAGAAGGGAGGCAGCGTCAGACTCTTCAGAGTCCACACAAGTGAACCTTTACCGTGTGAACCCGTCCCGTGCCGACTACTCGTTACCTTGTCGTGGAATTTCTTTTGGAAGGTCGGGGCAAAGTCTGTGGCCATTTGTCCAATAGCGTTGCAGGCAGCATAGCGCACCCTTGGGTGCTGAGGAGGGGAAAAGGAAGCCAAACTCATTACCACCATACGAGATGGTCACTGCTGCGTAAAGTCCCCATAACATTAGTAACTCTAACATGAATAAATGTTAACCAATCACAACGTGCTCTCTAACACCACTAGAAACAAAACAAAGTGAAGTACCAGTTTCAAGATGTTTTTACCGTCATATGCACAGATAGTTATTCTATACAATGAAATGCTTATTTTGCTGGGTCCTCCTAACACGCAGAATTAGAATAAACTTAAGACAAAAAAAATTATAAAAAAGGCACAAAATATAAAAGACAGTATTGCACAAAAAATTGGCGTGAGGTCAGTCTACCATGTGCTGCGTCTTCGTATTAAACAATCAAGTGTCAAGTAGTTTCTTACAGGATCGGAGCAGAAGATGAGCACAAAGCTGACGATCTCTTGGAGGATGGCCTCCATCTGCTGGTGGCAGCCCTCGCCGATGGCCGACAGCGCCATCAGCCCGGCGTGGCGGTACTTCCAGTCAGCTGGCGACAGAGGCACTGGGTTAATCTCATGTTCGAGCTTCACGCATGCGACAGCTTAAATGGCTTAAATTAGCGGCAGGTGTACTTACGGTTCTGCAGCATCTGCATGATGTGCTGTTTGATCATGGGCAGGATGATCTTTCCCCCCAGACCACAGGCGATCCTGTCCAGAGCGCTCTCCCCAGCCACGGCGTTACTGGTGGTGATATAAGATAGAAAATCACTCAACACACTTGCAAACGTTTGAGCGCTTTGTCTTCGAGGGTCCCTTATATCGGCGTCTTGGTGCCTTACCTGTCAAAGTCATCGTCCTCCAGTTCGTCCGCCATCGCCCACTCTTCATCTTCCTCGAGGTCCACCATCATGGCCAGCATCTGGGGCACTAAAGACACAGCACACGCATATTACGACTGTCCAAACTATTTCACCCAGACCCTTCGGGCGGACAAAACTTATTGGGTGGGTTGTTGCGTTCGCCTCACCGCTCAGAGCCACAATGGCCGTGTGCTTCCTCAGCATGGCTGCTGCGGTCTCGGATAAGGTGACGATGACCTCCAGCGCCAACTGCCTCTGCATGTTTGTCAGGTTGGTGTCGGCACACAGCTAAAGAGACAGTGGCGTGTTGGTCACATGGGAGCTTACTGTCACATCGGTTTGATGCAATCGTTCTACGTGTTTGGCGTCAGGGTGCTCTCTGACTCACCTTCAGACAGAGCTGCAGGGTGGCCTCCAGGTTGGGCCTCAGGTATTTGGGTGCTGTGTCTGCGATTTCCACCAAGGACTTGAGCACAGAGTCGTCTGCCTGGTAGCACGAATCGTTCACACTCTGAAAACAGAATCTGCGGTGAGCGTTGCAAATACGTTCATTCGGCCGTGGCATTCTGCCGCAATCGGAGGGCTTAACCTCCGCGAGCCACAGACATAGATATCTTAATCCGCATCATCTAATGGCATCTCACCTGCAGGATGCCTGGCAGCAGGTCAGAGAAGTGCTTCAGCAGAGCCGAGTTGCTCTCGTTTGACAGAACAAAGGCCGCCGCAGCGCGAGCCGCCAAGGTGCGAATCTAAGGGAGAATTCCAAGTCAGTAAGAAAATCCGAGTAAAACAAATCTGGATATTAACCGTTCTGATTCCCCTCAGTGAGCTCTTACCTGTGGGTTTGCCTGGTCCTGCATGCACTGGACAAGCATGCGCTTGATAACCTCCATATAATGCTGCTGCTGGTTGCCGAAGATCCCTGGGAAGTTCCTAAAGAGGACAAGACACGCAACTGTCAGCCACCAGTACTTGTCTGAAACATGTCAATATGAAATATGTCCCAGATAAAAAAGATGTGGGATGAAGCGAACAGGAGCTCACCAGAATATGTGCAGGGCAGATTCTCGCAGGGTAACGCTGTCAGAGTTGACAGAGTCAAAGAGAAACTTGAGCACCTCTGGCCACTGGTTATTCCCATCATCATCTGGATGAAGGACAACACAATCAACGATTAATTTCTGAACAGAAATGAACACCATATATATTT
The DNA here is from genome assembly GCA_038501785.1 of Myoxocephalus aenaeus. NCBI lineage: Eukaryota > Metazoa > Chordata > Actinopteri > Perciformes > Cottidae > Myoxocephalus > Myoxocephalus aenaeus. Next base: position 3,340,449 of record JBAMJR010000047.1, on the reverse strand, counting down.
TTTTGTCACAGTGAGAGGCTGAAAACATTTAGCTGTTAAAAAAAAAAAAAATCATCAAAAGAAGTGTTACCTATGAGGTTGCGGGTGAGCTCGGCTGCGATGTCGCAGACCTTCTTGCGGATGTTGGGCGAGGCCTCCTGCTGGATGCTGGTCAGCAGCTCGGTCTTGATGGCCGTCTGCATCTCCAGGGTCAGGCCCGGGTAGACCTCCTCGAAGGACGACGACAGCAGCCGCCGCAGCAGCACCGCCGCCATCTGTTTGACCTGAGCGGACAAAACGTGCGCTTTCATTATTACGTTGAGCTTCCAAAAGGAAACGCTGGGAGTTTGTAAAACAAACCAGACGGTTCATTTCTGGCTTTGTCGGTAGAGAGGCTTTACGAGTAATAATTTTAACTCAATTTAAAGAAGAATTTGACAGCTTTTCCTTGGATTTATTTTGGCAGTTTACGATCTCCAATAAGAGTCACTGGACGAACCTACCAGACCTGCACAGGGACATTTGGTGAAGTCAGTGGTCACTCTTTAAAAAAAATAAGAAATAAAAACACTGACAAAACCGGAAGCATCTCAGAAAGGCAGAGTCACTATCCACGGGCCGAGCACCTAGTGCCTGCTCTCATTTCAAGACTCTAAAAATATCAGCCTTGAGGTAAAGAAAGGGAGAGGGAGCATGAGGGACCAAGCAGCTGCTGAACTCAAGAGTAAACATAACTGCCTAAATGCCAAAACCATGACTCATAACGAGGCTTAATGTGGTGGCCGGACAACATTCATGAGATGCCGTGAACGTGGCATCTTTTTCAAAGTAGAGATATAACACATAACAGTGACGCGGACCGACTGTCCAATTATGACAGCGTGAATCGCTTTCGACCCAAAACGTTCTCGCTTCCTGACACGACGAGGCCAGCGATGAAACACGCTTCTGATTGGCTGGCAGGTGTCAAGCCAAGCGCACACACACACACCACATTGAACTGCATACAAACAAGCGACTGTAAGTTATGCCACATACGTCAGTGTTCAGTACAAACCTCCTCTGCAGCAGATGCATCTCTGATGGCCTGCAGCAAGAACGTGATCTTGGTCTGGCCAACGATGGTGTCGTAGGTCTCCTGCGAAGAAAAGGAACGGTCAGTGGTGCGAGTGAGACACGCCGCATAACAAAATGCACTATTTCAGTCCCGAGATAAATGAATCTGTGGGAGAGCGCCATGCTCACGTTGTTGCTGGAACTCCACGCTGAAACAAACACTGAGGCTCCTTCACAACTTAGTTCCTCTTCACGGATGAGGTAACAACACGGGTGCGGTTATTCAAAAGCCTGCGTTTCATTCACTAGGTATTCATGGTGCCGACAGTAAAATAAGCCCTGCAGGCTTGTACTGTAATCAGTTTATACTAGTCGGTAGTAAAAGAATAAACATGACACGCGTACACTTGAGAGCAGTATATCATAATGGCAATTTTTTAAAACAGGCCACTGGAAGACTTTTTGTGAACCCTTGACAAAGTTTACATTTGACTGCCAACTTCTTATTTGATAAAAACAACTTCTAGATTTGGACACATTTCCAACAGAAACGGTTTAAAATAAACTAGAACGACTAGACGCAGCCGTAACGTGCTGATTGTAGTTGGGGCACTTGACATCATGGGACATGGAGCTCAGAGGTTGAACTTTCCAATAAATAAGGCCGGTTGTTCTGCGCATTTGTTTTGGTCTCGGATGTTCACACGAAGGGCGGGTGTGCTGCTCTGAAGGAGAATATCAAGACGATGCATGGGCATCAAGTGGCAACGATGATGAACTTTGTTTGCCCACAGCTGGCATGTATTCGCAGGACAAAGACAGACAAGACAGGGAGGAGCGTCATTGTTGCAACAGTGTGGAGAGAAACCAGATTACTGACTCAACACACACACACCGGGCCTCTCCCACCCTGACACGATGTCTCGTAATACTCTGATGTCTTGGGATCCAGTGGCTCACCGTCATCACCTGCCTCATATCAACTAACATGTCTAGCTTTTAGTAGCACTTAGCAGTCCAGAGCATACTCCAAACAGCCAACATGACTTTAAGTAGAAGTGGACAACGTGCCAACTTCAATAACTACTGAGCAGTAAAACTAGCCCACCAGCTATTGCAAAAGCTCAGGGAAATGGTGACACTCTACAACTGAAGACTGCACTTCATGGCTGGCCATCCCTCACATAAAAAAAAGGGGGGCTGGATCTGTATCCCTATAAATGTGTAGTAGCTGTAGTCTTTAGTTGTCCATATGTGGGTTTAAAGCCCTCAACACAGATGGATCAATTCCTATTGTGTGTGCAAGACAGAAAGGGGAGTTTTTATAAAAGGATGAATTCCGATGAGCTTAGTATCGCGGCAGACAGTCTGTGGTTTAATAAAGAAAACCGCTGACTGCACGCGAGGGATGAGCCTGATAAGATTCAACCACCTCATCCAAAAGTCGGGTGCTGGAGAGGTAAACTGGGGCAACAATGCTTGGCCGCGACAAGGGGCTCATCGTGGTGGTGAGTGAATAGGCCAGCTAGACTCAGCCCAAACAAATCCAGCAGAGCACCTAATCCAGAGAGGGGATGAGCCTGAACCGGTGACGCGCCTGAAACCGAGATGATTCACTCACACTGAACAGAACGAGGAGGACGGGTTTTAAAACAGTTGTGCTGAAGGGACTTCCAGATTAAATGACCGGAGGCCATGACACAATCAGTGCAAACATGACCTACTGCCCCCCACACCACCTCCACCCTTAAACCGCCATCTGTAACGCCACCACCGGGTTTGATGTGCGCCATTACACCTCTAGCTTCACACGTGTGTCGGTATTTAACTCCTGAATCCCTTTGAAGCACACCCATCCACTCTGCCCAGCTGCTAGCTCGCTAGCGCGTGAACCTAGCAGCTCCGTAGCCTCGTGCTACTTCCTGTACTCTTCTGGCTTCACAGTCAGCTGGACACTTTTGGGATGTGCCCCCTAAAACCAATTGAACGCGTCACTTGGGATCAAACCGACCGAGTGTGACACAAAACGCGGTCTCTCGACCGGGTTTGAATCCGAAACTACGCAACACGGCGGTGGCGGCTAGCTTTAGCTGGGTAGAAACTCAGTGTCGGCTTCGCGTTGCACGTGGGCTATCGAGCCTGACGTGCGGGCTCACTGCGCGCGCGGCCAGACTGGATAGCTGAGCTGGGGCGGTTAGCTAACCCCGCTCGCGCTGTTTTATCTCAACCTCCGAACTTGTCACTCGTCAAATCCGCCACGTCTCGTTGTCTCACCTCCGCTGGCTTCCTGACGGTGTTGTCAGGGCTCATCAGGTTGCCCAGCAAGAGGTAGAACTGCTGCTGCTGGTCCGCCATTGCAGTGAGATCCAAAAAGACCAGCCGGGTGGAGGAGCGGCGAAAAGAGCCCGGCAGACCTAGCTTAGGTCACACAATGCTGCCCTCGTCTCATTGGCTCGCTCTATCAACTCTACTCGCCGCTCATTGGACGAGAGGACTCTGTCAAACGCATCCCATTGGCTTATGCGCACCTCCTGCTCCTATTGGACGGAATCGACACAGAAAAGTGAACGCGTTGATCCCGTTCGTTAATAATGAAATTACCAAAGCGCGGGAAATTACCACACCAGCGCCAACAAAATAGCAGCAGCTTATTGCTATTTTACAAGTCAATTAGCGGGAGGGAAAGTAACTAAGTACATTTACTCAAGTACTGTACTTCAGTACAATGTTGCGGTTCTTGTAAGCTACTTTAGACGTCTACTTCACGACATTTCAGAGGGAAGTATTGCACTTTTTGCCTTTCTAGTCTTTCTAAAGAACAAGCATTTTGACTTTAACGCTATAAATTGGTGATAATACTTTTAATTAAGTTGGGTTTGAATTAAAGATGTGTAATGTACTTTCACACTGTGGGTTGGGTACTTAAAGTAACGTTATCTGAATACTTCTTCAACCACAGTTTATTATTTATGACTTCATAGATTGAAAATCATAATGCTGAGCTAAAATTACTTAAAAAGGGAAGTTGTTGCCAGGATTGTATAAATGCTATGTATAAATGCTATGAATTATTTGGATATATTTAATTTTATATAATTTGTATTCATTAAGTTATACTTTCTATAAATCTTATATCCCACAACAAATCTAAAACCCCTCACAAATTATATATAGATGGGGAAATACAACATTAAAATGTAGCCTTACAATATACTGCAGGTTTGTGTTATTTCACATGTAACATGTGATATGATAAAGGATCAGGGGTAAATGTGTATATTAACTTTACATTACTGGGATCTGCCTTTACTCACAGTTGTAAATGCATTTGTAGAACACATATGTCCTGAAAAGAAATTGGCTGTTGCTTAAATGGAAAACTGTTTTAATCTCAACATTATTAACTATTATTAATATGAATTGGTGTGAGAGCTTTCATTCTCGTTTCTTTCTTTTAAAATATTATCTTTTGAACTTACTTGTGATTGTGTTTTTCTTTGTGTAACCACGTAAAAGCAAAAGGTGAGTATAATGTGAAATAATCATACACTGTAGATTATAATTGTTCCAGTACTTCATTGAATCTCCTTGACATATTGCCTTATTATATTGCCCAAATGATGAGTATAATTCAAACAAGTTGTCTTTACAGCTCAACCATAAACATAGAAGGGACAGGGCATCCCAGTAGGTGGCAGCCAAGCTGTTTCCACACATTGTTGCAATACATTTCTTCCCCCCAATGATCCCAGCAAACCTCTGCCAATGAAACCAGCTGCATGTTTGTAGAAGCTCTTTCACTCGGTGAACAAAAGGCCTTCGACACCAAGACGAGTTGAGTGGATGTTTTTTTAAATCTTATTTTCTTCATGGCAATCTGCATTGTCGTGTCCATGAAACATAAGTACACTAAGAAAGTTAAATGAGCATATTTAGTGCATGCCCATGCATCAAAGGGTACCTTTTATTGTTCTAACATTGTTGTCCATATTGTGGATTTGTGAAAGAAACACACACGACTCACGCCATGCCTGTTAATTAATATTAACATCAACATTAATATTAATATCTAGTTACAACATGCACCTTTGGTCCACATTCTGCTCTTGACAGCTCCCCTACTGGTCTGAATTAGAGCTGTAGCGCGCTGCTGTTGGCGGAGCCGCAGCTGCAGAGTCCAGACAGTCCGGATAGCGGAGCTGGACCTGGACCACCTCCGTCTCTGAGAGCTGCAGGAACCGCGCGAGGGATCGGAATTGGAGGGTAAGCTCGAGATGCATTTAGTTGCAATTTCACGAGGAAGATAGCCTACTTCTTATCGTTTTTTTTGTTTTTGTTTTAATTTTGGTGCCGTTTTGGCCCCCTGCGTAAAAAAAAAAAAAAAAAAAACTAAACATTGACGCCGAACTCCATTTAGAAATTGAGTTGTTTTCGGTGCTTAACTTTCCGGAGAACGCGTTTCAACTTAAAACACATGACACACATGTAGTTTGTGTCCCGCTCTCCAATTCGGCGTCCATTCACCGAGCAGCAGTGGATGCAGTCACACGTATTCATGGGAAACAATGCATGCTCTGGTACCAGACGGGGGAAGAACATACATTTGAGAAATCTGTAATCAACCAAGCAGTGTTTACTTTATGACCTGCTGCTGGCCACCGCGGTGCATTATGGAGCAACTCAGTCATTCTGTAGCTTTGTATATTTAAATGGCTGTTTCATCATTATGCATAATAGTAAAAACAAAACAAAAATACTTTTTATTATTATGCTGATAACCAAACAAACATTCAACTGACACATTGCTGCAGTTTGAGTTTGTGGAGGTGCAACAACTGTTGTTAACGCTTTACACTAAATTATTCATGACCAGATCTAGATTTAACATTTGCAAGATAATGTGAGAATGATCCTGAGCTAACACAAATATTTGCTCCAGTATGTTGCCGTCACGTTTCAAACAGTTTAATGTGTGGATTCTCATTGACTTGTCATATAATATACATGATGTGTACTGATAGGACCCTTTTAAGTTGTCTGCTTATACAACAGGCTGAACAACAAAACGAGGAGAGCCTAAACATCTCAATAGTTTATTCAAGATGTAAATAGTTTTAATTTTAATTTGAAATTCTGGGGTCATGACATTTGTATTCATTTTAAAGTGCAGATTATTTTTAATGCATCATGTTTATCTTTTTTGTTAGCTAAACTATTGTTAAAAAATGAATGGAAGTCAAAGGCTGAAGATGAAACACATTCAGAAATGTAAATGATACCTTTTGAAAAATAGTTAGCAAGCAGTCATAAACAGACGAGGATCAACCATGTAGGAAGTATCAGATGTGTTTATTGATAGTTTATGGTAAAATGCATAACTTTACACTTTAGATTTTATTTTTCCGCCTATTTTTAAACATACAATTACAGCCTGAGTGGAAACAGAGCTGCTAAGTCCTCACTACATATAAGGACTTACTGCCGCTAATACATAACCCCCTAAATGGAAGTAGCATTAAATCATTAATCTGGACGCCTGCATGTGTTACCCACAGACCTCCACAGTTTCACTTAAGGTCAGGCTGAAGTGGAAAAGGAGGGAAAGATGGATGAGGAGGGAAAGAGTGCGGCGGCTGATGGACGGGCCGCTGGGTTTTAAGGTTTTTCTGCAGCCCAGAATTCAGACTCTGTGTTTGTGTTTAACCTTTATTTATTCAGGGAAGGTTCTCACGTGTTTTTCTTGGAAAACGTAGCAAACAGTGAAACAACATTGGTGTTTGAGATTTTGCGTGTACCAGCTTGCGTTTGGGACCATCATAGTAGCTGTTGGGGTAATGGAGAGCGCCCGCTAAGGGAGTTAAACCAACAACCTTTCAATCATAAGTGACCGACAGTTTAGCTCAGGAGTTTTAAGACGCTAACAAGAAATAGCTCACATTTCTACTTTTCTATTTCAAAACATACGTGAATAAACAAGATAGAAAGTGTAAATGAGACAAGTCTGGACTTTTTTTTCCTTCTTCACATTGGACAGCGAGAACTTGATATCTCATATTTAGCATATTTCTCATAACGTTTCCCATTGGCATATTTCCAAGAATGTCAAAATCTCAGTTTAACCTGGATGCATCAGATTTTATTTCAGTGTCCTCACTGGGCTGCTTGTCTAGCTTCTAAACTGCACATCTGTGTGTGTGTGTGTGTGTGTGTGTGTGTGTGTGTGTGTGTGTGTGTGTGTGTGTGTGTGTGACTCCTATTAGCACAGTTGTATTGCTCCAGTAGAGAAGTTAGACCTCAGTGACTCCTCGGTTTCCAATAAATCAACACAGCCAGGTTTGTTTAAAACGGAGCGAGCTGAATGTTTGAAGCATTAAAAGTCAATATTTCTTCGCGACACACTGTTTCACAGTGGAGCGCTATGTGCTGGACAAGGCATCCATTGAGGGCTGTGACGTGGTGTGTGTGTGTGTATGTGTGTGTGTGGGGGGCGGGTGCTGGTTTGGGAGGTTAAGAGTTGTTGGGTTACCGCCGTAGGCCTCTGTTGCAGCTGGTCGTGGAAATCTTTGGAGATAATATGCTTTTTAAATTCAGCTTTACGGAGCATTTTAATGTCTTTCGGCCACAACGTTTTCTCATCAGTGTTGTTCACAAAGCTCTAAAAAGAAACAACCGGGGCCTCATTATTGTTTTTGCCTTAAGCCCAAATGTTAGCGTAGTTAAAACTGCAAGAATCAATATATTTCTCATGAATAATAACAGGTCAAATTCCATGTATTGCTGCCCCCAAGTGGCTGCAAAAATCCGTTAATGCAGGTTTAAGCTTTTCGATTTTTAGGAGCTGCATAAGTGAGACACTTCATTTAAAAGTGTATTTTATATATTAAAATTAATATTGCACAAGCCTTGCTAAGACATAGTGCCTGTTAAAGCCTGTTATTAAAGTAGTAAACATTGAGCAAAACCCAGCCCCTGGGTTTAAAGGGTTGATCTGCAGAAACAGACTGGTGTTTTAGAATTATTCAATTCTGAGACTCAGTTTGTACGATGCAAATGGTCAAAAATAAAATGCTCATAACGGCAATTAGATTTGACCCCAATGTGCCCGCACCACAAATAACTCGAGCTTTTCAGAAGACGCTGGCACTTAGAGGCAATTAGACGCGGCTGGATGTTCTCTCTAAAGCAGCTCTGATACATGTTCACACCCAAAACAAGGTGATTCAGAAGTCACGATCACATCCACTCGTTAAGCTGACAGCGTGGGGGCCGTTTTTTTTTTTTAAGCCCGCTGTTCTCGGTAATGTTCGAGCCCGGCCATCTTTCGCCGATCCTGGGTTTTGGGTTTTCCTCTCCCTTCCCGCGTCTCACCGTGCCGGTGATCATTCAGCCTCAGCGGTGACAGCGGGGCTGTAAAAACAGAGCCGGAGGAGGTCATCCCGAAGTTTGCACAGGAACGAGCCATTCATCCTCTCGGGGGGGTTTTGGTACTCCGCTGTGGTGAGACTGAGGCGGAGAGAGATGGATGTCCCGCTCTGTAAAGGTCGTGGAAGTGTTGTTTGTCTCTCATGCTCCGCTGGGCACGCGAGAAGCTAAGCGATCCTGTCGTTTCTTCACTGGATATGATTTATCGGTGCCATTAATTTTTGAATGGGAGGTCAGCCCCGTCCCCTTCGCCTCCTCAGATTGGCACTTCTGTAGCCGTGCCTAACTGGGTCGCTGTCAGCAGGACAAAAACACCTGTCATATTGCCAGCTTGTTGACACAGAGTATGTCCAAACTCAGAGGCTAGTTTTGAAAACATGACGTGTGAAAATAGGTTTTTAGGTTGTTTGTGTAAAGAGAGAACAGAATGTTTCTGTGGAGGTTCATTCTTGACCTTGAATCCACAAAATGTATCTGATAAAATACTTGAGTTGAGACTTTTTATCACAGACTGAAACATCCTGCATGTATTGCCAGAAGAAAACTCTTCTTTTTCCTGGTGTTTTATTAAACATAACATAACATTTCAGGCATGAGAACATTTTTGAAAGGATTCGAATGAACCTCGAGGATCCAAGATCGTGAACATCAGGGAGTGGGTGCTTTTTTTTGTCACCGGTGGGTCACTTTGAATCTCCTCCAGCAGTAAACAGTGAGACTCTTTCTGCTGGCCATCAGGTGACTCTGGAGGCCGGACTTTGTTTAGACAAACACAGTGTTTGTCTGAGCTAATAGCATTTGCTGTTGACTCTGCCTCCTCGTTCGTCTGCACGTCGGTGATACCGCAGCTGTGCTCGACCGATTTAAAACTGACCTCAGATCACTTCTTGCACGCCGATTTAGATGCCGACAGCTCGAAGAAGTTAGCCAATAGTCTCCCACAGCTCAAGCGACTCAAGGCGTTTTAATTGTTGCCAGAACCCAATTAGCATGAACTAAAATAAAATGCGCTCTTCACACCGCAGAGCCGTTTCTCAAAGGGGAATTTTTTGACTTACAAAACAAAGCCTTTCATATTTGAGAAGCTGGAGGCAAAAAATTGCTTGATAAATGCCTCGAAGCAGCGCCTGAGACGGAACAAAGAGGGTGTCAAGTGGCTTCTGATGACATATCCTTGTTTCTCACGCAAAGCTTATTTCGGCATGAAAACACATAAATCCATAAGGAAAGGGCACATTTTATAAATAATGAAACAGTGAATTTGAGTCATTGTCTGAACTTTAATTCACACACAGATGCAAGCTGTCCTGAGCAAATAAGGCTTCAATGGAACCGAATGGAAACGTCATTAATTTGCCTTCAGAGTAATTACAATGAAAAGAAACGCTGAAATGTTTGTATCTAGGAGGGGTCTTCGTTCCACAACCTGGGCATTACTTTAAAATGCGTTCTCGCATCGACAAAACCCTTTTAGTTGGACGTTCTCCGCAAAGTATACTTGCAGGTTTTTGTCACAAATAGCAAACCAATAGTCAAATGTTGAAAAGCGAGAAATATAGTGTCGTCAACTGGGAAGTTGCAGCACTTGTTGTTCTTTCATCGCTGGCCGGCTGTTTATTTCTTCTCCTGGCGCTCTGAATCCATTTCAACAAGGATGTTTTTGGCAGTCGTTCACGTTGTTGCTGATTACAACCTTAATCTTTTTCTTTTGGATCCCTGGATCTCTCAACAATAACAATACACACTCACACAGGGCAGACATCCCTCTCTATTCAGAGGCTTAAGTTTGCTCTGCACAAACAGGAATGTTTTGCCCCCCCCCCCACCATCTCCATCTCCCCAGCTCACACACCCCTTTACTCCCCCCTCCACCGCCCTGCAAACACTCTGGTCAGCGTGCCACTGTGTGTCGATGTGTAACAAGTTCTCTCGCTCTCTCTCTCTCTCACCCTCTCGTTCTTTCTCTCTCACCATGTGAAGGATCTGTCCGTCTGTGTCCAGTTTGGTGATGGTGAACCAGTAAGTTTATTTCCTTGTATATCTCCGTGTGCAGGGTTTGTTCACGCCCATATACTGTATATATATTTTTAAATATATTTCCCATGCGGAGGTTGGCTGTTTCAGTGCAATTAGTTATTCTTTTGTGTCCTTTGTGTCTAAGTCGCCCACTTTTTGTGGCGGTTTTTCTGCCAGTTTGTCTTTTTCCTCCTTGCAGGCTAATTTCTCCTTAAGTGATCTATACCATGACCCCCGACCTCTCCCTCGCTCCCCTCATTCCCATCCTCAGCGTGTATCGCTCTGTCTCTCCCTGCGGAGACGACATTTAGCATGGATCGACATGTGTTATTGGGGGGTTCAGATAATGTGTACTGTGGATTTTTCCTTTGTTCTGTCTGAGGCATGAGTGCTGTAATTGGCATCAGAATGGTTTTGGGAGAGAAAAGCAGAGGAAAAGCCTGGATCAATAGCCTCAGACTGGATTCTGTATTTTCTTCATTTTACCATTCAATAAATGAGCAATTGGTCTTTTTTCAAGCAAGAGCCACATGTTGCTCTGATTGTAACCCCTGGCAACGTTCTTGGGATACTGATGAATATTTTTGGACTAGAAGCAGCTCCCACCTGCCAATTTATATGTAAAAATTGCAATTATTCTCTCTTTTCCCCCCACATAATTGCTGGCAACAGGGCTGGAACAACTCGTAGTTGATTAGATGACTAATAGGATCAAGGTTGACGCACAGATCTTTAATTGGCTATTCTTTTTTATGGTATCTTTATGGAGAGTGAGGTATGAGCCATGACTGGAAAATACGAGTCATATCTCGTTATATTCTTTAGTCTGTAATAAGTAAAAGATGATATGAGACAACACCATCAATTAGATGCAATGTATTAATTATTAATAATGTTTGCCACCCAAGAATCTTAGTTGGCGTGATTAGTTCAACCTGTGTCTGCACATGTTGTGCTGGCCAGGACAACGAAAAGCAGAATAACGACTCAAAGGAACGTTGAAGAATTCCTCATCACCAAATCCAAACCTATAATTTGTATTCTGCAGCTCAACTTTAAAATTGCATGCACTCTAGCATAATAGCTTGCATAGTTTTCCTCCATTTAACCTCTCCTTGAGGGGTGTCGCCTGATAGCAGACAGCATTGTTACGCTCAGTTCCCATCGACTCAAACTGGTTGGCATGGGAGGATTTAATGGTCTGAACCAGGCAACCAGGGGTGGACAGCATTGTATAAACATCTAATTAAATCCAATCCAATAGCTGATGCATCGTACCGCCTTCGCTACTCGCCTCTTCTGGAGCTTTGAAACTCATCTCGCTGGGTGGAGCTTGATCAGTTGTCATGGAGATGGTTCGGTTGTTGTCACATGACCGAAACATGGAACGTCGGTCATGTGACAGCACGTGCTTGTACTTAGCTGTATGTCTTTGGCGAAAGATGCCAAAGTCCTGAGGATGAACCTGCTAATACAGACCATAGTTCTTCTTCTTCTTCTTCTTCTTCTTCTTCTTCTTCCTCCATATTCATAACCCTACTTTAAAAGTGCATCCCGCCCCCGACTGTGTCGCAAGGTTATCTGTTGTCTGAGTGTGTGTGTGTGTGTGTGTGTGTGTGTGTGAGAGAGAGAGAGAGAAGTGATGAAATTGTAAATTAATACTTTTTTTATGGATAAAATGTGATACTTGTTTGTTAAAGCTTAATATCCGACACTGGACAGCATACAACCACTTGATGAATGTCATTCCAGTGTTTACTCTCCTTTTAGCTCTGTTTTGGTCTCTGGCAGCTCCTGAGGGAAATACACGGCGTGTACTAAACGGTTCACCAGCTCGTTGCTCACCGTGTGTGTGTCTGCTGTTTGGTTGCTCAGACCTGTGTTTTTCTAATGACTTTCCCTCAATGTAGAAAAAAAACACTTGATGGTGGAGCAGACGGTATGCATTTGGTGATACGTGTCTTTTCCCAGAAATCAAAAGCAATGGAGTTGATGATGAGAGCCAGAGGGAGATAAGCGAGAGGGGAGATGGGAGAGGGATCAGTGCAGCTGTGTGTCTCTTTAGGATTCCTGCTCTCTACCTCCTCTAGCCGGGGCCAAACCGGCATCATTAGGTTTGGCAAATTACCCGAGCGGCCATTGTGGCGCAGCCATGGCACGTTAGTGTGTCTTTTTAACTGTGGCTAAACTCAGTCTATTCACTTGTAAAAGAGAGCGCCCATTGGCAGATAGTTGGCCGGTCGCACAGAGAGGCCATTCACCCCGGTAGGAAGGAGCTGAGAACACTGCCTCGGAAATGGTCCTCTCTGAATATTTTGATGGAGAGACTTTGGATGCCCTCTCAGTGTCCGTTTGCTCCAACCTGAACTGACTTCACTGGTCATTAATATTACAATTTGAAAGGTGAGGGCTGAAGTATGAGCCGCTGTGTTTCAGACGGAGACATTTTGAGAGACTTGCTTTCGGTTGCAGCAGTTGTTTTGTGAGCCCCCTTTATTGAAGGAGGAATTTGGAGTTTGGAGCAGGTCCCTCCTTGTGGTGGTGGTGGTGGTGGTGGGGGGGATTCACTGTTTCTTTTAATGATATTTGGATGAAGTCCAAGTACAAGAGAGTTGAGACAAGAGGCTGATATACAAAGGTCAAACGCTGGACTCGCTCCTTTTTGATGCCGTGGGGGAACAAATTACGAGGCGTCTGAATGAGGAAATGATTACGTGTAATTAATTTCCCTGTCATATAGCAACCTCGGTGAAGAGGATTTGTCAGGACTTTAATGAAGCTCACTTAACATGTACGCCCGGTGTCTCAGCATGCTCATTTTGTACCCCGTGTAATCCGGCTGGAGGTGTTATTAAAGATTTTCAAGGTCGTTTTGTCCGTCTTTTGTCGTCAGATCCCGACATTTACGTCCCTATAATAGCTGTTTTGTAAGAAATGACTAAAGAGGTTTTACTCATCCTGACAGAATAAGAAACAGCAGCTTCACAGAGTCAGTACGGCTGCCCTGTCGGCGTATTCAAACTTCCAGAAAGCTTAGCGGTCACATGGCCACAAAAGAGGCTCATCCATGCTTTACTCTCCCCTCCGTCGCATCAACTCATTCATATATAAGCAGACAGTTGAAGGTATCCAAGTGACACACACCATGGGAGGGCTGCTCCCATCGGCCGCTTCACTTTGTCTGAAGACAAAGCCAAGAGTGCTTGAATAGGAAGTGCTTAGATAATAAAGAAGGGAGGCTCTCTGTTACATAACATGTTGTAAGCATGCTATAAAATGTTAAGATCAGTAACTGTGTCAAGCTTGCAGATGCAAAAAGAGAGACATTTTCAACATTTTCCTCCCAACTCTGGCAACACATCGTGTACAGTATGGGTCGTGAGAAGATGTACTTGAAGTTTAATTTTGTCGTTCAATTCTTTGCTTTTTGCTCGTGACTCACAGGATAATTTCACCTCCACGGGGCCCCGAAAAAGTCAATAACTCAATCTGAGGATGAAAAATCCCTGTTTGGTTGAACCGTAGATATATTTAACCTGAGAGAAGAGGCCACATGTAAACTTAGCTTCTTTTTAAGGTTTCACAAGTCAAAAAGGCCCGATTTTAAATCTAGTATCAGGACAATTTAATAAACTTTATATTAGTGGAGAAAGTACCATTTGATATGCACGTAGATCATAATAATGATATGATTTGTAACTATTGCTCTGGTTTCTATTCCCAAAATCTAACTGAGGGGCGGATACATTTTCCAGTATGATGTGGTGGAATGTGGTATTTAGTGCAAACATTTACTCAGTCCAGTGTCCTGAGAGGCACAGAAGCTTGGTGTTATCATCCTGAAAGCTTTAATCCCTTCAAACAGGCCTCTGTTTATTATTAATGCATTTCTGTAACATTTACCTTAAAAAGTAAAAAAGTCAGGATCATAGTGGAAGTCATTGCAAATGCGGGAAATGCTTTGAGTTTTTTTGCCGACTGATCTAGAGTCTGTGTTGACGCTGTGCGACGTGACTCAAACGCAGCGGCAATAGATGCTAAGATATAAAGAAAACACCTGTCATATTTAGCTTTTTCGATTCGGGGAAAGTGCTAAACTCTCTGCTCGGCTGCTGTAAGAGGGTTAACATCTTGGCAGTGGTTCTCTCCGTGTGGGGGGGTCACATGTCTGGTTCGTGTTCCTGTGCTTTTCCTCCCACAGTCCAAACACATACAGGTCACATGAATCACAGACTCTGTGTTTCTAATCTCCTCACAGGTTGTTCAGGCTTTACGGTGTTTTTCCAACACGGGCAGCTCCATGAATGAACGTATGTTCTGACACGCTCGCAGCCTCGAATGCTTGCTCGCCTTTACTTCCTACTTTTCCATCAACACTGGTTCCCTCCCAAAAATAAAAATACTCAAAACTCACTGAGGACACATTGTGATAAGCCACATTTGGAAGCATTAAAGGACAACGTGGTCCACTTCGTAGTGCGTACATCACCTATCAAGTTCACATCATTGGTTGTTTGTTCAAATTCTTCTTAATTATATTCCTGGCAGATTTGGGAAGCGCATTGCAGCCTTCTGCCGATTAAAAACAAATAATTTAGTCTTTGCAAACAGAATCGATTGGTGTGAACTGATGTGCTGGGAAACAGGGCCAATGTAGGCGTCTTTTAAACACGACTCCGATCTTTCTCTGACTCTAACAAAGTGCTTTTAGTCGTAGTGGTTCAGTGTTCCTCGTTCCTCTGACAAACAACCGCATTCAAATCAGCAGCCTCCGTCTTTTAGCTGAGGCCGATCGCAGAGTGAGAATCTGCATCCGAACGTTTCCTCTCCCGCCCCTGATGAATCTTACTGACGTCTGCTGCTGCTCCCCCTCATTGTGCTGAATAGACAAGTCCCAGAACACTAGGCCTCTCACTGGCCGGCCTTTGCGACGCGAGGGGAGCGCGGCCGCAGAACAAAAGCGAGGCCAGCGGTGAAGGCTCTGCTCCCGTCGCTTCATTAAGCAGCAATGTGAGACCCAGCAGGTCTGGAGGACCTCTGCCTCGCCACACATTCAGTCCTCCTGGTGAGCAGACGACAGGCAGACATTCACCGCCTCCATTCTCCAGAGCTGCAATGAGGCGATAGTGGGCGGAGCTTAGCAAACCTGCTAAACTGTGTTTTAGAAGAAGTCTATTATTTACAATTATACAAACTTTTCTAACTCCACATACCAGATTTCTTTCATTTTCAAACATGTGTGTTTCATCTCAAGCTGACGCTGACTTAAGTGACATCACTTGAGGCAACGTATTGGACTTTACGAAGCTCCCTTTGGAGCCACAAACGGCTTTATACAGGAAGTTTAATCTGCTTTCATATTCTGATTTCAGCTCTTTACTTACTTCAACTGTCACTTCAACATTTAACAGTTTTTTCACCTGCAATCTTCAAGCAAACGTACATTTTCTTCAGAAAATAAAACCTTTTTTCTAATTTATGATCATGTTTATGATCTAAATTGATCTCTAAAACATTTTCTCCAGGGTTTTAAACTGTGAAAGATAGACCACAGCTGTTTTCCATCCCGCGGCCGGGATTTGGGGGCGTGTCATCCCCTTCTGTGTGTCCTTTTGACCCGGATGTCCGTATGTTGACACCGTGGTGAGAAAAGCGCTCGGTTTGTCAGCTGTATTCTACCTGTTGACCTCATTGTGGGAGTTATTTGGCGTCACTGAGGGAACTTCTCAGCAGGTTGTTCGACCCGGTGACCAAATGTAGGAGAGGAAGTCCTCAAAGGTCCACAGCTTACAGCCTAAAATCATCATCTTATCTTAGCATCATCAGATCATCATCTTTGAGCAGATCTGACGTGCATAAATGGATTTTGATGTGCACACAAAGACCCTTCATGTGGCTCCCAGTTCAAAGGTCGCTCCCCCTGTTTGGCGGCGGGCTCGTCTTTGAATAGCTCTCCTCAGTCAGAACGATCCCGGCCGACGGCTCCCTCGGCCCGAGAGTCGGCATTAGAGAGATTGGCGGCTCTGGCCTTTTGAGGGGAATTAGCCGTGACCGAGTCCCGCTGACACTGAGGGGCTGGACACCCAGAGCAGACAGACAGAGCCAGCAGAGGCACCGCTGAACTAATTCAGATGGATGGACAGGCGGGCAGAGACAGATGGGTGTGCAGAAATGTACAGTACGGATGTTAAAAATCAAATACAGATGTTGAGATTTAATACTAGTTGGGTTTGCTGGTATGAATTTAGCCGTGTGCTTAAACAGATGTCTCCTCCTCCTTCCACCAGGTGTTTCCCGAGGACCTGATAGAAGACTGGATGTGGTTGTAGCCATGGTTACGTCCGGGTGGGGGCCGCGGGCCCTCTCCCCTCGTGGCCTCGTGCTGCTCGTCTGTGCGTCTGTGTGTCTGTCCCAGCAGCCTCCCATCAAGCCAGCAGACTGCAGCAGAAAGGAGCACCCTGTCGTCTCGTACCCGGGTGAGTGTCTGTCTCCTCCTCTCCCGCTGTGAGACAGGTCCACGTCGGTCTCACCCTCCGGTCGCTCAATGTTTGGAAAAACAGCGTTAAACTAGCTGAGATCTGGCTTTGATGGTCTGGAAGCTGATTTGTAAAGATTCCACCCAACTATATATTATGTAATATATCTTAAAAGGAATTGGCTTTGTTAAAAAGTTGTGAATCTGTGTTGTTTATATCTGATTTACTGAACCTCACACAGAAGTTTGTAGTTTGAGAATAATGAGGTCAGAAAAAGTTGTATGCGATTATAAGAACAGCTTAATGACAACCTCTGTTGTATCATATTGTTACATACAATATATATATATATATGTACACTAGATCTGACCAGTGAAATAGAGATAATAACAGTGAGGCGCTGCTAAAAGCTTGTGCATCAAGGTTTATATGAAATGAATAAATGTTTTGAACGTCTTCAGTTTGGCCTCATTATATGTTCTTCTTCAGCTGTCTAACAACTGTGAAAGGGCCTTTGATGATATTATTTTTGACAGGATGTCGGCTTCCATTCAGCTCAAATTGTTTCTACTGGCAAACCTGGCAAAAACTATTTCTTCTGTTTAAAAAGAAAAAAAAAAGGCATTTGTTACTGATAAACTTCTGGAGTCATTTTCCTTTTTTTTATTTTTGAAAAAAAAAAACGGACATATCCAACTGTTTTGGATACGTCCGTCCCACAAACTGGGCCGTCCAATAAAGGGAACCAGCATTCGTTTCGACACCAGTCATTTTCTCTGAAACCTCGTGGGAAGGATTGGTTTGTTGCACTTTATCTGGTTTGTTCACGGTGACCCAAAGACGGAGAGAAAACAGCCGGTGGCTTGTTTATGGTCCAGCTTTAGAGTTAGCTGTCCTCCTGCCTGGCAGAGGCTTTAAATCAAGAGCATTTCATTTCATATATTATAGAGATACGCTTTATTTATGTAGCACCTTTCATCAACTAAGTCCCAACCTGCTTTGCTTGGTAAATAAATAAATAAAGCCGGGCAAAAGGACAGAGAATGAATTGATATAAAATCTACCGCACTAAGAGTCCAACTAAAGCAAGTGGACTTGTGTTTGCTCCTATTGATTTTCATTTTGTTAAGACCACAAGAAAATCAAATCAGTCTAGACTTAATTTAGTGTTTTTTTTTTACAACGCAGCGCTCAATAAGCCGGAGGAACTATCCGCTATGAGATATCAGTGTCCGTCTCTGTTTACTCTGCACGTTGTTGTGTTTTCGGATTGTTTGTCGCCTTGATACATTTTTGCCACCAGACCTCACGACTCTAATTATATTCCGCCCAATTTTTTTGAATCAAATCCACACATTTCGTCTGGACGGTTGTAGCTTCGGACTGTGTGGTCGCAAAGGCTCATGGGAGATTTCAGAGCCGTCAGACTGTCAGGTGATTCACTGGAGAGAAATGTGACACATCAGTAAAAACACTGAGGGCTTAACTGAAGCTGGGGCTGTGAGCCAGGTCACATTTGGTGGAGAAGGGTTCCCACGCACTTCATATTATGGCTCTGCACCTCTTTCATGTCTCCTCATCCCGCTCTTCTCCTTCTGTCCAGCGTTGAGGCCGTGGATGTTTGAGTTCTCCCATCCGGGAGTGAAGGACTTCTCCCAGCTGGCACTGGACCTGAGCAGAAACCAGCTCATTGTGGGAGCAAGGTGACGAGCAACTTAAAGCCACCGAATCAAACAGCATATGTCAACAAAATGTGGTTGCATTCCTCGAACTCGCATGTTAAACCTTCTGCAGTGTGTGTGTGTGTGTGTGTGTGTGTGTGTGTGTGTGTGTGTGTGTGTGTGTGTGTGTGTGTGTGTGTGTGTGTGTGTGTGTGTGTGTGTGTGTGCGCTGCTTGACATTAAACCTCTCTTTTACAGAAACTTCCTCTTCAGACTGACGTTGAGCAACGCCTCGCTCATACAGGTAACGTGAGCCCAACGATAAAGAGATGCTTTTAGTTCAATTCATATTTCATACTGTTATCATTTTAAATGGATTAAAAGGTTTTTAGATACTATTTACATTTTAAAAATCACATATTACAATAATTATTACAAAATTAATTGAGTTTTTTTACTTGAATGGCTGATTGAAATTGGTCAAAATGAAAATTCAGCGTTTATGTTTTGTTGTTGGATTTTTTACATTATTTTATATACAAATATGTATATATTGAGATAATTAATTTGTGTAAATGTGATAAACATTAAGCTAATTATTTAAGCTATTTAAGTTATATAAGGGTGAGGACCTTATCAGTGTAAACTGCCTGCTCCTTTCTGAACATATATTTAGTTTATTTAGAATTAGCTGTTTTATTGGTTCTTCTTTTTTCTTTTTTTTTTATAAATCTATTTAATCTAATATACTATAAGTGTATAAATGACACATGGAGGTTTTGAGGGGGGTTATATGCTGTACTATGTCTTTGCCTCTATGTCCACTCTTTGTTTGATTATTTTTTACCGATTAAACACATATTATTGTGTATTTATTAGTGTATTCTCATGAGCGTATTCCTCAACATGTTTAACTATTCCTTTACATTTTGCACACATTTTCCATGTGTGTTTTCAGATGTACATATTACACGTTGCATGAAGTCTTCCTAAACTCTGCGCTGATCATTTGGTTGTGAACAAACCGAAATATTTGTTGTTTTGTCCCCCAGGCGACGGAATGGGCGCCCGATGAAGACACGAAGCGCTCGTGTCAGAGCAAGGGGAAGACGGAGGTAGTGTGTCCTATAATACAGAAGTACTCCAGAGGACTCTTTTCAAAACGCGGTCTGAAACGTTCACTTTTTATCGGCGACCATCAGAACTGAGTTGTGCTGTTTGTCTGCAGGAGGAGTGCCAGAACTACATCCGGGTGCTTTTGATAAGTGGGAGCACGCTCTTCACGTGTGGGACCAACGCTTTCACCCCCGTCTGCATCACCAGGCAGGTTGGTACCACAGTTCATCAAGAGGTGATGTGATGAAGTACGGCTAGATCAGGTCTGAGCCATTGGGATCACCCCAGTATCTCAAAAAGAATTTAAGCCAAATTTATTTTCATTTTTGTTCCTACCTGTTGCTTTGAGGTAGGAAACACGTTCTGCAATCTTTAAAAAGTGTATCTAGAACATGTTACTCATGATAATTGGGCTAAAACCTACTGAAGAACAGTACTATCGTCTTCAAAAAGATGGAAAATACTCTTTCTTTTAAAATATTTAAGGAACTGATTATCGGTCAATTAGTCTTCTGGTTGATCAATGAGTCGTTGAGACTATAGAATGCTGGAAAATAGTGAAAAATGCCAATAAGATCAGATCCAAGGAGGAAATATTCAACCTTTTTGTTTTGATTTCCCATTTACACGATATAAAAAAAGAGAAATGCTTTAAATCCTCAGCAAATTGTGACTTTAATAATTGATAAACCTGATGATTGATTAATTTAATCGTCATTTCTCCCTTATAACTGAGGTTCTTCTTTGCATGTATGCTAATGATTAATTGATTTTGTTGGCTTTATGATCCTGAAAAGTATTAATACAAATAATATTTTATGAAGACATCCCTCAGAATTCAGAAAATGTTTGAAAAAAAAATCACTTTCTGTTGTGAATGCAGACGTGTTTCCACCTGTTTCCCTTCCTGCCAGATCGGTAACTTCAGCCAGGTGTTGGACACGGTCAACGGCGTCGCCCGATGTCCCTACGACCCGCGCCACAACTCCACCGCCATGGTCACGGAGCGAGGCGAGCTGTACGCCGCCACGGTGATCGACTTCTCGGGACGGGACCCCGTCGTCTACAGGAGCCTGGGGAACCTGCCGCCGCTGCGCACCGCCCAGTACAACTCCAAGTGGCTCAACGGTAAAGAAACCGCCGCGCCGATCGGTCTCCGCCGCACATGGACCCGTGTCTCTGTCTGTGGGCGTCACACATCTCCCGTGTCTTCACACCTGTGTCTTCACACCTGTCTCTCAGAGCCTCACTTCGTGTCTGTTTATGAGATCGGACGGTTCGCCTACTTCTTCCTGAGGGAAACGGCGGTGGAGAACGACTGCGGCAAGGTCGTGTTCTCTCGCGTGGCGCGGGTTTGCAAGAACGACATGGGTGGACGTTTCCTTCTGGAGGACACATGGACCACCTTCATGAAGGCCCGACTCAACTGCTCACGCTCCGGAGAAATCCCCTTTTACTACAACGAGCTGCAGAGCACATTTTACTTACCGGAGCAGGACCTGATCTACGGGATCTTCACCACGAATGTGTGAGTGACGCTCATCCGTAACACGATGGAACGCTCCTCTTCTATAAACTAGAGTTTGAAGGCTTGTGCTGATATGTTTTACTGAGGATACTAACAGCCAGTATAACTCTTTAAACATGTATTTGTTTTTGTTTTCATCCTTGAAAACCTCATGGGAACTCTCTCAGCCCGGTGGAATAATACTACACTTATACATACAGAAGCGATATCTCATCAAATGCATTTTAGTGCTAAAACCTGCTCATAGGACCCGTTCAGACTCCTTGTACCAGTCACATTCAAGGCTTCTGCCTCGAACAAAAATTTATTTAGTTATTATTTCACAATGTCCCTTAGTTCAAATATTTTTAATGAGATTTTCTACATTGGTTTGACATATTTTTTCTATAAATCTGTTGACTTTCTGTCAGTGCTCAGATCCTTTATTTATGTAAAACTAGTACTCCTTGACATAACTCAAGCTAATTTTCTAATATTATGTAATCATATATTATATAACTGGATTTTATTCATATTCATTTCTAAGCAGCATTTGTATGAATACGCTGGTTGGATATTTTAGTCTAGAATAGTGTCTTTGTATTGTTTAAAGCACAGTAAACCTCACAGTGTTTTCCTTTGAGATGTTAGGGAGTGATTACATTTTTTGTTTTGTCTGTTTAATACATGTATTTTATCTTCATCTTTTTCATACCTTGTTGATAACTATGATTATGAGCCATTCTCTTTCTCTCAATCTTGCTTGTTTTCCCTCACTGAATTGCTGAGCTCTGACTGTGCTCACATCCTCCCCTCCTCCAGGAACAGCATATCAGCGTCTGCCGTCTGTGCCTTCAATCTGAGCTCCATCACGCAGGCCTTCAATGGACCCTTTCGCTACCAGGAGAACCCCCGCACTGCCTGGCTCTCCACCCCAAACCCCATTCCCAATTTCCAGGTGAGTCATTGAGACACACTGGATCCACATAGCTGCTCTCTGACAACGTGATGATGAGTTGTGTCCTTCCATTACGTCCCAGCCGTCCCTCAAAGACTGACATTTCACTCCATCTTGGAGTGCCGAGTACAGAGAAATTCGAGCTCAGCTCAATCAAATGTACTCATAACAATAAGTGCTTGGCATTTTTCCCAACTCGTATACAAAATGCTGCAGTGACATTTCAGTTTATGTAATCTCTGCATTTCATATGCACTAGGTTTTCAGACTTGCATGTATTTAACATATACTTATATCAGTAATGGCTTTCTCGTGGAAGGTTTGACTAAAAACATGAAATTTGTTGCAAAACGAAGGCCCTCGTACTGACACATCTATTTCAAATACATCCATTCACGATCTCAGTTACACCGCAGTGTTTTAGGCTTCTGGAGTTTAAAGCTTTTGTCGAACCTGCAGACTCAGAAACACCTTTTACACCCACCACCTACGTTCTTAACGCGCGACTCTCGTCCCTCAGTGCGGCACGCTGGAGGAGGGAGGCCCCGGTGGGAACCTGACGGAGCGCAGCCTCCAGGACGCCCAGCGACTCTTCCTCATGAATGATGTGGTCCAGCCCATCACCGTCAACCCTCTGCTCACCCAGGACAACCTGCGCTTCTCCAAGCTGGTGGTGGACATCGTTCAGGGCCGAGACACCCTCTTCCACGTCATGTACATCGGCACTGGTGAGAGAGAGAGGGTAGACAGCTGGGGCAACGTTTTAAAAAGGCAATTCTAGTACTGATTTAAAATGAATATTGTAAAATAAATTATGCCTTGCTAATCTTGTCCAATCAGAATATGGCACCATCCTGAAGGCTCTCTCCACAACCAATAAAAGCCTTCAAGGCTGCTACCTGGAGGAGCTCAGGCTCTTCCCTCAAGGTCAAATTGGACCAATTAGGAGCCTGCAAATCCTTCACAATGACAGATCTTTGATTGTTGGGCTTGATGACAGACTGGTGAAGATCCCTTTGGAGCGCTGCTCCAGCTATCCATCTGAAAGGTATGATGCAAGAGACCCTCAAAGCCGATTTACAGGCTTTAGTTTTGTTTTGTAGTTGATCAGAATAGAAGGAAACGAGTGAGCTAGGATTATAACAACACAGATACAATTCAACATGAATATTTAAAGTATAAGACAAATGTAAATCCAATTTCTGCACTAAATGTTGCAGTTCTATTAAATCTGGAAGCCGGCTCAGTTTGAAGATTTGCTGCTCCTGCTGCTGCTGGCAAATTTACGAACTCAACTTGAAAATACTTTAAAAGATTAATGAACTTAATGCCATTAAAGAGACAAACACGTGTTGGTGGCCAAGTGTGAAAGGCTCGCATTAAGCGCTGACAAAGGGGATTATGTTAAGAGCCCAGTTTATTTTCCCTGTTAAGAAACTGCTTCTGATCTGTCAGTCCATATTTTTGCACACATATTCTGTACGGTTGTAAATACATTTATTAAATGACCACCAATGTAGGTGGTCATTTAATAAATGTATTAACAACCGTACAGAATATTCTATGACGCCTCAGTTCACTCCTTCCAGCATGCTCTATTCAAGACACAATAGAAGTCCTTAAATACAGAGACAACTATTATTATCTTAAGACATCCTGCTGACTGTAGAAATAGGAAGTCTGCAAAACTGTTCTGAAAATTCTGCAACTGCAATAATGACTGACGAGTTGTCTGCGTTCATACCAGTCAGTGCATGGAAGCTCGGGACCCGTACTGTGGCTGGGACCACAAACAGAAGCGCTGCACCACCATCGAGGAGAGCTCCAACATGAGCCAGTGGACCCAAAACATCACTGAGTGCCCAGTAAGACAACCACAGTCAGTCTGGTGTATTGGTCTTTACTGTAAATAAACCATTAGCTCTCTGTAGAGAGTTCAGGAGAAGTTCCTGTGTGAGAAATGTCTCAGTAGCATTCCTTCCTCTTGGATTTATATGAGGTTATTATCAATAATAACACAACAAAATACATTGTTAGCAATCTACAATCAATTTCACATGTGATTAATTATCATCTGTTTGTATATTAGTAATAATATTATGGGAATATTTACAACTACAGGGCATCAAGCGGTAGCTTTGGTGCATTTAGGCAAATGTGACTTATTCGTGTGGACCTTAATCCCCTTAAATCGTCTCTGGAGGTGAGGAACCTGACGCAGGATGGCGGTTTTGGTACGTGGGCGCCATGGCAACCCTGCAACCACAACGACGGCGAGGGCTCCGTCAGCAGCTGCGTGTGCCGGTCCCGCTCGTGCGACGGACCTCTGGCCCGGTGCGGCGGGGTCGAATGTAACGGCCCGACCATCCAGGTGGCAAACTGTTCCAGGTGCAGATCTTTACGACCTCACAGATCAGTTACTCTCAGCTGCCGATGGCTTACTAAATCCAAAGCTAGTTAAATCACTACATCCGTACTTCTTTATCCTCTGATTACCTCGCCAGGAGTGCTGTAAGCAAGCTTGATGAGAGTGGAGCTTATCTCTGTGCCACAAAACAAATGGATTCCCGATTCTGTCCCTCAGGAACGGCGGCTGGACTCCCTGGTCTTCGTGGGGCCAGTGCAGCAGCAGCTGCGGCATCGGCTTCGAAGTGAGGCAGCGGTCCTGCAACAACCCCTCGCCTCGCCACGGTGGTCGGATCTGTGTCGGCCAGGGTCGAGAGGAGAGGTGAGAGGCAGCACGTTCGCACCCGTTTCTGCAGCCAGGAAGTCGAGACCATCGTCGTAGAAAATGACCCCGGCGTCACTGTGTTCCCAGGCTGTGCAATGAGAAGACGCCGTGTCCCCTGCCGGTGTCGTGGACCGCCTGGGGCCCCTGGGCTCACTGCAGTGCTGAATGTGGAGGGGGGGTCCACTCCAGGACCAGGACCTGTGAGAATGGCGACAGCTGTCCTGGATGTTCTATGGTATAAAGAAAGCTAAAAGAGAGCCTTGATGATTTATACACACATTTATATGCAGTTATACTGCCCTCCGTTTTCACCTAATCTAATTCTACTAAACCTGCACTCACAGAAATATTTCATTATATTCGGTAAGATCAATATGTTTAAATCTTCTCTTCCGTCAGGATAAATTAGTTGAGGCACATTTATTAAAGCAAGCACACTTCTCATTCATGTTTCTCTGCAGAGAAGAAATTATTTAGTTAAGTCATATTTAGATTAATAGATGCTTTACTTGCTGGAGGACGGGTTATTGGGTCATTAAAATCAAAGATAAATCCCCTTGGAGCATGAATGTACTCAGTAAATTGTAAACAGATGGATTATGGGATTTCTCCTTTTGTGCGGTGGCCCTTTCTACTACTTCTGTTGAGTACCACAGCTGCTTCTTTTCACCTGCCGGTGAGGAGCTTCACAGCGAGGGTGTAACGTCCATACAGGTTTACGCTGCTCCTCCAAGAATCCAGCTCCGTCCTCGCAGGAGCCCTGAGCAACGAGCCGTGGTTGCTCGTGCTGCAAAAAAGGAATGTGATCCCTCGCTGGATTCCCAAGAACAAACATTGCCACTTGTGCTTCTTGGATCTCCCCCCAGGAGAAGTCATTGTGTGTCTGCAGCGAGGTGCCGCCTTAAGCTTCGCCTCTTCGCAAACACCAGAAGTCCCATTAAACACAGTAATTAGCTGCGTAATAAAGTCCTTCCAGAATAAAACTGCAATATTTCTGTTGTTCAGCAGCGGTGTGTCTCTGAAAGTTGTTTATAATCGATTACTAAATCCTTTGTGAGAAAAAGAAAACCTGCAGTAGAATGAACAGAAGTAGCTGTTTCTTCTTTAATGGTGGTCCGCTTCCTCCTTCCCGTTCTCCAGGAGTATAAGGCCTGTAACCTGGAGGCCTGCCCCGAGGTGCGCCGCAACACCCCCTGGACCCCCTGGATGCCGGTCAACGTCAGTCAAGACGGGTCCAGGCAAGAGCAGAGATTCAGGTACACCTGCCGGGCGCTGCTCCCCGACCCCCAGCAGCTCCAGCTGGGCAAGAAGAAGATGGAGACCCGGTTCTGCCCCAATGACGGGTCTGGAGCCTGCCAGACTGACTGTGAGTACTGGGAATGAACCGCAAGCACGTAGTGGAAACTTTAGGTTCAGATTAATCTTTATTTTGGGATTATACCAGTTTAAAACAAAATGAAGCCTGGTGTAACTCTACAGATAATATTTAAAAAAAAACGGCTTTGTAGCGCTGCATCTGATTGGGCTTTGCAGAGTGCTGCTGGTGGCAGAGCTCCCAGTTTGCCACAATAAACACAGCTGGTCCCATCAAAAGCAGGATGTAGCCAAACGGTATGCAGACATCAATCAGCAGACTGATTAAACATCATTGAACCGTCAGAGGGAAACACTTTCCTTTCCCCTCAAGGAATCAAAAAACAAAAAATACAAAATCATATCAGTTTAGGTATTTTATCCAAAATAGGTAGCTGACAAGGTGAACATATCATTTAAATGTTTCATTAATCTGCTGTCCACAATGAAAGCCTCATTCATATGTAAATCATTTCTGCCTGTGTGTGTGTGTGTGTATGTGTGCGTGTGTGTGTGTGTAAAAAGATAAAATGATGTGTCTTATGTTTGAACTATAGAAGTTTCAGCAGCGTCACAGCGCTTCATGGTTCATTTTAAAGGCATATAGATTCTAATTCTACGTAAACTCATGTTTTCTGTGTATTTCCAGCTCTGGTTGATGACTTGGTGAAGACCAGTGGGCGGACTTTGTCCCAGCCTCAAGGCGTGCGCTGGGGATCGTGGGAAACGTGGTCCAGCTGTTCTCAGCAGTGTTCCCGAGGCTTCCGAACCCGGAAACGTAGCTGCTCGACCGCAGAGGGCAGGACGAACCCCAGCGCCTGCGTGGGATCCCCGGTGGAGTACCAGGACTGCAACACTCAGCCGTGCCCAGGTGACCGGGAGGTTCTGGTTGGTCGGTGTCGCTGCAATAGCAGGAAAACCTTCAATAAAGTTGATTACGCGTGTGTGTTCCAGTAAGCGGGTCCTGGTCCTGCTGGTCCTCCTGGTCCCAGTGCTCCTCCAGCTGCGGGGGCGGACACTACCAGCGGACTCGGACGTGCAGCAACCCACCCCCTGCCAGTGGAGGAGACATCTGTATCGGCCTGCACACTGAGGAGGCGCTCTGTAATACACACGCCTGTGAAGGTAAGTCAGCATAATGTAAAAGCCACATTATGGAAAAACAACTTTCTTTTTTCGCTGTTTTGCATATATGAGTAAAGGATTTATCTTAATCTTTACACCGTAAGTTCACTCCCTTGATTGACGTTTATTCCATAGATTGAATAATGTGGTTAGTATGGACACTGATGGGAAATCTCACACAGCAAGTAGCGAATCAATATTTGGCGTTGAGGTTGTTGGAGCCCGTCCCAGCATGCGTTGTATGGATGAAAGCCAAAAAATAAACAGAAAAAAAAACCTTTACTCTGTTTTATCTTTCAACAAAAAAGACAAATTGGTGTAATCAACCTGAGCTTCTGTTCCATAAACAAAGGAAGCCCTGTAGCCACACAAGGAGGCTGAACTGTGACTGGCTGTGGACTGATGATGACCAAAGCCCTGCGGCCAACAATTCTCAATCTGCACACTTGGTGACCGACCACACAGTTCCTGAGATAACGGGACTTAGATATCCCATGAACCACTTCTAGAGAAGTTTTAAAAACATCCCCTACTGCCTTCCTGAGCTCTTACTAAGACAAGGACCTGGAGTAGGTCTGGTTGCATAATTCAATTACATTCTACTGTTTATTTTTTTATTTTGGGGGATTTCTTTTGGAGTGGAGATATTTAATAACGCTGATGATGCATCGATAACACAAGGAATACAACAAGAAGATAAGGATGCGAAGGCAGATCCCAAAGCATCAGCGTTTAATGCAGCTTACATATTTACCTTATGCAAACTATTTTTAAGATTGCATGGCATTTTTTCTTTACATACTATGGTGTTCAATTTTAGCATATTTGTCCATGATGTGCATGAATAAAAAAAGCTTTATTTTTAACACAAATTGACAGAAAAACAACCGTTATCTCTTTTTCAGTCTCAAGCTTTCTTTACTTCTGTCCCCTCGTCCTCAGATTGGGGTGAATGGACAGAGTGGGGCGACTGTGATGAGGAAGGTCTGCAGCATCACACTCGTCGCTGTGGTGAGGACCAGCGGGCCGAGGCCAGTCTCTGCCCGGGTAACATCACCCAGTCCCGGCCCTGCCAGCCTCACGAGGTGCCAGGTAAGCACATGCTTTTGTTAACAAAATTGCTGCGACACATTTGCTGCATAAATTGCTGCAGACAGCTGCTGATATAAAACTCCAGATCCAAAAGTTGAATCACACACAGTAAGTGCTGACTTGTTCACTCTGTGTAGAAATTAAAAAGATGAACTAACGGAGATGTCAGCATCCTGCCTTCCTCGAGAACAGCGGAGCCTTTGTCTTTTTTTTTTCTTTGATCTTTTGGAGCTGGAGTGATTTGAATTCACTAAATTTATGTTTCCCCCCCCCCCCCCCCCCCCCCGTCTCTCTGTGTTTGTCTGTCTCTCTCCAGTTATTTTACCCGGACAGGAGGACGAGAGCTGTGGAAGTGAGTGAAAACAAGTGATGTCGCTCTTTTCAGTCTCGCCAAAATGATTATACTTGATAGGTATCGGCTTAGGATGTAATGATTACACATCCCAGCTCAGACATGCCTCATCAATTTCCACTTGAATTATGCCGTTTTTTTAGCCTCCAGTCTCCTGTTGCGGGCCACAAAAATCAATGTCAGTTTGGTTAAATTGAAGTCTGTAATAATAATAACTTGGTGCTGCTACATGTTGAAAGTTACAAAGTTATTGGATTTCTTCTTCACAGTTGGTCGCATATTGACTTTTGTTTGAGAGTTTTTCCCCAATGCAGCATGGGATTGAGCCAAGGTTGGGGTTGTTACTGGTGTTTTGATGAAGTTAGATGGCAGCCAGATTGTGACATCAAGTCCCAGTGTGATGGCGGTTCCTCCTGTCCTGCCTCACTGGCGGCAGCGCCTCAGGGTGGCAATGACAGTCAGCAGAGTGTCTTTCCTAGACTTTAGTCCAAGGCAAGACATCTTATCATTTACTGGCCGGACTGCAATAATAGTTGGTGGGGTTGGATGATTTTTTAATAATAGTCTGAACCCACTGAACCAAACTTTCCCTCAACTTGACACCTCTGTTCCCCAGAGGAATACCAATGTTTACCCGACTCCCACTGTACGCAAGAAATAGACTAATCTAAAAGGAGGATTAACATTTGCCTCGTCGTCCCTCTTTGCCCACTTCTCTTCTGTTCCCAGCATTCACTCTGTTCCAGTTAGTAGCCGTGGGCTCGGCCAGTTTCTTCGCAGCAGCTTTACTGTCAGCACTGGCCTACACCTACTGCCACCAGGTGAACCGGCCGTCAGCAGAGTCCGCTGTCATCCACCCCAGCACACCCAACCACCTCACCTACAACAAGCAGGGCAACGCCACGCCAAAGAATGAGAAGTACATCCCCATGGAGTTTAAGGTGGGCTGGCTCAGTTGTGTCATTAGACACCTGCACTCCTACTACTGTCACTTTTTATCTGACTTTCTTCACGTCTCCTCCTTACAGACGCTGAACAAGAACAACCTCCACGTCAACGACGAGACGTGCAACCACTTCCCCTCCCCGCTGCCCTCCAGCAACATGTTCACCACCACCTACTACCCTCCCAGCATGGGCAAGTACGACTTCCACCCGGACTCCCCCTGCAGGACCTACATGCACAGCTGAGAGGCGGTCCGGCTCTGAAAACAAACCCGATCCTCTTCGCTCACCCAAATAACGTGTTTCCTCGTTCCAAAATGATTTTGACAGATTGCCCTGTTGGTCGAGATCGCCGTAAACAACCAACTCATGTTCCAGTTAAATGAGATCTTAAAGCCTCGGTTCACCCGAATCACACTTGTGAATGCAGAGCTTTTTGGTTCCGGTGCCGGCAGAAACTAAAAATGACATTCTTTGAAGAATTCTGCAGCAGAACCGGTTTCCTTCACATCATATCTGCAGTTTTTCATTCACGAGTTGCTTCAGCATGCAAAGAACGTTAAGGTTTAGAGCATGCACCATATACTGCTGCAGTTTATATTCTGGTAGTGTAATATTCTAAATTCACAAGATAACATTGAACAAAGTCTGCAGGAGTCGGCCTGAGGGCACACTGAAACTGAAACTGGAAACACATTGTTACATTTATCATCTCTACAGGCTTAAATATTCAGATACGTTCGTGCTCATTTGACTACACCTTGAGTCTCCTTTTAGTTGAGTCACATTTCCTTTTTTTTTTAACTGTTTTTCACACTTCCAAAGTCTCCGGTGGAAGCTGGCAGGCTTGTTGCTTTCGCCCATTCTTCAAAAATGTGGCTGCTTCTTTTGTTTGAGGCAGCACAATGAGCCAACCATCATCAAGGAGCTGCGGAAATGTGTTTCCAATTTCTGGGCTGCGTCTGTGGGCGCGCCACAATGACACGACTCCAGAGGCACCCGCTCGCCTCGAAACACCGCTGGAGGTGCTCAGCAGCCTTAACCTCTCCAGGTTTGTATCCTGTTCAGGTCCAGGCCTTCAGGTGCAGGAGACTTCTTGGTGTGTATCTGAGAAGAGACTCATCCGCTGGTTCATGTTTTGGGGGATTTTCCTTTTCCTCCTTCTCAGCAGGCAGGTGGGTGCAGCGGACTCACTAATACTGTCAAATATGTTATTGGACATCAGTTAAGACTGATATCTGTGATTACAAAAAATAAAAAACAGACAAATTGTAAGAAACATCCCTCACTGTGTGAATGAAGCAAAGAAATGAACGTACAGATTTCTGGTTTATTTGCTTTAATTTTCATGTTTAGTGGAATCCACAGTTGAAAACAACACTGACGAGGACACGCCTCACTTTGTACTGTACATTATTAAACACAATCGTTTTTATTGGCTTTTCTGTCAGCAGATTTGATTAATTATTTTAGGTGTGTTCACAGATTTCAGTGTATTTGTATCTGCTGAAACAGAATGATTTCATATTGTAAACATATGGGGCATGTTCTTTGGCAGTCGCGCTCATATTTTCTGGATACATTCAGGTTATTGTTTCATAAATCACCAAAAATATTATCCAGCTATTTTCACCATAAATCAGCCACAAACTTCAAAGGTAACTCAGCAATGTGATGGATAAACCTGCTATTATAGTTTACTGAAATTAATGGAAAACAATGGCTGCCCAAATGATGAATAACACTATTTCTGTTGTTGTTTTTCAATTATAAAGCATGTTGGATTATAACAATGTTTTTTTCTTACATTTCTGAATACAAATAATAACGTGTACATTTGGAGAGAACACATTATTTGTCTCTTGCGGTCCAAAAACATGAACTAGTTACGATGATTGCCCGTAGAAGTGAATGTGAGTTGGCTGTCTGATGCGTTGTGTACGAGGTAACATTACTGGTGCTTGTACAAATATGTTTTTCACATTTCTGTGGATTATGAAGGCATTATGCTTGCAAAGGTGTTAAAATGCTTCCTTTGACAAATTCTGCAATGCTTTCTGAGGGGTCAATCATTTCAGATTAATTTCTAAGAAGTATCCTGGAAGAAACAATGTAATGTGGTAGAAATAATGGCGTAAATGCAAAGTAAATTCATTTAAATCATTTGTTTCTTTACTATTAGCGTCGTTATTCTCCATATATGTAAAATATGCTTAACTGTCGATAAATTTGACTAAAGTGCTCCAATTTATTTGCACACCATCTCTGTTTTTAGTGACAAATTATGTTTGCAGGGAAACATCTTTTTTAAATTTTCACAAGTTTTACTGTTTAAAAAAAGCCCAAAGTAGTCGGCTCATCACACAGTACAGGATTGCTAATATTTACGTTGCTCCATGCTGTAAAATGTATACTGCATATCTTGAGTTCCTAAAAATGTAAATATTTCTCACCACCTGCAGTGTTATGTAGCATGAAACAAACCGCCCTGATGATACATGTCCACCTTTGGGTGCTAAGTGACTGCATGCGCCGACTCCATTCCATGAGTATATAGTCCATGTTTGTGTAAACTGTACAAATATGTGTGTATGTATTTGGCCTGGACGATGGAAATATTCATTTTTAAAGGAGCGTTGTCACCCTGTGCTGTGACAGAAAGAAGGTTGAGTTTTGTATTTAAAGACCTTCGTCAACGGATCCCTAAATTGATTTGTTGTGTTCCCAGAATACACCTCTGCTATTATAATATGATGTGAATTTGACTTAACACTGCCTTTTGGACACTGTGAACTTTTGGTACTCTATATTTTTGTATAATGTACACTGTAAAAAAAATGAATAAATCAACTTTGGTGCCAATATCATGGTAATCTTTGCTAAAAGCTTAACGACGACCTTAAAAACAACAATACAACACTTTTTTTGCTAACACCACAACCAGTCAATATATTATCAAGATCAGTTGTATTTGTGTAATTTGGAATTCCTAATCACAAATATCTTAATTCATCAAAAATATTGAACAGCTGCACAGTAGCTTTAACTCTCCGAAGAATCTTTGCATTAAATCTTTTGGGATGTAGACTACTGGTAGTAGCGTCTAAAATCAATATAAATGATACTAAATTAGTTAAAACTATACCTCTGATTGCACTTTCCAACAGCTATCAAAGATTTTGGGGGCAAAAAATGAAAATATTCACAATTGAAAAGCAATAAAGTGGCCAAAAAATGTATACTTCATTGCCAACAGCTTTTTTGTCCACTGAGCCATGTTTAAGGTGGATTATTATTTTTACCTTTTCAGAGGTTTGACTGATGCAGAAGCAGGAAGACAAGGTTACAAGGTGCTTTATTTTAGTGACTTTACTTCTCTGCCTCCCTCAAGTCTTCAATAATTGACGTTGCTTTAGAGAAGACCGGCATCGGCTCCACCATTTTGTCCTCTATACGTGGTGATTATGTTTCTATTTTTCATGTGGGCCGGTCAAGAGACCTTTACTGATGAATAATAGAGGCAATAGAAGCACCTGGTGGAAGATTGAGTAGTCCTTAAATGTAACCAGGAAAACAAAGTTACTTATGCAGTGATTTATTTATTCGTTTGAATCAGCTGTTGGGCTGGTTTGGAGGGAAAATGTCAAAAGAAACAGCTCATTTATTATTATTTATATTTGATACAAGCCCACAGATATCCCACACAGGGCCAAAACTTTAGCAAATCCACAGTGTATGTATTTGGCCCCATAACACACATGGCACTTTTTCTTTTTTTTACACTGGTTCAGAAGTTCAGCCTGATCCCAACGCTAACGGTCACATTTTAAAACCAGTTGGTTTTCCCATCGTTGTTCTGAACAGACTGCACTTCAGTTTTTATTGTTCCGAGTCCAGTGAGACGCACAGCTCGGCTATCTGAGAGTTTAATCTGCTCGTAAAACCACCGGGTCACTCGGGCATTATATTCCTTTATTTATTCATCTGAATGTCTTTTCCCTCCCATTTAGCAACTGGATCAAATTAGAGCAAAACGTCTATAAATATAACACATAACACGGAAGATGCACTGAAGAAAACCTTGACACAATCTGTTCCCTTTCAAATTTCAGAAGGTCCATGGATATAATATGTTGCTTCAGTCTGGACCAAAGTGGTACGAAAGCGTAATCCTCACTTTAAAGTTTGCTAATCCACCACATCAAAGTGTCTCTGAACACGTGGAGGTATAAGTCCATGAAACAAAGTGGGTCATTTCCTTTTATCTGATGAGCTGTTGACATTTGTAGTTTCTGCATGGGACTCTGAATATCACGAGCCTCTACTGGACCATGAGGCTGTCTAACGGGATTCATCCAGAGCCGGGGAGCAAAGTGGTTTATATGTGGACCTCCACGTACACAGGTTCAACTGCAGGAGATGGATATTTAAAGCAGAGTGACAAAGATATTTTGAGGCCTTCCGTCTATCTGCTCTGTCAGCAGGTGAGTGCAGAGACGCTCAGGTGTGGAGCACTCAGCGGGAATAAGTGGTGGAGATGGATGGAGCAACTCGCCTGAGGAAACGCTCTCGGTTATTCTCGTCCACCTGAAAGGTCGAAGAAAGAACAAGGAAAAAGGGCAGGGTTACAAATGGCTCCTGTTAAAAGGCGGCTGAATTCCTGCAGGGCTTCCTGACATGGAAGAAAATGTTCTGCACCACAAGGTATACAACAATGGTGCTATTTCCTGATAATGAGACTGGACCTTAATGCAGCCCATGAAGGAGCAACATCCGCTCTAGACCTGCAAGAAGCGGGCCCTCAAAACATTCTCAGCTGGTCTTATTGCTGCTTTTACTTTGACAATGCTGCCATCTGCTGGACAAAAGCAGCATGGCCTCTCGTGCTGTGTTATTGTACTCTGTTAAGACACCTTTAGCCAGTGAGTGTTCCCAAGACCCAAAGGAAGATTTTGTCTTCAGCTCAATCTGCATGGAAGTACAATCAACTCAGTGATCTCAACCCAAGTTTAAAAAAAGGATTGGAACGAAGTGCTGGGGACTGATGAAGTGAACGCTTTGGCCACACTCACTGTAGTGTGTCTGGGGAAAAAATAGGATTCAGATAAAAGAATTTCTGGGCAATTATTGAGCATGGGGATGGATCTATTATGCTTTGTGTGTCTGCCTGTGCCGCAGGAAGAACTGTGCATGTGGAGAAGAATAAATTCTGATAAATATCCCGGTTTGGGTAGAACATCAGTTAAATGTTTTCATAATGATAGAACGATCCAAAACGTATACCTAATATATATAATGGACTACTAAATGAATTGAAGAGAGAGATTTTGCCTTGGGTCAGGACACAAAACAGACTGGAGCTAATTGCCTGTTTCTGAACTAGCAGCGTTCAGAGTGGAAGAGATGGGGAAAAGCATAATCCAAATGTAATTATTATGTTGGTAATAATAAGCACGTAATACTATTAATAGTGACCTTTTTTCTTGTGAATCACTCTTATTTTTTTATTTATTTTTTGCAATATGCGATATATCAGGGTGTTTATTTGATTTGATAAAAGGTGATTAAAGGTCAGAGGCATTGTCACAGCAAAACGTGTCTGACCTGTACCATCGTATCGTATTTCATGTTGGGGACGTTTTTATTCCTACAATAAATTACAGGTGTGTAATTGCCGTATTATTAAAGTATATTGTTGATAATAATAATTCCTCACTATGTCTAAAATAGTTACCACGTGACTCTTTAAGACACTAATTGTAGGTTCCCCGCCCCCCACCCCCCCTCCGGATTTCTAAAATAGTTCCGTCCATCACTCAGGCGCGTCTGTCTTTGAGTGGCTCGCGCGGCGGCAGTGTGCGTGACCAGCCTCCGAGCGCGCGCCGGCAGGAACACACCGCAACACGTGCTCTGCAGTGTGGCGTGAAGCTGGAGCACGCAGCCCGGAACCCGACACCCCTCCGCTGGACCGGACCGGAGCAGCCAGCCCTCTGGACCGATGTCCTGGCCGAAATGTCCCGACACATCTACATACGGAACAAGATAGGCGAGGGCATCCAGGCGCCCATCTTCCAGGTGAGCTGCTTCTTGTAGAGACCCTTTTCACTGAAAAACAGGAGTGCTATATATATATATATATATATATATATATATATATATATATATATATATATATATATATATATATAGCACTCATATAGCACTATATATAATAGTAGTATTACTTTTGCTCTTAAATTGGTGTGACATTGTAATTGTAAAGCAGAAGGCATTGAAATACTGACATATGTATTATATGTACATTATATATCACCTAAAAAGTTGTATTAATAAGTTGTCCATACTGTGACGACTATGTGTTATCTTCAGAGATAAATATGTTGA
Organism: Myoxocephalus aenaeus; assembly: GCA_038501785.1. Taxonomy (NCBI): domain Eukaryota; kingdom Metazoa; phylum Chordata; class Actinopteri; order Perciformes; family Cottidae; genus Myoxocephalus; species Myoxocephalus aenaeus. The sequence goes on along the minus strand of JBAMJR010000047.1, from coordinate 3,304,277 downwards.
TTTCTATCACATGTTTTAATGTACAGTTGTTATAAATGTTCGAGTATTAATTAGCTACATATGGCAGAGATTGTCTCCAGAGAACAAGACGCTAAAAGGAAGCTGTCAGAAGTTCATTGGTTTGACCTTTTTCACATTTATAATGTACATTTGTGTCGTACATTTCCCCACTGCAGACTAATAAAGGATTATCTTATTTTATAAGGTTTCGTTTTAATGATGAAGTAATGTGATTATGAGAGAGTCTTATTATTGAAATGTTCCCAGAAGTTTGATTTAGTCTATATTTGTCCTTCAGTTGTAACATATTTCTTGAAATCCAAGATATGATTCCAGTTAAAAGGAATACCATGTTGTACTATTAACCCTTTTAATCATATCTCCATCTAGCTGGAATAGTTTTTACTTAAAAAACAGCACCATATCAGTTGACATTTTATTGAAATGTAATGCTCTTAGGTGTACCACATTAAAACCAAATATGCCAGAATATTTAAAAATGTTTTCTTTGAGGATTTACATGTTGTTTCAGGTGAATAATGTGTAAAGAAGGTTCTGTATATAGAGAAGGGGATGTATCTTCCCGAGTTAGATAACTGATACATCGTTTCTCCTCAGCTTGATTGATCATAGAGGCTACAGGATGATATTAATAGCAGGGTATTCATAGACATAGCCAACTTTATCCTTCATATCTCTTCCTGGCTTTTTGCTGTTGGCTGGAATTGAGAGCGGCTGAAGAGAGATGGTGACCTAGATTAATGGCCCGTTTTTTTTGATAAATTCAGGAAAGTAGGTTTACTTTTTAACAGTGACATTGTCATTAACTCTGGAGACTTGAACATAAATGGGGCAAATCACTGGCAGATAATTAAATTCGCTCCCTGGAGATTAACTCTGCTGGTTATATTTGGACTTTTGGAAGAGAAAGAGAGAGCGAAGAAGTCAGGAGGTAAGTACAAAGAACACATATAATGCAAAAGCATCCATAAGCCACATTTGGTCGTGGTACATGTGTTTTCTGTGTGCTGTGGCATATTACCTTAATATAGTTATACACATACTATTAAACACAGATGTATCAGATGGAGATACATGTCGATAAAAAGGGTTTAAGCTGGTTTTACGTCTTTTTTTATTTTCCATTCAGGTGAATCGAGGGACTTATTCCAGGAGGAGCCGCCTCAAGAGGTCAGATGGCAGCACCACCTCCACCAGTTTCATCCTCAGACAGGTACTGAAAGGCAAAGAAAAACCTGGGCCGTAGACTCAGTCACGTATAGTTCACCTGGTTGTGCACATGGTTTCTGGTTAAAGGCGTCCTGTGGAGCGAGTCGCCGCTTGAGGCGCTGTGCAGCGCTGGTTTGGGTCAGAGCGGCACAAGCACGGGGCGACTGCAGAGGGCGGTAATCTGCTTCCAGTAGAAGGTGTAAAGTAAAAAGAGCCGCGAGATTTGTCTCACACAAAGCATGAGTTTCCCCTGATAGGTGGGCCTCACTCTACAACAATGGAGAAAAAAAACTTCCATTTTTTTTCAATGCAAAAGATTCTGCAGCTAAGTTATATGGACATTTATCACAAGCTTATCTAAAAAAAAAGTGCAATTTAAAACACTGTACTTATATCAACGCCTCATAGGAAACAGCACAATTCTTTAATCGGAAATGAATTAGGAAAGATACCCGAAGTGTCAGCATAGATATGGGTCTGTAAACAAATTGGATTTTAGACTTATTTATGTCATAAATTGCAATATTCTTATCCTCACTTTTCTTCCTTTTTTTGTGCATAAAAAAATAAAATTCCAAGTTGCTGGTAATCATATCTCGTAGCATTATTCAAGCGATCATCGCTTAAATTAACATGCGTTATTTGTTGATCTCCACGAAGAAATCTTTCCCTTCATATTCGAGAAACTGTGGACAGCCCTGATGGAATGAAATATATTACATATTTAATTGCAATTATTCTAGTAATGCATATAGCCATAAAATGCTGCCTTTTCTTAATATTCTATTGCAAACGTAAACAAAGTGTTCCTTGTGGGAAGGAGCTACGTGACATAAATTCCGTCGTAGTGGAGGGCAAAAAAGTTCAAATATTTAAACTTGTAACGGCGAATCTGTCTACGGTTAAATGTTAAACACTGGATTGATATCCAGTTTTCCGTCTGCCGCTCCATGTGAACGATGCATACGATTTAACTTCTCATTCATTTGGATACAAGGAGTGTAAAGACGAAACAGAAAATGTATTGTATTTGATTAAAGAATGAGTAAACGAGCCCAAGAATCTCACCTATTGTTAGATACCAGCGTTCGAAAGTCGATAATGAACGAGGGTTTGATACCCAGCTCTATGAAGAATTCAGTATTTCGCCACCAGAATAGTTAACTGTATGAATTAAATATGAAAAATCCAAATAAGGAAACAGTATTAACAGGTGCACAAGGTGCAATGTGGTCTTGGTATTTCTAAAATGCTGGCCCTGGACCAAAGTGGTGCCATTTACTTACACTTTTTTGAGTTTTCCACTTTAGTAGTATAGCAATGTCTCTTGATTTGATTCTAAAGTGGAGGTAAGCTGCCATTTTTAGAATACATGGATCCACTGTATAATTCCATGAGACCTCCTCCGGTTACACAAACCAGAACCAGGTTGAATGTGTTGCTCTGCTCTCTGTGGAGGATAAATACGCTGAGTGAGGATGAGCTCTAACAGGGAAATGGAGGATGCTGCTCCCCTCTTTTACTCCCCCATCCCCCTCCCCCGGTCCCCGCTACCTCCCCGCACTAGAAAAAAAGGAAGAAAAAAAAAAATCAAGGAGAGCGCTCATCCAAGCTGAGTGGACAGCCAGCCAGCCAATCAGCTCCTTGCACATTAGCTCTGTCATCAGGCTCGGATATTGAGGAAGGATCCACTGCTCTGCTGCTGCCGCTGCCGCTGTCGCCGCCGCCTCTGCTGCTCGTTGTGTATATGTATATGTGTGTGTCTGGTTAGGTGTGTGTGTGCGTGTGTGTGCGTGTGTGTGTGTGCGTGTGTGTGGAAGCCAGATGAAATGAAATGCCAGGATTGGGCTACCTCCAGGGAGAGCCTCTCCATCCTATAATGTGAGCCAGCCAGCAGCACTGAGATCAGGGAGAAGCTGCATCCATCAAGCAACGGGCCTCCGGTGGACCAGTGATCCAACGGGAGGGCAGATTTTTTTTTATTTTTTATATTCTTCTTCTCCGCTGTGAAGAGAAGGGATTGTCGTCATCCATCCTTTTTTTTTTTCTTCTTCTCTGTGGTGCCCCCTCCTTCCTCCTTCGCCTCCACTCTCATTTTTCCCCCTCATTCTTCTAGAGGCGCTCGTTGGAATATCAAACCTCCATGTATGACAATTTGTACCTGCATGGATTTGAAGACTCGGAGGCGGTGAGTGCTCGGATGTGTGAATCTGCTTTTGCGCTCTCTCGCTGTGTGTTTATTGATGATGGAAGTAGCTCAGCTGTACACACACATACACACACACACACACACACATAAGAGGCCTTTGATGGGTTAGCCAATGGTACAGTGTAGTGTGATCGTGGGCTATGCTTGGCTGGAAGGGGGTTGGGTGGGTGGTGTGTTTGAAGAGGGGGTGCACATTAGGCAGATGGCTTCTGACGTGTGACATTCACACAGTTATGAATGTATGTCTCCATATCTGTATGTGCGTGTGATGTGTGCTTTATGTGCCGTATATGTGGCTGATATCAGCCTCTACGCCCGTAAGACCACCAGAGCCAGGAGGAGCCATTTAGTGTTCATCTCACTCTACCTCTCGGAGACGGACCGAGCAGTGATTCAAAGAGGAAGATGGAAAGATGTTAATCACCTTCTTCTCCCCTGAGGCCCGTTACACGGTCATATCAAAAATGATAAATTCTCATTTGTCACATTTCTGCATTTATCACTTCAAAAGAAAAATATATAGAATGCAGCGAAGTGTTTCTTCATCCGACCGTGCGACTGCGTGATGTATAGGTTCTGCCGAGGCTCGGAGGAACATGCATCGTGATGTCATTAAGTGGATTCTGATGTCGATGAGTCACATGCTGAAGCTACTCCATTGGATAGTAGCTCGGATGCCACAGTGCAACCTCCGGGCTTCCGCACAGACGCACAAACTGATGTTCAGAAGGACTTGTTCGTGTTGAATTGAAGGGTTTCTAAAAATGGAGGCAAAATACATGGACTTGGAACATGAATCTGTTGTATTTATGAATTATATTTGGGACTGTACAATGTGTAGTCCAGCAGCATCTCTTACATTTCCACGAAGTCTGGACCTGCGAGAGGCGGATTATGAAAAGACCAAGATGTCCTCACTTTTGGTCCCTATATGGGTTAAACCATGAACACGTTGGCTCCTACAATTCCCATAATGCAACTAAGTATCATTTTCTCTCAGACCCTGCCAAATAGCAACACCTCTCAAAATCTACATTCCCAGTTTGCCATGCAGGCCTTTTGTTAAAAATCCATCTAGTTTAGATAACAATGACATCATCAGGGCTTATTTTCATAATACAACAGTTTACACAGACCTGCATTGGTGGAATGTCCCTTTGATAAAAACATCAGCATTTCACTCTTCACCTGTTTAGAGTGATGCATCTTTCTCTCTGCAATTAGTTCATTCTTGGACGTTGTACAAAAGACCCACTAAGCTTAATCTTTTCGAAAAATTAAGAAACCATCGGAGTTGCTCAAATGTGCCACGTTGTGATTGGATGCACACGATGAAGAGGAGGGTGCTGAAGTCAGACCTCGCTGCTGCTAGCTTGTGAAAAAGAAAAGTGCTTCGCTGTGATGACTGGATTGATTGATCTTCTTGAGACTAACGGTCTCCTTTAATTGGATCATCATTAGTGGCCGATTGTTTGGATCAACGCAGCAGAAGGAAGCAGTCATGTCCCAGCGAAAAATACGTTGCATTACTGGAATTGTGGCTGAGTGGCAGGTTGACTACTGCAAGGCTAGCACAACCCAATGCTCTGAAGGGATAACAAAAAAAAGACACGAAATACCACCACAGGTATCATTATTTTACAGATTGTGTCCGGTTATTTCTGCTGCTGTAATATTGCTAATGCTTGACATTGATTTATTTTCCCTTTACTTTGTACTATCTGATTTTTCAAGTTACACGATCCATCTAGACTACACTTTGCCATTCATTTAGTTTTAAAAGGCCCTCAAAGTATCTTGAAAGTAGCTAAACTTATTCCAATATATTAATATATTAACTTTGTAAAAGCAACAGCGACGTTAAGGATAAAACTTTCTGCCATTTAGAGCTGTTAATGTTTTGCGTGTCGTTGTACCTGAACATGGTGTACTTGTGTTGACATTCTCCCAAAATAAAGCCCAAATTAAAATAGGCAGGTCAAATAACAGCCAGTCTGTATGAATAAAGGTCTGGGAATAAAAGGTTTCACCACGGGGTGAATCCTAAACACATATCGCTTCTTCATATACAGTCTGCTTGATAGGAAAAGAAAATTAATACATGAAAAGGAAGCCATGAAATAGAACAAAATAATTAGTCTAAAGTCAGATAGTGAGGTACTAAATACAATGTTTCATGTAGTATGGCATAACTTTGCTTTTCTATTTTACAATTTTGAGTCCCATCTCATAATTGTGACTTTCTATCTAATAATTCAGACTTGCCGTGCGTAGTTATATTTCGTATCATCCATAAAACTAAACGTCCCGGATCAAAAGATGCAGAATCCGGTCCGTCTCTTTCTGGGAGCAGCGATCCAAGTCGTCACTACCCAGAATTGTCTGGATGTGTGAGATCGGCTGTGTGTGGCCGCACAAACTGCTGACGGCACAGGAATGGAAATTCCACTTTGTCTGAGATGCTGCTGGCAGTCGGCTCTTTTCTGCATCATCCATTTCACCTGTTCTGCATTCAGAGAGCCGAGCCGCCCAGAACCTAAGACAGCCAATTGTCCCATAAAGAAGCTTTTTTCCTAAGTGGACCTCATTATGCTTTGCAGTTCGGGGATGAAGCGACAGTACATCCTCCTTTTATAACCTAAGAGCTTGTGTGCTTTTGTCTTTTCACACAGGCAATTAGGGTCGTTGTGTCCACACCTTTTCTGACTTTAAGTCCAGTGTCTCGCTGAATGGACCCGATTAGGAGCAGAGTTTGTACACTTCCAGTAACCCGCTATGTGGTCTCTGTTCGCAGGGCTCAGCTGATTCATACACTAGCAGACCATCAGACTCAGATGTCTCTCTGGAGGAGGAGCGGGAGGTGCAGGCCCAGGTCCAGAGCCAGAGCCCAAGCCAGAGCCAAGGACCGGGACAGAGCCGCCAGGAGAGGGAGCAGCAGGCCACCATTCAACTGGAGAGAGCCAAGGTGGCCGACCTGTGACACTTTGCGAAGTCATTCTGCCGCCAGTTCATGTCTTTGCAGCAAATATCAATGAGAAGTGGCTGATAGAGCTATATATGTGTGTTCTTTACCACTCACTGCGTGTTTCCGTCCACCAGACTAAACCAGTGGCCTTTGCTGTGAGGACCAACGTCAGCTATTGTGGCGCACTGGATGAGGATGTTCCAGTTCCCGCCACGGCCATCTCCTTTGAAGCCAAGGATTTCCTCCACATAAAAGAGGTACGTGTTTTTTCATCAAATATGACACCCCCCGCTGTGTCAATGTGTTTTATTTTCATCCAATAGATTTGATTTTTAAAGATTTCCCGTGCGCTTTTTGTTCCTCCTCCTTTTGTGTCGCGGCGTTCAGAAGTTCAACAACGACTGGTGGATCGGTCGGTTAGTGAAAGAGGGCTGTGAGATCGGCTTCATCCCCAGCCCTCTGAAGCTCGAGAACATCCGGCTCCTGCAGGAGCAAAAGAGAGGACGCGTCCAAGGGTAAGTAACAGAAGAACATCTCCCTGTTTGTCCCATAAACTAGCAGCATATGGTCCCACAGCAGTTCATGTGAGCATGAAACATTTGTATTGGAGGTAATTGCTGTGCTTTATTTATTTTATTTTTTCATAATTGGGAATTTAGTACAAAAAACTGTTAAAAACAATGAAAGGGACTGACCTTGACCCGCTGACTGACCTTGACCCTCTATGACCCTCCATTCATTGCTTTGCCTTGGTTTCCATCTAAATGCTGAAGCTTTATGCTCAAACAACCTCTGAACATTACTGCAGCTTTTGGCATCACTTCATTTATGATTACGTGTCTCAATCATCGTGCGACTCCAGAAAATAGTCAAACATGTCACCGATTGGTCGGTTTCGTACTTAGCGGCCATTAGGTATACTTATGATTACTGTTTTTTGTGAGATCGTTTTCAGTTAAACAAACAAACAAACAAACAAACTGTAACACTTTCCAAAAGGCTTTTTGGACTTTAGAATTCAATTTACAAAAGTTTTTGCCCAACACCCAAATTGTATTGATTTCTGATTTGTATACATTTTGATGCAGATCAAACACTGTGGAGGCTCCATGCTGTTGAATCGAGCCTCCATAGTGTTTGATGTTGGCGTCTGTCACAACATAACATCCCATACAGGAGCATAGAGTCGGCCCAGTAGCTCTCTGTAAACCTCAACATGATTTATTTCCACGCCCCTATCGGCCTCAGAGTTCACACGTGTGTGTGTAATGTGTCTGGAAGGTTCTGTCGTCCAGAGTTTGGACAGTAGCTCACATGCGCTCCCTCCAGCCATGTTGTTGAGTTTAATACTGATCTCAAAAGACTGGAGGGCTCCAGCGCTTCGCTCGCGGGCTCCAGCTTCCTCGCAGACGAGGAGAGACATTTGAACCTTAGCCGGGACAGAAAAACAGCGGCCCTGTGTGAGGTATGCTGCCTTCCACAGATGTTGGAAAGTCTGAAATTCAAAAAATGGATAAATAGAAAAGCTCCTTAGGGTCAAATTTTTGTTGTAAAACGGTAAATGCAAAAAGGAGAGGGGGAAACAAACAAGACTGCTTGTTTTTGGTATTATTTGTTGCTCTTCAACATGTATTTATAGACTTATTATCCACACTGTTGCATACAAATGTGTTTTACTCAATTCTGCACTTTTTTTTACTGACCTAATTTGTCACGTTTAAGCGTCTTTGAGTATCTTGAAAAGCGCTCAATGAATAAATATTTTTTCAGTGTAAAGGATCCTGTTGAATGAATGAATGAATGAATGAATGAATGAATGAATGAACCCACTACTGGTGTGCTTGGTATTGATTGCAAATGTTGTACTCAAAGATTCAGGTCTCCTGGACTGATACTTTATCTTACTAAAGCTTCAGGTTGTGGAGGACTAAGCAGTATTGGTGTTTTCCAAACACATGACACATAGTCAAACATTGGTTGCAATGTGCAGCTGTAAAAATAAACTTGGCAAACAACGATTGCGGTCTGTTAATGAAGCTGTTGTTTCGTCCTCGCTAATGGCTCCGCTTGAGAACACAGCTGTTGGCCTCAGTTGCTGCATGGGGAGCACATGTTTCATCATCCAAATGGGAATTTTAACCTCTGGATTTTGGTCAGCTGTGAATTTCAGACCTCCAACTTCTGTATGGAACTCAGCCATACGTACATTTGGCCTTTTCACTGCATGCTGCTCACATTTTAAAGCCAACCCAGCTCTCATAAATACACATGGACCAATCAGGACCCTCCTTAATTACAAACTCATATGCTCAGTATTACCTTGAATATAACTGTACTTGTATGGCCGTGGACTGCTGACATCAGTGGATTGATTGCCAAGTCGGAAAAAATTGCAATAACATTGAATTTTGTAGTTGATAGCTTATATTTACTGTGTATTTTTCTTCTTTTTTCAATCTTTTTCTGTTTGTTTTCTTTGTAGTAAATGCTCAGTTTAAGCCCACATTAATACCATGGTGTGTTTCTGTCTTTCTTTATCCCCTCTTGTCTTTTCCAGTAAGTCTGGAGGGAACTCTTCTTCCAGTGTAGAGGATGAGGTTTCTGCCTCTATCCGGCCCCTTATATCCTCGGCAGGTGAGGACATCGGACAGGGGGAGAGGACTGTTAGTAGCCAGCTGCCGGCTTAGAGCCCAGCTTCCTGAACCGTAGAGAGAATAAGACTCTAAACCCTTCCCATGTCTCTGCATACATGTAGAGCATAAGTTCACTGCGTAGAGTTGTTGGTACATTTTCCCATGATCCTCCTCTTCCTCCAGTTGAGGACTGCAGGCGTTCTGAGACTGGGGCTAACCACAGTGTGAACCCAACGACACGACTATGAGCTCCCCCTGCACTCGTGTGACTTTGTGAATATGACGTTAGGACAATAGCAATACTCTGTGTATGTGTATCATGCCGCTTATCCTTGTTAGGTTTCCTTTGTTAAGAATCATGATGAAAAGTTTCCTTTTGTGACGCACGTTTGAACGTTTCTGAGATATTATGGCGACGCCCCCTCTGGCGGCAGCTACTGACGACCGTCTTCTCTCCCCTCCTACAGGAAAGCAGAAACAGAAAGTGGTAAGTTGGTGACGGTAAAATCCACTCATTTACCATCATGAAATGACAGGAGCCAGTACCACTGGCAGGAAGTAACGACCTCATGTCACATCCTAGCGCACATAATGCTTCCGCCCTACTGAAGGATACAGTGCCGAGTCATCACCATCCCTGTGATGCCAAAGTACTGCAGCCAAGTGTTATAACTGCAACTTCCTTTCCACGTGGTACTTTTCATCTAAGTACTTTTCATCAGATTTTGGGGAAAGCAGGTGTTTTACAATTAGTTTCATGCATTCATCATTATATATTGGGTTTATGGTGGTTTTCAGACAAAAAAAGTTCTATTTATAATCATTACAGGAATAGTTTGACATTCAGGGAAATTCACTCGCTCACTCTCTTGCCAAGAGAGAGGTGAAGATCGATACCGCTCTCATTTCTGTACGAAACGTCTTGGCTTGGCTTAGCATAAAGACGGGAAATGGGGAGAAAACATCTTGTATGGCTCGGTTCAGAGTAAAAAAAATACTTCCTGCAAATGAGATATAACGTGTTTAATAGTGAACTTTCCTCCTGGTTACCAGTCTTTGTGCTAAACTAAGCTAACAGGCTGTTGAATGTAGCATCATATAAAATATATAAATGTGATACGTTTAGTGGTATTCAACATCATTTTTTTTGGTATTTCAACAATACATATCCAGTAATTTCACAGTTGGGTATTCTGTAACTCATAAGTAGGCAGTATGAGAACATACTGTCTAGTGTTACCACTTCAACATGGTACGGTGTTGTGGTGCTACGTGTTATCGTGGTATTGTGTTGATTGGTCAGAGTAGCCATCACATCCACCTATGTAGTAAATGATAAAAAACAAAATATTGTCTGTCAAATTGTCAAATAAATGTGTTGAAAATATCACAATCTGTTTATGAAGAAACTAATAATGTATATCAGAAGAAAACAATTCTGACATTTTGCAGGAACAAACTATTTTGCCAATTTACAATATCTTTTGCACTACACCATTTAACACATCTGATTGCAATCCAAGGTCAGCTGACTCGGCCGTCCATCACAGCTGCTCTGAATACTTTTTAGTTTTTTGATGCTGCTGCTGATTGAAACATGTGTGTGTTGCCAGACGGAGCACGTTCCCCCGTATGATGTGGTTCCCTCCATGAGGCCCGTAGTGCTGGTGGGACCTTCGCTGAAGGGTTATGAGGTGAGCTGCCGATCCGAAGATCTAAAATACCTTTTTTTCTTCTGCCACTGATTAAAGGACCTTTGTTCAAACACTAAATATAGCGATGATTCAGCGGCACCGAACGACACCCACAAAACAGAGATTATTAAATGTGATGTTTACCAGCGCGAAAAGGACAAGATTACTGAACGGAGATGAGTCCTGTCCGTCTTTCCCCGAGTCCCCCAAAATAGCTCGCTGTTGGCGCAGTTAATTGTGAGTGTGTCAGCGCCCACGTAACATCCAGATTGCAGCCAGACTAACGAGGACACCAAGAGGTTATGTTGGAAATATGCTGTGTGATGGGCAGATTTGGGCTTTTAATTGCGTCCACTACTGTTTATGAATGTGTTGTTTACACGGAATGCACAACATTGATGATGATGAGCTATTAATCCTTGGAGGAGGGTTAGATGAACTGATGCAGACGGGTCAGATTTAGGATTTTTTAATTTTGAAGATGTTCACGATGGAGACTTTGGAAGAGGAGCTTCAACTAAATATCCAAACACTAAATTTGTGGCCTGTAAAACCAGAACAATGAGCTGAAAGTCACTGAAATGCTCCATAGAGCAGCTGGGAACTACAGACACACACGATTTATTGTTGATAAATACATATTTAAATATTGCTTACTGCTTTCTAGTCATTTTTAAAGAAAGAAAATCACACAAACAGCCTCCTTAACAGCATCTGTATGTTAATGCTTTTTAATTAACATACAGATGCTAATTTGACTTTCAATTTGGAATTAATACCCAATAATCTGCTCCTCTGGTGTGAATTTATGTGAACCTCTTGGCATTAACTCAAATTCATCAGTTTTCATTCATTCACTATTTTGACTGGTAAAGGGGCGACAAGAAACTGGACTATCCTTAATAATTGGGAGGGTTGGAACAGCGAGTTTATTTTTTATTTAACCTCTTTTTCAATATTGTTCTGGTCAAGATATGCAGCAAAAAACATCAATAAGCCACAAAATCATCAGATTGAAACATGAAATCATGAATGACATTTCTAGTGAAGTAATATAACATATTTCTTTCCTAAAACAACCCACAGCAATATCAATAACTATTTATTTACCCTATTTTTTTCTATGCAGGTTACAGACATGATGCAGAAAGCACTGTTTGACTTCCTCAAGCACAGATTTGATGGCAGGTAAGACAAATGTGACATTTTAATGGGTTTAAAGAAGCAAAGAAATTAATTTGTCATCTAAGCTCACATATCCTGTCAAACCTGAGTTAAATCCGCTTAGTGGTCCAAGAGGAAATATGTGAAACAACAGATATTTAGAAAAGAGCAAGAGACTACAATGTATTTATTCAACTTGAAGATGGAAGTTATGGGGAAACACATTGTGTTATATAGCAATACTTTAAGTAATGTTGGACAAAATGTTGGCCAACCACAAGGAAATACTCACGGCTAGTATTCTACCTCTCGCTTTATTTTGTTCATGTTGTTGACAAAGTACATTTTCTTTGTAATTCATCTTAATGAATCCCCTTTTCTGGTTTAAAAATGTTTGTTCTTTGTCACCATTTCACAGGATATCTATCACACGGGTCACGGCAGATATATCATTAGCCAAGAGGTCCGTTCTCAACAACCCCAGTAAAAGAGCCATCATTGAAAGATCCAACACTCGCTCCAGCTTAGGTGAGGCACCTGTCCTCCTGTGCTCGGTTTATTCTGCTTTAGTCTGTTTCAAATGGGAAAGCTGCAACGTTTTTACCTGATTGGCACATTTACAGTGAAGTCACAAGAACCTCTCCAGAGCTTAAAGTGTTTCTATTGGGTGAGTTATTTACCTCGTTTACATGGAACTGTGCAAATGCATAAACGTGTATTGTGTGTTTGTCTCATCAGCTGAGGTGCAGAGTGAAATTGAGAGGATCTTTGAGTTGGCCCGATCCCTGCAGCTGGTGGTGCTGGACGCCGACACCATCAACCACCCAGCCCAGCTCCTCAAGACCTCCCTGGCACCCATAATAGTTCACGTGAAAGTCTCCTCGCCAAAGGTACCGAGTGTTGGGAGGACGATCAGATCAGTTCAAGTCTGTGACGAGCTCAGTGGCAGGTTCACACGAAACAGCTGGTTTTATTTAGTTTTTGCCTTTTTTTTATTCAGTGGACTAATCAGCCTCATTGTGATGTCAAGCCTGGACTAAATACAGCTTGGCGTTAGAAAATATAAACATGTGATATATAATCTCCACAGCTACTGTCCTACAGAGTCATTCAGTTGGTGGAGACAAACAACCAGAACACCTAGACATGTTAAAGGTAACGGCCTCCATGTTGGGTTGATGTTCACCCTCCACTGGTGCAGCAGCTCAGCACAAACACAATGCTCCCACCAAAACCAGCATGACATACTGTTCTTCAAAGCCACTGACACGCAAGGCTTCAGTGGAGGCTCCAATCTGCACCGAGGCATCTTTGCATGGCAGAGTTCGTCTGCTGCACTTTCCTCTCTGTCCACTGGGGCTGCAGCCAGAGAATACTCTCACATGCTCACCACCACAGATCAGTAACGCTGCGTCTTCAAAGTTTGATTGAAGGCGTGCACTCGTTTCCATGCGGTCACATCCTGCTCCGTGACTTTTGCACCACACCTCTCCCGGCATGCAGTGGCATGCTCTTCCGCTACGGCTGACCGGGACAACTGACCGGTCTGCAGACAAACAGGAAGCAGCGAAATCGCCTTTAAAACCAGGAGACTGGAGTTTAGAAATATGTCTGTATGTCGCATAATGTGGGTTTCATTTCATTTGGGATTAAAAGTAGTCAAATTTCAATATTTTGAGTTGATACTGGACTCAATTAAATACCAACCATGTGTTGTTTTTATATGGGGTTGTTTAAATCCAGAAGAAATGCAGGAGCATGTGATCTCATGTCTCATGAATCAATCAGTTCACTTTATTTCAGATCTATAGTCCATAAAAGATAAAGACAGACTGGATAAATGATAATAAACATGACTTTCTGCACTCACAATAACTCTGCTGTTTATTAACGTGTCCCTCATTGGTGTGAGAATCTGTTCATTCTCGCCCCGGTCGTGAGACGATGGGAGTACTGGAGCACCTGAACCAGTGCAGTCAGGGCTGCAATGCTTTCGGTTCCGTGTAACTGGAGCATCGTGTCCTTTCCCGCCCCGCCATGCAGGTCCTGCAGAGGCTAGTCAAGTCCAGAGGGAAGTCCCAGAGCAAACACCTGAACGTCCAGCTGGTGGCAGCTGACAAACTGGCCCAGTGTCCTCCAGTAAGTGGATTCTTATGTACTGGCTTATGTACTCCTACTTCTTCTGTGTTTTATGTTTGAAAATAAATAAATAACTGGTTAGTATTTTTCTGACAAATGCCTCCCGTACTCGCCTGAGAATCTGACATGTTTTTCATAAAATGTGATTTTCCAAATGTATTTACAGTTCCCCTTTCACTTCCTTTTAAATGATTGTAGTTATTGTAAAACAAGGTCACACTGTTTCAACCAATCACAGCAGGGATTTGGCCAATCAGCATGACATAATAACAGTGTCCACACATACAATGTCAGTGTGGAGATCATCAGTAGCTTCATACCTGCCTTCCTCCCTCTGACCATCTGCTGCTCGCAGGAAATGTTCGACATCATCCTGGACGAGAACCAGCTGGAGGACGCCTGTGAGCATCTCGCCGAATACCTCGAGGCCTACTGGAAGGCGACCCATACCTCGATGGCCACGCCCCTGAACCCCCTGCTGGGGCGCAACCTGGGCCCCACCACCCTCACCCCCGTATACCCCACCAGCATCTCTGGACTGCAGGTACACGTCCACTAGCTATGGGACTGTGTTAGTCACTGTTTTCGTTGGCTATTTATCTGTGTGAGGAGATGATGAAGGTTAAGAGAGAACCCCAGGACAACAGGAGGTCTTCTTTCGATGCGATGCATTCAAGTTTCATCTTTAAAAAAAGGTAAACCTGTGTCGTCTGTGTGTCCTTTGTGTTCACGTGATCATAGCAGAGCCAAAGAATGCGACAGAGCAACCACACGGGAGACCACTCTACCCCCAACGAGCGGCGCAACCTGATGACGTCAGACGAAAACTACCACAACGAGCGGGCGCACAAGGGACGCAACCGCATGTCTTCTGGCTCGCAGCACAGCCGAGAGCAGCAGGACCCCTACCAGGACTACCAGGACCCCTATCAGGATGCATACAAGCCACATCGCAATCGCAGTTCACCGGGCAGCTACAGCCATGACTCCCGGCACCGGCTCTGAGCCCCACTTCTGTCACCGTCGGGGCCCAAAGCGGCCCAGATTCCAAAATAAACGCTGCACCAGAGCCAAGGCGGTCCCAAATTGTACCTTTTTTTTTTTCGTTTTCGGTTCGCGGTCATTTGTTTTGTCGACCTTGGCTATTTTTCTCTTTAGAAGTCCAACAAAATCACGTTCAGGTGTTTTTTTTTTTTTTTTTTTTAATCAAGCTGCCGGTGGCGACCTCCGTCAATCGACAGACGCGAGTAGTCAAGCGCTAACGAATGCTGTAGAATGAATTCCTTCCCCTCGTGTCACTGGGACCTTTTTGGGATCGTACCAACACGAAGCTCAGCAGACGTGCGGCGCAGATTGAGCTCGCTGCCGGTGTCGGCCAGCCCGTTACGGATAGTGGTCAGATGGTGACGCTGCACGGGCCTCAAAGCGCCCCGGGACCCCGCACCAGCTCGGTGGGGGGGTCCGCTGCACACAGACTGCTGAAGGCCGCTGACCCGCCCCCCCCGGGCCGTGTACAAACCCTCTCTCCATTTAGCTTCCTGCATGCTGTTAGATGATGATCAACCTCCGCATCCACTTCATTGATATTTTGTACCTAGCGTTCTGGATCCTCTTATAATGTGGTGTAGATACAGAGGTCCAATTTTCTAAATCACGTGCTTGTGTGGAACGGCGTCGCTGGTGGGCGGGACGATATCTGACTGCTGGTTTTTGAAAACTGGTGCTTCACATTCCCAAACTATTTTGCTATTCGGAAAGTCACTTTTGAGCAAGGCCAGCTTTTCTGTAGCATAGCTTTAGGATTTCATTTGGGTGAAGGCCCTCAGGCCCGTTCTGATGGTGCTGGGATCAGATCTCGGCGACACTGCTTCTGTTGTTTAACGGCCAGCACTTAGAGAGTTAGCGATGGCAGTAGCTGTGGCAGTCTGATAGGATAGTGAAAGACAATAGCAAAATACGACTTGAGATGCCGTTTGATGTTGTCGAGATGTGGACCAGCGTACAAACCGATGCTGTGAGAAGCTTTGGAGCCGTTTGGGACGTTCTCCCTGATATTTCTGGCCCCGCCAGCGTGAAGAATAAGACCGGGAACCGTTTTTTGGGGGGTTTGATCGACCGAAAAAGAGCATCTGCTGCTGAAACTGAAGGTCGTTTATTCATTTATTAGCATTGAAATGGAAGCGGTGTAACGTTAAAACAAAGGTACAGATGGTGGTGAAGTCATGCGATTGGTTCATAGCCATTGAAGTTCCTCCCTGTGGTTTTAGGGGATTAAAGCATTAAACATGTGACATGGCAGGATCGGTTGCATCGTGTTCATTCTCTGTGTAGCTGGCATGTTGTCCTGACTGCAGAGCATGTTCCCTCCAAACGTTGAATAGAACCCTACTGTAAGCAAGTTGATGTTTGTAGAAGTAAAGGGCACATCTCTCTGAAAAAAAAGAAAAAAGAAAAAAGAAAAAGATGGCCCAAATTACAGAAAAATGGTTTCTCTGGATGCGGTTTGTAACTCAATACACTGAAAACTTGAAGTTTTGGTTTCTATCATTCTGAAAATTACAGAGTTTCAGTGGATTGCATGACTCAAAAGTCAATTCTGGATTATGTGAGAAGGTAAAGTGAAGAAATGTCAAACAGCCCTCTCAAAAATGTTCCTTCAGGATAACACGAGTTTCCCTCACTGTACTTTGAAAGAAAGCTTCTAGTTTTTAAGACTCGCTGTCATCGTCATAATACACTGTACATATCTTATTACTTTAAGATATCAAATTATCTCGTGATAAAGACTGAATGATTTTATCTCCAGAGAAGCAGTTCTAGCCTTAAAACGGGCTTTAAATGGATAATTAAATGGAAAAAGAGCACTTGCTCATTTTGTCTTGTGCTCACAGGACAAAGGTCTTCCGTAGTCTGTCCTCACCTTTTTGAGAGTACGCCACCTTTTGTTATCTTGAAATAATTAGATAGTTGCGTTGTTTTTCTTAGCGGGACACAAATATAGTAATCACCAAAAAAGAACATAAGTTATCTGAAGAGTTTGTCATGTGGAGACAAATCAATTTTTCTTTTGGACGCTCATGGTTTCTGATTTTTAAAAAGGGGAGTTCCTTCTGGAAACCGAGTGAGGCGTGTGATCAGGTTCCTCCGTTCTTCCGGCAGTGTGTCTTTGTGTGACGGGACTATGTGATGTATAAAATTTGAACAATCATCATCATCAGTCCAGAAGGCTGAGTCTGTTTTTACTGGATGATCCTTTCTAATGCCACAAAAATAATGACTATAAATAAATAAATGATAAAAAAAAAAACTATTTGATTTTGAATTCATTTGACAAGTTAGTTAATCAATCAATGTTTTGTTCCTTCCTTCATATCCTGAACCATGAAAGACGCAACAAAAGCACACTGCCAGGGAAATGTAATTTTTAAGGAAAATAAATTGCAATTATTCCCTTAAATATGAGGAGATGTTCAGATTTGTTGTGGGTGTTGAGATCTATATGCAGTGCTATCAAATGACTAACTGTGGCTTTAGCCTTTTAGTTGTGATCATTTGTTATTCAGTGAAAGGAAACTTATTTTTCTGCATTTGAATCTTCTGAAAGTACACGCAAATTGTGTCCTATATATTTGATTTTCCATCCTGACACAGTTTGAAGGGGCCTCATTTCCAAGGTCTAATTAGAGCAACTTTCACAGGAGAACATGGCAGCACTGCACAGTCCTCTGACCCAACATTAGATACTGCGCACGTTTTTCCCCTGATGCAAAGCAGCTCTTAATTTATGCTCTAAATGCAAAATAAGGTGTGACGGTATTTCTCTGGTGGATCATTTTGTTTAGATCTGAATGAAAGGAGGAAAACTCGTATAGCACGAAAACGAAAAGTGTTTTTTGAGGAACTGGTCCCACAACATGAGGATCAGTTGGTTTCTTTGGACTGAAACTGTGTGTAATGTGACCGTTTACAAGCAGACGTATCCGTCTCACTCTGCCCTCATAGCATGACTCCACTGGTTGGTTGAACAGGGAGACATTTTCCATTCAAACTCTCACTGACCGACGTTGAGCTGGGCCGCTTGAGACAATCAGAAGGGATTTCCAGAGCAGAATCCCAGCATCCCTCTCTTAGTGAAGGCCCTCAAATGATGAGCGACGTTTGCCTCTTTGAGTCATGGAACAAGATCAGAACAAAAATATTATAACGCCACGCTCACTCTTAGAATATATAAAAAAAATAAAAATCAGTCCTGGCTTTCTTTTACTTTTGTTTCACCTTTATAGCCAAACTTTTGTCTCCAAATGAAACTCATCAGCCTACTAATTATTCGATTTTTTCACGGATTAAATCTCAAGGTGATCACAAAAATACAGAATTTATAGGGAGGATTTTATTTGGTAAAGTGTAGAACAAAAGAGAAGAAAAAAAAAAACAATAAGCAAAAGATCAAATATTTATTCCATAGAAAAGTAATAGATGAATATTTGCTGGCGATTATTTTTATAACAAATAAATGTACATAATGTCTTTGAGAGATGCTATTTGCTGTATACGTGTGCTGAAATGAGATGACGACGACCCGCGTGGGACACTTGGAACAACAGCAAGGTCCAGTATACAAAGTTTCAGTGATGTGCAATACAAAACGGCATGCTGTTTTAAAATGAGGAACTTCATGTACTGTACTATGCAACCGCAAACTGTGTACATCGCTTCATGCTGTGGCTTCTCCACCCACCCTTCTCCAAGCAGCTTCATCTGGACTTTCAAGGGACTTTTGTGTTTTGTTTTTTTTCTGTGGAAGATGAAAACCTAAGCGGCTAATGCGGTATTGCATGCATAATATACCATTCTAATTTATGAAAAGGAATTAAAGAAAAATACATGAAATTGGAGTTGATTGTGTTTAAGGCAAAGCTACAAGTGACTTAAAACATTTCTTTTTCCAAATAAAAGAGTCGTTCTAAAGTTGTCTACAGTACTAATGTTGTTTTGTTGATGTTTTTGTACTCTTGAGTTTCAAAAACATTCTCATGTAAGTGGTCAGAAATGTTGGGGTCACCACTGTGAATCTCCCTCTAAACTCCAAACCTGTCTGAAGCCTGACCTCTAGTGGTCAGAAGCAGGTACTTCTACCTGCTGCCCTCCTCCCGGGGCTACATTGGAATTCGCGCCATTGAAAGTATGTCGAATTAACTATTAGAGGCTTATGTTTGCAATGTGCCCGTATTTGTACACAAAACTATCGCTGAATTCAAATAATACTGAAGGAAACTTAAAAATATGACGATCCTGAGGCAAATTCCGGAGTTATACAAGAGTCTTTTTCTCCCGACATCGAGGTTACGGTGAGTAATAAATGATGACGGCACCCTGCTGCGCCAATGACGTCACGACTACCGGCACGCCTCCCGTGCGTCATCCACCAAAACAGATGTTTACGGCATGACGGACACAGCTGACACTCAGGAGTCAAATTAATCTGATTATAGAGGTGGAAATGATGGATTATTGTGGAAAGGAACATAGCATTATTTATTGATTTTGAAGTTGGACATATATTTATATTTACTTATGTCTGACCGAATCCCACCTGTGGGTTGTACTACGACACATATTTTGGAAAAATGTGCATCTTCATAATTGTGGTGATTCTTTTTAATGGCGTTGTGACTTTTAAAAAGGTCACACCCAAGTGGAATAAATAAAATATGTTAACAAACTGGTACTTCTGTCAAACCCCACAGCTCAAGATGATAGGTGGAAGGTTGTGGGTTCAATCTGTTTCGAGGTCTAACATCCAGAATGTCAAATATGCAATAAAAGAGCCACATGAGTCAGACCGGATGGCTCAGGTTGATAGGTGACTCCATCAGCACCCCAAGACATTCTGGGAAATGAAGTCAGAACAGCATTGTAGTGTGTGGAACAAACCATTTAATATTACAAAAGTTTGACACAAAGTTGATTCACAATCCTCAAGGAATATTACAGAATAAATACCTTGCTGTATTCTTAAAAATAAAGCAGACCCACCTACTGTCCACTATTCCGGTGTATAAAAGTGAAGCTTATTTAAAATGTTGAGCTCGATAGATAGCAGTATAAACACGGCAGAAGACGAGGCCCAGAAAGGAGTGGGTGTTTGTGAAATGAAAAATGGATGCCGAGCCTGTGGTTCGTTTACAGAGTTCGTCCCTGTTCAAAAACGACCAATAAGTTCCTCCCCAGAGTCTCGCTTAAGGGAGACCGCGTGGTTTCTGCTGCCATTTAATTTTATACAAAAAGAAACAACCTAAATGATAACAGAACTACAAAGAAGCACTCCTGTATTCAACCAGACATCTTGCTCATATGTGGAGCAGGTGGCTCCTCCCTCCGGTCAGCAGCATGTTTCCCTGGAGAAGAAAGAGTAAGTGAGATGGATCAAAAATAAATACGAATGATTTATTTCATATTATGATTATTGTGTGTCTGGGTCCAGTGCAGCACCTCTGTACAGCAGCTCCTCTGCGCCGCTCAGTCGTCCTTCTTGTTGTCTATGAGATCCTGTGTCAGCTGCGCGAGCCGAATCTTCTCATCCGCCTGCTTCTTCAGCTCCCTGTCCACTTTCCTACTTTGGTAGATCTTCACTCCGGCGAACGCAAAACACAACAGCATCGTCTTCAGAGCCAGGATGTACAGGAGGAGAGGGACGTTGTCTAGAACCTGAGGAGAGGACACTTCAAGTTTGAAACAAAAGGGAGACATTTCTGTCGAGGAAACAGATGCTTTGATTTTTTTCCTGCTCGAGAAAGTTGACTTTTTATGAGTCAACTCAATAAGAAATGACAAAAGGAGGAGAAAGGAAGCTGTAGACCAGTCAGGGCTCCTGGAGATCTCCCTCCTCCCTCCCTGCCTGCCTGCCTCTAATCCACCAGAGGCACTCAGCTGTCAAACCGAGAGGTCAAAGGTCATTTAGTTCCATCGCGAGGAGGCGGTGTGAGAAAGAGAGAAGCAGCTGCAAACCATGTGTATCCTGGGCTCGTAGTTGTGACAGGTCATGGACACAGTTTTCTTTGCCAAACATTTATCCCCCAACAAAAATGACACATTTTGGACACCGTATGATAAGTTTAAAGACATGATGCTAATCATTACAGTGCACTCTTTAATTTGTAATATATGCAATCAATAAAGGGGCATATTTTTTACTTATTAAACTGCGTACTTACGTTATTCTTCACTTATTACCAAGCAGATTGTTGCTAAACACACGCCTCCTCACACAACATACACTCACGCGCACTGTTGAACAGTAAAGTATATTTAATTTGTAGCTAGCTGACGTAAAACGTGAAGTTTGTTGTTGTAGCATTGCGCGTCACGGTTGAGACAACCTTGCTTTGAGAAGAACCAACTGCGCAACAGCTATTACGCGAATAACAAAACAGACGTCAGATATCTTATAAAAGAACACAGTTGAGTTTATTTACCTTCCAGTTGACCATTTTGGAGTCAGGGGGTGTTGAAGTTTCTCGTTTACCGGGACAGCCGCAGAGGTATTAATGCTCCTCTGAAGAAGGCGGGGCTTGCAGTGACGGGCCAATTGGAATGCAGTGGACGGTGGACGGAAACTGTGCTGCGTTCAATGGAACGTGTAGATTTAGATGCTAGAAGTGTTTGATCGATCGTTGTGGCTTTAATATAAATGCACTTGGTGGTGATAAACATGAGCACAGGTATGAAATATGTCGTATACTGTATCTTTATAAGTGTAGTTATTGATTGTAATGTTTTTCTCAATTGTGCTATGTATTAGGATTACTCCCATTTAACTTGAATGCATCACAACTGTTGACAGGCCGGTGTATACTGACGAGAACCTGTTTGAAGGTTCCTAGCACTGGGATAAAACTATTACATTAAACGCCGTAGACATTTTTTTCACCAAATCCCCCCCCCCCCCAAAAAAAAACGTCAGAAGTAAATTTTGGAGAAACAAATAAATAAACGATGGGAAAATGGCAATGGACGTTTCAGAACGAGCCAGAAGAGGGCAGTAATGAGTCGGTAAAACTAAGTAAAATACCTTAAATCCTCAAAGAAGAAGAACCGCACTGCGCATGAACACTCGGTCCAATAACAAGCGCATAGCGATGCCATATCGTGTAGTTTCTACTTATTACACAGCATGGCTCTCGTTCCGTACGTAGAGAATCCGGTACCGGTTCTTGCCAAACTCCACAATTCATCGGCAGACTTCCGGTTCGCCAACCACGACCTCCGTCTCGCGCAGGACTGGAAGAAGCTCGGGGTGGCAGCAGTCGTGTGGGATGCGGTAAGTGAGCGGCAACGTTACTTTACTGTCGTTATTACTCACATTAACTGAACATGCGTTCACGTCTGTTCCCCAGGCGGTGGTCATGTGCATGTACCTGGAGATGGGGAGGCTGGAGGTGAAGGGGAGAGAGGTCATCGAACTGGGAGCTGGCACCGGACTGGTGGGCATCGTTGCAGCCCTGATGGGTGAGTGGACCATCCAACTGGAAGACACACACACATCCAAATGACTGTTGGCCCTTTAAAAGTGTCCCTTTCTTCATCTTTCCCAGGTGCCAAAGTGACCATCACTGACAGAGCGCCTGCCCTGGACTTCCTGTCTGCCAACGTGAAGGCCAACCTGCCCCCGGACTCCCAGGGGTCAGTGGTGGTGTCCGAGCTGACCTGGGGCGAGGGCCTCGAGCGTTACCCGGCCGGGGGCTTCGACCTGGTGCTGGGGGCCGACATCGTTTACCTAGAGGACACCTTCGTGCCCCTGCTGCAGACTCTGGAGCACCTGTGTTCGGACGCCACCGCGGTGCTGCTGGCCTGCAAGATCCGCTACAGGCGAGACACAAACTTCTTGGGCATGCTGAAGCAGCGCTTCAGGGTGGAGGAGGTCTACTACGAGAAGCAAAGGGACATCCACGTGTACAAAGCCTGGAAACTGCCACCCAGGAGGGATTTGTGACGACTGGGCGTCCCCGAGCATCCGCCACGATTTACGGTCTTTGCATACAAATCAAATAAAAACTGTTCCAACAAAACGTCAAAGATTACCAGAAACACATTTATTAACAGCTGCCAAAAATGTAATATTTGAATAGCTCTAACGTAATGCACTGTATTATACAAGTTGGTGTTGACATTTAGAAATTGTGAATACAAAATTAATGAAAAGCGACATAGTCATGACTATACATATCACCACCCCTAAAATAATACAACATGGCATTCCACGATGATTTCGGCTCACTGTGACGCCTCAATGATTTTGGTCACACTTTACAATCCTCTCGCAGGATGTTTGATGGGTGCGACCGAGTCGTACTTGGTGAGATTTGACGCTCCGACGCAACTAACGGCGTCTTAATGAAATGCATGATGCCGCCTTCAGAAGGGGGAAAAGCAACGGAACACTTGTGGACATATTAAAATCTGCGAGGCAGCGCGTAACAGCGGTGCACACGGTTCTCCCGTCGGGTCGGGAGGATTGTGCGTGCGAGGAAAGTGGCGCACTTTGCAAGAGTTGATTTTTCTTTCCTCTCCTCTTCAACCAAACGATGAATTCAAACTTTCCTCAAAACACAAAACGGCGACGACGTTCGGTTCAGAGAGAACAAAAATAACGAGCAATTCATGATTCCAGCGATGGGCCAATGCGTCTCCAAAATATAGAGACCACGTATTTCTGTCATTGCCAAACAAGTAAGGCTCATTATTTTTGTGTTATTCATTCATAAAGAATCAAGGAATTCATACAATTTATTTAAAAAAAAATGGATTGAAAAATCCATAATACAAAAATGTGAGTGGAAATATTTTTCTTTCCTTCTGTAGCTTCATCATTTTTGTTTACATTCTCTGGTGCATGAGCTGCATTTAAACACATTTTTCCAAATAACTAGATTCAGAAGGCGTGATGCCAGACGTTCAGTAGGGCTGTACCGAACGTTTGCTTTACACGTTTGAAGCTTTGAATTCCTGCCTCCCTTTTTAAAAGGGAACAAACAGATTTTTTGTTATTGTGCTCGTATAAATGCATGTTATTATGCCACCACTGGAACTTAAATTCTACTAATAGTAGAATACATATATTAATAGTGGAGCAATTTGTATCTGTAACTGTGCAGATGGACCAGGTTTAAATATAATTAGACAGGCAAACACATTTTAACTGAACGTCAGCGTTATGAATGAAGCTTCAAACTATTCGGTACGGCCCCGCTGTTTACTGTAAACTCCAGCGACCAGCAGGAAACAAAATCCCAGTTTAAATTGGTGGAAATGAAAAAACAAAAAACAATGAGCCTCAGTAATATGACCAGGAACATGCATCAGAATACATTTGTGTCTCCATAAATGTTTCACGGCAGAGATTATGACCTCGGCCTGTCTTCCTCGCGTATCTTTAAAGCTGCGTTCAACATGAAAACCGTTTTCACAACTCAACATAATGGTTTAGTTTTTTTTGTTGTTCATGTCGTATCAAGGCAAAGTAAAAAATAAAAAAAAGGTCAATGGCATTATGCAAGCAGATAATCCAATACATAAAACAAAAACACAGCTAAAAGATAAAAATGTCCATGACACGGTCCATCTACAGTTCAAAGCATTAGTAAGTAACAGATGTTAATGCAACAGTGCAAGTACGATTACAAACGATGCACACAAGAGGAAACCTCTCAGAGTGATCCAAGTGTCTTAGGGAGATTACGCTGTAAAAAGTCCCGTCGTTATCGGTGATGCTAGTTGAGCAGCTCCCCGTTGCTGGTGATGTTGCCCAGTTTGTCCAGGCAATGTTTCCCTTTGGTGGCGGCAAACCCCCCCCCCCACACAGAACCGCCTCATGGTCTGTTCCATCGCTTCACCACCAGGACCCTGTATGGTTGTAGTGTCCTCCACATCCCGCTCTGAGCATTGCGTCACCTTTCGTGGGGAACAGAATTTCGATAACCGCTGAAGTGGGAGGGGTGTGTGTGTGTGTTTTCTATTCCTGGTGAGTCACTTTACAGATTTCCAGCAGTTTTTTTTTGTTTTAAAAGAAAGCCAAAGAGTAGAAAAGGGGGAGTGGCATCCAGATGCATGGCTCTGTGCTGAGTCTCTGTACATGGGGGGCCGACGGGCCCCTGTGGAGCCCCTGGCAGGTGTTTGGTATCGTTTCTACTCAGATTTGTGGCAGTACAAGTCTTTGAGGGCTTTGAGTTCCTCGATGAGGGTTTTGTTCTGGTTCTCCAGCACAGCCACGCGGTTCTCCAGACACTTGACGTACTCCTTCTTCTTCCTGCGACACTCGCGGGCTGCCTCCCTGTGACACGAAGACCATGTGTGAGTGGACGTCTGTGGTTAATTAAGGCCTAAACGTGCATACATGGCTACCTTTCCCTCGCAGCTTCAACCATGCTGCTCTTGTGATGCATGGGACATTTGTTTAAACCCGAAGTAACCACTTGTCTAGCGCTTCCCTCCCTCCTTATACATTGATGAACTGAATCTACATTGATTCATATGATATGGTGATGTGGTCTACTGAGACCGCAGACAGCTTTACTTGCTGAAAATCACTCAAAAGCTGAAATTATGTGGTTGAGAACTGTTAAAACAAGAACATCATACTGTCCCAGAGCCCTGAAGGAATCCTAAAGATGCGTATGTAGGCCAAGGATGTTGGCACAAGTGATTCAGCCTTACATCTCAATGCTTCCTCTCATTTCTAGATGTTAACGCTCCAGCACCAGGAAGACAAATATACTAGTCAGCCACATGTAACCCATACCTGTTTTTCATAAGTCGGACCTCCCTTTTGCGCGTGACCTCCTCCGTGCCTCCTCCT
Organism: Myoxocephalus aenaeus; assembly: GCA_038501785.1. Classification (NCBI taxonomy): domain Eukaryota; kingdom Metazoa; phylum Chordata; class Actinopteri; order Perciformes; family Cottidae; genus Myoxocephalus; species Myoxocephalus aenaeus. The sequence goes on along the minus strand of JBAMJR010000047.1, from coordinate 3,278,389 downwards.
CCGGAGCCCAGTGCAGGCGAAGTCGCCATGACCACCCCGGAAGTGATGGCGTTGGTGGGGGCCGTACGGATCTGATAGGCCTGGACGTCCCCGGAGGCGGCTGACAAGACGAAAGAGAGGCGTTTGTAATCGAGAGATTATTGAATGACTCAAACCAAATGCACTTGACACACGTCATTCACCTTCAGCGCGCTGAAGCAGACCATCATGTGAAATAATGTCCCCACCTTGTACAACCACCTGGTTGCTGGGCACTAGGATCTGCTGCCCGTCGGTGGTCTGCGCGTACTGCAGGATGGTGGCACCGCCCTGGCCCGCATTGGCCATGGTCAGTGTCTGCAGGCCATCTGTGCCGTTATTGGCTAGCTGGATGGCCCCTCCCTGGGTAATGGCGACTGCAGAGGGACAATGTGTTTGAATTAGTCTCAGGCGATGTTCTCCAAATCCAATGCAGATTCATGGAAATTGCAATACACGCGGCAGCAGCGGGGCGCTACCAGATCATCATTTATTGGTGTGATATAGTAATAATGGCTGATTATACAACGTCTGATTATGGAGACTTTGTTTTCAACTGCTTCAGAGAAGCATTGCTTCACAGCAGGATATCCTGCATGTTTCGACACGAACTGCCAGCTTCCTGTATTGCAGTATTTTAAAAGTACTCACTGTACTGGCCGCTACTAGTCTGGTAGATGGGAGTGGGCATGGTGACGGTGGTGGTGATGGCGGGGGCCGAGTCGTCTTCTGATTTTTCTTCCTCAATTCGAGGCACTGCTGGGACATCCGACGACAAATCGTTCAGAATCTTCCTGGAGGTGGAAAACAATCAAGGAGAAATGTCAGAAAAGTTTACGCATGGCGTTTGCCAGCTACAAAGCACCTCAAAGCGCCATCAATAGAGAGAGCCATGTCAGCAACACTATTCAAACTCTAAATTGTTCCAGCTTTGACTAAATTGAATTGGGTATAATAGAGAATTCAGCATTTGTCAGGTCTTGTGGTATTTAGTGAGCAAAACTTGTTTCTTTTACTTCATAATTGTACAAATATTATACTTAATATCTCCCTCATGGACATTGAAGCAGGAATAGTTAATATAAAAAGAAATCAAAGCAATAAAATGAAATCTTCATGGATTCATTATGGAATTGTAATAAGATGCGACACCGACCTATAAGAAGGTCGCCTGGAAAGGATCTCTCGCCTCTTCTGACAATCTGTCACACTGTCTACGGACTCCTGAGAATCCTCACTCTCAGCAATAGTTGAAATCTGCAAATGAATACAAATCATTACGCTCTAATTTTGACAGCAACAAAGAAAATCATTTGTTGTTGTTGTTGTTGTTATTATTCTTTAACCCTACATGCTTTGTATATGCAAGACTGGAAGATGTATGAAATGAAGTGGCGTCTTCTCATCCCATGTGGGACGGGCAGAAATAAGACACATGAATATATAAACGGTGTAACATCGTGTACAAGAATGTTTCATTGCCAATATGTTGCAATGAAGGTGTATATCCCTAAGTGATGGATATCATTTACCAAAATGAGAGAATAGAAAGTTTCAGCTCCTATCACAGTGTTTTGGAAGATGTGACAATGACTTCAGATGCAAAATTAGTTTATTTTGAAATTCTGAATAAAGTGGCTCAGCAGTCGTTGCTTATCATTTAGTCTATAATGCCAAAAAGGGTTATTGTGTGCTGTGAGGTGTCCTCTCACCTGTACCGTCTGGACTTGTGGGGACTGAATAACAGAGGGCTGAGCAGCTTGGATCACGCCGTGCACCTGGACCGTCTGACCATTCGGTAGCTGCACGAGGGTTACAGTGGAGCCGCCTGTCGACAGCTGGCCAGCTGCTATGGACGCCTGCAACTATGACAACGCACAATCACGCAACGTCTGCGCAAAGCGGTGGGCACGTTCTCAGCGTGTCGCGAGGAGCTTTACCTGGGACAAGGTGATGTGCTGTGCCTCAGACTCCGAGACAACTGGTTCACCACTTTGCTGCGTGTCTGCACCAGCCTCCATTGTCATTTAAAATCTGCAAAAAGTAACAGAGTCCTTATTTGGATACGCTTCATCATGCTTGAAATAGAACTGAGCAGTGGTCAAGTGGTCTATGATGAAGAGCAACACACACACACAGATATATATATATATATATATATATATATATATATATATAAAAAGAGAGAGAGCATATATATATATATATATATATATATATATATATATACACACACACACACTCTCGCTCTCTCTGGAGGTTTGTGCACTAGTTATCCACAGGAGGAGGGTGTGGCTTAGCTCAACGTGCTAGCATACAATTCATGTATAAGACATTGTAAACGAGTTTAAAAAAAGAAATAATTAAAACCATTTTTTTTAAAAGCACGTGGCACATGCTATACTCAAGAGTCAAAAACATAATAAAAAGAAATGTTCAGCAGCATTTGAATGAAGCTAACTGGAGTTGAAGCTAGCTAGCTAGCTAGCGCGAGCTTCATTGATTCTGTTCGCGAGCTGAATTTAACCGCCATTTATTGAACAATCTCCCCATCTCTATTTTCCACTCGTGTTTCTTTTTTCCTGTTCTTCTAACAGCTCGTCCGGTCGCGTGGCTCTTTGCTCTAAACCCTAAATGTAGTCCACAGCTAATAACGCTCTGGCTGTGATAGCTGAGGCTGTGTGGAGGGAAATGTCTGCACTTATGTTTGCAAAAAGGGATTTTTTTTTTTTTTATCCTCCCACTTTCACTCCCGAGTGTGTTGGCTAAATGCTGCAATACTTTAACCACCATGTTAACATGAATTAACTTCACACATTGCTTCTGCAACGTATTCCTACACAGTTTATTAAAATAAAACACTCAAAGCCCACTCCCATATTAATACCTATGTGGTGTGAAGAGCCAGCGAGACCTCGCAGAGACTGACTCACTTTGAGAGCCTCTGCAACGCCGCCGCCATGATCTCTTTGTTGGCTTTGTGCGGATATTAGGCTCGAATAACTGCTCTGGGCGGCCATCTATCTGTTTAGCAAACATCGGATGCGTATCCTCTTACCAACACAGACTCGCTTCGTCACTCCCGGGTCTACGGAGCTCCACTTTTATTCAGACCGACACGTAAGAGACCGCGTCAGGCTACACCTCCGTCGCGTCACCGAGAACAACAACACGGAGAGGAGGACGAGGGAGACGACGACAGCGGAGAATCAGCTCTGTCGACCGGACCCGAGTGACGGCGGAGAAGGCCGGAGAAGTACGAGAGCTGCCGAGGGGGATGATGGGAAACCACGGAGATATCCGAAGAAGGGGTTTGAGATTCCCGAACGTATCTGAGCATGCGCCAGATTGTAAAATCATAAATCTATAAAAATACAGATAGTGGACAGCTGTATTTATCTAAATAGTAACTCAATAGCAATACTAATAATAATAATAATAATAATAATAATAATAATAATAATAATATTAAATCGTTCACTTCTGTTAGTGTTAAATATGTTAAAATAAATTATGATTTTAAAATAATGTAATTATTCTTTGTGTACAAATTAACAATATTAATTTTGATTCTATATGCTTTACGAAAACACTGCAAATCTTGCTCTGTGAATCTAAAATAATACCAAACCTTGTATTTTAGTTCCATACATGTTTCTTTCAATGTTTTCCGTCATCACTGTGATGGCATTTTACAACGTTCTTACAGCTGAACTTGTCAAGGTTCCCTGATGGTTTATGTTATTGTAATCAAATGTTAGTTTTTATTTATAAAGCATAAAAAAATGTTCAGCAAACGTCAGGCATATTGTTGAGCCGGTTTGAAATTCCCAGACTGCATTGGTCTTAAGTTCCACATGGGGGCAGCAAAACCCTTCATTATGTTTCCCCACTATGAGCGTCAGCACTGCCCCATTGCATGTTTCTTTTATCCCAGCCTCATACGATCAGTTATCTGTGAATTAAATCGATCTTAACTGTGATACTGGCTTCGTATCACCAAACCATATTGTGATTTTAATGAGGAAACCAGTGGGTTCCAGTCCTGTATTACGTATTATGTACTATTTACAGCCCTCGTGATTCACATTACATTTACTTCTCCTTGGTCGTCCAATTTAGCCGTAAAATGTGCTCATTAACTCTGTTGCAAGGTGTGTGTCAGGACTGGTGCTGCCGGACTGAAATGGGTTCTAAGCTGTGGCAGCTGGTCAAAATCCTGCGGGGAAAATGAGACTTCAGACCAATTTACGACCATCATCTCTATGTGCGAGGTCATTTCGGAGGCCTCTTAAAACCCCCCTACACACACACACGTCAAACATACCCATCTTCACCTATGGAGTGATTGACTACACCAGTGGTGCAACATGTTCACTGCTGACCAACCAATCTTGTGTCCTTTACCATAAAAAACTGGCTCTATTTTGCAACAACACTCTTAAATTGTGTTCTTTATATTCAAAGCGAAGACCTGATTATTAATCGTGCAGTCACCTATTCATCATTAAAACTCATCTCAAATATCATAAATATGTGTCACAAACCAGCCTTCTCATCCATCAGAGTCGAAGTCGATAACTTGATTGGACATTGATTTCCCTCAATAAAGACTGCCATGGATAGCCATAGCGAACCCTAATTAGCCTGCAGTGGAGCGCTTTCATTAGTTATCACTGAATGTGGACTTGGCTATGCAGGCCGGGCACATTCAGATTGTTTAGTGTCTACAATATACACAATTACACTCAAACATTATATCCCCATTCACACATTTATACCAAGTTTGCACAAAATAACAATAACAATTTCCAGGATTTTAATTAATACAATAGTGTGATCAGCCTTTTACATCATTTTCTGAAGTGACACTATGGCTACGTTTATTAATGTAAAAGTCTGAGAGAAACTGCCTCTATTCACATTTCGGAAGCGAGAACCAGTGGTTTTTGTTTCTGCAATTTCTTTTTTTTATTACCATACGATTATTTAAAACTGTCGCCAATTAATTTTCCTGTGGATCGACTAATCTTCTCAGCTCTAAATCTTGTATAAATAAATCTTAATTTGGCCTCTCCCTGTCACTGAAACCCAAAGCCTTTCACATCCGCCGTTGAGAACACATGAACGCACAAACACAATCAAACCGCGCTTGCATTATTCACGTCTTTATCACCTCGCCATCACATTTTCAGGAGTGCGTATCAACATGGTCGGTGTGCCTGGTGATTAAAGCACATTTCTGATTCAGACTGCGAATGCTGGTGAGTCCTGGCACAGAATATCTGATTGCAGGGTTTACCAGAGCGCTCTGCAGCAACGACCCTGGCTGTAAATCACCGCTGAAAGCACCCACAAACAGCCGAGTGAAATGATGCCACAGACGTCCAAAATGGTGTAGGAGGAGGAGGAAAGGAGTTTAATCTTCAGCATATGAAGTAGAGACCTGACTCCAATCCATAGCCCGATCCTTTCCCCTTAAACCCAGCTGTCAAAGCCCCTGGCTTAACACAAGCCTCCAAAAACCCATCGACAGCAAACCCTATGACACTTTCTCCTTCCCCAATTTTTTGTCTCTGCTCTCTTTCCGTGTGTGTGTGTGTGTGTGTGTGTGTGTGTGTGTGTTTTTGAAATCACAGTCATTCAAAGCCACGACCCTTTCCAAATCACGATCTGAAGCGGTGTATGTAACAAGCACACCTCTGCTTCAGGCATGCGCTGCAATATTGAGCGTATTAATAACATGCCTGATATATTCTTTCAACTTTGCCGTTGAATTTTAAATGCAGTCCTTCATCAAAGCGAGTGGAAATATCACACCTGCCACTCAAGCAGGGCATTATGGGAGATATATCGGGGGGGAGGGCATGTGGCTCCGTCCAGAGAGAGGCTGAATATGAATACAGAGGGGGAAACATGCAGTGCATTTGAATACCACTGACCTTATGTGCATGGTTTTCATTGTAGGTAGAATTACCTGCATTGCATATGAACCAGTGCACCTGGCTCAGGTTGCCATGGATACTGGGCCCCACAGTCTGTCTCTCTCTATCACACTCTCTCACACACACACACATACACACATGGGGTTCTCAAAACTGAAGATGTGAGTTTCAGAGATACCCAGTAAAAAAAATATTGTGTCGCTGAGGTGCAGTATGAAGCTGCAGCTGCGAGGCAGGAGAGTTATCTAACACACTGAGATTGTGCTGACCCGGACCTCTTGCTAATCTTGGCTGTAGGCAACAGCGAGCATCGGGCGATCTCAATCAATCCGTCAAGGTGTCAGCTCGTCCCTCCCTCTCTATCTTTCCCCCCTGCAAGGATTCTTTGCCCGCTCCCCTCCCCCTCGCCGCTTCTTTCCATCTTTTCTTTCTTTCTTAAAGGTTAGCTTTCGATTTCTCTCTCTCTCTCCCAAGTCTGTCTACGTACGTTAAAGGAGTTGTTGGGAGCTGTAGTCCATCCTCCTTCTACCAAATCATAGTTTTTTGGTCTGAATGTTCTTTATGACTCAGTGTTTCCTTGCAGAGTCGGGGGATGTGTTCAGATAGTCAAATGTAGACACAACACCAAAAAATGTCCCCTTTATTTTACAAGAGATGCACACATGCGATAAACCGGATCGGCGTTAGCACAGATGCTGGCTTTGTTTTGGACCACGACGTAACCGATCCACATTAAATGCAGTCTCTTCCATTCATTGAAGCCCAACACTAGTTTCCAGCTGCAGCGACACTTAGCCGTACATCAAAATATTTCCTCTCAGTTCCATACAGTGAGGCGCAAAGATTTCATCATGAAAAAAAGAGACCGGTCAGGGTTTCATGTGTTGTGTTGGCAGATGCTCTGATTTGAGGTGTTTCCAACGAAAATCTGATAAAACTCCCAAATACAAATATCTTTCAGAAAGCCCTAACCGACACTTTAAACACGGCAGCGAGCGTTGCCCATTTCAGTTGTTCATTTTAAGCACCTGGCTTGTAACGCTCTGTTCAATTTTTCCAGCTTTTGCAGCACCTGTAATTTTCTTTTTCGATCGCCAGGAGTTTGAAGCCGGTCTCAGGTGTGTGTTTTTTAATCGTTGTTGGGCTTCACACAGGTAGACGGGCTCTTCCCACACTCTGCTGTGTTCGTCAAAGACATGCGAGTTCCAACTGAAGCAATCTCGTCCTGTGAAGAAACCAGAAGTGCTGGCTGATACGAGACTCACCCTTTTAGTTTGGCTTCTGTGGAGAGAGATATCTCCTCCTTCAGGTATTCATGCCGGAGGTAAAAACCTGTTGTCCAAGCGCCGCAAGAAGTTCTTCCCCAGTTTTCAAAATATTGTATGATCTAGCGGAGCGAAACCTATCTTTTTGGTCTCGTTCTCATGTATCAACAACACAGGTTCAATGTCAAAGAGAGCAAAAACATCCTCACACCTTTACGACAGAAAGTGCATTTTTTATATTTTTGCTTTTGATCTATGACTTGCTCCAGTTTTTTTTTTCTCCCTTAAACGAAAATCGACAATCGCTCCCCACTGTTGCCTTTTTCTCTCTCTTGGTGAGGCAGTAGGAGGGAAAGAGAGTGGTACAGACAAAGCACACACATGATAGAGTGTGTGTGCTAGAGTGTGTGTGTGTGTGTGTGTGTGTGTGTGTGTGTGTGTGTGTGTGTGTGGGCTCGCCGAACTGCTCCTTCCCGTCATAACATGTCATTCTGGACACTATTACTCCCAACAGAGGCCGACACTGCAGCCCACTGACGCGGAGCGTGAGGTCATCTGTCAAACAGAGAAGCGTTTGTGCGTCTGTGTGAGTCCGGCGAGGACGTGCCGGCACACATCTTCTCCGTCTCGGCGTGAGATAACACACTTGGTTGGTCTGTGTTTGTACATGCAGCTGGAATATGTTTCTGCTGGGTGAGAAATGGCGGAGTATGCAGACCCTGGGAAGCTGTCATTCACAGGTTTACCTCCCAAACCCTCCTATGGCTGCCGAGTTCAAAGGTTGCCATGGCTACCGGCATCCCAGTGGGAACGCAATGTGCTCTGCCCCGGAGCCATCGGAGCAAGCGTGCTTGGCAGGAGGTGGAGGAGGGTGTGCGGTGACCTTTGACCTGGTCTTACTAATGGCAAAGTGAAGTGGGCGGGGGGGGGGGTTAGAGAAACGGGGCTGTGCGGGGTTGTAAATTGGGCTGATCCTCGCTGAGGATTGGCGTTTGGGGTTGTGGGCGGAGCGGCCTTTTAGCTTCTGAGCCCGGCGACTCGTGCCGGCTGCCTCCTGGATTTCAGAGGGGCCCTGGGCGAGCGAGATAGCCGCCCTCTAATCCGCCGAGTCTCTCTCACCTTGCCTCCTCCGTGTTTCCCAGATAGCGCATCTTTTGTGTCAGATCTGTGCAGCTGTCACTGCCGCTGCTTGTAAGGATGATGCTGGCTTTGTGTGAGTTTGCGCGCGCGTGTGTGTGTGTGTGTGTGTGTGTGAGACAGAGGCGCAGCAAAATACACAAAAAAACAGTGAAAGATGTGAGAGTTGCCTTTACAAACCGCCCCCACCCCCAAAAAGAGAGCGGGGTAAGAGGCAGGGGATGCTGCAAATATCATGTCAATTTTAAATATTTATTCGAGACAAGAAGAATCTGAGTATTTTAAATTCTCTAGCAAAGATATAATATCTGTTATTCTACGAATGGCTCATTTCACAGAAGGGTCCATTTGATTGGCAGCTGACCTTTCATACGCATTTTCAACAGATTTTTCTAGAGCGTACCACCGCATTTTTTCAAATCTGCACACTCAATCTACTGATCATGACTAAACCCATTGTGAAGAATATTTTCCCAAAAAATTGACTTTCATGCTCAACAGAATTTAGATATTTTTTTTTTCTTTCTTTCTCAGGAACACTCATTTTCATTTGGAAAATCTTATACTGTATGGTTGGAGCTGGTTGACATACTGTATCTCTGAACAAGTTACTCTCTTTAGTATTTGCTGTTTCTGCGAGTCACATAACGTCACCTGTTTCCAGTGCAGCTCTTATCTGACAGAATCCAAAAAGTATTTTTCTATTTTTTATATATATATATATATATATATATATATATATAAAATCACCTAAAGACTTGATTATATGGAGCAGTAGGCTTTCTGCAGTGTTTATAACATAAGATATTTTACTTTAAAACGTTTGCCCTCTTGACTGCGGAAAATTTGACTTTCTAATCATGCAGCGTGCATTTTTAATGCTGGAAACTTGACACAGAGCTCACAGAGCTGTCTCTTCGAAGTCAAAAGATGCAGAAATATTTGTGCAGAGAAAGAGAAGCCAGAATGTGTGTGTGTGTGTGTTTCCATGTCTGCGTATGCATAGGGGAATAAAAGGGGACAGTCAGGAGAAGGGTTATTTACTGCGCGGCCCAGGCGACCTGTCCGTCCTCACGTCCAGCCCCAGCAGATTAAGATGCAGCCGCTGGCGGCTGCCAGAGCGGGCTGAGATTGATGGGGAACACGGGGGCCACAGAGGCCCTGCAGAATTCTGAACAGAGCCTGTGGGTACCAACCAGCCATGCTGCTTGCAGACAGCAGCGCCTCTCTCTCTTGTCACCCTTTTTTCTATCTTTTTCTTTTTTCCCCTGACTTTTCTTTATCGCTCTGTTGCTCTTTCTGGCATTTTTTCCGCTCTCTGTCACTCTGCCGCTTTCTGCATCCCTGTTTTTCTGTCTCTCTGTCACTCTATCGCCCCACTGTGCCCCACAACTAGACTCGCAAGCCCCCCTCCTCCCACCCCCGGAAGACGCTGTCTCAGCAGCTTTAGCAGATTTGGATGTCATGAAACTGCAGGTGTGTCAGCATCCGTGTGTGTGTGTGTGTGTGTGTGTGTGTGTGTGTGTGTGTGTGTGTGTGTGTGTGTGTGTGTGTGTGTGTGAGAGGAACAAAAATGAGGATGAACATGCTCTCAATAAATAATTCTCTGGTTAAGATGGGTAGCAGGAAAGTTAACTGTGAGATGGATGCCTGTGTGTGTGTGTGTGCATGTGTGTGTTCACGAGCGCTAACATGGATCAATTGCAGCTTCTATAAGCTGTCTGCCCAGCTGTAGAATTGCTGAGGGGAATAAAAATAGCAATTATCTCAGTGTGTCAACATCTGCATGAGTGTTTATACTTGCCAGTTGTTTGAAAGTAATTCTAATGTTGCAGTGATGGAGGAGGGAAAACATGAGAATGGAAAATAGATGCTGTGTGTGTATGTGTGTGTGCTGATGCGGGTGTATGTGTGTATGCTGGACAAACTGCACTGGCAGGGTTTTTGTTGGAGTCCCCAGGGCAGAAGACGCATGAGTCAGCGGCCAGTAGGATTTATGGCCAATTGATTAAATTAGCATTTGTTCTGCTACTGGGGCAGCAGCCTGTCAGTATAAACACACACTGAAACACACACACTCCCACGTGGGCAAACAAACATGCACCTGTACACCGACTGCAGTAAAGGAACGTGGAGGGAGAGAAAGAAACAAGACAATGAGGAAAGAAAAAAAAAAAACACAGAGAAGCAGTAGACAATTAGCAATGGTGTCAATAAGTCAACGTGATTAACATCAGGATCACTGGGATGTAAATACTGGAGGAAACACACACTGCCTCCTTCCTTAGCAGCTCCTTCATGCGATACAGCGCGTGAGCACGGGGGTCGCACACTCCAGGCTTGCTGACAAGCCTTTTTTATGACATTCATCAAAGCCATCTGCCATTTTCCGCTCAATTAATTTGTTATGGGAAGTGGGATCAATTAAGTGCGCACTGTAATGGCTTTATATCCTTGTTTCCCTTTTATAGCCCAATATTTTCTGTGCTCCACTCTGGCATGAAAAGGCAAAATCGATATCCCCAGCTATTTTCCCCTCCCGTGGACTAATTTGTTTTTGCCACTCTCTTCCTGGCATGATAAACGGGCCTTAATGAGGGGTTAGGGCGAGGGGACGGACTAAACATAAACCTGCACTCGAGCCAACAGGCGCTCTGGGCCCGCTCGTTCCCAACGCAGCCACTCAATCCAACAAAACCGCAGAGCCTAATCTACCCAGATCTCATTCGGATGTCAGGAGGAACGTGTTCCCCACACTTCCAGACACGGCAGTATCAAGAGGGATTGACCTTCGCCCCGTTATCACCGGACGCGCTGGTCACGCGTAGCGATAGCAAGTGGCTTAAAAGACGGCGACGATAAGGACAAAGGGTGGGACGGTTGCTTTGACAGTGACGGGTGGAGTGGCGTCGGCGCGCGGCACCATTAGTACGAGTGTCACGGGGCGCCGCTGTACTCGCCTCCTCACCTCGACCCCTGCGACGTATTGATCGCCCTCCCATTAAGCCTGCTGATGGGCTTGATGATATGACCAAGAAGTGGGGGAGTGATGTGGCCGTGTTTAAGTGCGTGCATGTGCATGACTTCCGAGCAGGTTGAGGGGCCATCATTACTCCTGGAGCGGGCCTGGTGACATTGCCATATTGATTTTGACATCATCTGGTTGGGGTGTGCTTTAGAGGCCGGCTCTTAAACCAAGGCGACCAAAGTGTCACCTTGTTTGTGTCAGCAGGCTTACAGGGCCACCAAGGTCCCAACTGGACGTCCATGAGCTGAATATTACTGTTAAAGCTGAGGCTGTCAAAGTGATTTCTGATTTAACCCCAACACAATCCCTGCTGCTCTTCATAATCCATCGACACAACACACCAGGAACACTTTTCGTAGGGACTATTTCTTTGGAAGAAGTGCTGCGTCTCCACTGGTTGCCTGACAACAAATAGATACAGCACGTAACACGTGAGATATTAATGGAAGACAAATACCTTCAGACACAGCCAGGATAGCTGTTTGTTGAGAAAAGCAACCAAACCAAAGTTGTTCTCACCCTGTAAAACTATGGAAAGTGCACCTCTGCTAATGTTTGTTCTGCTGCAAGTTTTCCTTCCACCCCAGAGGTCACAGCATCCCATTGTTTTCAAAAGTGCATTAAAGCAGTTGTTCCTGCACTGGCAAACGTAATTCATCACTTGATGGATGACGACTTAATTTTTCCAAACACGGACTTGTAGCTCCAAGTCAAAATCATTTCATATGTATTGAAGGGAGCGCCATTCTACTGGAACTGGAAGAGAAGGAAATCAATGCACGTCTCCACCTACCTTTGCCTGCCACTCTGCCTTAAATTTCTGTTTTGACACTTCATTGCAGCCAGAAGAAGTATGTAACAGTGCACCGTAATACAACGCATGAAAAGGTGGCCATTAATGGATTTTTGAAAACAATGGAGTGCTGCGAGCTGGGAGGTAAGACAAACCTCAAAGGAACACACACTAGTTCCAGACAAGCGAAACCATTGGTGGGCTGTAGGCATGGAAAAATAAATTACACTGGTATTATCTTTTAAATATCTATAAATCAGTGCTGCATTGATTAATTGATACATTAATTTAATTCCTGTGGACAAATAAGACCAATTACCAGCCTCCACATGGCATTTGAATTGAGGGCCACCGGGTCACCGTCTGCTGGGTCGCTTTGCAGCACGAAACGGAAAAAAAGATTGGCTACGGATACGTTGAATGATGCCGTTTATTTTTCCAAAATGAAGAGTGTTCAAAGATAGATTTGAGCAGCTTAAAAAAAAATCAAATTTTGCAAGAACAAAAAACGTCTCCAGCTGTAATGTGTTGGAGGTCATGATAACAGTGGGGCGGGCACCAGGAGGGTCAGCCTGCTGGACACAGGCTTCATTCAGCCAGGGGTGGGAGGTGGGGGGGGCGGGGCGAGACTCGGCTATCAAGACCAGCCGCAGATTAAAACCCCATCGATCCGACTGTAATTTATTTATCAATTCAACAAAAAAATTAAACATTGACCTCATTCTTTGAAAATCCCCTCTTTTAATCTCGTTGGACGTGGTGACTTGAATACCAAGCGAGCGAGCGAGCAGTCAGATGTGGGGCCCTTTATTCCCAAAAAGTTAAACAAGTCGTGGGGGGGAAAAAGCAGCTTTCTTCCTCGCGCTTTAGAGTTCAAAAGCGAGACTATTAAAAGCTCCGTACTTCTCTTCTGCTTTGCTGCCTCTCCCGAACCCCTAGGACTCCAACTTCTGACAATAAACAACTCATACATTCCTCACCGCCGCGCCAAAACCGCCGCTCCTTTCTCCACCATCCGTATTCTCGTCACTCCTCCCGCTCTTCTGATCTTTTCTTCCCTCTCTGGCTATCACTGGGTGCTGACTTCCTGGGTGCTGTTACACACTGTAACTTTCTTATCACCACATCAAAGCCTCTTCTCTTCTCTATGCCAACCCCCATCCCCCACCGTCTCTGCCCTTCTCTGCCCCCCCTCCCACCCGGCGGTTACAGATGTGCAGAGTTTCTCGAAGATACCCAAATTCTGCTGACTGCAAAAAACAAACACTGATCGCATCATTATGAAAGCTTCATCCTTCGCCTCGTCTTCCTCCCCTGCTCTGCCCCCCCAATGCTCGGACAGAATAATAAGGTTACCTCGCTCGCGCTCATGTCAAACAGCCTCTCCTCCCTCGTCCCATCACCTCACGCCCTGCTCTCTGTCGTCCTCCTCACCCCTTCCTGAACCCTCCCCATGACCGGCCCTGTAATCCAATTAAAAGCACATTAGGGCCAAATGAATAGCGCAAGATTTAATTAGCTGCTGACGAAGGTTGGCTGGATGGCCGCCTGCCTGGCAGTCGGGTGCCTGGAATGGGGCGCGGAGGCTCACGGGGGAGATGAGCGCTGTTCGCCTTTACCCCCGCCGATGTCGAGGGGGCGAGGAGCGTTAGCTGGTGAGTTGGCGCGGGTTTTTGCATGCAGCGCTTCTGTGTGTCAAATGGAATTTACAAGTTCAAGGCTGTAAGTGTGCGGGATTATAGTAAATAAGCTCCTAAAGGATAGATTCACCCTTTTTCAAGTCCATCTCAAAACTCACGTGTGCACATATAAATTAAACTATAAACTATTCACACACGCACCGCAAGCTGAAAATTATTTCGACTAATAATTCGGGCCGAGATTAAACAGACCCACAAGCAGTGGGTGAGTTGATGGCGCTTCCTAGAAGGGTAACTCTTGTAAGCTCATTCCTCCACAACACAGCTAAATATGCAAAGGCCGGCCGCTCCTTATTCTCTGGGTTTTAGAGAGCTAACTAGCTAACTAGCTGGCAACTAGCTGGCAGCATAATTTCGTGGAATGTTCCTTAAAGTTGAGACATTATTGCTGCCGATGAAGACGAGTCACTGGAAGTTTTGCGTCGCTTCTTGTTGTGTTCACACAACCCGCCTCATTCGTGCTTCCGCTTCTCTCCTCCCCTCACTCTAGTAACTGGATGCAACCTTTCTTGCTGCAACCTCCCAATGTGCACAGTCAGCAGAGTAGTCAGCGTAACCCACTGTGGCATTTGCATCGTGCCCCTCTCCCTCTGTGTGTGTGTGTGTGTGCGTGTGTGTGTGTGTGTTCAGCGTCTAATGAAGAGAGACAGTCTCTGCTGGGTTCCCCTTTTTCCAGCCACCAGGGGTCTCAGGTGCAGTAGGTGGACAGTTGGTGTGTGTGTGTTAGTACACGCTTGAATGCGTGTGCGTGTGCATGTGGTCGCATTTGATCATGTGTTCATGCACGCGTGACAGTATTTATGTTTGCATGCATGCAAGTCGGCATTTGAGCGTGCACGCTTCTGCGCGTGCATTCGTGTGCATGCAATGCATGTGTGTGTGTGTGTGTGTGTGTGTGTGTGTGAAATGAGACCCAGGTCCCGGCCTCTCCATTTCTCTCTGCAGGTAATAAAAATATAGAGTGCCCTCCAGATCCCTTTATAGAGAGAGAGTTGAGACCGCAGCGAAATCTAGGACAGGCTCCATTGATTTGGAGGCTACAGTATTACTCGCCATCACAGCCAAGGCAATATGAGAGGCCTATTTTTTTTTTTTTTTAAATCACACAGCCACCCTGAGCCCAGAGGGACGGAGAGAGGAGGGGGTACGGATCATTTGGAAAACCTATCCTTATTTTGTTTCCTCCCCGTGCCGTCTTCACCTCGCTGTGTGGAGAAATAACATGCTTCACGTTTCCACTCACATTTCCTCTTGAACAATGCCTTCTCGCTCTGCAACGCCAATCTCCACATCTTTAGGAAGACGCAGACGATGTAACACGAGCGCCGCGCCGCTCTCGGCACCGCGGTCCCTCGGCATTGTGATCGTTTCTTCTCTTTTTGTTGTTTGGATTGAAATTTACATTTTTATTTAGTGAGTCGAGTGAGCGTGCCGGGGTGTGTTATACCACTCTTGGGTATATTAAACCTGTTAAAAGCCCATTGTGTTATTTCCCAAATGTCAATCAAGGGGAAAGAAAAAGGCATTCTCCTCTCAATTTGGTTTCCATCCAGCAGCAGTGATTGGTACCATTTCAAGACCTGGGCTTTGTATACTTCAAAAGGTGTGGACGAATGAAAAAAAATAAAACAATGTTTTCATAGTGTCGACTTCTCCTGAATTGGGCTTTTCCAGATCTCTGGAGAGCGGTGGAGTGTTCTGGGTCGGGCCAGGAGCCGACCCCCTCTGTCTGGCTAAATAAGATAAGACCCTGTCATTGTATCCCTCCACTCCACAGCCCTGACCGCATCAAATATTCATGGGCCACAGCAGACTCTTAAGTAAACTGGCCAATTTGTTGCGGAAGACGTGCATTAAGATTGGCTGGGCCGATATGCGACTGGCCCCCGGGGACGGGCCAGACAGGGGCGGACGGCTGCCATTTTGGCTCTCCTGTCTCTATTGTTGCCACCCCTCGGAGCGGCGAGGGACGGGGAGCGGCACGTGGTGGTCTTGTCTGACGGTAATGGGCTGAGTGTGAATGTGAGGGCGGGGCAGGGGAACAGGAGTGGATGGGAGATAACAGGAGGTCACGAGAAGCTGCCTTTCATCCGGACGCATGTTGAGAGCGAGTTAAGGAGGAAGCGAAGAACAATAAAGGATAGAGGTGGAGTCATGTTTGAATGACAAAAGATAAGTGGTGTGCCGAAGGAGGGGGTTGATTTAGAATGAGGAGAAGGACAAAGTGGTGGGGCTGCTGAAAACGTATGGATGAGCTGCAGTGCACACATGAATGGGAACAACTTAATAGATCCTATTACAGGGACAAACAAACAGAGAGTACATGTGCCGCGGCGCAATCACACAAACACAACGCTTTTTTTGAAAGATGGCTCACGTCTTCCAAAACAATAGATTTCAAGGATAGTCCATCTCCACATTATATCTCCCCGAGGACAGAAGTTGACAAATCACTAAAGCACATTTTTATTTTGCTTTATGGGCGCAGAAGTTGAGCGGTGGCAAGGGAGAGACACAACTTTACGCTTGGCGATTCCCCGTAGGGCATCCGATGGAAATGAGCTGAGGAAGCTGTCTGCAGAGAAAAAAAACAACTGAAAAACAAAACACAAGAGGAAGAAGAGGGGGAAAATAAGTAGATGAAGCTCATAAAACCCCAACTCGTAAAACTGTTGAGCGTATCTAAGAAGTGAGGATTCCTTGAGGCGGGACAGGTCGGCGAGAGGGTGGGAGGGGCGCGTAGTCCTCAACGGCGGCGGGGAAGAGGCCACGATCTGTGGCCGCTGAGTGGGCGGCGAGGACAGAGATGCCGGGGAGCGGCGAGGGGCCTGGCACAGTTATTAGGTCACTTCCGCGGAGGACCGACGGGTGTTTAGAGAGCGACCGGGTTGCCGGGTGACCCCTGACAGCCTGCTCGTCATCTGGCGCGCCGGGGAACTCTGGGGGATCGGCGGGAAGCTCGTCGTGAATATCAAACGTGACATTCTGCCTTACAGAGAGAAGAGGAAAGCGATAGAGGGAATAATAATTTGAGGTGAAAATGGCCACCGTTTCTTTTCCGGTGGACCATGAGGTCTCTTAATTTCTTCCTCCTTGAATTGTTGATGAATTTTGCAGCACACAACTGCATTCAAATCAGTTCAAACCTGCATTCCCTGCATGGACACGGCTTATTTCGTGCGCCCTCTGAGAGGTTTGATGCGTGCCTCAATGGGCTTGATGGTGAATGAGTCCATTTACATGCTAATAGCCATGCAGGGCAATTTCCTTATCACGTATGTAAATGAACACATTTGCGGGATCCGTGTTGGCCAAATACAAACAGTAAACAATATGCTGACTTCATGTTAACGTTTCACTTTATTTATTCATGCGGTAATTAAACACTGCCGACACACATGATTCTTCGCTGATAGGCTCGTTAGCATTAATTAACTCTCAATTTGAAAAACAAACCGATCTATCACACCTGTAGTTTCCAAACCGTCTGTGGGTTCTTAAGTGCATTCTGCATCTGCGACATGATACCATCTATATGAAAATGTGCGCTCTCTAGAATAAAATGTGGCAAACGGATACTTTCATGTACATGTGTGGGTGTATTGAGGCCTGTAAACAGACGCATGTTATTAAAGTAGGAGTGGAAAATGTATGAGAGAAGGGAAAAAAGAAGAAAAAAAGGTATGCATGCCTGTGTGTGTGTGGGTGTGGATGAGGATTATTCTGAGCTCTGCCATCTGTAAACAGGCGGACAGGTTTGCTTCCAGAACGATGAGACAGTAAAACAGCATAAATAAACACTTCAAGTCAGCAGAACGCGCGCTTTAAATGTGAATAATGATTGTATTGCTACAGTTTTTTGGTTGTTGTGGGTTTGCACGTGAGGAACGGCTTCAAATCTTTCCCGTCTTGTGTGTGAAGGAGAGCGGGAAAGATTGGATTCTGTGTGTTTTTGCCCTCGGAGCTTCAGCAGACATACATTATGCAGGTATGGCCTGTGTGAACTTGGCACACACACCTCGGCATAATGCAGCTATGCTAGTTCAGGTTCCAAGTGCTGTATGATATTAAGACACAGAACAAAAAGGAACAAACAAGGCATTTTCTTCCCAGCTTGTGAGCACATGTGGTGTTTGATATAAGGCCCGAACAATAGCATTACACATAAAACGCTCTATACGGGTGTTCATCTCATTTCATGCTGTCTGACAGTTTAATGTAGATTTTATATCTTTTTTTTCCCAGCTCTTCATTGAAGCTTAGTGGTTTTTACGCTGACTGAAATATTCAAAAGTTGTTGTTTATTTTCATTTTCATGGCTGCACCATTCAATTAAACGGAAATATTTAAATTGTTTTGTTTATTACACATTGGAAACACTATAAATTAAAATAGAGCTCTATCTGTTTAAACAAAATTTGGCTGCAAAGCATGGCTTTGTAATGGCCGGGCCGCTAGCATGCCAGAGAGGTGTTTGGGGGCTTATTAAGTAGCAATTTGGCTGCATAGCATTATGCCCAACTGCTGCTATTAAAGCCAAAGAAAGTCATTTCACTAACTTTCAGGACGGTCAGCTGTCATGTTAGAATATATAGTGTGGGAGCATTACGAGAAAAGCTGGAGTATTCCTGCTCAACCTGATTGAAATTCACTTTCCTTGCTTTATTAGCATTAAATGTATGATATAAATCCGGCTTTTCTACATGCACATGCACATAATATCTCAAAAATGAATAATTTGTCTTTAAATGACCTTGATTATAAATAATGAAGTTTATAGCCTAAAGTTAGAAGAAAATGCATTATTTGCACGCTCCTTGTGACGACTAAGTAAGCGAAGTAATTGCACATATGGCAAATATGGGTACCTGAGTTGGAGTGTGTGCCTGTGTGAAGGTGTGTGTGTGTGTGTGTGTGTGTGTGACCGACTCAGAGGTCATTCCTATAAAAAGTGGAGGGGACATTTTGAGCGAGAGAGGAAATCCAATTAGGACCCCGGTACAGTCGCGGTGGCATTTAACAAATAACTCCCCTCTGTCTCTCTCAGCTGCAGCGGCCGGGCGAGCTCCGGCACACTAATAATAACACACTCGCTCTAAGTTATAGTCTTATAGCGTATTATGTCTCCTGTACGTCTGAGAAGAGTTACGCTTCCATTCGCGCCCATGATGAAGGCATTAGTCAACACACACACTGTAACGACCAATCATCAGCGGTTTTATCCATCATGTGTTTATGCATGTGCGCGCGCGCACGCACGCACATCCTTTCCTTGAAATACGTGCATTATCCCAAGGTGGATAAGAAAATCAATGAAAAGCAATATTCCTATTGGATTTAGTTTATGCCATCGACCTATTTCTGTGAGCCGCTACGTAGATCATCTGCGCGGCGGTGAGTGGATGACCTGCTGACCTCCATCCAGGGTCAGCGCATTACCGCTCGCTGCTGCTGCTCCTGAGATAGCAGCTTCACCTGACGCAAGGGGAAAAAAATATGCCTCTTTCTGACATAAAGGTGGGAGTTTGGAATACGATGAGCTCGTCCTCTGTGTGCCACATTTTGCTGATGTTTTTCTCGCCGGATGAAAAACACATTTCTGTGCCTCACTTTCAGCTCAAACACGGCGGCAAATGAGGCGTCATTTTTTCCCCCCTGCAAAATGAACACAAAATATGAAAAGCAACGCCGCAAAAGGAGGAAACTGCAGTTGCTTTGTTGAAGGATCCCAGGGTATAGATTGGATCCACTACATTAGACCTGTTACAAGTTAAACTCCATGTTGTTTCATTTGAAAACTGCCTCAAACTAATGAATCATCAAAACCCTCCACAGACGAGATGCCCCAAAGACCAAACCCGGGCCCCGCGTGTCAACCGTTGCCGTGTCTCTCCGCCTCCTCCGACCCAAGTGCCTCTACAACCTGCACATGAAACTCCGACGTCACAAAGTGACACGGTGGCAGGAGACCGACTCGGCAACTCGCGGCGCCGCTCGTCTGGGAAGATAATGAGCTCCCACAGGCCAGAGACGTGTGTGTGTGTGTGTTGATGGAAGGTGTGTGTGTCTTTCCTTGTTAAAGAAGTACAGAGAGATAGCGCTAGAAAGAGACAGGAAAATTCTTTAAACTTCAAATCGGCCCAGTTGGGTCAACCCCCAGCAGGGACTGGCTGTAATGAGGGCTGCTTCTTCTCTCTCCGTCTGCTGCCCTCTGTCAGCTTCTCTCTCTCTCCGTCTCTGCTCTCCACAGTTGATGGTACAGACAACAGATCACTCCCAGGAGACCTAGCCTTAAAACATTATCCATCATGCTGACAGCAGTACAGCTCAAGAGTCTTAAAGTGAAGAAAATATCATGTACTACACAGATAAACTCCTCCTTCAAGCTCTTCTACGCTCGGTTTTTCTTTCCCGCTGCACCGCATCTTTTTCACTTTCACTGACAGAGCAGGTGACATTTTCTCGCTGAAAGGTTGCACGTTCAGTGTTATTGAAACAAAAATCACAGTTTTCATGATCAAACGGCGCCTTAAATCTATATTTATCGGACAGATATTGGAGCACTCCCACTTTGGCCAACAACAGCGGGAATACTGTGATACAAGTCAACGGGGGCAATGGCCGGCAGTATGTCATCCTGCCTGTATATGTCCTTGTAAAAATAAAAACGTACACAGAAGTGTGGATGAGAGGGATGGGTGTGAGATATATGAGGAGGACAGAAAATAAAGAGGACACAGGGGGGAAGGGAGTGTGCGGGAAAAGAAAGACCCAGGTGGAAATATTGTATAACTTCCAAATGTAAGAGGAGCTCATTCAAAACCCCATTGATAGTTGTAACTCCATTGTGTTGCATTGATTCCATTTATTTTTATTTTTTTGCCGCCTTCAACGAAGCAGAAGCCCTATTCATCCCAGGATAAACGCCAGCAGCTCGACAAAAGAAGGGAGTCTTATCGTGCAGAGCCCCGGATTATACTCAATATCTTTGCATGAAAACTAAAGGAACGTGAAGGAGAGGTTGTGGCTAATAAACTATGGATATGGTAGGGTAAGGCAACAGAAACACTCATGGTTAACGTTAGGGAAAAAGTCATGGCCATGGTTAATAAAATGGCAGATGTTAATTGCAGGACCTGCATGCACATTTGACATGCTACACACCGTTACTTTACACAAAGGGCACTACTTCCTGCCGGAGCGCTGCACTTTGGCATCGGATGAAAGTCACGATTTGCTTTTATAGGGCAGCAAATAATTGCTAAAATCATGATACCAGGACACAACCTTAGCTTTTAGCAAGCAAATATATGTGACGTCCAGGCTTATAAAAAAATAAAAAACATAAAAAAAAAGAAGCATTGCAGTCACCCTAAAATAACTTTTCAGACCATACTGACATGTTTGAAGTTTGAGAAAGTGCACTCGGTTATCTGGCACGGCACTCGGAAGCATGCTGGACAATGCATGAAAAGAAGACTGAAGTGCCATCCCCCCCCCAAGGTATTCTGACTGCATTCAATAACGACTTCTCCAAGGTCTGGGCGGGCTGAATGAAGCTGAAGGTAAGGAGTGGGCAACAAGAGAGATGGAGGACGAATGTGTTGAGGTGTGTGACGACTCTGTAAGGAATGATAAAGAGACAGAAAGAGAGACTGCTGCTTTTACTGCACCAAGGCCGACAAGCTTGGATTTATGGACGCGAGTGTGTGTACGTGGGCCATGTGTGTGTGTGTGTGTGTGTGTGTGTGTAAAGACTACAAGTGTCCTAACTCCACTGCCGGCCTTGTGAAACTCCTAAAAACAGTGTTTGAGTTAATTCAATGCAATGACACTGGCCATTTCCACTGGGTTTATTAAGTGAGGAGCAATACGCTGGCGTTTTAAGAGGGTCTTAAAAGACAGATGTGCCCCTCAGACACTCTCATACAGCAATAAATCATGACTCTGCGATCTTTGAGGCACGCAGGAGTTATTTTGTGATTAAATGTCACAGCCTCATTCTTTTGATGTGCCCAATTTTATTCCTCAGCGAAGGGTTTCTTGCTGTGTAAGTGTTGAACGTTGGCGTTAAAATGAGTGGTGTCAAAGAAGCCCTTGCTCTTTAAAAGACAATGATCAAATCACGACATTTTGACTGAAATTATATTTCACACATTAAGGGGGTTTTAACATTTATAACCCATCTCAGGCACTGAGATGGGTTATAAGTGGGTTGTATATGCCACGTCGTTAAAATACTGGAGTGCTTTTGGGCAGATATTCAAACGAAATCACCGATACGCAATTATATGGACAGAAGAAGCAACAGAAGTAAATGGTGGTGCAAAATCTGAAGGGAAATCGAACTACATTTACATTAAAATATGTAAATGTTATGTGGAGGAATAAATACACTCAAGATCATGCCCGGATATGCTGCAAAATGCTTTGAGAGTTACAGGTGAGCAGAGAAAAGGCATTGCAGAATAATAATATTCAGCTTACAGCTTACAGATCGTCCACTGTCTGTGTACTGTCAGTAAATATACAGTAGAAGATATATACAGTATACTGTATATATATATATATATATAAACTGACTTCAAGACGTTACCAAAGCGTGATCTGGCATAATGATACGCTCACAGTGAAGTCGGTGAGGGGGAGGTGATTACTGCATTCACAGCACAGGAGAGAGAGAGAGAGAGAGAGAGAAAAAAAAGAGGAACGGATTGTCAGGATGTGACAGCGGAGCGCAACCTTGAAACCTTAGGTGGGCGAGCGAGGCGCCTGAGGGGGCTTTATGTTAGTGAGCGAAGGAGATCATAGGCCTATTGCTGCACAATGACAAGAGCCTCCACGCGGGGACAAGGACACATGTGACTTCAATTCTGTCCCGCTTTGTGTCAACGAGGGGACACGGCCCGCTCGGCTTCACCCCTTACTGTGCAAAGAACATGGCGCACCGTGCATCTGAGGTTCATTCCCATCTCGGAGCGTGACACATACGGCTGTGCTGCACATGCATATTGAAACACATGTAGACGTCAGCCTGGTTTCATGAGATGTGATGCGAGCAGGATGTCTCAAAGGACCATTCTGCAGGTTTTAGCTCAGTTAGGACAAATTGAACACCCTTTGTAGTACTTCTGGTGATTTTTTTTTGGATCACTTTCCAGATATTTACGTATTCAAGCTTCATGTCAGTCAAACTTATGTGGGACCAAGTTCCCACATAAGTGAAAGAAAAGTGAAAGA
Organism: Myoxocephalus aenaeus; assembly: GCA_038501785.1. Taxonomy (NCBI): domain Eukaryota; kingdom Metazoa; phylum Chordata; class Actinopteri; order Perciformes; family Cottidae; genus Myoxocephalus; species Myoxocephalus aenaeus. Next base: position 3,255,263 of record JBAMJR010000047.1, on the reverse strand, counting down.
AAAAGCATTGCTACTGTTACAAGCAACCATTTATTTTATTAAAAGCGATAATGAATACTGTAATCAAACAGGTTTACTTTAGAAAAAGGTCAGGAGCAATATAAAGAATGATAATAATGTACGCTGGAGGATAGTGGGAAGTGAAAGCACTTACGTTTTACTTTAGATCTTGGTTCAAGGATGCTCATTGGCGTCAGATGTGAATGGCCACCTTAAGGTCACTGATGATGCCGGAGGCGGCTCCATTTGCTGCCTGAGAACCGTGACATGGAGGTAAACGCTGCAGTGTGCCCGGATCAAATCCAAGGATCAAGACTGCTTTATTGTTTGGATGCTTTGTCTCCAGAATACCTGACCTCCATTCTGCACTGCTAGGAATCTCAAAACCCCTCTGCATGAATAGATGCTATTAACGTTTCCTTTGTGATTTAGATGAAACGACCTTTAAGATAATTGCATACTTACTGCATCCGCTGGATAGTTTGTTTCTTTTGTAGTGTGCATTCATAAATTTAAATATTTCATTGACGCAAAGTGTAAATGTGTGTAATTTTTTTAATTTTTTATAATGTTGTCTCAAGCAAGCACAAACCAAAATATACACACACGCAGGCTCACACTCGTCTTCATTAGACTCAGAGACACAGTCTGTGTAGGAGGGATGGGTCAAACAAACACAGGACTTTCACCCAGGAGAAACAACGTTGACTTATTTTACCTTAGTTTACGTAGCCTACTTAACTACTTAACACATTTTTGCTGACCTTAACCTAGTAATGCCACTGACCAAGCCTCGTTTGCTGGTTTTCATTTGACGAGTTGAGGAGTGAGAACGTGTAGCAACCGCACTCCCCTTCTTTCCTTTTAGGATGGCATCCTCTGGATGAAAGGTGCAGTCCCCCCGCCTCCCATAACCCCTCCTCTCTCTCCTCTCTCTCCTCTCCCTCAGTTGTCAAACATCAAAAAGGGTGCTGTCTCCGGGAAGAAGAAAAAATACTCACCCAGGGCTCAGAGGGGAGGGTTTGGGTTTCGTGTTCTCTTTTTTGGGGATGGGTGTGATAGATAGAAAAAGAGAACATGGCTGACAGTCATGCCCCACACACTCCCCCAGTGTGTCGGACGAGGACAGGGTTCCACTTATTAGTGCGAGAATGTTCTAAAGAAAGAAGGTGGCAAGAAGCCGCTGCCTCTAGCAAAGTTACACAGAAGGAGAGAAGTGAGGAGAGAGATGGTGTGGTGCTGCAATGATTAAGTCATTTCTAATACTCGCCTTTGAGTGTTTTGTCTTTGATGCTGTACAAAAAAAAAAAGCCCCTCCCACACAGACATCATTAAGGAACAGAGGAATTGTCTCTCAAGTTGGACGAGGAGGATGAAGGGAGAGGCTGGGGGGCGGTGAGCGTGATGAAGAAGTGGGGGGCTGTGTGTCAAACAATTCATCCACAAAGACACAACACGACAGATTCGTATCGCAATCTTGGCATTTTGTTGTCTTTGTTCTGTTGCACTACACATGTCTGTGGCACGTTTGGTTAGCTAACAGCTCTGTTGCGTTACTGAAGCCTAATTTAACGACGTGGCGTCGTCTTCAGAATCATGGCTCAAAGTGGGTTTTTACATAATGTGTTACCTCCTGCCTGTTTTATTCCCGTTTTGCCCAACATGATCATTATCAGAGCTGCGGAGGCAGCAGCAGCAGCAGCAGCGTTTCTGCTTAAATTAGTATCTAGTTGTATTATTAGTCAGTGAAGGAAACAAGTACTCACATCCTCTACTAAAGTAAAAGAAGACAATACTCTATTAGAATAGATTATTTTCAAAGTTGTACTTTAAAAATACATCAGTATTAGAAGCCAAATCTACTTAAAAGTCTTAAACTACAGCACTAATAAAGAATGACACCTAAAAAATTAGCTGTAATAGTTGGTATAGTAGCAGTAGTAGTAATACCAACTGCTGCAGCAAAGGAAATTTAAGTAATAACAGTATAAATAGTAGTAGTATAGTGGTGGCAATGTAAATAACAACAGCAGCAATAGCAATAGTAGGAGTAGAAGCAGCAGCCTCAGGAGTAGTGCTAGTAGTAGTTGTAGCGGTAGCAGAAGTAGTATTATTAATGATAGCAGTAGTACTAGCAGTAGAAGTGATAGCAGAAGTAGTAGTAGTATAATGATAGCAGTACTAGCAGTAGATGTGATACCAGTAGTACTAGCAGTAGAAGTGATAGCAGAAGTAGTAGTAGTATAATGATAGCAGTACTAGCAGTAGAAGTGATAGCAGTAGTAGTAGTAGAATTAATGATAGCAGTACTAGCAGTAGATTTGATACCAGTAGTACCAGCAGTAGAAGTGATAGTAGCAGTAGAGGTAGTATTAATTATAGCAGTAGTAATAGTAGTAGAAGTGATAGCAGTAGTAGTATTTGTCTCCCGTCTCATTCAGCAGATACATGAGCTGCTTGTCATCATTATAACGGATTGTGTTTACTTGTCCCCGTCCTCAGTGCAACTATTAAACTATACAATCTACATCAAGCGGCCGGGCTTTTGACACAAAGAGCCATACACTTGATCATGTGGGATCACAGTAGATTGTGCTTTTGATTAATGTGTCAGTCAGGGAGGCCATGAATAACATTACTGGGAGCATGAAGGGGCAAAGTTAGCTGCGCCGCTTACTGACACCGTGTCATAGAAAAATGCGGTTTAAGCAGCACGTGTTTTGATTATGCTCGTGCTAAAAATCTCCCACACTTAGAGTAGCTTACGTGATTGAAACGAGTAACATCGGTGATGTGACAAGTGGTGATCTTGTGTAATGACCACTAAATGTCACTTTGGATGCTAAAACCAACCACATAATCCCACTTGATCCAAATAGCAGGTGTAATATGGCGGCTATGATGGAAAAAAGAATCGGACCATGTGACGGAGGAGAACATAACCCGTTTGTTTGTCTTCCTTTATCCCCGGCAAGATGAAACGAACGCAGTTAAGTCTGATGTTGTTGGTTCTCTCTGCCGTCAAAATGAAAGACTCCTCGACTGACAGACACAAAAGGGCTTTTTGAGATTTGTTGCAACTGCAGGAAGATGCCTATCCCTCCAAATTTGCCACTTGACAGTGATGGAGTGCCTGTCTAATACAATGATGTGTTAGTCCACATGTGTGCATGCAGAGGCGCACACCCGCAAACACAACTGGGAGTGTGTTCAAAGCCTAGAAGGCTGTCTGACAACATCATTAGTGTGTCTCTGTCTGTGTGTATTACGTCTCCTTTCTTCCCGCTCTTACCTCTTTCACCCTCTCCCCCGCTGTCTCTCTTGACGGGAATCGGGGGGGAAACAGGTGGAAGAGTATTCACGGGGAACAGACATCATACGTTTCCTCTGTTATGTCTCAGAGGCAGATCAATGCGCCCAGGTGGAGATATGCACTGCTGCTGGGTGACAATGGGGAAAGCGGAGATAATTCCTGCAGACGTGAAGTAAATCTAAGTCTAGGCCCTAGTTGTACAGTATTTCCCCCAGTGGAGATCACACTAAGTGTTCATATCACAACGGTGAAGCCGCGGCGGCATCAGCGGTGTATGCCGCTTTCTTTCGGACCTCTAATCGCCGCCGTACGCCCGAAATTAATGGCTGCACACTCCACATATCAACCTCATACATGTAGCCCCGGTTTTGGACGCGGCTGCTATCGAGTGCTACGTTATGATAAATGTTTCTTTTCTAACCCAATTTATTGTGCTGTGAAAAGCGAACCAAACACGAGTAGTTTTCAGTAAAGTATCATTTCATTCGCTGCCGATAAGCACTGTTGGCTGCAGACATCTAATCTTGGCTTCATGACAAATACAATTAGGGAATGAATAAACGTCTAGTTGGTGTGTGCTGTGTGCACCTGTTTCGTGCGTTTTTTTCTTTCTTCTTTCTCCAACGAAATAAGTCTGACAAGAATTGAGAAACGGAACGATGAAGAGATGCAGCAACAAAAAAAATGAAGAAACAGGGAGAAAGACAAGGAGGTAAAATTGTGCTCTTCACTGCTGGGCCTCGTGGCCCCTTCTCTCCACACGAGAGGGGGGCCTCTGATGAGGTGTTGATTGCCTGTGGGCACAAGTGGTTTCTACAAACACTCTAAAAGTGGTCTATCCTTTGATTAGATTCAAGTGTTATAACGGCAAATAGGCCCAGACACTCAACCATACATTACAGTGTTGAGATAGACCTCCGGGCGAGGGCTTTCATTAAAACGCTGTCTCGTCAACACCCGGATGGACCCAGAGGTCATTTTGAGAGTTGCGGCGGGGGCGGGGGGGGGGGGTTCATATCCAAAGCCACGGACACAACAATGTGTTGATGGTACTACAGGCCTGTAGGACGCTCTCAAAACAGAGATGGGTCACAGTGGCAGCGGTGTGGGCCGTAACACCCTGTGTTTTCCTCGAGAAGCCTGCAAATTGAGTGAATATATGTCAGCCCATACAGACCAGTCAGAGGAGTGAAAATGTACAATTTCTTTAATGTATGGCGTTATGTTTTTCCTCTCTATCTTTGTCGTCGTGTGGAATGTTGCTTTTTTGCTGGTTTGTGTAGATTAAACGGCTTCGTACTGCTAAAACTCTTGTATCATATTGGTTCCTGAAAGTCTTTGTTTTGATAATGCAAACCTGTTTCCATTACAACTTCTTTCAGGACTGGAAGCATGCCATTTTTCATGGTCACAATACTGATACTGGCTTCGAGAGAAAACTTGAACATTGTGTATTTGTATTGTTAACAGTAGTATTCAGTAGAATATTTAGATTTCCAAAGACCATCCTGGTTAAGGTAAAGTATGGTAAAATGTCAATGTGTATTATATATATTTGCCATGGTTTGAAAACTTCACAATTGATTTTACAGTCAGGATTGTTGTGAGATTCTTCAGCACATGTGATGTGTGTTCAAAATGGCCGCTGTGGAAACATAGGCTTCAGAGTTCCAGATTACATTTCTCTACAGTTGAGATGAGGCGGAAAGGAGAAAGTAGTGCTGCTTTACATTCACAGCTGCACATTAAGTACAATCATGTGCCAATATGCAGCAAACGCCCACAAGCCCATACTGACATCTGTCTGCAAAAGTATAGCTGCGCACGCACGCACGCACGCACGCACGCACGCACGCACACACACACACACACACACACACACACCGTCTGTGATGCACACCGCGATGTACAGGCACACGGACGAGACATGAATATTTAAGAGGCTTCAGTCTGCATGTGTTCCATATATGTCACCAACAGTGTCTCAAGAGCGGGTTGGAGGGCAGGGGGCTGATGAGCAGTGTGTGTGTGTGTGTGTGTGTGTGTGTGCGCTCAAAGTGGCCATCTTCATATATCATGTAGCTCCTCCTTGCCAAGAGCACTGCTTCTGTCAAGTATGTGTGATGAGCACCAACAAGACCTCCTCGCTCTTCACCCTCTCATCTGTGTGTGTGTGTGTGTATGTATATATCTGCTGTGTTCAGAAAGCAGGTCAGTGGGGTAGGTTGAACTGTGTGTGTGTGTGTGTGTAGTTGTGTGGAAGTGTATAAATCCTCTTAGAGCAGTCAAGCTTTTACTTTTTTATTGCAGATAGCATATTTCTTTCAGAAATCACCGCAGTATGTTTCGCAAAACAGCCCGAGAAATGCAGAAAACAGATGGATGTTCAGCGTTTTCAATTAAAACGGCCAGTTACAGCTTATTTGTGAGAAGGCTTTGGTGGATTGTGACAGTAAAGAAGGCTGGAAACATCAATAGTCAAATTTATCTCAGGTAATTACCTAAAATACTTTTGTATTAAAATAAAAAAAAAATGGCATTCTGATTAAATCCTAACTGATGCTGGATTCATACATTTTGAGGCAGATACTATTATTGATGTTTAAGAGTTAAACAAATAAATTAAATTCTTAAAAATGCAACCGATAGAACTGTGGGAAAATCGGAACTATAATACGCATAACATGAAATGTGTGGTGTGAATAGCCTTTATTATGAGTGTCAAACGTTGTCAAACTAACAAAAAGAAAAACACATTTTGGGTGAATCGAGCAGACTCTAAAAGACCAGCTGCTAATATAAAATTGGCTCAGAAATTGGTCGAGCTCCAATTGTGATACTTTGAACGAATAGTTTCATCCATGTTTTCACAAAACAAGTATCAAACAAACGCAGTAATCCGTTGCAATAAATTGGTACCGCTCCATCGGCGACTTCTGCAGAGGCCAAAATGAGATGCAGCTCGATGTGTGCTCGCTGAGACGCAGCCACACGTAAAGGGTTAATGACACGACTGCCGACGCCTTGCTGCATGATGGGTAAACGAAGCCCCCCGCGGAGTTTGACAGTAGCTCGCAGCGCTCCGTCACCTCGTGTCCACTCTCAGTGGGACGCCCGGCACTTGTGATGTTATAGGATATGCACACAGAAACCCACACGCCTGGACACACTCCTACGCCGCCACAATCTGGCTGCTTCTCAAGTAAAGTTGATGAAATAAGAGAGACTCCATCTGGAAAATAGGACACTAACTAAATAGATGCTGACGTAAAGGTAATATTTCCTCATAAGCTATACCTTGAGACCTGCTATAATATAATAAGGGATATAATATCATGTGTAGTGCGTCACTCCCATCAGTCATTAAATACATGAGTGTGTTTTCCTAAAATGCACATGCAGCTTTTTGGAATAAAGCCCTTGAAATGAAGGCTGCTGTAAATACTCACTAGAGCACCAAATGTGTATTAATCCCAAGCTGAAAATAGTCCCCCAACAAAAGCACCATTTTCTCCTGTTTGAGTAACATTTGCTGAAAACTGCAGTGCCCAGCTGTTTTAGGAAATAACTTTTCCAAGATTTACATCTGGGAGTAGGAATGAATATGCTTGGAAATGAGAGCCGTAGACAGGAGAGGGACGTCGGAACGTATTGAGAAATTACCAAATGCCTCAACAATAAAAAAATTACCAAACAACACACCCTTATAGTTTAAATAAATGTACAGAAAGAAGAAATCAGTCCCGTCCCCTGCGTTTCTGTTCAGGTAATAGACCCCCAGCCTGAGTGTTGACCTACTGAATGTGCAACGCGGTAATGTGGTCCCTGTATGGGAACAAGCTTCACTATTTGGCGGATACGAGTCAGAAACAATCATGCGATACATGGCCCTCGCCCGTTGGTCTCGGCTCCGTCGTTGCAAGCTTCTGTTACAGAGCAATCTATAAGTACTTAGCTGCTAAGGAAATTAGCCGCTCCACCGGCTGGAGAATGGAGAAATCATTGCGGGGCCCGGTATGCTCCTGTGCGCCTGTGTAATTGTGTTTCTAACAAATGCGCTCGCAAAGTAGGGGGATCCAGACCTCTTTCTGCCTCCGCTCCTTCCAACTCCTCCTCTGAGCTAAAAAACCCCTCGCCTCGCCTCGCCTCGCCTCGCCCCCTCAACATGCAGGCGCAAGCTAGCCGCGCGACAGGGCCGCGCCAGCGCACCGCAGCCAACCTCATTACCGTGTGATTATGCGAAATCAGCAGAGAGGAGAGGGGAGAATCAAAGCCGCCACTGGAGATGAGTGAGTTGTACAGTAAGGGTCCCTGCCCCACCGGATTGGCGGGGGAAAGATTAGAGAACTCGCTCCCAGAGACTCACGGAGATCAAATTCTCTCTTAGTTTGCCTCCCTCTTGGGCGTCAAAGTGAGTTTCAGTGATGAGGCAGATGTCGACTGTTATCCTGCGGTTGCTGTGTGGATATGAGAGGAGCAGGTTTGGGTAAGCTCAGAAAATGAGGAAGATCCTCGCTATGATAGCCATAAAGAATTCTGGGCACACAGGAGTGGGTTGAAACGCCGTCATTTATATTCAAGGACGGCCGCAGCCGAGGAGTGGGTATAAAATCGATGCAGGGGGCTTTACCTCGTCTCATCCTCACTTTTTGTTCATGCTGAAAAGACGCCTCTGTGCTCACTGTTGCGGACCTCAATCTGGCTGAAATTATGTTGAGGGGAATTGAACACGGGCACGACAAAATTTGCAGTACACAAATAGGCGCACAAATGCAGGCCGAGATACACGCACAGTCACACAGACGCAGCACAGAGATAACAAGACCATATTGAGGATGACCAGAGGGGCGTAGAGACGGGAAAAGGGAAGGCGGATGAGTGAAAGAGTGAAGAAAGTGGTCACGCTTGGCTTCCTTTTGTCATGTAGCTGCCCTATCTCTCCGCCGCACTGACCCTCTACACGACTGGCTCGGCGCCTTATCAGTGCCTTCCCCGGTTCTTCTCCCCTGGCGCCGCGCGGAACGTGATGCTGGTAATGCAAACGCCAGATATATAGGTTGAGTCGTGGAGCGGCACTATCGTCCTCGGACACGGGAGCCCGTCGGCTTGCAGTCATCAAGCAGTTCAAGGTGTGATTTGAAAGTGCGGATTGGTCTCTACCCCCAGGCGCATGTGTTCACGGAGCACACACACACACACACACACACACACACACACACACGCACATGCACAAGCATACACTTCAGTATCCCCGATGAAAGTGGTAGTTCCAGGTTAAGAGCTAATTTATATGCATTTCTTTCGCATATAGCCATTGGCTGACACACAAAAACAGATACACACACACTCTCACACACAATGGCAACAATACTTATTGAAGCTGACAGGGGCCTTGTCTGCTTAATCCAAATTTACATACAGCACTTCCGTTTGGTATTCCAACAAAAGCATTAGTCCCCCCCCCCCCCCCTCTCCAATGCAAATAACCTCAACATTGGGCTTATTGTCCAGGCTGCCTCTGCTGGGGCTTTCCGTGCCAGGCAGCGTGGACTAAAGGACCACGATCTGGAACTGCAAAAAAAAAGTCAGATGTAGACGCAGGAAATAAAACTGTAGTTGCAGCTGCAAGAGTGGTCCACTGGTTCTCAGCATGAGGGTTGGGACGATGATCACAGAAAATACAAAAATTAAACATCTGACATTTTTCTGATCTTGCGACAACATATATCTTTTTCAAACTGTTATTTTTGTCATGAATAGTTTTACACAACGCGAATATGACGTTTTCTGAGCTAATCAAGGAATCAACCAATCACAGCACGTGGAACGGGTTGAGTTGCTGCTATATTTGTGGCTCCGTAGTCCGAACAAAGACGGCAAACTTTGTTACTCCTTTTCAACCTTGGTGTGAAAGGACCTTCATAGTCTGACCCTGCATATTGCAAATTTGACTCGAGGACGTTTGTTTTTGTCCGCCTCGAGTGTGCTCTGCTGACTCACCTGCAGCCGCAGGGCTGGACCCTCGTGAGGAGACTGTTGGTGATACTCCCATTCTGGCTGGTGGGCCTCTTCAAGCCATCCCCCCCTGGTCTCGGATGGCAACGTTTCCCAGCTGGCACGCGGTCCATAACAACAAATCAAACTGCTCTCAGGAGCTCTGGGTTGTACACCACCATCTCTACTGCTGCTCTTCCAGCTAGCATCCCCCAGGTGTGTTGCATCTGTGAATATTGGGAGAAAGTGTGGGACTGAACTGACACGGCAGTCTCTTGCTTGCCCTAATCTACCAGAATGACTATTGACAACAGTTTTACCATTTCAGGCCAATCCAATTTCTCACAATCACGGTTATAAGTACATGTTGCTTCATTTTAAGGGGCCATGACTGGGAACCACTGGACCAAATCTAATGCCAGTGTTTAATGCTACTACAAGATCAATACTCTGAGTTGTTGTGGGCTCTTATTGGTTATTTTACCCCCAGCGTGATCTTACCAATGCTGTGTTTCAGCTGTTCGAGGTGTTGTTACAATTATGCGGTTGGTGCTTTTCAAACAGAGCAGGACATACACTGTCCCAATCAGTCAGTAACAAATGTACGGATCTTGGCATGAATAATTTGGAGTCCCTAGTAGCCCTCCTCGGGACGTGCAGGAGGGGGGGTGCAGAATCAATAGCCATAAGGAGTCTGGCTCCCGTTTGCTTTCAAGATCTACAGCCAAAGGACCCAGTCATCAAAAGTTAATGAGCTATTTAGATCATGCTGTTTCCTCTGCTCTGAACTGAGAAAACACGGCTGGACGAGGGAGAAAAAGAGCCTCAGCTCGAGCGTGTATGTGTGTCCGTCTTGTGATTTATGCGTCTCCCGTAGATCTACAGAGGGAGATTGGCAGCTGAGAACCCACAAAGCTGGTGAAAATGGTTATCATGCATGTGCAGTTGTTTCCGCATTGTTCAGTGCAAATGCCTGACATGGGTCGCAACCCCTTTTTCTGGCCAGTAATGTGGAAACAAAGCCTGTTTTTGACTCCCAGTGTAGCGGCGTGGTCGGGCTGCTCAGGCGTTGCAGCAGCCACATCACTTGGCTCCGGTCCTCAATGTCGCTCCAAACTTTTCTTTAAATAATCCGACGTGTTCTGGCATGATTTTGTCTCCAAACGTATGATTATTGGACTTATTATAATATATTTACTATACTTATCATATGGAAACGGTATAAGAAACATTTGGAGATACATGGTTCTCATTGGATAGCAATATAGAGCTTTTTACAGAATAGGACAAAAATAAATTACATAACTGCAAATTATATAAGTGTGTGGACACGGCAAAAATCTTCTCATCAAGTTATTTTAGTCTGTGATTTTCTTATTTTCTTAAGAAAGTGAAATAATCTGTCTGGGCAGTGAAATATCTCAAATCCCAATTTGTTCTTTCTTATACTTATTCTTTCTTGTTAAGGCGGACATTTATTGCATTGAGCTATGATTTGAATCCAAGTATTAATGATGCGATGTTCATTATGCTGATTAATGCTCGTCTCTGGTTTGTTACTACCTTTGAAATTATGGTTATTCCAGAGACTTCTTCCCTTGTTTCCGACATTCTCCCCTAGCTCCTTTATGCCTTATTGCCTCCCTTCTTCCTTATTCTCCGTTTCCCTCCCCTTCTTCCTCGACTGGACTCTGGTAACGATGCCTGAAAACCGGTCAGCCGACATGTCACCCAGGACTCCTGCCAGGTTCCCTCGCTGGCTGTTTCCCTGGCCACTGGCCTTGTTAAAGGGATGGCCCATAAATGTGGCAGAGGAGGAAGTTATGGCTGTAAATTCCCTACGGGGGCCATGGAAGAATAGAAAAGAATCCTTGTGGTAAAGACCATGAAATGAGTGTATGTGCAGAAAGAAAGAAATACATGATCATTAAGAATTAACATTATTCCCAATGTGGCCATTTTGAAGACTTGGGGAAACGAAATACGACCCACTAGACTTTAAGAATATATATATAACTCACAGCGGCCAGCAATTCCCATCCCGAATGTAAGGCACGTTCGATATCACCGCTGTGGGAGTAAGGTGTAATGTATAGCAAACTTTTTCTGGCAGCTTTACACCCAAAAAGAAAGTCGACCACCTTGCCAGCCAAGCGGAATTTGGACGAAAAAAAAGAATCAAACTGAGGTGAGCCAAGCAGAGCATTGATTTTCAGCATATACCCAGTGGAGGAGGTGTTATCTGTTGTGTTCTCCACACATGCACATTAACCTCCAACTCTCTTTGAAATACTCCAAAAGCCCCGAGGACCCAGACCTCACCGGTGACGATTAATTGGTCAACCTCCGCGTCGCGCTGCCTCGGCCCGTCTGCTTCTCCATTCGCCTCCTTCCATCTGTCCGTCAGCTTTGATGCCTTCCCATCTCCAGAGCTTTCCCCACAAAAAACAAATCCTGCAGCTTTGAGAATCAGGCGCCACGGGTTTGGAGAGAAGAAGAGATGTGGGATGAACTCGGCAACTCTTCAACAAAAAAAACCTCAGAGGGCAGGCGTGCTGATCAATGATCACTGGCTGAGAGACATTACCTCTTTGGTGCCAGACCAAAACTGCACATTTGCAAACGAATAAAGTCTCTTCAATGCCACCAATTTGAAACCAGACTTATAATTAAGGCAGACATTTTGACTGCACATTCTCTTAAAGTGACAGGCTCACTTTAGAAAGCTGAGGGCTGCACACCTGCACGGTTGTTTTTATTTTGGCTGATTGGACTTTTGCTTAAGTTGAGGCTGGTCAGAGTCAACCAAACTTTAATTGTATGGCCCCGTTCCCACCGGTTAGTGCAGTTCAAAGTGCTTCACAGGGGACTGACAAGCCAAAAATAAGAAGACAAAACCTTAAAAAAAAAAAGCAGGAGAAACCTGGCCAGAAAATATTGGAAGTATGAAGTGTGATAAATGTGTAAATCCCGTCCTGACAGGTGGAACCTAAATGATGAGACAGAATGAGAAAGCACAGTCCTGAAAAGAGGTCCATTCGGCCTCACGAAGGGGAAAAACACCTGTGTGAGTAAGTAGAAGAAACTAAAACAAATGGTCAAATTATGGTGATTAGCAGTTGAATTTACAATCCACTGTGGCCTATAGGAAGAAAAAAAATAACTTTCCGGGATGGAGCTTTCGGCCCACTAGGGATGTTCATCGGTCACTGATGAGCGCTCTCCACAGGACCGGAGCAACAGCCACTGAATTATTGAACACGGCGGCGTCCCTAAGGTGAAGCGCTGCATGGAAGTCTTCTGTCTCCGGCCCTGACAAAGAGAGAAGAAGGCTTGATGAAACATGGTGGGATGCTTACAAGCCATCCGTCACGGCGCCTCCCCGTTCACACAGAGGCGGGATTGGATTTCCGGCCGGGGGGGATTTGTCGTGCCGGGCAAGGGGTGTGGGGATTGAGCAATTCTTCAGCAAGATGTGATAAGAGTAGCCATGATTGTTTCCCAAAAAAAATCTTCATGAATTAAATATGTTTTTCAGGAAAATCAAAAGCGCGTGTCACTTTGCGGCACCTGTGTGTGTGCGTGTGCATTGATTTGCAGCGTGAGTGTATTAACATGGGTCGGTGTGTTTCACTGTCTATATCATTACATGCATACATGCGGGTAAGTTATGCGTCTGAGCCCGTGAGTCTGACGCCTGACCCAGCGCACCAGCAGTAATACCATCACAGCTCTCCCGCTGAGCACCTGTTTTATTACATTACATGCCGCTGATCCTCAAGCTGCATATGAAACCCAATAACAAGCCACAGCCTTTGATTTACCTGCCAGAGAGAGCAGCTCTGGGCTCATGTTGTCGGTAAGAGCTGGCTCCGCCGAAATCAATTGCTAAATCTGCACTCAAATGGTGTTGGCGAGGTAGCAATATCGCATCAGATAGTGTAGGCTTGTTGTGGAGGCTGGAATCTTATCGCGTTGACGCACGAGAGCGAGCGGGGCGACTCAAATGATACGGCATAAGTTAAAGCTGCATATTCATGCATCGCAAGAATATCAGCAAATACGGATTTGTATTTTTTTAAGCGGCGGATCATTAAAAACGATTTTCACACCAATTTTCTCCGCTCCAACACAAACTACTCTAGTTGATTATTATATTTGAACGCTCCAGATGCAGCTATCTCACGCACACTCACACACAGACAAACAGACAAATACACAGCTACTAACACATGCAAAAAACCTTTCCCTTCCGTGTCCCATGTGGGCAGTTGCATCAGCAGCGGGGCCCTGCGACTGTTGTCATGGTGTGAAACATCCCTGTACCCCCAGCGGGTTGCACCAGCCGCCTGCGCAGACGACGCAAAGCCCCCCCGTTACTGCGCCAGCTGCCTTCCACAGGTGTTGAGAACAGATAGAGGGAACAAGTCAAAGTCAAAGTCAGTTTTATTTGTCACTTCTTCCATATTGTGCAAACATACAGAGGACCTGAAATTATGTTTCTCTACTGTCTGAAAATAAAGTGAATAGTGCAACATTTAAAAAAGTAAAAAATAGACAACATATAACATATAAACATATAAACAACATCTAAACTAGACAACATATAACATATAAACAACATATAAACATATAAACAACATATAAACATATAAACATAGTGCAGAAACATAAAGTGAATAGTGCACATTTAAAAAAAAAAGTAAAAAATAGACAACATATAACATATAAACATAGTGCAAAGACATATAAACATAGTGCAAAAACATATAACATATAGTGCAAAAACAGATTAGGAAACTATTTAAGTGTGCGTTAATAGCAGCGGTCAGACAGTTTAGCAGCAGAGTCTAGATGTGGGAGTGGTGAGGTAGAGAGTTCAGCTTCCTGACAGCTTGGTGGATGAAGCTGGTTGACAGCCTAGTGGTGGAGCCCGGTATCTCCTCCCAGAGGGCAGGAGGCTGAAGAGACCGTGTGAGGGGTGGAGTCGCTCACAATCGTGGTCGCTTTGCGGGTGAGGCGGGTGTTGTATATGTCCTGCAGGGAGGGGAGGGGGGGGAGTGAGGCACCAATGATTCTTCCAGCTGCATTTACTATGCGCTGCAGGGCTTTCCTGCTGTAGTCTGTGCAGCTTCCGCCCCACACAGTGATGCAGTTGGTCAGGATGCTCTCGATGGTGCCACGGTAGAAGGTGCACATGATGGATGGAGGGCTTCCTGCTTTCCTCAGTTTCCGGAGGAAGTAGAGGCGCCTCTGTGCTTTCTTTGCCAGGGTTTTCGTGTTGACTGTCCACGAGAGGTCCTCACTGATGTCCACTCCCAGGAACTTGGTGCTGCTGACTTGTTCAATGTCAGCACCGTTGATGGTCAGTGGTGGGTGTTGGGTGTGGCCTTTCCGGAAGTCAACAACAATCTCCTTGGTCTTGCTGTTGTTCAGAAGGAGGTTGTTGTCTCTGCACCACGTGGTCAGAAGGTTGACCTCCTTCCTGTAGTGGGTCTCGTCATCCTTGGTGATGAGACCTATCAGAGTGGTGTCGTCTGCGAATTTGACCATGTGATTGGTGCTGTAGGTGGTTTTGCAGTCGTGTGTCAGCAAGGTGAAGAGCAGTGGACTGAGCACACAGCTCTGAGGGGCCCCTGTGCTCAGTGACGCTGCTCGAGGTGTTGTTGCCGACGCGTACTGCTTGTGGCCTCTCACTGAGAAAGTCCAGCAGCCAGTTACACAGCGAGGTGTTGAGCCCCAGCTGGTCAAGTTTGCAGATGAGGTGGCAGAGAAAACAGACGCGGGCCGACCTCCTCTTACCTGATGGATTGTGTTCTCGCCGAGGCTCCCCAACACCTACCTGCTTTTTTTGTTTTTTTTTTGCAGTCGGCTGCGTCACAAATTGCCTAGCAACCCCACCTGGCGTCATCATCGCAGGCCCTCGGGAGAATTGGCTGTGCACAAACACTCTGGCTAAATATCTATATAGCCAGCAGGCTGAGCAGAGAAGAGACACACACACACACATACACACACATACACACACCCCGGTAAAGATTGTTTGTGTTTGCAGATCAAATGTGAGAGACACAAATTGCGGTCGAAGAAAAAGGCCCGACAACAATGCAGCGCGGGACGAAAAGAAAGGAGAGGATCAAACTTGCTCCATCAAGTCCCATTTAGGAAAGCCGCCATCTGGCTGAAGACTGCAGCGTGTGCACGAGAATGAAAGAGCGAAGTAGGGGAAATAGACGGACTCGCAGCGATAGAGCAGGAATCAGCTAATGGCCAAAATGGGGCTGGCTGCTTCCTGAATTGTTAATAAACCCTGATGAGTGGGATTGATTGGCGCTGGGCCTGTAACAATGTGAGCCTCTTCGATGCACTCCAACTCATTTACCTTTCCCCGGCTCTGCCTTTGTCCGTTATCTGTGCCGATCCTTAATAAGCCTTTATGTATTGTCTTTGAATATTAGAGTGCAGCTATGGAGTCCATACGCAGCATTCATCACCCTATCTCATGAAGAAGAGACACTGCTGTGAAAATGGTCAATCGTGGTACGAGTGTATGTGTGTGTGTGTGTGTGTACCTGAGATTGCTATCAGCTTCTGTTTGTGCTGCTGTTTGAAAGATAACCATCAGTGTGTGTGTGTGTGTGTGTGTGTGTGTGTGTGTGTGTGTGTTCACATATGTGCTAAATGGATATGCATGTCCACTGTTTGTACTTTATTGCATGCGATTGTGCGCGATAGCTATCGTTTTTTTTGTCGGTGCTACCGTCCGGTAGATAGCCATCGCCGCGCGCGTGTGTGTACTTGCGTGTGTGGTTTTGTGCATCCCGCCTCGGACAGGCAGGTAAACACCGCGGCCGGGGCCTTCTTCCCCTCCTCCGCTCAGATACTCTCTTTCATCTTGTTGACTTCACCTAAGCCTCCAGATTGTATTTTGACAAGCGCCGATCATCTCGCTCCGCTCCTGGCATCCGACACCAGACACGACGGCGCCGCCTCCGCCGAGATCTTATTAAACAGAAGGGGGGAGACCGGGGGGGGGAGACGGGGAAGAGGAAGCGGCCTGGAAATGAAAATAGGAAGCTGAACAAACGTCCACATCAGCGGCGAAAGGAGAGAGGTGGCCGGGGCAGAGTGGATTTTAATAAAAGTCCTGAAAAAAAGTAATGCCTTTGTTTGTAAAAAGGAAGGTCAGCTCCTGAGGGTTACTCACGGGCACTTTTGCCTGAGAAAGAGAGGAAAACAGAGGAAGACGGTCATGTACGACAGCAAAGTGCAGGACTAATGTGTTGTCAAGACCGAATCGGCTCGCCTCAGACGGAGAAGATAAGATAGGAAGCCGCGGCGGCGTTGTGAATGCGGTTGCCAGGGCGCTGCGCGGCGTAATCTATGCACGCCGGAGATGGGAGCGGAAGAGCCAAACATTATTCAAACACAGGTGAGGAAATGAAAACGGTCAGTGAGAAAGGGAGGAGTGTATCCTTTTGTAATATATTCTTGATTTATTCCACACGAGCTGGAAAGTGACTCAGAAAAGGCCCATTTGACAGCCTCTTATCAAAAGTGAGGACTTTTCACTTCTGGTTAATGCATGCACTCGACTAGCAGAGCGTCTTTCCCCCGCTAACCTGTGTGCCACTATCCTCTCTCATTTCTTTTCTCCTGCCTCTCAGGTGCACTAGAGCCGGGGCCAATCTGTCCCCTCGCCATCCATCCACTTCATCGCCCCATACTCTCTCCTCGGCTCCTATCACTCCTCCATCTCATCTTCTTTCCTCCGCTCTCTGCCGCCCCTCCTTCACTCTTACCTCGCCATCTCATTTCTTTTTCTTTCTCCCTCTTTGAAATGCCTGTTGCTGATCCGTCAGGCTGCTAGCGGAGGACGCTCCCACTCGTTTCTCACGGTGAGGAAAGTCTGTCTCGGAGGAGGCGGCGGCGGCGCTCGGAGGAAGCATCTACTCCAGAAGGGTACCAGCCAGTTATTAATTACTCCCCAATTCCTCATCTGTTCTCCGTCTGCCGAGAGAAGTAATTACGTCTCTCCCCGTTTCTCCCCTCGTCGGCATCAGAAATGACGCTATAACCAGAAACCCAAATTACTCCCGCTGATGAGACAATCATTGAGCGAGAGAGAGCAAGCCGGAGATTTGTCAGCCCCACTGTGCTTCACCCATCGGGGTAATGACACCTCGATTTGGTTTGGGATGCCTCCCGGACGCATTTGTGGGGCGTTTCCAATTTCCACTTCGCAAAACACTAGAAGATGGGGAGGAAGAGATAGGCAGAATTAAATGAGGATTTTTTTTTTCTTTCTGTCTGTGTTTTTGTGTGTGTGTTGCTCCCAATAAGAGAGTGCAATCATGAGGCGGTTCCAGCTGCAATCAGTGTTTTGCAGCTGGAGAGGAGCGTGATGGAAGAGGGACATTAGCACCGGATCCACATCTGCCACAGAAGACAGAGGAAAAAAGGGCGCAAAAACAATTAAGGAAGCTTTCTTTCTTTCTTTCTTTTCCTTTGAACAAAAATCATTCAAAATCATTGGTGGTAACACAGATATATGTGGATATATTTCGGCCTGTCCGTGCTGTGCGTGAACCAAACAAAGAAGCGTATTCTTTCCTAAATGTCTTTTTCTTCAATGAAGAATCTGCCAGTGCAGTAAAACAGTCCAAACCCATTTCCACTACAAACTTGCACCAAGAATTCCCATTTTCATAAAAACACATTTGAAATGTAATTCATTGACATGAATTCAGATGCAGTTTGCAGCCCGATACTTTGCGTCATAGCTTTGTCACAACTGTATCCTATCAGGCGAGCTCCTCACTTGTTGGAAACATCAGGTTCACCTGTGCAGTCAAAATGTCGGCTGTGAAACAGGTAACAGGTACGCTGACGTTGTTCCCTTCATTCTTGGATCTCTCTCTCTCTCTCTCTCTCTCTCATGTGACAAGCTAACGAACCAGTACGGCAGTTAGCTCACCCCTTTTTCACGCGGTTTGGTTCTGATTGGCCCGCTCGTTAGCGGAGAGAGCGCGCCCGCGGGTGGGGCAGCGGGGCATGAAATAGGCCGTTTTCATGGGTGGCATTTTAACATGTCACAGGAGGGAAAACACCGGTGTAAATAATGCAATTAATTAAACTGAATTCCATCAGAGTCCGGGTGCCGTGCTCGCTATCGCACGGCAATGGCTTACTGGGACACTTGAATAGAATAGAGCCGTGATTAATAACTTTAATAACTAATTATTATTAATAACGCCTGTGCTTTTCTGACGATATGACACGTCCAAACGCCTGTAGGTCAGACGGCACAGCCTGTGCACATTTTCAAACCGACTATCTCATTTTTCTTCATTCAAACAGGAGTTATAACTCCAAATAAACATCGACAACTCCCGTTTGAATCCACTGGAATGACACTCGATTCAAGAAAATCCTTCAAACAAGTTGCAGTCTACGACTTTCAGGAATCAATAATATTATTAAAAAATAACAGATTTTTGAGGCGGCCAATCTTCTGCTAGATAGAAGCGCTGTATCAGGGCCAATCCAGACATCTCCCCTGCTTCCCTCCTCAGCTGTCAAACTGCAGTTTAAATGGAGCAGGAGAACCAGCAGGCTAGTGCTGTTCTCTATATTGTATTTCAGTACCTGTCAAGTGCTTATTGATTGGCTGCGGTGGATTAGGACGGCCACGTTGCTGCAGAGCGTGTGGTGGATATTTATTTATATACACTGCATACATGTGTGCATGTGGAGCGTCGCTGGAGGTCCCTGAACTGACAACGAGTCCTCTAAAACTCACACCTCCTAATCCCCCACTCTCACTTCATCTCCGTCTGCATCTTCTTTTCTCTCTCCCATCGCACCCCCCCCCTGCTAACTTCAGGCCCAGAATGATTTGGATCCTAATAGTCTTTTTACAGCCGCTGGCTAATGTTGCCATGGGGGGATGTAACAGGGCCATAACGAGACAATCCCATCCCATATGCAGAGGATATGAGGGGGAATTTGTCTGCTTCAACAGTGACAGGGGCAATCTGTACTGTGGGGCAGTTCCAATGAAGAGCCCATCGAAAAAAAAAAAAGAACCCTCAGTGTATTCAGGATTATGGTGTAGGAGCCCATTGAAAATCTAATGGACTAGTCACATCAAATAGACTTGGTAGGAGCATGCTCAGATGAATTCATGTATGCCACCGCGCACACACACTCACACGCAGTAAGAGAAGCCATTACCACCAGGGGTTGGGCCATTACTCTCTGTCCGGTATGCCAGTGTGTGTGTGTGTGTGTGTGTGTGTGTGTGTGTGTGTGTGTGTGTGAGGCCGAGCCATAATGTTTCCAGTCCCAGAGGGGTCTCAGTACAGTACGGCCCGCCCTAAATAATTACCACCGGTCTCTTTATATAAGAACAGGGGAAGGCAATAAAGAGACCTGCGATATTGCATTGTGCATACTACACTGATATAAAGAGTGTGAGGAAGACCGCCTGGAAATGTGTCAGGCGGTAATTTCACAATCCTGCAATGAAAACATTTTTTTTTTGCGCCGGGTGCTGCATTATCATATGCTCAGTCTATCTTTTCTCCAACAATGGGGACCTCAAGGTGTTGGGTGACAACAGCTGATATGCTCCAGGTGTGTGTCAGATGAAGTTCCACACAGCCCAAAGTATTCAGCTCACTTTGTATGAAGAAGAAACGGAGAAAATCAATTTTCTGAATTGTTGCCGGTTCGTTTTCTGTCCACTGACTGATTAATCTGCTCACTCGAGCACATTGGCTTTGGTGACCTTACATAATAGGCCTCTTTTTTCACAGCAGACATTTGGACTTGCCATAGAGGGGAATCCCAGGTGGTACTAATGGCATTAACGACGGCTCTGTTCTACTCCAGTGTCCCAGCGTGACAGTGAGCACAATGCTTTTGCTACATTTGAAAACTATGGGGTCACGGTTTAGTTGCGACGACACAGACACCCACGTCTGATCCGTCACGCCCCGATCATGTGACGCAACATCAACCTCGTGGTTAATTAAACATGGATAACAGTTTACAGGCCTTGCTGACCTCGTCTATATAGCAGCTGTTGTGCAGTTACATTCTGCTGTAATGCTCCAACGTGTGCAGGAGGCACGCTGTTATTCCAGTGGTGACGTCTGCCCCCAAATGGAGCGCCGGTTTTGGGGGAAATAACCATGGAGGACCTTCCTTTTGCTTGTTTTGTTCTGCACGACCATTGTGAAGCTGGAAACAAACAAGCATTTTCGGGCGACGATTATTTCTGAAACGGCGCTCGCATGCGCAGAGATTGATGTTTTTGTGGATTAGCAGCTAAATGGAAATACATTAAATTAGTTTTATCATTTACATATGCTTTTTTGTCAAAAGGTCTTCCATCTCTAGCTCTGCCCAACTTCAGCCCTCTGCAGAGTACTAATAAACCAGAATAACTAAAAGCATGTGTGCACATGCAACAATGCACTATACTGCTAAGCAATAAGTATTTTTCTAGGTTCAACAGATGCAAATTACATATTTTCAAAGTGACATGATATCTTTTTATAAAAGTAGAGCGTCATGCATCATTTTCAACAGGTCAAATTACGTTTTTAAGTCTAATCTTCGAACAGAAGTAGTGGGTGGATGTACTTCAGGAGCGCATGTCCTAAAACATGATTTCATGGCGAAGGTTTAAAACACATTTATCTACGACAGGTCCCCGGGCCGCGTTGGGAGGAGAGATACGTGCCTGCCGGCGGGGCACATAGGCTGTCTGTTGTCTCCGATCCCTCCCCCCACCACTCATAATCTGCGTAAATCATCCTTGATTAACCCCTCCTGAACAGCTCTAATTAGAGCCAATTAGCCGTGGCAGAAAGAGGCACTCTCCATGCAGATGAACGCGACGGAGAGGTGGAAGGATTGATGGAGGGATTGGAGCGAGGTCGAAGTGGAGGTGTGGAGAGCCGGGGACGGCGCGGAATGATTGAGGGGTAGAGGGTGCTCGGGGCGTGGAGAGAGCCGAAATGCGGTGGGAGGCGGGATGGTTGAGAGAGAAATAATGAGGGGATGAAGGAGGAGAAGGGTGGTGGAATCTAAAGAAGCCATGGGTGTTGGACGGCCATCCAGTCAAGAGCAGAAGAAGCAATGATGGAACGTTTCTTTAAACCTGCACAGATACTTTCTCATGTGAACAACAGAAGATGCTTAGTGAGCTGCATTGTGGGGATTGTAGGACGTTGTGTTTTTTGGAACATACTGGGGGGCAAAAAGACTCACTTTCTTATGAGTCCTCCGATTTTAATGAAAGTGAAATGCTCGATCACACCAGTGCTTAGATTACTGTTTGCACCTGCGGGTGAAGCTGCCCTGGTTATTTGAGCATGGAAAATATTTCATTTATTTATTCTGCAGAAAGTGTGTTGCCCTGTCTTCAAACGCAGACATTATTGCATTGATTGCAATTCCAGCATTCCAGCTATCCCAGGTGAGTACTGTCGGAAAATATAAAAGTTCCCCCAAAACAAACTATGCGCTTTAAATGATAAACATATCCTGCTCCATCCGCCTAGCCTTGAGTATTTCCTTGTTTTTAATTATTGTTTTTTCCCTTTCTCCGTACCCTTTAACCTCCATGTGTATCCCTCCAGTCTGCCTGCCAGCCCCGGTGCTACCAGACACCCGTGCCAGCCTCCCCCGGCCCTCCCTCGCTATCAACCAGCAGCAGGGGTGGAGAGGCCAGACTGAAGAGCCCACTCAGCCTGCCCAATGATTGCCTCAGTCTATCATCAGCCAGAAGATTTCTATTATTGCAGATGGATGATTGGTCTGGCTAGCTGCCGGCCTGGCAAAGCAAGCTCATTTTAGAGCAGTTTGAAGTGCGAGCCCCAGCGTACCGAAGCAAACGGGAGGGGGGGGGGGGGGGACTGCGAGTCGAGAAGGGGGATTTGCCGGTTTGGTGTTGAAATAATGGAGCAGTAATGGTCGTAATGACAAGGCACGCTGACGCCGGGAGCATTATGCACAGAGGACGAGGTCGTTAACGCGGACTGCCTCTATTTCCGACAGCAATTGAAACGCTAATGCGGAGCGCTTTTCTGCTAAGCAAATAGACGCCCCGCACTTTGAACAAGGAGTTTGTTTACTGTTTTGTGAGGCGACGCTGGATCATCCCCAAAACCTCGTGACGAACCCATCGCATGTGTGTGTGTGAGCGTCACGCTTTCCCCATCACCCAGTGTGACATCAGAAGAGGGCGAAAGCCGCTTCAATGAAACGGGAGGAATGGGCCTTGACTTGCTCCAAAGGAAAGCACACAGTTCTCCCCCCAAAAAAAGAAATGTGCAGCTCGTTGTGTGTGCGCATCTTCTTTTTCTTCACTCGGCTGCAGAGAGTTAGTTCGCAGTAAACGGCCACATTGTGCCATTCGCCCTCCCTTTGCTCCGTCATACAAAAGACCCAGCCGGAGGGTTATCATTTGAACGCGCCCTCGCTATCATATGACGGTCATATGGCTTCACCCTCTCGCCCCCATTCTTCATGTTGTTGTTCTGCAGCAAAATCAAATTACCACGACACATTTCATCGATGAATGGGGCTATTTAAAGCACGTCGTGGTCCAACTTGGCAGCGCCCGGCTTCACTTTTCTCCCTGACCCGAGGTCAGCTCGCTCTGTTGTCGAGGCTCCGGACTCTGCGACTTGCAACCTGAATCGATAGTCTTAAGGGAATTTACAGTATCTGACTACATGGCCTCTGCACTTGGGGGATTGGAGAAGTACAGAGGAAATGCAACCCTACATGGTTTTTATACAGTATTGATCGGAGAATCCAGAGCTTTAAACTCGTGTACAAAACGGGTGAATGTATGATGCGGTCTTGTAACTTCTGAGGCTAAAGAGCTTTGGTTGAAAGCACAAAAATGAACTTCAATCCTGTGAGAGAAATTGTCACATTTATTGGTTAATATTTCATTTCGGAGCAAAAATCTGGACTATCGAGCCTCCTACTGCTTTACTCTGCGCTTGCTTTCCGTCTCTCGCCGACTTTCTTTCCGTCTCATCTGTTTACGTAGCAAAGGCGCTTTGAACCTCAGCTCGGCGGTGGCTCTGTGGCTGCGGCTGTCACCTGCTAATGTCACCGGTAATGATGTGAGGCTGTTTTTTTTTTCCCTCCTCCTTCTTCTTCCCACCCCTTGAAACGGCGTCGCACAGCCAGGACTCAATCATTTCATTTAAGCAAAACAAAGTGCGACAGCGACAACTGTGAACCAGCCGAGAGAGAGAGAGAGAGGAGCGGCGACGCTTTCGTCTGCAAATCATTTTGCTAACACCTTTGAAGTGGTGACATGCCTCTGGAAAATGCAGCGAGACGCTCCCGGTTTCGCGGGATGAAAGGGGAGTCAGAGCTCCTCGTCAACTTTTGACCTCTATACGGGGGAGATCAGTTGGGGTTTGGGCCAGCTGCTGCTCCAGACGCCGCTGCGCCGTTTGATAAACGACACCGAGGCGTTCCTCCTACCTCATTGCGTCGAGCCGCGGAGGAAAGGGAAAAAAAGTAAAGTGAGTTAAAATGAACTCGAATGAACTGAACGCAACGCAAACTGAACTGAAATCACATCAGGACAAAAAAATAAAAAAATCCATTTACTGGGGAATGAGGCGATCTTCATGAGTCACGAGGGTTAGCGACAGAGCAGAAGCCAGGAAGGGTTGGTCTTGCTCTAGGACACTTCAGTAAAGTGGATTATTAGTACGGGGACCCGACTCCTGCATGTTAGCGACCGCTATCTTCTGATAGCAGAGCGTGAACGTGGTCCCAATCATCAAAAAGAAAGACATATTTTAAATGTATTCCAACACTTGACCCCTAGCAGCTGTCAGCGCTGGTCAGTATGGACTGCAGCTTATCTGAAGTGGGCTTTAGTGCAGTGCAAGGGGCTAAGACGTGATGAAGCGCCACGCTGCAGGAAATGTTATCAACCAATCGGAGCATCCACCTTCAGAAACCCCCACCGCCCCCACATTGTCTTATTTGGATAATGCTAAAAGCTGAAGAGAATTCATGATGTGGGACTTAACATCTGCTGTGTGTGCAGAGAATGTGAATACATCTGTAGCGTGGGCGGTCTTAGTGGGAAGTGATGTTGAATTCAAAATGACGAAATCCTTCAATCTAACCGCAGCGTTCGGGATGCTTTTCGGAGCGCGCGGCACTTGGGTCAATATGCATTACGATTTTTTTGGCATGTGGCTTTTTACTGCCATGCAAATATGCCTTCAAGAAAATACTATCCAACACATCGCTATTAAAAGCAGTGGGACGCCACATGCAGCACCGACTGGTAAATCATCGGAGCGACATTTAGCATTTGCACAGATCCCCCGTGAGCATTGTTTTCTAACACGCCGCCCTCCTCATTGGACTCGGCTTCAAACCTGCGAATCCAGTGCTCGCTAAGCCCTTACACTGATCGCTGATGCGGTGGGCGTGCTGTCAATATTGGCCCATTCGCCGTGAGTGAACAAATCTCCCCTTGACATGGGCAGCCATGCGAGTAATAGCTAGGATTAAGATAGGAAGGTACACACATGAATATACAAAACGCAGTGTGGCGCGCGGGGCAGATCCGAGGCGGCAGCCGGGGGAAATTACAGAGGCCTCGGATGTGCGGCGCGCATGGAAACGAGATCGCCTGGGAGCACGGACATGAAAAGACTTGACCCTGATGGCGAATGACGCGTTCGCATTTGAGGCCATTACAGATCTATCAAGGTAATTTAGCGAGGGTGTTGTACAGTTTCATGTGAACAAAAGGACGGAAAAACCGTGCAGCTAGAGTCCGTCTGTGCACCTATTCGCGTAAATGTCTTCAAGGTCAGCCGCTTGCGTACAGCCTTGACCTCACGGCTCCTGTTTTATGCCAAGTCACCTCCCGGAAACACGCGTCCTCCCATAGGTGGAGGGTCAAACGCATACACACACACACACACACACACACACACACACACACACACACACACACACACACACACACACACACACACACTGCCAAAGACTGAAATGATCTAAAACTGAAAACAAGTCCCCCCCAAAAAAAGAAAAGAAATGTTTCGTGGCTCCATTTGACTCATCCTACCTTATCATTTTCTGTGTCATGGACTAAATACGAGAGTGAATTCGCTCCGTAATGGGACGCCTGACACGGGTTCGTTGTCCTTTTGGCATAATGTGACAAGCTCTTACGAAACACGCTCTTTTCAGCGGCCCTCAGACGAGGCCGGGGCCAGACTGAGACGGAACCGAATGGAACAGCAACACATTTCCAGCCGACACTGATGTGACGCCTAACGGGCGGGAGGGGAGATAGCGGGCGAGGAGGGGGAGCGACTCCGGGAAAAGCTGACAGGGATTAGGCCCTATTTGTTTCACTTTCTGACTACTCCTCCCCGCCTGCTCGCGGGAGAGCCTGCGCAAAACGGGCATTTCCGTCTCCCACTCATCGTCGCCTAATTGGCACTTAACAGCTGCCCCTCATGGCCCCCTCACTGGCGGTGTTTCCGCTCGCTCTTCCCGGCGTAGGAAGCAGCAGCGCCGCATCAAACATCACCCAGCTGAGAGGGCACTTTCTCCTGCACCCTTTACCCCCCCCACCCCCCACCTCCACCCTTCTTCGTTCCCTTCCCTCGCAGCGATCTCGTGCTGGAAGCAGTTTGCACCCCAGACAGCCCCGAGCGCTCATTATCGCTTCTCTCAGTCGGCCTGTCGCTCTGAAATCCGCCCCCTCCTCGCCCCTACCCGCCGCCCACCTCCATCTTCTCCACCCTCTCCTCGCTCCCCCGCTGGAGGAGCAGCATGAGGAAGACGTCAGGATATTGAAGATGTTCTGCATCCGGGCTGAGAGCCAAAAGAGACGGTGCACGCGGCAGACATATGGCCACGTTTTCAAAATCTTATCTTTATTTAAGCAGGCCCATCAATCACCAGCAACATTCTCCTTTTCTGCGTCGAGGGCCGGGCAAGAGGCTCGCTCCGGGCCAGATGTCGGGGGAACATTTGTACATCCTTATTTCCTCTCAACATAAAAGGTCATCACAATATTTTTGCCAAAGCAAATTTGAACCGGAGGAGAATGCGCCACATTTGTGTCAATGCTTGGTTCGAACACATCAAGGCATGCGGATGTCATATTACGGCAAATGAGGCAAAAAGGAAGCGAAGCACAGCGCCGAACACTTGAGGTGCCTCCGTTGCAGGAGACTAATGGGGAGAGGCGAGCTGCAGTGTGCTGCTGCGAACATCAGGTGCTGTTTTCTATGCAAATCGACTTGTTTTCGGGAGCTCAATTATATTACGTTAGAGAAGACTGATCCTCTGTTCTTTTCAAAACAAGCGGAAGAGCTTTGGAAACGTGTACGTGTCCATTTTTATGAAGAAGCCAAGCATCTATAACTCAGCATTTTTATAAAATTACTTTTTTGGAGGGGGTTATGTTTTTTGCAGCGGCGCAAATGCGGAAAAATCTCCCTTCATGCCCAGCAGAAGTTAGTAAAAGGTTCGGAAAAATAGGAAAGTTGAAGACAATGAAGTGAACAATGCAATAAAACGCCGTTATGAAGTTTTAACCCTGCCAATGTCAGCTAACCGTATTAGCATTCCCACATGGGGGAAGGCTGTGAGTTGGAATAGAAATGGGCCGGTTCAGTAAGCAGCGGGAGTAGAGGTCCCATTCGTCTTGTCCTGTTTAAATACACTGGTTAACTCCTGCCAACAGGGAAGCCATTCAGCAAAAGGCCAAGGGCATCTGTCATGTGTTCAGCACATTGGTATTGTCCCCTTCCATCTCCCTCTTCCCTCCTCTCCTCTTCCCCTCTTCTTCCTCATCATTTCCCCTCTCTTTGTTTATCTCTGCTCCTCACCGTCACTCCGCCGCTCGTCCTCCTCCCCCCCCCACTACCTCTCCTCCTCTTTTGATGAAAGGAGTGAATATGCAGGGAACTGACATGATTAGCAGCGTCATATCCCCATGATGGATGGTGCCTGCTCCATTATTAATATAGTAAAAGCACCAACTGCCAGGTAAGAGCAATGTCAGCATCCAAAATATAACGCAGTGTGCCCACGGATAATGGTGAGCACTTATTTTTTATCTATGATATGCATGGGCTTCAGGCCGAGGAAGAGGATAGGGAAGAGGAGGAGGAGGAGGAGGTGGTCTGAAAACGGGCACTATGACGAGGCTTTCCGTTTTGCTAATTCCTGGTGATGATGCACACTGCAAAACAAACTGGAACTTAAAACAAGTGTGAAATAACTGCTTTTTTTCATCAAAAACTCTTCACGACAGGCTGATAAATAAATCGGAAGATTATACGGCACAATGTGGCAAAATATAGTCCCCGTAGTCTTAAACTCAGCAATAAAGTTCATCGAGACCTTAATAATATAAAGCGTTGAATGGACATATACTTTATAGTTGACATTTTATCTCCTACAGTATTATTCATGCATAGAGATGGAGCGTAATTTATAGTTTTGCGGTGACATGTGTAAGCTGCTGAAAGAGAAATATAGTCAGAAGTATTTGTAGGTCATTCGGTTATATTGTGCTATATTCAAGAAGAAGATATATAAACTTTATATGTTGAGAATGTTAGCACTCTAACTGGAAATAGCCTTTTTACGGTGGCCAGACGGACATTTTATAGAGGACGTGGGGTTGCAGCAGTGCGTCTCTGAATACAACATGTTTGCACACGACCCTAATGAACTTTAACGTGCACTCTAGGGGCCAGTGTGCAAATCGTGGGCGACTTCCACCAGTCCATGTTAGGGTTCTTGGTATTTTCTGGTGACGTTAATGTAGTTCTTTGAAAAGCTCAGCCACCGTTTAGGGAAACCGACTCTATTGTTTAAATGATTTTTCGACTGTTCCGACGAGCCCAATCTCCAACACAATGAGCTCTTTCTCAAGGATTACTGTCGCAGATTTTAAAATGAAACAAAACTAGTTCTTGGCCTATAATAAAAACCTTTGCATTGACATGAATCACATGAGTTAGTTTGACCTGTCCATCCTCCCTTTTGGGACTTTGATTAGAAACCTATTTGTGATACGTCAAAAACAAACATAATTTGTTTCCCTGGAAGCGTAATTAATAATGCAGTTTTGTTATTCTGGCGGAGGAGCTAAACAATGCATAAAAATAACAGGATTTATCTGTTCAATATTTTACACTCCAGTCAGCCATGTGGAGATCGGCTAAACAGGACGCAGCCTCGCTAGTGTCTTCCTGTGGCCCATCCATCCCCGCTGAAACCGATAGCGAGCGTGGGCCAGATTTACGGGGAAAAAAGATGATGGAGGCAGTCTGAAAGAGAGGATAGAATCAGACTGGGAGAAATAAAGAGAGGGCAGACTTAAAGAGCAAGGGGCCAGGGGAAAAAAAAAATGGGAAAAGGGAGAGAGGCAGGAACAAGAAGCAGGAGAAGGAAAGACAGACAGAGTGAGTTGTGTCAAATGGATAAATGTCAGCGGGAGCTTCATCGTCTGTCTGATGTGAGCTCTCCCTCCCAAAAATGCCATGTGTAAATCGCATAGCCGGGGCCCTCGGCCAGCCTTCCCCTCCACTGTAATGAGATTACAGACCTCTACAGCACTCTGTGTGTGTGTGTGTGTGTGTGTGTATGTATGTGTGTGTGTGTGAGAGAGAGAGAGACAGAGAGAATACTATTAAGCCAGCGTGGAAGTGTACAATTCCGATGGCTTACGTGGGGCGAGCGAATAAGCGGCATTACTCACACCACCAAACAAGACGTATCGAGGAAGATTTGGCTACTTATCTATCATTCTACACACACACTCACACACACCGACACACACACACACACACACACACACGGTGGACTTGTGTTCACCTCTCTTTTACTGACAGCACACGAGCTGCATGGGAGAAGTGCCGGGGCAGATTTTGATCAATGTGGGTCAGTGTGAGACGCCTCTAGCCGGTTAAACAGTCCATATGACTTTTAACCTCAGTGAAAGTCTCTGTTGTGTTACCATGACATTAGACATATAGAATAAACACAATAAATCTCATAAATGTATGGTTCAAACTAATAATACAGTCTTGCAGCATTATGGAGAGACATATAATTATGTATGATACGTTTAAAGTCCTTATTAAAGCGTAAAGTCTCTATACACTCTCAATGTTTCCCCTGCAGTCGAATGCCCCATCCTGCATCTCATTATGATTTCATATTTACACAGTGGAACAATATTGCCGCTTATTAATACTGTTTCCAGCTCCTGTTTGTGAGCACATGATGTTTACACCACGGCTTCTCCTCTCAGACTAGCCTTTCAGACCTTCTTCCAAATCTAATATACCCATCCATAAATAGCTCACCTATCGAGCCCATATTTGGCTCGAGTGACGTGTCTCCGGAGCCAATCCCGTCCGCTGAATCTGCCTAGCCCCGCCCCTCCGCGCTCCGAGGACTCCTCCACCGCCCCCTCGCCTTAAATGGACAAGCAGAGGAGTTGATTGACGAACCAAACAACTCCCCTTCGTTTACAAGCCCCTCCCCTCCGTTGGCTCCCTATCAGTGTCTAGTTTGGCAACACGGATACGCATGGAGCCTCCATCAACCCCTGTCTCTTTTACGCACCGAGTCCGATAATGCGCGCAGGTACAGGGGCCCTTATCGCCACATTTCGAGCCGCCACACTGAGCAATTGATCTCCTCTTATGGACTAATATGAAAGAAGTGGATGCAGAGGTTTGACACAGCCGAGACAGGAGGCATATTTCTTGTGCATCGTTCTTGTTTTTCCACCACCGAGCGAGCGTCAGCATGGATGTCTTAGCGAACCACAGTATCTTTCAGGAACTTCAGCTCGTCCACGACACCGGCTACTTCTCCGCCATGCCTTCGCTGGAGGAAAACTGGCAGCAGGTATGTCTCAACTTTCATCCTCATCGCGGAGCCTGGACCGCGCAGTGCGCTCGCCGGTGGGTTCACACGCGCTCGAGACGTCAACTTTTACCCCCCCCCCCCCCCACTCCCCACACACCCACCACCAGAAAGCGTGGAACGTGTGTAGTTCAGATGAAATGCTCTCCATCACTCACACAGCTGGCAATTTTAGCCAGAGATGGCAAAGTGAATACGATGCGAACGCACGCGGGCGCGTAATAAAGCTGTCAAATGCGATTTGGGGAAACTGAAGATCCGAATCCCATAATAGGGAGCGAATTGGTCGTGAATAATACATCTGCATCCCTCAGATTACTGAGTTGTGAACCCCCTCTGCATGGAGAGAAGTCACCTCACGTATTCATAATAGATACCCTAACATGTCTGGCTTTGTTCCCCTCTTTAAATGCAGTGGTGGAAGAAGAAAAAAAAGGCAGCGCATGAAAATCATAACTGTCATCTGCATATTTTTTTTTTGCCCCCCCCCCCCCACCCCCCCCCACACCGCGCACGCTTTCCTCCCGTTCAAGTTGAGAGGATGGATGTGGAGAGATAAGCACGCGGCCACATGGTGATGGATGCGTGGGAGACGCGCCGGCACTTCACACGACCATTACTGGTCCTCACACATTATATCACACGTCCCCGCTCTGT
Source organism: Myoxocephalus aenaeus (assembly GCA_038501785.1). Classification (NCBI taxonomy): domain Eukaryota; kingdom Metazoa; phylum Chordata; class Actinopteri; order Perciformes; family Cottidae; genus Myoxocephalus; species Myoxocephalus aenaeus. The sequence goes on along the minus strand of JBAMJR010000047.1, from coordinate 3,224,317 downwards.
TTGTGTCAGCCAGATGTGTTTTATTATACCAGTGTGTGTGTGTGTGTGTGTGTGTGTGTGTGTGTGTGTGTGTGTGTGTGTGTGTGTGTGTGTGTGTGTGTGTGTCATGCTACTGATTTCCGAGTGTAACATTGCTTAAAAAGATCTACTTTTTAAACAGCCACTATGTATTTCTCAGCCTGTCTCCCATTCATTTCTGACACAAACTCAATTTAGTTGCACCTTTCATGCATATGCCCCTTAATAACCCCTTCATGTTCCATATCTAAGTCAAAATAGGGGCCATGCGTCCCGTCGGCGCACCTGCATTGCTGCTGCTGCTGGTGATGATGCTCTCCATGCTGCACTTGACTGACCGAGCAAAGCAACCCCCCCCCCCCCCCCCCAAAAAAAGAAAAAAAATCATTACATGGAAATTTGATGCCGGTATTGTTCATGCAATAGGAGCTTCAGCTTGTCCCCACTTCTCTGCTCCATGCGCGAGAGGAGGAGGGAGAGAGAGAGAGAAACCGGTGCGTGACCGCGGATCCATTCGCTGTGGTCCAAGCAGTCTAATTGGCATCCTACTGTTACCCCACCGACGCATCTTTTCATAACAAGTCTCCAACTCCCAGTTTCACTGTCAGAGGGTTTTTTAAATTGCATGGGCCCGCGTGTACCATATGCAGCGCATGTCTCTCCCCGTTTCTCACCCACAGCCATGCATATCAAAAATCGATACCTAATGCAAATGGAAGAGGGAGAGGGAGAGAGAGAGAGAGAGAGAGAGAGAGAGAGAGAGAGAGAGAGAGAGAGAGAGAGAGAGAGAGAGAGAGAGAGAGAGAGAGAGAGAGAGAGAGAGAGAGAGAGAGAGAGAGAGAGAGCTGCGTGTGCAGGCAAAAGCCTGAGAGCTGGACATGCCTCTCACTGGGACGTCTGCAGATTATTCCCCCCTTTAGACAACGTCCATTTTGGAATTAAAGATCACCAAGTCTCCTCAATGTAGAGAATGTACTTTCATTATTATTTTTTACCAAGCAAATATCTGCTCTCATTCATCTTTTATCTTGTGTGGGAAGATGCCATTTTAAAACGAGAGGTATCTGATTTTAGAGGTAAACTCTATTGGACCTGCACACTGAGGTTACTTTTCCCTGATAGCGTCTACAGGTCTGCATCACCTGAGATGGAAGCCGACGCGCTTCTTGCCCTGTTAGCCACTTTTGCTCCTTAAAAAGTTATTTACAGCATAAATGTTTTTTTGTTTTTGTTTTTTTTAAACCATGCTGTTCATTGAAAATAACACAATTAAAGAAAGAAACCACTAAGAAGGGGGAAATAGAGTAAACAAAAAAAAAACGTTTACTCAAAGCTGTGTCCCATAATGAATCAGTGGAGTGAATATCAACGTTCTTGGAAAAACAACCCTTGTTTGGAGTAGGAAGATTGCATTGTGTCCTTGTGAGCTCAAGGATTATTACGACCCCACACGTTGACCCCCCCTCACACTGCACAGAGATGTCCTGAAGATGCCACGAGCCCTCCCGAATGCACGAATTATGAGCTGTAGCTCGCTTTAAAAGCTCTGCCTCCGAAACGAGGCCCACGCTTGGAGCAATCCCCCTCTGTGTTCCAGGCACAATTTAGAATTTGATGCTTTTATGGGGCGTGATGGTGAGATAGGAGGCCGTTGTAGTCGGACCCTAAATGGCTCCCTGAGATGCCATGGCAAGAATGATGACTGTGTCCCCTGTTGGTGTCTGTGAGGCATGATTCAGGCGGTTATGGGGGGATGGGGAGCAGAAAAGGAGGAAAGTGTTTTGGAGGTCTGCAGATGGTACATTTGAGGCTGCTATTTGTTCCATTATTGAACTAAATAGTGCCAAACTGAACTGTGCTGTCTCGCTTCCAAATCCCAGTACAGTTGGTTGTTCAGAGTTGGAACAAACAGCAGGGCTAAGCTGGATTTGGAACAAGCATGGCTGGTCATAATTTACTCTTTTTTTTTTGAATGTGTGGAACCCAGTTTCCCTCAACGCGGAGTGCACTCGTTTCATTTTGCATCTTTATACTGACACAAATTGCTGTTTGTCTTGGCTGCGATTTCCAGTGCTTGTTGTGCTCTTTTGTAAACCGGCGCTCGCTGTGACGAGGCCGCGTTTAGCGAGTTCAGCAGCGTCTTCTGAGCACGCGGACGCTAAAATGTAAAGACTATACACCTGGATTAGGTTTCAGGCTGATGACGTGTCCTCATCCACAGCACTTGACCCTGATGGATAGGATGTAACAAGACACCACAAATGGCTGTCTGTCATTGACCTCAGTACACACGCCATACCCTCCAACACATATATTATCCCTCAGGGGCTCCACACACACACACACACACACACACACACTCACACTCTCGTACACACACGTAGACTGAGTGCCTGATGCCTACCCAAGCAAAATGTCTGTATGTAGCCGCGCGGTGCATTATGGGCTTCTATATGTGGATGTGGACAGATTGCACGTGGCTTCGGCGCTTCTAAATGTGGAAGGAGCAGCGGGGCGCTCCGGCGCGACCTCCATATGCAAGGCAGCGTGCTCAGATGCATCCACTTACATCCACCTCATGCCCGCGACTCCATAGCACGCACCGCAACAGCAGCACCGTCTGTGTGTGTGTGTGTGTGTGTGGAAGTTGCAGAGCACGCACATTCTCCCCCGCTGCAGGGTTTCGCATTTCACAGTCCGGTGGGCTCGAAACCCCCCCAGGAGCGAAAAAAAAAAACACACTCGGAAAGCCAGTCGGAGAAGAAGAGGATCCAGGCACAATGGTGTCCGAGAGAACGGGGGTGGAGGAGCAGGGATGCACGCGCAGTAGATGGAGTGATTTAGTGTTTTGGCTGAGGCCGCCGAGGGAAAAGTTGGAGCCGTGAAAGCTGCTGTCGGGGGTCAGCGATGGTGAGGATGGGACGTTAGGAAGAGGAGCAAGAAGAAGCCACAGAAGAAACTGTGAATACCATACGCAGCCGTACACCCGCCGTGTGTGTGTGTGTGTGTGTGTGCGTGCACGCGGCGGCGTGTGTGTCTCAGTGTGTTATGTAATCCTCAGTAGGCCACATCTGCTTTCTCACACACAGCAGGCAGCCAACCGGCCCCCTCCTTCCTGTCTGCGTCCTCCTCCATGCCTTGTTCCTCCATTCTCTCTTTTTTCCCCCTCTTATAGAATTAGCTCAGTATGGATTTTGATCTCTGCAGGGCTGTTGTGTAAGCTCGGGACTTGTGCATTCCCCCCCCCCCCCACCACCACCACGCCGTACACACACACTCAGCTCCAACACGGCGCCTGCCAGGTAACGGCGTCCCCCAAGTCACTCCTCTCCGCTCCGCAGAGCATCGGCAGACGAGAATGAACGAGTTTCGCCGTCTGGATCGTGTATCAAGTTAGAACAAACCAACCGGTTCAAGCACACGCCCCGTCTCTTCCCCGTGACCTTTCGCTCGCTGCTGTTTGGTGTAATTTTATGCAAATTGAAATTAAATCAATCCTGTAACGGGCACAGCTCAGTATTCTGCGAGCAGGAGGAGGAAGGACAAACCGGGACTTAATCTTATTTGTCTCAAAAGAGCTCCTGGTGGCGTCTTCGTTCCGCGCCTGTGGCTTTATTAAAATGTCACATCAACTGTAAGTATGAGATGTGTGATCCCTGAAATCAAGTTTGGACGCTTTCCAAAAGAAAGAAAAAAAGTAGTTAATTCCCCTTTTAGTTCAACTGACGTGCACGGCGACGTGATGGAAGGTTGACAAGTAGCGTCGCAGCCTCACCGCAGAGTCACTCCTAATAGCTGTTATTCATGTTACACACAGCCGTCTTTTAATTTCAGGACATCCTCAGAGTACCCAGACGAGACCGCGCCGCCTCACGACGCTCACGTGTCGAAGATATGGAATTGATTTCTCGCGGCGCCGCCGCTTTCGCCCGCCTCTCAGTCAGAAGATCTCTAAAGACGGACGCCGCGTAGAATGAGTTTGACGCGGCCCCGGGGGCCCCGGGACGCGCCGAGGCATGAAAGGGAGCCTTTGTGCGCCGCGCCGCGTCTCCGCTGGATGCTTCTAAGTGTTTGCAGCCACGAGGTTATTACTCAACGCATCGATTTGAGGAGAGGATGCACGCCTGTTTACGGGGATGGGGAAAGAGGGGAAGAGGGGATAAAAGAGACTGTAATAAAAGAGCTATGAGTTCATCTAATTAGTATAAGCAGATAAATGAGCTGTAACAGCAACGAAAAAAAACAATTTGGCTCCAGAGCAGCAGCAGTTATGTTAACAAGACAGTGCTCGCTGTTGCTTTTTTTGCTTTTGCATGAATTGGAGTTGGCTGTTTTACCTGCAGATTAGTCTCTAGAGATTGGAGCATCCGCTGCACGCGTGCAGTGCTTCCTGGTTTCCCCTCTCTTGAGATGTGGATGTGTTCACACACACACACACACACACACACACACACACACACACACACACACACACACGCAGGTGCACAGGTGCGTGTTGTGTATGCTGTGTAATGAGATATGCGAGCGACCCCCTGACCCAGTAACATCCATTCTGCCATAAGAGCGCTGACTGAACTCCGCCACCTCTGTCTCATCACTCAGGCGGCTGAGAGGCGATTGCCGGTGATGGGTGCCTTCTACTGCTTTATGGGCGTTGATGAAAAGGTTGGAAGCGCTGATGAAAGAGAGGACGCGGAGGAAGCATTCATTTGTCTGATGCTCTGGCAACTGGTCCGTCAAAGGGAGAGGGGTGACAGGCAGAGGAGGTGGTGTGGAAAAGGAAAAAAGGCAGCAAGGGGGAGGTGAGAGGAGAGGAGAGGAGGGTGGTGAACAAGCACATCTTTATGTATGGCTTCCGTCTGCAAAGCGCTCTGCCACCCCAGGTTTGATTAACAGTGAGGAGAGGAGCCAGTCATTTTTTTCGCCTCACACCAGCACACATGGCTTGGCAATGACTTTCACATCATTTGAAGCGAAATCGGGATGCCGTTACAGCACCTTACAGTGATCCGACATGCTTCGCTGCTGCCATCCGGCTTGGCAACCGCAGGCTGAAAACAGAAAGGGAGAGAAGAGTCTCAGGCACTCATTTTAAGCCCTGGAATCACCACCGACTATCCCTCTCTCTCTCTCTTTATCTCAGCACTCTCTCTGCTCCATTCTGAGAAGACACAGTCTCAGCTGCCTTGTTTGAGTCGCCCTGCTCTCACCTTTATTTAGAGAGTCAGCCGCTCTGCAAAAAAAAAATAAAAAAAATAGTTGAACTCAGGGGAGTTATGCAATCAAAATATGTGTCACAAATAAACGGCACCAGGCTGCTGGTGGACTCGTTGCATCAGAAGGTATTTGCATCCATCACGGCAGGCCCAATGGAGCCGTGCATGCGAGAGGAAGCGTGTAGTGTGAGTCAGTGGACGGAGACTCATCGTCAGAAGGCTGAGCCTGGATGCATAGATGCAGAACCACACTGAGACACACTTTTTATCATAGAAATGATTGGAAATACATTCCCTTCCTCGCTTAGCGTTAGATGAAGCGATCCACTCTCCCGCCGGCCGGGTCTGAAGGCTCTGTTTTTCATGGGCTTCATCAAAGAGGCGTTAGAGGAAAACAATAAGATGACTCTTTGTTGCCATTGCTTGTTGTAATGGCTGAATGTCATCAGAGTGACACTTCAGTGATATATTTTTAAATGAATTAATTGCCTTAAATCACCGCCTTAAGTATGCGTAGGCTTCAAGTGATAGCCGGTTGCTGTGGTTACCCCCTCCCTATCTTCCTACTTGGACCACAGTGTGTTTAATCTCCCAGCCTGCTCATATATTTGAACATCCAATAGCTTTGATAATAGCCACAAATTCACACAGAGCCCAGGCATTTTATAGCCCTCGCTGGCTGTGACATACCAAGCGTTACATCCCATCTTACGGCCTACCTGTTGCTAGGCAGCCTTGGCAAGCAGGAAGACCGGTTTTGGCCTATCTGTTTGTTTAGCTGTCATTCTGGGAGGCTAATCCCTTCCCGAGGGACTCGTAGCCATCCAGAAACCGGAGATCCAGCCATGTGGACCACCTCTCTCCAAAGAGGGGGGGCAAAAGGGACGGAAGGTGGAGAGAGAGAGAGAGAAAGAGAGAGAGAGAGAGAGAGAGACAAGGGCAATTTGCCCTGAGTAAACACCGCTGCTTGTTGTTGTCATCCGAAGCCAGTCATCAATCACGGCCCTAAGCTCTCGGTGGTGACAGCCGCAAGGACGCGGCACGCTCTGGAACCGGCGGGATGCTTTATAATGCAGGACCATCATCGGCGAAGATCACAGCCGGGTCCCCGACGCAGGCCTCGTTGACCTTTCTAGGAGCGCGAGCTTGGGCTCCATTCAGAGTCCAGCGAGGGCGCAACAATGCCTGTTGCCGGCTTTGAGGAGAGATTTGACTTTTAGCTGTATTATGTAAGCAAAGCTTGTGTGTGTGTGTGTGGGCGCTTTGCATGCCGGACCCAGTTCTGGGTCGCCGCGGTCGCCCGGCATGCAAAGCCAGTGGTGCTTTTTCACCTGCTGTCCCCCTGGTTTACCTCCGTCCAAAGACTCCTCCTCCATCACTCTCTCCTGCAGTCAATCTCTGAGTCTCCTTTTTCTTTTTTCATTTTATAAAAACAAGCTATAATCTGGATCTTTGAAACCCGAGGTCAGGACTCGGATAAAGGATGTTTTTTATTGTCAGCAGCTGATGCTCAATTCCCTGGAAGATTAAACTGGGTCCCGAATTACCCTAAAGACACTGGTATCGCCAGCCAACTGGGTACATCATGTAGTTTCTGTCATTCCAAACCCCTGCGGGGCTGAGTTGTCTGAATAAGATACGACATGCATCCTCCAAACCAGGCAGATTCAGCTTGAATTGGGATTAGCCTATATGTCAAAGCCTGAAAGCACAATTTTTAACGTTGAAAAAAATATTAGTTTGACATGCAGCCTTGAGAGAAAAAAATGAAGAATAAGTGTATAAGTGTCAAAGTAGAGAGACTGAGAGGGTGAGGCGATTTTGCACCCTGCTTAACTCCTCGAACGGCCTGGGAAGTGCCCTTCTGTGATTTAATGAGACCGGCGGGAAGAGCCATTCATCAGCGTGACAGCGTACCTCTGTTTCCCATTGTTCTGTTCTGGTATGTGAGGAGAGCACTGTGTGTTTTAGCCTTAATGATGGGCTGGCAACCCTTTGATTAGATGAATCTCCCGGTGCTAATTAAGATTTGGGCTGCCAAAAGACATGTGTGTTTAAGCCTTCCTCCCTCCATCGCTTCCCTGTGTGTACAGTGCTTAGCGTGTGATGCTGTGTGGGAAGTGAACGGGGTGTTTTACAGAGTTTCTTGGTGTGATCTTGTGGGCTGACGTGAGCACAGGTCCTTGGACAAAGACACCGGGCCACTGCAAAGAATTATGGATGCAAAAACAGTCTGTTTCTGTTCCTGAAAAGTGGATTTTCTGGAGGTAAAAAGAAAGAAAGAAAGAAAAGAAATTGGCATGTAAAAAGCTGTTAAAATGCAGAATTACAAATATTTCTATTTGTTTGCCATATAAATTATGGAAATAATCTATCATGAATGGACACAAATTACTTCAAAAGCAGATTATTTTCCTTGTACGTGTCGTCATTCTATAGACTCTTGAGTGAATCATCTCAAAGCGGAGCAATAACTTCTATTATTCAATGCTAAATCAATAAAAATAAACTATCCACATGGGGATCTCTGATACAAATACCAGTTTATGACTTGAAAACCTTGAAGAGGCCCAGCTGTAAATGTCTCCCCCCCTTCTTTTTAACTAAACTGATGGTGTCACATTAATGTTTCACCACGCGGTCCCCCCTTATGTATTTTCAGGGACAAGAATTTGATAACTTATGCTAACAAGAACGAAGGCATCCCCCTCCTCAAATCACTCCTAGTCTTGTGTGGCTAGACAGCACGTCCTCCTGCTCTCCGGTTCACTGCTATGTGTTCTTCAGTCTTTTGCCCCAGATATTATTTCATTGTAAAATGATGCCAATTAGTAAAGCCAGTCGCCGGTGGCTGTGGTCTGGCTCCGTCTTCGCTCCGGCGGGGAAAGTTATTTGGGTCGGCAGCTATTTTCAGCCTGTGATGTTGCCAGGAATACTTCAGGGAGCAGCCACTGTTTTATAAGAGAGCACATCAATAATTTTCATTGGTGTATGTGTGTGCATAAGCGAGACGGGGAGAAGGAGAGCGCTTCACAGGCAGAGTTTATTGGGTTTATGTGTGTGTGTGTGTGTGTGTGCATCAGAAAGTAAAGTGTTTTCTCTTGACTATTCAGTAGAGCAGCTGGTGTGTCTACTGTATGTGTGTGTGTGTGTGTGTGTGTGTTTGTCATGCACACAAACACACTCACTTGTGTTGCGCACGTTTCACTGTCACTGTCGCGACCTCCCATTACCGTGAAACACATTCATTCGCCAGCCTTTAAACTTCAACCCCCGAATCTTAACGCGGCTTCAGCCTTCGTCCCGTAATCGCCCGCTTTCACCCGCTGAGCGCTCGACTTGTGCGACAGCCGTCAAAGCGCACGCTCACACGCACACACACACTGAAGCTAAAGGCCAAAGTCAATGAGTTCCTAACACCTTTCTTAGTGCGTCTAACTGCTCTCCGCCCCTCTGCGCTGAGCCGCCGTACATTGTCGGGATGAAATTGGGGTGAAAAGTCCTCGCCCTCCTGCTCACGCTTCCCGCTGAAAAGCCAGCTGCTCGGCACAGAGGGGTGAACAGGTTCAGCTTGCCGCGCTGCCTCCCGCCCCATCCTCGTCCAACCTAAACTCTCTCTCTCTCCCTCCCTCGCCCCGCTATCTCCTGGAGGAGAGCCCACAGCAGTAGCGGTGGCGAGGCGACGTCTTTCAATATTTTAAGCGGCTTGGGCTAATCTTTGTCGCTCAGGTTTGTTTTGAAAGCATTGCCGCGGGAATAAAGACGGAGCGACAGCGCCCCACCTCCTGTTTGCTACGCTCTCGCGTACGCAGAAAGTCACCGGGATGCACACGCTCTTGCGTAACTGCACAGTTTCACCCCTCACGCAAACACACACACACCAGCATGTCTGCGACCCTGAGCTAATCCACCTCGGCCTTGCGAGACTGTGCCACTGACCTGCTTTCGCGGCTCTTTTTTTTGCTCTGAGCTAACTCTGAGCTTTGATGCTGTAATGAGGGACAAAGCCTGAAACGGTGGCTAAGTGTTACACAACACCTGCGCGGCAAAAGCAAGGGGGGTAAACACAGACGACTTCCCATTTGGCCGTAGAGAGGCATGTAAGAATGAACTATGTCGGCTCTTATCAGAGCGGGCACGGCGCCACAGTTGCACTTAGCGGTCTGTGGACGTGATTGGGGTGCCGAGCGGCCCTCTCCGCCTGGCACTGTGTGAGGAGGAAGAAGAGTTTTTCCGCTCCACTGTTCCCTTTATCTCTCCCCTCCTCCCCTCTCTCTCTCTCTTTCGCTGCTCGCCGCTCTTTTGTTTCTCCATGCCTTTTTCCAGCCAAGGCCCCCATTCTCTCGCCCCGTCATTGTGTGGGGTAATGAAGATTAGCCAGCCCGCCGCACACAATGGGGTCCCCACATCCGGAGCACAGACTCCCCAAATCCTGCCGCAAGCTGCTAACCCCGGTGTAAAACCACTGTTGTCGCCGCCCCCCCCCCCCCCCCCCCCCCTTCCATCCACACATACATACACATGCATGCTGAGGTTGGTTCGCAAACATGTCCACTCTGCCGTGTTGAAAGCAAATGGCTGAAATGTCTCCTGATTAGATTAGGACGCTTTTGACAGCTGAGAGGGAGCGCTTGGCGACTCATGCGCCGATAAACAGCAGCTCACCCAAATCCAGTTAAAGTGAGACAGAGTTCCCCTCCCCAGCGAGTGCAACACGGCTCCGCTCGTTGGGATTATACCCCCTCCCTTCCTCCCCCCCCCACCCCGTCCTCCATGCCCTGCCATTCTCCTCTCCACTCCAATCTCGTCCTCCTCTCCCATCATTCATCGTCTTCGGTCTCCAGATGCTTCTTCGCCAACTCCTCTGTTCCCTCCTCGATCCTATTTCACCCTCACCTCTCCGGTCCTCGACTTAATACCAGAACAAAGACGTTTCTCCACACTTTGTCACAAGCCATTTAGATGGAGCAGCAGAGGTCTCTATTCTGCAGTGCACTTGTTGTATCCGGAGCCTAAGACCTCTTAATAAGGCCGGCACCACGCTAAACGTCGGGTGGATCTTCACAAATCTGTTTACTTGTCGAGCGACGTTCAACATTTGCAGGATACACGCGTTGCTTTGTCTGTGTGCAAAGATGAATTATTCAGACGTGACAGCAGGAGAGAAAAGCAGCATGTCCACTCATTTGGGAGGCCAGCGAGTGGATCAGTTTGTTCCCAACCATTTCTTTCAACATCATTTTAGTAGCGGGGGTTCTTCATGTTGTGCGGAGGTCCCTCGTGTCCGGGGTGATGCGGATGTGTGCTTTCTGTTGTGTCTGCTCGGAGAAAGCGATGGGAAATGTCTCTCTGCTCCATTAAGCAGAGGTCACAGGTTTTTTTGTGCGCTCTGAGTGCTCCATCATTGTGGCTTTCCTGCGAGATGAAAGGGGCTTTGAAGATTCCCCATCAGGCGCAAAACCACACGTACACTTGTGGCGCGAACCTGCAGCCGCCGAGGGTTGAAACTGATCCTCATGCTGCTCTGCGAAAGAAACAATCGCAGGTACAATCCCCGCGTCCAGGAGAAATGCAACGCTAAAGTCTGAAACCTATAAGCGCGTTAAATGTGAATCCGAGCATTTAGCCCAACATGACAAAATTGAAAATTTCTGCCTGAGAGGCGTTTCAAGCGTCTATTAGCGCATCCATCCAAACAACAATTGACTGTGTGCAAAGGAGGGTGTCGGGTTTACAACCATATGTGCATTATTCCCTCAAACTCTGTCAGCAAATTGTGATTTAACAACTGGCAGTGTCTGTTATCAGCCTGGAGCCCGCGCTGTGTAAAACCGCCTCGAGGTGCTGCGTTGCCAGGCTTTGACGGAGAGGCTGACGGCGGCCCTGATTATTGCTGTGAGGCTAATGTCGCCTGATAAGGCCGCGTGTGTAATTAAGCTGTTTCCGCGGCGCGTTATCTGGAGCTAGGTGAGGCTCGGCTGCCTGGAGAGATGGAGCTGTTAGTCAGTGAGGAGGAGGACGCCTGCCTCCTGTCTGCGCCGTCGCGGGCCTCATATCTCTCCCCCACTCTAATCTAGCTTTTTTTTGTTGCTTTTGCACCTGTAGAAGATGCTGTGGCTTCATCCTTCACTCCCTTCACCGTCCCCTTTCTTTAGCGCTGCTTGCACAGAGGCCCCTTTGACCTGTCTGTCTCGCAGATAAATTAGCTCGGTCTCTCCCCTCTAGCTGTGTCTCTTTGTGTCTCTGCTCCCTCCGTCTCTTCCTTTCTGCTCTCGTTGCCGCGGAGCCCCGTCGGCGCATCAGGAGATCCCTTCCGGCCAAACGCTGCGGCCCCCTGCCGCGCTCTCCGCTGAGAATAACGGGGCGAAGCGAGGGTCGCTCGGCTACTCGGATCAGTGTCGAGGAAAATGAAGCGTTATCTCCCTCCCACCTCCTCCTGGCCCCGTAGGCAGGTTCCCCCGATGACGCCATGCTGCTCTCAGAGGAGTCTGAAATCTGGGGGCCTCTGAGTGAGTGCACAGGAAGGAGCAAAAACCCCGAAGGGCAGCTTACACACAGGGGGGTGTTTCTAAGATTGTGTGAGGGTGAGGGTGAGGGTGGTGGGGTTTGTGTAAGTATTGCTCAGTGAAGCTATAGATTACCGTCTCTGTCAGCTGCGACGGCCACTCCTGATGAGCTCCTGCGCGGTATCATTCCGTATCGATTAGGCTACCGCGACGCCAACACACAAAGGCTGTTGGCGAGATGGCCAGCGCCTCGGGCTACTGGTCATTTAGCTGTCACCTCAAAGTGATGGCTTGGCCCGGCTCGACAGATCAATGGGATACTATAACACACTATGGCCGGATGAGACACACATGTGCACACACACACACTGTCGCGTCCAAGCACGTACACACTCCAAATGACGCGCCCCGCGCAAACTTTTCTTCCGATAAAAGTGCCAAGCGTGGCGCTGAATTACAAACTGCAATAACAAAGTCGGCCGTAAACACACAGTCAGTTAAGCAGTGAGTCGTAAAAATGAAATCAAAACCATAAGGAGAAAAAAATAAAAAAGGATAAGACAATTTCGTTACCCGGTTCACTGCAGGCCAGATTCCCACTGATGTGATTGTGGTGCAGCCTCACCTGAAGAAACTGATTCATTTCTCAGAGGGATTTTAATCAGAGCAGTGGTGTTGCACCCTGGGAACCAAACTCCGAGGCCCTCATCTTCTCTTTGATCAATGACATGTGCGATTTAAATAAACACATGCGAAGCTGCGGAGAAGACGGTGTTAATTCATCCATGACACTTTCCTGAAACCTGAAAGTGCTTTTGTTGACTGCACCCAACTTCCTGTGTCGACTGAAGTTTATTTTGAAGAAACATGCCACGTCCAAAACCGATGCTGGAGCGTCATAGTTTGAAGCCTTGGCCAACAAATGTACACGGCCTCGAAAACGCACTCAACAAACACAATATTAGAGAGTTCCAAGTCTAAAAAAAATACTGGAGAACGAAATGCCCGTTCACTTTTTAAATTTTAAAGAGGAGACACTCACGTATGCAGCTGGGCTAGCCGCCGGTTAGCTTAGCTTAGCATAATGAGTGGAAACAGTGGGAAATACCTAGCCTCCATAGTGCAAGTTTTGGAAGGTCTATATTCTAAGCAGGAAAGACAATCTACATATTCCAGAATGATGAAGATGCTTCAGGGAATCATGGGTCATCTTTGAAAAGATGTGACAACCCCCCCCCCCCTCCAACTTAATGAATTTAACAATAGTGCTCCCCTCCAGCTCAGGGCCCCCCTCGTAGTCCTGCCCTTTTCAACCCTGCTAGCGTCAGCGCTGGATATTATTATTCATAGCACCTTGTCTCTATCATGGCATCTGTAAAAACTGAACATGATTATCCTAAAATTAATGAGCCGTATCCACCCCATTACATTTATCTGTTTAGTGGTGTTTTGGGGCTTCCTTTGGGGCATTATGCATGCTCTTCTGTTCATATTTATAACCCAGGCTTTTTATTAGCGACATAGCGGGGTGCTAACAGTTGGGAGGCAGCCCGCGCTTTGATGGTGATGGCAGGCGGCACGGTGCAGGCCAAATGTGAAGGGAGGAGAGAGGATCAGCTGCCAGGCCAAGGGCCCCGTGGACGAGGGGAGGAGGAGAGAGAAAGGCTTTTATTTTATAACCCAAGAGCCGGAGAAGTAGAAGTAGAAGTTGGTGAAACAGGACTGGTTCACAGCTCTCCGCCTGCTTGACTTTGCGAGAAGCGTGTCTTGTGATCAGCGAGTATTTGTCACACCTGCTGTATTTTAAGCCTCACGAACGGCAGGTGTGTTCTGCATGTGTGACTCAGTGTGTGTGTGTGTGTGTGTGTGTGTGTGTGTGTGTGTGTGTGCGCGTGCATGTGCAGAAAAACAAACACAAAGTGCATCTGAAGACGGATCGCTCTTTCCTTTTAGCATTTTCAGTTCAAATATGCTTTTTACTTGAGTAAACAGGGAGGTTGATGTAAAACGGTGCAGCACAGTTATATAAAATATATTTTCAAAAAGATGACAGCGACTGAAGCCGCAGCTGAAAATCATCAAGGACATTAGCCGTGCAATTAAGGGCCGCCGTGCTCAACTCATCAACCTTTCTTGGAAATGAGATAAGTTATGGCAAGAAAACTAGAAGAAACACCGATGTAAGACAGCTATTTGAATGATCGTGTCATCATTTTTATTTCTTTTTAAATTATGGTGGAGAAAAAAAATCAAATCAATTTGAGTCTCATTAATTACCGCCCTGTGGTGACAATACATTTTGATACAGCCGGGTCACTGTAAGCGTAATCTCATGGTCAAAGCAACAACGGCACCTTGCAGCTTAGATTTCACGCCTCACCGCTCAAACTTCAATCAGTCTCTTGGCATAACCTGAAAGTGACTCGCGGTGAACAAAATTGGTTTCATTCAACTCTTTTTGATGGATCTTGATCGGGCTTTGCATGAGTGTGAATGATACTATTAATACGGGCTTTGTTCCATTTAGCTGCTCTGGTTTCAGGGTCCTAGTATTTGTGCACAGTTTAGGCCATTTGGTCATCTATAGAGGGCCTTAGTCAGTGCAGGGCTGAATGCAGGGACCCAAATATCCCAGTACAGAGTAGTATTGGAACTGGTCCAGTCAAAAGATACCTATTTGTATGGTTTCTGCAGTAACAACCAAGACAGCCAGGATTGCCTGCACACATATCTGACGGGCATCCAAGCCCTCTGTATCACGTTAAGGTGACTGTCTGGTTCCAAAGAGATGCTCGACAATATGGACTCTGGTTCCAAGTCCCCCCCCCACCAAAGTGGTTCTCGGAGGTGGAGGTGGGCCTGCTGGAGCATCCTTTGGATTGTCTCAGCTTATCCTGGCTCACACGAAGGCATCATCCCCGAAAGCCTTTGAGGAAATGGACGCTGGCTTCATGCGGCGCCAATTGATGTTGGCTCTCCAGATCGGCGTTTGTCCAAACAGAGCTGGAGCGAGCCACGAGCGCTCCTTTATCTTGTGCGATGCTTTTGGCTCTTGATTCCTTGCCCACACACACACACACACACACACACACACACACACACACACACACACACACACACACACACACACACACATTGCATATTCACATTCACTTTAGGCCACGAGATCAGCCAAAAGAGTTTATGCCTGCGCGTAGGTGTTCGCACAAACACACACACACACAAGAGCCGCGTAATTACGCATAATTATGCTACACACATACACACACACACAAACTAGCATAATCACATGCAGCCACATTGAGTGTGCGTACACCCACACTGCACACACAGGCACCGCTGATCAACTGCATGACCTTCTCCCTTACGATGTTAATGTCACCACCTGGGGGAGGAGGATGATGGGAGGGGGAGGAGGGGATGATAGAGTGATGGGGAGAAGGGGGGGGCAGATGGATGGAAAGAAAGAGCCCCCCATCCCCTCACCTGCAGCCTCTTTCACCCCTATTACATGTCAAACATTCCCCTCTGCATGCACACTCGTGTACACACACTTATAAGTACAGTATGCGCCCGAGCGCGGCCTCGGGTCGCAACCTAACATTCGGTGTGCGTGAACCCCTTTTTCCTGTGGCTTGCCCCGCCGACCGGATCCTGTCATGCCAAATGTCACACTTTCAAAAAGGATTCACCCCCCGCGGAGAAAACTAAGTCAACTCCTTCCTTCGCTCTTTCTACCAAGCCTCCATCTCTCCTCTCCTGCCTCCTTCACCTTGTCCCTCCATCCCTCTCCTCCTCCTATTTCCTCTTCTTCTTCACCTTCCAGTCAGCCCCCCCCCCCCCCCCCCCCCCCCTTCAATCCTCTCACTTATCCGTTTCTATCCTCTTTTCCGCTCCCTTGAACTATCTCTACCTCACTGACACACACACACACACACACTCACCTTGGTTTGCAGTCCTCAGCGTTTTGCTGAATAAAGTCTCCTTTAACTGGCTGGTTTTAGCAGATAATTAGCCCTCACCTTGGGAGAGGAGGAGACGACAATGAGAAGAAAAGGGAGAGAGAGAATAGGGTGATTTGGGGGGAATTGATAGGGGGTGAGGCTGAAGTAGAAGGATGAGACAGGCGGAGGGGTTCGAAAGTTATAATCGGACATGTTGTGTGTTTTTTTATGTACATGTAGCTCTACACTTAACGAGCCGGCGCTTGCTACTCAACATGTCTAATAAAAGAAAGAAAAAATACTGAATTCACGATTGACATAAAGGAAACAGGAGAGACCTCTCACATAGCGCATTAAAAGGATTTTTTTGAGTCAAAAACAACAACACAAAAAGCATGTAGGCGTGCAGTGGAGGGAGGAGGCACGGCACATTATCTTCACTTTCACTCTGTAGATGTGGTCTGGAGCAGATTTTTAATTTGATGTAAAAATCAGTAAAAAAAGAAAAAACAACTCCAAATCCCTTTTTGTTCCTGGAAGAAGACGACTTAGAGGAGAAATTACACTCCCTTAGCAACAGACACCCCCCTCCAAAATAAAGTGGCATGTTTATTTTTAGAAGGTGCAAACAAGCAACTTGTGTGTGTGTGTGTGTGAGATTGTAAATGTCTCTGATGTGTTCAGTCTGCACAACCCTATTGCTGATAATGGGACTAGCTGCTCTGTCTGTCAGCGCCTATTTACACACAAATGAAGTGGCGAGTAGCACGAGCCCAGTGGAGCTGCTAGCCTCCATCTCAGCTGTCAAAATGTGTTAGTGGCTACAAGCGAAACACAACGATCCCTGGGCTCAAACTGGCGCCGTCCATTCAAACATAATAGCTTCATCCTTGGACACGGAGCGTCTTCTTCCCCTCGCCGGCTCTCCTCTTCCAACCTTCGCCAGCTTGTTGTAAAGTAATAGACTTCTCGGGATGCCAGTTCACACAAATCGGGAATGTAGCCTTTTATTTGCCCTCTGAGGGGAGAGGTGTAATAGGGATGAAGCAGACCATAACTACAGCTGAATAAATCTTCCTATCTTGGCTCAGTGGAAGCCGGTGCACACATGGCTTGTCAAAGCTCTATAAAATGTTGTTTGATAGGAGTTCTGTTCAGTTTAGGACTTCTCCTCCCGCCATCCGGGCGGCTCGCTTTCGTTCCGCGCCGCAGCGGTTGCAATCAATCAGTGTGTAATCAGCCGTCGAGCTGGAGCTGCCAGGTAATCCTGGCTGTCTTGGTGGCTATCTGTGCGTGTGTGCATGTGACAGCTGGCAGAGCTGCTAAGTTGCCTGTCTGGGTGAGTGGATGGCACCATGTAGATGTTTCCCCTCCGCATATATCTGCCGATCTGATGGTTGTCGGGATTGTCAAGTGGGATTCGAGAGAGTGAGAGAAGGGCATTTTCAGTGCCGCTGCCCAAACGTGTGAACTCTTGAGTCTAACGCGAGTCTTTTCTCTCCCGCAGACCTGCCTTGAATTGGAGCGCTACCTGCAGACGGAGCCCAAGCGTCTGACGGAGCTCTTCGACCAGGACCTGGATGGCCTCCTGACTCCGGCCTACCTGAAGGAGGACGGCGAGGAGGAGCTCCCCAGCCTGCCCATCCTCCCGGAGCCCCTGAGCCCACCTCCAGTCATCCCCTGCTCAATGCGGAAGAACTTCCCCTCCACCGGCGCAATGAAAAGAGACCTCAAACTAAAAGGCCAGGGGCTGGAAAGCGTAGAAGGGATGGAAGGGGTCCACCAGGCCCAGCTGAGCGCCGTCACCTCCCTGACGCCCCCGTCGTCGCCAGAACTGGGCCGCCACCCTCGTCAAATCCAACCAGACACTGACGGCCTCGGCGGACGGGACGCTTACCCTGAAGCTGGTGGCCAGGAAGGTGGGGCTCAGCGCGGCGCGGCTGGTGGCGGCGCACGCGCTCCCCGTCCGGATGAAGGACGAAGAGGAGGGGGCGCCGTGCGTTATCGGGGTGGGGGAGCTACCGGAGAACAAGAAGAGGATCCACCGCTGTCAGTTCAACGGCTGCAGGAAGGTGTACACCAAGAGCTCCCACCTAAAGGCCCATCAGAGGACGCACACAGGTGAGAAATAGTCATAAAGTCACATTGCACTATAACTGAAAGAAAAGGCAGCAGCAGATGGAATAGTGAGCAGCTATTTTTGGTCTGCGAGCACAATAAGAGTGCAAATCAATCAATAGTCCTATTTTTTTTTGTTTGCACAAGGGAGTAAAAAGCACATTTCAATGCGTAATACTCATTAACTTCAAGATTGGTTCAATAAAATTCCCCACATTCGCATTAAGTGTAAATGTGTACATGCTTTTATCTGTGTAGGAGTTGTACAGAGACACAAGGTTACACACTCTGTATATCGTTTGTGAATATGAGCATATTAGTTGGTGCACTTTTCAGCGTAATGTCAGTAAGTGCCCCTATGAGACTTCCAGCCAGGCGGCTCTGAGGACGCCTCTCTCGCCAGAGCTGGCCACTTGATACACCTGCAGGTAATAAAACTGATTGACACTCATTGTCGGTGACAAGCTGAAAAGACTCAATCCTGCAGCTAAATGGCTGCGGCACACGGGCAGAGAGCACAGAAACGGACTCGGAGAGCGTCCGCCGTGTGCCGTTTCCTTGAAGTCACACGTGGGCGATGTGGGACAATTTGCTTCTGCTTAATTAGTTTGGTCTTTGAGTGGAATTAAACACTTTTCTACAAAATACATGCTGTATAAAATGTGGGCTGCTTTCAACGCGTACATTTACATCTACCTCCATCATTCATTCATGTATTCACCCTTTTCAGCGGGCCAGCCAAATCCCCGAGTTCCTAGATAACCTGCCTTGAGATAATTGAGGGAAATCTCCCCGCTTCACATTTTTGGAACAAGTTCAAAATGCACATAAAGTGATAAGAAATGTAAAGAGGTAGGGAGAAGAAGAAAAAACAGCCAAGTAATCACAGAACAGGCTTAAATATCCTTATGTAAGATAAAAATTAGGTGATTTAGGAAAAACCCACCTCTCTAACTTCTCGGTGCCAAACCAGGACGGGTCCTCCTAGTCAAGGTTCTTCTAAAGAAGGAAGGGGGAGGGTTCAGGAGTTATAACTCTCCCGCTCTTCCATCTCAATCCCAAACCACTCAGACCCCTGTCGAGGAGCTGTCCTCCGTCTGAGTAACTGCACAGTGATGGATGGATTGACCTGGATAGGCTGCCATTTCCCCGCTTTATTTCAGGCCCTCCCCGTCCTCTGTGCGTTCTGTACTGTAAGTCTAGGTCAGTGGCCCTCTGTCCGGGGTTGTCTGATTTCACAGGGGGCAGTAATGGGATCAGTTTAACGGCAGGAAAATATGTGTCAAATGTGATGGTGTATTATTACCTAAGTGGGCAGGTGATGAGGGATTCCGTCTGTGCGCTTATTCCGATAATGAAAGGAAAGGGAAAACAATGACAGTCCGCGTTAGCAGGGTTCGGGTTCAGCACACCTTCTGCCTTCAGGTCTCGATCACACCGAATATGTCGAGTGTTTGTTTGAGTGTCTTCGTCGGGAAGGTGAGGACGATGAAGTCTGGTGGAAATAATTGGGCTGCAATGGCGGGAAACCCGTCCTCTAAGAGAGGCGTTCAGGGGTATAATGAGATGAATAGGATATCTTATAGGCAGCCAGTCGTATATGCTTGGAATAACACATTAATGAACACATTAATGGTGGAATGGCGTCTGGATGCTAATATATATATATATATATAGCTGCTTCTCACGTGTTTCAACCCGTGGAGGTACAGCAGATAGCGTCCATCATGCTAAATGAGGTTACAGGGAGTCTTATTAAATTCTCTTGCTCCCGACCATCTAACTCCCTAAACTTAAAGGTTGACGGATCACCAAAGCTGTCTAATTTAGAGGCCTCACACGGCTTGTTTACAAGCTCTGGCTTGCTTGTATTTCCCGGGGAGGGGTATGTGTGTGTGTGTGTGTGTGTGTGTGTGTGTGTGAATATAAATAAATCCAACTTGTCAGCGGCTATATGTCGTGTATGAAGAAAACACGGCGTATGTGTGATCACACCCTCGGTGGCACATCACCACAGGTTTCGGGCGTCATCCCGACTGGAACAAAGGGCACGGACACGCGATCATTGATTTCCCCAGTGTGGCACGTCTGTGCTGGACTCGGTGCCAACTGGGCCGGCGCTGGGAGACCGGGGCCACTGATGCTGTCCAGTCACAATATCCACTGTAGCCAAGGGACGGACAAGAAAGATAAAACCAGTGAATCAGAAATTTGGAGATCATCTAAAGCGTTCCATTTTTGGATAAGTCCTCATATGGCACAAACTCAGTTTATAATGATATGAAGCGTGGTTTTTCTTCTTCTATATTGCGCAGAATTGTTGTTACTATTTGGTCAGGACTTTCACCCAGGAGACCCAAATGAATGTCCTGTGTAAAACGTATTATATGGTAACTTGTAAATAATGTTTGTGACATGGTTTCCGTTACACTCTTAATGTATGTATTTTACTTATTTTATTCCCAAACTTTGGCCATGACCATTTTACAACAATAACCGTAGTTTTGTTCTTAAATAAAGCTTGAAATGCATATCATGATTATTTTCTTTAAAGTAGTTTGCTATTTATACGCCTTCCCTTGAGATCATGTCACATTGTTGCATCTTTCTCGCTCATCAATCCAGCTTATTGTTTAGATATTGATGTGATTTAATGACACAATATTACATATAGCACCCCCACCCCCCTAAGTTTATCCTTGTCAATTAAGGTGCTTTGGTTAAAAGCTTCCACCCAAAGAACATCTGTCTCGTTATTCCTACCAGGAAAGCAGCATGATGACGGGGGGGGGGGGAATGTCGACATGAGATGGCACAAAGAAAACACAAAAGCTAAAGAAAAGGCAGGAGGAGAGCATATAGTGACGTGGGGTGAAACAAAGAGTAGATGAAGACGGAAGACGGGGATGGGGGAGGTACAGTGGAGCGACCCTCTTCAGAAAGAGACAGCAGTGCCACAGGCTCCCCCATTCACTGAGCCATTATCCTGACAAGTTTAAAGATGTCATTACTCAAATCCTCTTTTTCTTAGTTGTTATTTCCATAAATTACCGACGGAGAAAAGGCTACGATTTAATCTGGAATTAGACGGGCTGAGTTGAAATGACAGTGCCCTGTAGAGCTTTTTGTGAATAGGCTTATGGCAGATAAGGAATGGTACAATTAGATTTTGGGAAGGGTGAGGGAACGGGTAAAACACGAGGACTGTTGGGTTCTTCTCTCTCTCTAGTGCTCTCCTTATGTCAGTCTTCTCGTAACATCCCTCTCTACATGCTTCTCGCTCACACTCTTATTATATTGCTTTGCTCTTTGCCCTCTCTCTCTCTCTCTCTTTCTCTCTTTCTCTCTCTCTCTTTCTGATTGTAAAACTGTACTATAATGTTCAGGTATCTACTATTCTTTAGGCCATGTCTTTTATGTTTTATATACATAAATAATGTCAGATAAAAATAACACTTTTGCTTGTTCAAGTCAAACTTTTAAGTACACTTGGCTGATTTTCTTTACAAATGAACCGGTTTCGCCCACATTCATAAAGATGCTGTGTTCTCCTAATGGGGTACTTGGCTTCACTCAGTCTTATTCAAATTGAATGATGACATTCACGAGTGCAATTATGTTTATTGATACACAGTTGATGGTAACAATGATAAGTGTTCGTCTTTCAGCTCCAGTTCTCCATCATCCTCACGTCTCTCCCCAACATGCTTTATTCCTCCATCACTTGGCCCATCTATCACCCTTCTCCCTCCAAAGCCGTTTCTCTCGTCCTCCACGATGCTGCAGTTCTAGAGTTGTGGGCCGGCGCCTCGTGAAGCGTTCTCCGAGAGCCTCTAATGACCTCTGAGACCCGGATGCCCTGCCTCAGCTCCAGCTAATGGAGGGAATGCAATTATCTTCAACACTGGCACCTGAGAGGCTGGAGTGAATGTGTGTGTGCGCGTGTGTGTGTGTGTGTGTGAGAGAGAGAGCATTCGGAAGTAACAGATTACACATAATGGGATTACAGTGACTCAGGAAACACCCAGTTATCAGATTACGAGTGAGAAATATGTGAACGCTTATTTGATTACTAAAAAGAAGAAAAAAAAAAAAACCTTTTCAAGGGGAAAAAGCATTTTGATTGCGCAACATTTCCCCCTAAAATGAGCGAATGCCGTCAGCTAATGGGGATTTTATCAAATGACGCAGAGTAAATAATGGGTTTCAACAACGGCGCTGACCACGATCCCGATTCTTTAAATCAGAAGAAATAATCCACTTATGGCCTCATAATCTACATTATATGTTTTACAGGCAAAGTAATCCCAAAGTAACCGAGCGTAATCAGATTACGTCGCTGAGTCGGAGATAATCCGCTGGATTAGGTTTGTGATTGCCGTTTAAATCTGCCAATCAGTCGGACTCTATGAATCATTGCATTTAAAATGTAACCTTCCCCGTCCAGTGTGTGTGCGAGTGTGTGTTTGAGTGTGCACCTGCCTGTTTGTAGGAGGGCATCTTGAGGGAGAGGAGAGGGGGGGCTCTGTTGCTAGGCAATGGGGGGGCAGCGTATCGTTGGAGGAGTCGGTAGCTGAGTGGTTATGTACCGCTGCAGGCTCTGGTCTCTTAGTGCCCCCCTCTTCCCTCTCCTCCACCACCACCACCACCACCACCACCACCATGCGCTCCTCCCTCCCCCATCTTGCCCTGTACGGCTCCACGGTTATCGTCGCTAGGCAACTGCCTCCGTGCTCTGCCAGCGTGCTCGGTAATTGGCCGGTGGCACGGCGCCGTGCCGTTGCCAGATCCAGCCAGCTGCACTGACTACTGCCTCCTCATGTTTTCAGTGTACACCCCCCCCCCCCCCTACCTCCTCACTCACACACACACACACACACACACCCCGCCCCCCTCGCTCCCGTTACTAGGCAACACATTCAGGCATTCCTGCCTCTCGGGAATTTCATTGGCCAGATCGGGATGGCCCAGACCCGCTGCTCTGGGTGTTTGTTTTTTTGGGAAGCGAGGCAGAATGAAGTGATACGTGTCCACAGTGTGGAAATGCATTGATGGATCAAAAGGGGATGGGGCTATTTTCATAAGGCACTTAAATTATACTCCATAAACGAGTTTACTGTGCAGTATTCTACCTGAAACAAAGTGATTTCACACATCATAGTTGAGTTAGTTTTTGTCAAATTGATGTAAATTATACAAAAATGATGTAGTTAAAGGTGTAAAAAAAGTCCAAATGAATACTACTTGATCGCCTGTCATCACTTTGTATTCATCAGTGGTGCTTTTTGCCTCCTGGAGGTCATTCCTTCCTCACTTGTTCATTTAGCAGCTCATCACGGCTGCAGCCTCCTGCACCATGTCTCTCACCATCAAGCCGGACAGGATTCCAGTTAACAGGGCTTGAGCAGGTCACGCGTTCAGCTTTGCATTTCAGGACAAATTTGCCATGAAATTGCAGTTCATTCATACAGTATACATTATTGATTTTTCTTCTTCTTTTTTTTCGACCTTCTGCCCCACGAAACAAATCTGTGCACAATGAGTGAATTTCACTCTCGCTCGTCTCAATCTGGACTGCAGTCGCTCCAGCGATTGTGTCCCTTTTTTTTTGGGGGGGGGATAATCACATTCAACAAATTAAAGCCTGTGTTTGTGACCGAAGCCACTCGAGCAGAGCTGGTCAGTGTGCCAGCGCGTCTGCATTCAGCCACGAGCCGCCCGGTCCAGATGGGATGTGACTGATGCAGGTGACATCTCCGGAGCTGGACGCAGCTGGCGGATTGTGGGTTCTTTGCCATTATGCCGTGCGACTGGCCTAATTATCAGCGCCCCGCTCCCCCGCCGGCATATCTGCAGCCTCTTCTGCCTTAATCCACTTCTGCAGCACTTCTCTCCTACTCCACTTTTTCCCCTCCTGGTCTCATCTCACCTCCTCTTCTCACTCCTCTCATCCACCTTGCCGCTAATCCCTCATCCTCTCTCCCTCTCCACTTCCCTCTACCCTCTGCTCCTCTTCTGCGTGTTCAGCAAGACCGGAGACCGGTGGGAGCTTCTCCGGCTCGCTGTTCAACACCTCTTTTCAGCCCCCTAAAAAAAGGGAGACATGGGATATTTATCGGTGAAATGGAACGCGAACTCAAAAATATACAGGAAATAAGAAGAATCTCTGCACGTATATTGAGCAAAAATATATCAAACGACTTTATGTTTGGCTTCACGAGTCCACAACTGTACCACAGACAGGTTGTTTTGCATGACAAGCAAGCGTGTGATTGGTGGATGAGCGATGCAATAGGTGCTTATGCATGTTTTTGTTTCACCCCCCAGGTGAGAAGCCGTACAAGTGCTCGTGGGAGGGCTGCGAGTGGCGATTCGCCCGGAGCGACGAGCTGACGAGGCACTACCGCAAACACACCGGCGCCAAGCCTTTTAAGTGCAACCACTGTGACAGGTCTGTCAAAACACAACTCTACCTCCTTTCCTCTCTCCCTTGTATGTTTTTTTTTCTTCTTTTTTGTCTTTTCTTCTCCCATTTTCCAAGTGTCATTTGAAGTTCTTCCAGGAGCGCAGCGGGCTGTTTTCCCGTTGTGTTTTGCACACAGTTTGGTTTAGTAAAGCAGCGCTACAAGATGCCGGTAACACACACCCAAAAATGTTTTTGGTGCTGACCCAATTTCAAAGTGTGCTGGCAGGATTACTAATGTGTGCTCCTCTGCAACACACGCAAGACTCAACCTGCTCAGTCTTTCACTGGGAATCCGAAGGTTGCTTATTCTGCTCTGTACCCACATTAGGCCCCGTGCAGCATATTAATAGTGCTGCTCCTCGCGTCGGGCCACACGGCCTTGATTTTGGAGGTTGCTTTCACACTGGGACAGAGGTGTAAAATGTCTGTAGAACCCATTATCACACATCACTGGTAGAGAATATTAATTTGAATGAGACATATCATTAAACACTGGGTATCTGGAGTGTCTACCAACACACAAACTGTGATGGTCGGTTATTTGAGGGCTAGATGAAGATTAATTCAGATGTGGAGGATGTCTTAAAGAGACGGCTGCTAAAATGGAGCGTTTCAGACAGACATTATGAAAAAAAGAGAGGTTTTTTTTTTACATTAAAGCATGTAAATATAAAATCTAAATACAAGTATGAATGAATGAATGAATGAATGAATATATACTTTATTAATCCCCGAGGGGAAATTTGGTGTCGGGGTAGTTTACTTTTTAATAGACCATAATAACATCAGTTATAGTTTCATGGTGATCAATTATGATTCATAATCCACTAATAGAGTCAATATTTACAATTTATAAATCATTTATGAAGTATATCTTATTTGAAGAAAGGCACCAGTTTTGGTGCGTTGGACATTAGAGAGGAAATATGTATTTGGGGAATTTCTGTGGCCACCAAGAGCCAAAATACAGGTGTGTGTGTGAGAGAGAGTGTGTGTTACTGTAAATAAAGCCTCAGCTGGCCCGGTGATTGGAGAGAGGATCCTGTAAACCGGATGATTCCGGGTCTGATCCCTGTGACCCGAGCGCCGGGTGTCCTTGAGCAGAGGCAAACACACAATATCCGCTCCAAAACCCTTCTGGAAAATGTAATCGTTCAGGAGATGGGTTGATGCTTTCAGGAATGCATCTCGTGCCACTTCCTGTTACAAAGGAGGACACAACCCCACCGATCTTTAACGGATCTTTGAAGAGTTGATGCGACTCTGCGTCCTAATTAGCCGCCCCGGCTCCTGTTTAATTATGAACCACAGCAAAATGTTAATTTGCAGGGCTCCGGTGGCAAAATCATCAAACATTCAGCGGCCATTATGAAAAGATCAGCTCCTATTTTAATTGCGCCCTGCTTTCTGTGATCCGGCCCTCGGTGACACCTCCGGGATCTCTGAGCAATATTGACGACGGGCGCCACCTCCGTGTTTAAGGCGAGGCACCCCCGGGTGAAAATGTGGGCGAAGGAGTCCCTTAAAGCTAATACACTACACAACACTATTAGTATTATGCTACATCTGTGTTCACGTCACACTAAATCACTTTACTAAATAAAACACTGTAGTGTTTCCAATTAGTGTGTAAAACACTTTCTTAAAACACTAATTTGGCAAAGTGCCTCCGAACTCAAAGACCTCATAATTTAGGCTTTTATGGGCCTCTACATGGAAATAATGATTGCATTTTTTTATTTTCATTATGCCACATGCGTGTGTGTGTGTGTGTGTGTGTGTGTGTGTGTGTGTGTGTGTGTGCAGCCTCTATGGTTGTGACCTCTTGAATCATGTATAGGTTCATTATGAGAGGACAAAAAGAAAGCACTCTTCACCTGCTGTACTTTGCCAGACTGTTTATGTGAGAGTGTGAGTCTTGGTCATCCATGCGTGCGTGTGTGTGTGTGTGTGTGTGTGTGTGTGTGGTAGCAGAAGGCCAGGCAGTGTCAACTTAATCAGGTCTCAGCTGGACAGACTGTAAATACAGTATCTCTCCCTCCTCACCCCTGATTTCCCACCTCCCCTCCCTCCCCAGACACCACCACCACCTCCCTGCAGGCACATCCCTAATTCGGGCCCACCTCTGTCATGTGTCACAAGGCGCCCAACCCCTCCAGCCCAACACACACACACACACACACACACACACCCTGCTGAGATGAAGAAAGAGGGGAAACAGGGGAGACAGCGAAGACGGGGTGGAAGATTGAGGATGAGGAGGGAGGAGGGGACAGACCCACGGTGTGCCAGCTGGTGTCGTGCCCCCGAGTCGTGACTCATACTTTACCATCTGTCTCTCCGAGCGCACACACACACAGACACACACACACAGAATAACACACACAGCCCTCTGTGTCTCCTGAGCCATCCATTGATCTCACATGTGTGTGTACGCAGCGAACAGGGACACACATGCAGGTGTGACAGTAAGACAGATGACTGGTGGCTCATCACAGTGTAACTCCCCCTCTTGGCCAAACACTGATTCATCAAGACATCTTAGACAGTTGCCTCTGTCTCCGTGGGAAGAGACAATCTGAAGCTGTTGTCAAAAAGAACAGAAAAAATCAACAGTTGCAGGAGCTGTGAGAGGGAGTCTGACTCCCAAACTGGGGTTTCATACGTAAATGCTTTGGATGAATTGTGTTTTTACTCATTTTAAACGTTATTTCATTTGAGGAATGATTACCAAATTACTTGTGAGGAGTGTTCACGAAGTCCCATTTAAATAAATGTCAATCGAGCACTAATTCTGCAATTTGTAGTGGTTTTTCATTTCGGCATAAACAACCAGTCTTTATGGACACAATATATTCTGCACTTAACTTCGTTTCAAACACATTTCCTGCAGCAATTTGGGGAGCAATTTTCTCGAGTCTTGTTTCCTGTTTTCTCCCAAACAGTATTTAAACCGAACCACTTTCGTAAACTCCGAAAACAAGTCTCCATCTCAAATACTTGTTAACGCACACTAATCACCAGAACTCGCGGCTTCCCAATTACCTTAAAAAGAAAGCAACCCTCGCCGTTTGAAAAGCACTCGTCTGGGGAGCGGAGCTGTGGTATTTGTTCAGCTAGCGCGCAACAGAAATGCTGTTGATCTAGGTCTCCTATGATGGCTGCATCTTTATGGAAGCACGCATGGAATAAACAGAACATACATTTTGCCAATTTGTGGCAATCAGGTTGAAATAATCCAAAAAAAATTGACGCACTCGTGGAAGGAATATAGGCCAGCGCACTTCCAGAGCAATTCTGCCTGATTTCAGAAGAGAGGCTTTGATTCATCTAATACAGCAAACGTTTTACGGCACATGTTTTGCATGCTGCTTCTTTTTTTTCCTCTCCCCTCCTTCTCTCTTTCTCTCTCTCCCCCCCCTTCCTCACTGTTTCACCACATCCATCTGCAGGCTCTCTAGTTATTCATGCCGCAGCTGAAGTCATTAGGAGTGCTGCTGAAAATGCTGATTATGAATTAGTTACACATATACTAATTGCGTGTGCATCAGCGCTCACTAGCTAACAGCAACATTTAGCTCAATCGACAAAACAAACTGCTTGGTAACAACCTAACAGGCTGTTCTCTGTTTGCCTCCCTTTGGTTGCAGGTGTTTCTCGCGGTCGGATCACTTGGCGCTACACATGAAGAGGCACATCTGAGAGAGGTCAGCGGGAGAAGGGGATGGCGGCGGAGTGGAGGAATGAGAGGGAGCATCATCTGCAGAGAAACACCACCATGGATGTGTGAGAGAGAGAGAGAGAGAGAGAGAAAGAGAGAGCGGCATGGACTCAAAAGAACACTAGATTTGGTCATTCTGGCCGAGAGGGAGAGGCGCCACCTCGTAAAATGCCTGGCGTGGACGAGGCAGGCGCTCCGGCCCACCCTTCGTATGCGTCCCAGATGGGGACGCCGCCCGGCGGACGGTGGACCACGTGCCTGTAGTCGGCGGCTCTTTGTCGTCCCTCGGGTCGAAAACTCTTCCAAAAAATGTCGGCCCTGTTCGGTGCAGCACGCGCCAGCGAGCTCGCCGCCGGACCAGTTGTACAGTCATTTCCCGCGCGCTGACAGCAGAACTGCTGTTTGTATATTTCCTCGTCTTAGAACGGACCTTGAGCTGAGGAGAGCGGTTATGTTCCAGCAGTAGCTAAAACGGCTTCATCTCACAGGGTAAAGCGAGCAAGAAAAGCACAGACTTTCTCTCCCTCAAACCTGCCACAGCCTTTTACAAATCGCCAAAGGGTTTATCATTTTATCTATAGGACGGATAATAATTTGTCGATTTTTTTTCCTCCGACCTTTGTCACGTCTGCCAACTGGATCCATTTATAAGTCCTTCTGGTCCGATGGCATCGGGGCACTTGTTTGAACGGAGCGTAAGATTGGATTTCTCAAAGACTCGAGGACGGGAGTGTGTTGCACTGATGTGCTGTAAAGACAGATTGAGGTCATCCAGAGGACCGGCCTGCTTTATGAACATCATCCATTGAGGGTTTCCACAGGATGAGGCTAACTAATCTACTCTGGGAAAGGCTGTTCATCCCAGAGAATGTCATCTGACACCGAGCGTCTCAAGAGATGCTGGATGGCCCCCGAAGAGCGTTTTTTCTTCCTCTTCAGCATCTCGGCTCCTACGAGTTGTTGCGAGGAACTGTTGCACAATTGACTCTTTGCAAACTTTTTTGGTAAAAAATTTAAAAAAATGCCCCACCGTCTTGGACTGGGCATTTTTGGACTGGCCACATGCACAAGTCGAAAAGCAGCTAAGCGGACTGCGATAGCACACCGAACGCAAACAAGGCCACTATGTATGATAAAGGCGATATTGTTTCTAAGAAAAGATTCTCCTTTTTGTTCAAAACAGACAGTTTAAAAGACAATTTTTGAAGAACACATTGGAAATGGATGCAGCCAAAAAAGAAGTGTCTACTGTTGATGCCTGAAATGATCTCTTTGGCCTTTGAGAGTGATTGGCACCCAACTAGCCACTGGGCTGAGGAGGTTTTTTTTGTGTCCATGCAGAACTCTTCCAACTCAGACTTCATTTCAGAAAATAAAAAGCAGCATTCAGCTCTCCTAATCGGACCCTATGCATATCCAAGAGCATCCTGCTGACTTCCTGACCACACATGTACGTCTGAATCCAGATTGATGGGCACGGAAGGACACAAATTCAATCAATTGGGTGGCTCTTCGCCGAGCAAATCAATGTGAATGTATCTGTTGTTAGTCTGTACATGTTGCTGGGCCCATGAAAAGACCATTTGTGTTGATACGGTAGATTCCTTTTCTTTTCACAGTAGATATGAATGTCTTGACTTGGAATAACTCACGGGTCACGGCTAGGAGCTTCTGGCATTTTACTGGTCCCACTAGGGAGGTCATCGAGTGCATGTTTCCAGTGGGAGGCTGAAACGGGAACAGCCTGCTCCGTCAGCACATGATAACTGCCCCATCAGCTCATGAAACTGCAGCGGAGTGAAACCCACACACGAGACACATACATACGCTCCCAGAAAACTGGCATTACCATTTGTCCTTGGCGGTCGGACTCTTGTTCGACACAACAGAGACGCATCACGTCTAGTTTTGCCTCTGTGTCTCGTCTTTAATCCACAAATGGATTTTGGATGATCCTCGACTCGAGCGCACATAAAACAAATCGGCAGCTTGGACGAAAGGCGATTGTCGGGATTCTGACGAACAAGAACGTGTTATTCTTTATTTTACAAGACTCGTAATGCTCGCGGCGAGGCGCACAGCAGTCTGCCTTTAGGAGACGGAGGCAGCAAATTGATTTCACTCTGTATACCAGAGGCGCATTTCAATTTTGGGTATGAATGCGTTCCAGCTCAATCATATCGAGACATGATCTGTCTGCGGCTCTGGAAGTAGAAGCTCCCGCTTCGCATAAATATTGAACTCCTCCTGTCTAAACGTGCAAATAAGGCCGGCTCACTTTTATATTGAACATCGAGGTGACAGGCTTGCAAAGACAGGAGGGATAGAAAGCAACTGGTTTGACCTGCTGGTTTATTTTCAACAAGACCAAACATTCTCACTGGGCATCCGGGTTGCAGCTACAACATCAGTGCTACCATTCTTTGCGCTTGTGGGCGTTAATAAAAAAAAAAAAAAAAAAAAAGACAAACATTTGGTTTGCAGAAGAGTTGAGGCGGGATTGTATGAGCAGGTTTGTGGTTCTCCTGCTTAGCCCCACCCTCCACGTGGAAGATACAATGACGAATAAGCAGTTTAATTTATTGCATCATCAATGGCAGCTCTACTTGTGTGTTTCAGTATTCCAACTGGGAACTCTCCCGTTGGACTGAATGGTTGCGAATGTGTGGGAATGTGCAGAACTGGAGTGTTTCGTTTTAATTATTTTTTTTTTTTTCATGTTCTGTACCAATCATAGACTGAAACACTGGTCACTGAGACTTTACGGAGCCGAGACGTGGGACATATTCAAGCGGCGGGACAATTGCAAAAAAAAATTGGACTTTCTCAAACTCAAAGACTGGGATTTCAAATGTGATTTTTTTTTTTTTTGAAAAAAAAAAAAAAAAAAGGTTGTTTCATGTCGTCCCAGACGGTGCGGTTCAGTGTCATCTTAATGAATGATTGTCAATTCTGCTGTGCCTGTGTGTTCTTTGTCTGTTTGTATTTGCACTCTGAATTTTTGGGAAAAGATCACTTGCATATCTGATGTTTTCTGTCCGCTTGTACACACACACACACACACACCACTTCACACGGTGATGAAAAAACACTGATCACAAAGTCTGTATAGTAGCTGTTTTTTTTAGCACAAATGTACACACTCGGATTCACACACCAAACGACATGCATGCAGACACTCCCTGAACACACAGATTCATACAAACACACACAAAGCACACCCTGAACGTACTCACACACACATACACACACACTGTCCGTCCTTCTTATATGTATTTTACCGTTTCCCATGCCACCTTGTGAGAGTCAGAGATCCAGACTGCAGCTCTTGAGGGAGGGAGAGAGAGACACACACACATCGCTATGTGTGACACCACCTCTGTTTCCACCAGGTCTGAATTTTGAATCAAACAAACTCCCTTTTTCTACCAGCATTCCCTCATCGCTCCCCCTCCTTCCATTTTCTCAGATATGATCCCTTTCAACTCCTGTCCTCTGTCCGACTCCCTCTTTCCCTCCTCCTCCCCTTCCACCTTTATCCTCCGTTGTCTTTCTCCTTTTCTTTCGCTGTACAAAGTGTTTCAAATTTATCATTTGTATATTATGATGTATGGGTGCGATAATGTTCTTTATTATGGAAAAATGAGAAAGATTTATTTTTGTTACCGGTTTGTTTCATAATTCCTTTTTTAAATTGGTATTGTAATATCTCTATGCAAGGAAACTGTTCGGTGAATCGTTTTTATTTAAGAATGTAATTATGTGTAATAAATGGTAGAAGCAGTTTGGCATGGAGTATTCACGCTTCTTGGCTGGTCTGTTAATGGCAGTTTCATCCGGCGACAATATGCACCTAATCGTCGGCCCTCTCACTCAATTTTTCTTATCCGTCTCAATCATGGGGCCATTCAGTTAGCAAACAATGAGCGCTTAGAGTACATCCACACACCCTGTTGCTTTTATTCCCACTGACCAGACAAGCTCAAAGGAGTGGCTGGTGGAGGTGTGCTGCATTTTTAGAGTTAATTGTGCACACCTAATTCATTTACTCCCTCCTGTTTCTGCTATTTTCAGCAACCCACCCCTGGATGAATAAAAAAAGCCTCTGATTTATCGCTCCTTCTGATCAAACAGAGGAAATAGGCCAGAATGCCTTCCCTTTGCTTGAATGCACTCCCTCGTTGTCTCCCTCTGAGGGAGCTACGGCATGTTAATTACATCTGCTACCAACCAAGGTGATGACTTATCCGCTATTCCTGCCTTTTGACCATGACTAGCTGATAAAAGGGTAATCGAATAACTAATGGCTAATTAGGGAGTAATTACTCCCTGGTAAATGGCCCTATGCAGTGTATTAATTCTCCTTGGGTCTGGCGGTGAGAAACTCCCATAAGGTTTTTTGTTTCATTTAATGCTCCCTAATTGAAATGGGCACCCTCATCAAGAAGCTTACATGTATCTGTCGAACTTAATGTTCTTTTATCTGTAATTACAGACAGCCCCCGCATTATCTACCTCACTACACCTACTACGTCAATCCCAGAGACACATTATGAAATTAGAAACGATGGGAGTCATTTTTCAGTAAAGGTCGCACGTCCCGTGAGCGCGTTCCGCTCGTCATTTCCCTTCCATGCGATGGAGACGAGGTTGTGTGTGAGTTCACAGCAGAACTAGACGGCGTTAATGAGTTTTCAGCAGAGAGGGGACCACATGCACATCAACACACAGAGGTCAACGCACACGTACCTATTCCCAAATGCAGCGTCATGCATGTACGTCTGCAGGCAATCTTTTTATTTATTTTTTAACCCTTTCATCGGGTGTTTTGAGTTCTTGAGTTTGCTTTTACTTAGCTCCACCCTCCTGTGTCCATTCTGGTTGCAAAAAAAACAAGATGGCGACGGCCAAAATGACGAATTTAGAGCTTCAGAACCGCAGACAACAAACCCAAAGGGTGACATGACAGTGACTCCGTCCACTTCTGACATACATTCCATGGTCAGGGTTGTTACGGAAAAGTCATGGAATTCTAAAATGGTTATTTCCAGGCCTGGAAAAGTCCTTGAAAACAATAAAATCCAAAAAGTTTAGGAAAAGTCAAGTAAATGTGTTATATTCATGTGTCCATGACATTCATTTACGCTGAGTTTGAAATAATGAATATGCTTTTAAAAGAAAGACGCTCAGAATATAAGGAGGCATACATACAGACATCTATATAAATGTTTATTCTTTTAATCAAACTATTGTCTCATTCATTTGTGTCATTTAAAGTTTACTGTATGCTTTGGAATTCTCAGTTAGTTTAAACACTACATTTACTCACTTTTTCATATTTACACCCAGATTTCACAAAATGTTTGGTCATGGAAATTTGGTTTAAAGTCATGGGAAAGTCATGGAAATCCATTGGTCAGAATGTGTATGAACCCTGCATGGTAATAACGTAATGTGTCCCTGAACCACACCAAAAATAAAATGAAAACACACACTTTCTCCTTTTCTAATAGCACTTGGCAGCTGGTGAATATGATATAATCAAAGCAGACACGTGGTGGAAAGCAGTGGATTTGTTATCCGGCTAATTACACCGGGGATCCCAAGCAGAATAATCTGAATAATAGACAAGCTGAGTTGATAAACACGGCTGTTGAATGCTTGGTTACATGTGCTCAGTCACCATGTCCCCCCCTCTGTTGTTTCCATTAATCTGCATCAAATGATAGCATCTATGTAAATCTGCAAGGACAATAGGATTAAAACATCCCATGATATTATCTTGTTATGGTATTCTACACATGCATGTATATCATTCAGAAGCACTTGACCTCATTGTGTGTACATAATATTGACACCGTGCATGTGTGACGGCACTATTTAAGCAGTGGGATGCTCTTATTATCTTTTGTGTGTGTAGGAATCAGGAAGCTAGATTCAAGCACCTTGAATTTAAAGAGAATTTGAGATGAAATTGAACATTTAATGCCAAAAATAAAGACCACAGGACAGCCCCATGACTTTTCAAATATTCTGTCTCATTGTTCGGTACCCTGCAGACTTATCAGCTTGCCCTTGAATCGTCGCTCAGCTATTTCCCGCCGCAACACCTGAGCACGCCGTCTTTGTTTCATGTGCGATGACTCCGCCGTAGCCAACGCTGCTGAAGGAGGGTACAAACGGTGTGACGGCGCTGAATCCAAGCGACTGTAATGAAAGAAAGGCCGATTCTTCAGGCGAAGGCGGCGATTCACTTAACCGGCAGAACATAAGGCCCCGGTTGTGCTACAGAAGATTTCACCAGGGGAGCTGCCAAAGCTGGTGGGTGTCTCGCAGGCGTTTGGCAGCCTTATAGGGGGATGTTATTGTCACATCTGGCAACGTGGCAGTGCCAGCATTCTGAGAAGCAAAGCCACAAGTTTAAAGCCTCCATCACAATATCGTATTCCATGCTCAGACTGTCACCAAACTCCTTTGCGAAGATTACACAGAACAATTTAGCAAATAATCTGCATGAAGACGAGCTCCAATCGGAGACGACCCCCGCCGAGAATGAGGATGAGGATCGTCCTACGAAAGGTTGTGAGCCATGGATTTCTTTGGTTGCACGCCATGAGCGGCCAAGTGCTTAGGTATTTCCAATTATAGGGAATATGTCGAGGTGGCCCTCGGTAATTAAAGCCTAATCATGCTACTGGATTCAGAGAAGCATCCTCATCAAGCTTTCATTAGTCGCTCTCCTTGTGATGCCCAGCAGCAACCCAAGCCCCTCCGGGAATGCTCCGATCGCCTGTTCCCAAACCAAATCCAATCATTTAGTGGTGTTCTATTAAAAGTTGTTTTCCAAATTCAACGGCAAGAAAAGGAAAGGGGAAATAGAATGAAATAAAAGAGAAAATTGCACACAAACAGTACATTTAGGACTTAACCTTTTGAAAACCAACGTATTTTTAGGCCTCTGCTCGAAAATTGCATACCCAAACTAAAAAGGGTGTATCTCTGCAACCACTAGGGCTATTTGAATAATAAAAGGTGTTATAATAAAAGGTACACATGCAAGATTTTGTTCAGATGTGTAAATATCAGTCTATATGTTACTCGTCAAGAGTAAATGAAGATAACACACAAAGAAAAACGAAAAGGTTTCAGGTCCGCCTAGAAAAAAAGCTCTTTCAGGATGATTATTTCTTTGGAATGATGCAGCTGTAAGGTCCAACTCTAACCCAAATCATAACACAATATGTGAACATTCTCTCTGCAAAGGTTGACTTTGATAAAGTGAAGCAGAACAAAGTTAGAGAGGGTTTAGTACAGAGAAAATAAAAAATTGCATTGGGGCACATTTGCGCACATCTGTGACATTTGAATTGTCTCATGTACCAAACCATGTATTTAACTTGTATATTACTTATGGTGTTCAATACATCAAAAATCAGCAGTTTTAGGCTTTTTTTTCATAAAACAAGCTATGATTTACAGTTTTTAATAGACTAAATGAACCGATCAACTGACTTTCCCAACATGTAAAGTTATCTCACCAGAGAAGAACAGAATAGCACACGGTGGATGCTACATTGTGTTTATCCCTCTGAGCTAAATCTGGATTCAATGTAGTGAACTCAATTCACGAGTTGCCACTCGTCGTTGCCACGGATCCTAAACAACAAAAAGCGGTTTCCAACTGGGGCGATGTGTCTGTACTTCTTCCCCCCCGCCGGCTCTTGAATGCTCCGACGCTTCAGAGATGGATTTGACTACAGTCGAGATCTTGTGTTCGGGGAGAGAGCGAGCAGCTGGATAGGCTGGTGGTCTTGTGCTCTGAGAAAGATCAACCAGAGCGCCGTGTGAGAGCACCTGGCTCTCCTCTATGCTGCCTGCCTGACAGACAGCACCGGCACCTGGAAGCCCAGTGAGAGAGTGCAGCGTAAAAGCCACTGCCGCTCTACAGGGCCATGCATTATGCAGGAATCTCTCTCTCTATCTCTCTCTCTCTCTCTCTCTCTCTCTCGCTCTCTCTCTCTCTCTCTCTCTGCCCCCTGCTCTGCGGTAAAAATAGATCAACAGACCCGAGCGTTCAGCTCTTTTTTTTTTTTTATGCTTCTCACTTTCACTTGGATCTCACCAGCTGCAGCGGCTGCTGGCTCCTGCTTTGCACACACACACACACACACACACACACACACACACACACACACGCACACCCGCGCGATTCCGAGAGCGGGTGCATATGCTCATGTGCTGAAGCGTGTGTGCATGTCAACCAGTGTTAGACTGTTTTCTCAGTTTTAAAAGTGGGATATTAGTGCTTCCTGTTATTAAACAGGAAGCCGTAAAAGGCCCAACACGTGGACAGGCCATACTTGGGACGGGCCTGTTGAGGGTCTCTTAGTTTCAGTGAAGAAGCCCATCTTTTATAATTGCATATGTATGCATGTATGCGTGAGCACACTGCATGCACATGTGTCCAGAGGCCCCTTGTTGCCGAGTGCAAAGGCTCCCTGAAGACCATTGATCCGTGTCTATGAGCACAGAGGTCTGCGGCTCCTCCCTGATTGTCATTCCGCTGCTAATTAAACAGTCGGGCTTAACGAGTTCCCGTTGATAACAAGGTTGGAAGGAAAGGTCACCCCATCACGCTCACTTCAACTGGACACCGTCAATAACGAGCCTGCCTGGGAGGACAGGTACACACACACAAACACACACACACACACAGAAGTAATCACCCAAAAGAAAGACTCAACACTTTCGTATTGAGGAAGAAAGATGGTCCGGAATGAGCTGGTGAATTGACTTGTTTTGTGCTGTCGGTTTGACAGCTTTCAGAATGAGATTTGTTTCGGGGGAAGCAATGGCACTCTATTCAGTTCACTTATTTAACGTTTTTTTTTTGTTTCTCCTTGAATTAGATGCCTTTGAATGTTAATCCTTTAAGACCGCATTCAGTGAAAACACTAATATTCCTCACTTAAACTAATGGAATTCATGTTGTGCATTAGCAGCAAAAAAAGGCACTTCAAGGGTGCTGCTGGTTTGACATGTTTCAGGCCATTAACTATAAATAACATTACCCATAACCAAGCATGCATTAGGTTTTCTTTAAATCCACTTAAATGGTGAACACCAACTGGCAAAAGACTCGATTGAGACTGGCATCAGTGTGGTTCTACCACCTTTACGTCTTCTGCAAACAATACACTTTGCAGCTGCTAGCAGCCTTGGCATCTATTTTGTACTAAAGCTTTGACATGGAGGATTTGAGAGAGAGCTGTAAAAACATTGACAAGTTATGTTTTTTGGGGGGATCTTACCTTGAAGATGATTACGAAAACAGGAGAGCAAGGCAAGTTAAATAGCGTCTTTCCACGCCGAGGCGATTTGAAGTGCTTTACAAAGGGCAGGAAAAGCACGAGGGAAAGAAACACAAGCAAAGAGACAGAGAGAAAATACAAAGAATAGTTACACCATTTCTGCTCAGCTTTCAGAGGTGGAAGGATCTAATTGCGTCATGCTAATTAAACTGGTTTAAAGTGGACAGCAACCAGAGTCCATGTGGAGCAACCAGCAACTTGGAAGGTAGTTCAGAGGCAAATAGGGAGTGTGCTTTATTATTGTTTTTGGCAATGGCAGCAGAGAAGAATGACTTTTCTTTCATAACAGTGAGAACACGGGCCAAATACAGACATATTTAAATGTTATTTTCTTTCTTGGCAGAAAGGTTATAGGATAGTCCAGATATTCACAGCAAAATCTTCCTGTTTTTCTCAGTTCACTCATTCTTTGATAGGGACCTTTGTCTATGGTTTACGTTTCAAGCGAGCCTGTAAATGTCTGCAGACGAAACCCCGAGCCAAAAACACGAACACTCGACCTATATACTCTATCTGGCCCTCTCATCATTTATCTTACAGCGGCAGAATCAGGATAGATTGGTTCAATTAGACTGGCCTTTAATGTAATCTGTTTAATCCATTTCTATCATCAAAGCCAATACCTACCTCTCTCCTCGGAGAGCGGGATTAGCCCTCCGAGTGTATCTCAGAGCGAGCATCTCGGCTATAAAAATGCAGCGGAGTCACTCGGATCTCCTCCATATTTGTTCTTTTTACAACTGGCTGCGGAGAAAACAGAGTGTCTCAAGTGAAGTTTTAATGGGTAAAGATTTAAGATCTTCATATCCTACCAGAGATTGCAAACGCTGTTTGGCACAATGCACAGTGGCACGATAAAAAGACCGGGAGGATTTGCCTCTCCCTTTCCCTTTCTCCTCAAAAGATTGCAGAGTTGAAGAAAAAACAGATTGGGTTGCACCAGCTATTCGTAATTCCTTCATTAAGTTTGAGTGCACGGTGAGTTTTGTTTTTCTCCATTTAAAGGTTTTCATGCTACCTTGATAAACACAAAGGTGTGTTTAGAAAACCCATTCACCCCCACACACTTAAAAAAAAATAAAAAATGCATGGCTCTCAATGCGGCAACAAGACTATTTTCTAAAATCACGGATTTCATCCAACAGCTGCAATCTGCTTTTACCTGCTGAGATTTCCGCAGGGTAGCGGGATTTTATTCTCAATACCCATCTATCCATCCCCCTTCCCTGCATGTGTCTGCACTCACACTGACAGAGGAGAGAAGAACATGATGCACAGGTATTTACCAGTGCGTGCCTACTTTCGGCTGACATGCATCTTCAAGATATAAACTGCATACAGCCGGTGCACAAAATAGCCCCTTCTTACATGTTTTATCCCCTTTTCCACAATTCCAGACTCGGCTTCACACAAATCTTCTTCAACCGGTTTGGAAAACCCCAAATCAAGAATTTCACATGAAACCAACCTGGTTTAAAATGCAATATGTCTCATATTTCCCTCTCCTCGTGTGGATTACCTGTGTGATTGCCTTTCAGGAGAATTCCCCACGCGGCATTAGCAACGCTGCTCGTCACAGTCGATGGAAGCGCTCCCCATAGCTCTTTTTACTGTGTCGGGAATGCCTGCAGATATTAAAGCAATACACGAGGCCGCTTGTCTGAGTCCATTGACTTTGTGTTTTTAATGGCTTCCTGTGGAAACGTGTGAGGACGCCGTAATACGACTGGGTGGTAAAGACTGGGCGATAAAGCGGCTACGTCTGGGTAGTCGCATCATGTGCGCGGATGACAACGTGTTTATCACGCTTTCGGCTGCACGCACGGCAGCAGAGGTCGGCGGCGTGACAGGTTTGATCAAAGCCGATTGATTGGAGGACACAAGGCAGGGCCGCGCATGGCGCAACCGGGTGGGGGTTGACGGGTGGGGCACCCTGCACGCCCCCCCCACACCCCCTTCCTCCCTTTGTGAACACAAGCTCTATTGCAAATCATATCTGACAATGGATATTGATCAGGTGAACGGGAAGGATCAATGTTGTTGATTGGGAAGAAAATACAGGAAGACCAGCCGCCCATGAGCGGATTCAGGTGTTTGGGGGATACCATCTTAAATTATTTCTAAATATACTGAGAACAAAGGTGTGAGGTCAAAGTGCTGATAGAAACAGACAAGTTTTCACATTTATAATAATTGCCTTTTCCATTAAGAGTATATTTGGTGAGATTTTTTGATTCTCAGATACTAACATGATCATTCAGGCCATGTCTGATACATCGGTATGCCAAAGAAACAATGATATTGCAGATTAAATAAGGGCAATGATCAGGATGATGAGGAATTACAGCGAACATGTGACTCCCAAGCATTCCCACACTTTGCTTCTCGGCACAGAGCATCATAGATGTGCATGCACTGCCATCTGCTGCTGCTTGAAGCCAAGTGCATGTGCAGAAACCTGGATTGGGAGAATCACAGGATTTCTTTTGGTGATATTAAAAAGTCATGGCTTTTCTCCCCCATCAAGAGACTCTTTATGTTGAAGTCACAGCTCCATATATGGTCTCTTAAAAGCAGCACACATAGCTCCAGTTTTAAATATTGGCGCGTATATCAACTTTTCTCCTCACAGTCAGATAAGCAAACAGATACAGAACATACATATGTGTCTATTTGGACACTTTTCAACGACTCAAAAAGTGTGTAAGGCAACACTTTTAAAGGGAACAAGATTTGAGATTCAAGATTCAAGATGTTTTTACTGTCATATGAATAACAGACAGTTATTCTATACAATGAAAAGCTTATTTTGCTGGGTCCTCCCAACACACAGAATTAGAATAAACTTAAGGTACACAATAAATAAAAATAAGGCACAAAATATAAAAGATATAACAGTATTGCACAAAAATATGATAACAGTATTGCTCAGTGTATAAAGTGCACTATGCATTGCTACAATGTCCAAGTATGGTCGTGACATGAAGTCACAGCAGCAGCCATTCACAGCAGGTGTCAGCCCAAGAGTGAAGAGTTTTTCAGAGAGTTTGTGTGGGATAACTGTATTGAACGCTGAGGTGAAGTCTATGAAGAGCAGTCTTGCATAGGTGTCCTTGCCCTCTAAGTGAGTGAGGGTGGTGTGGATGACGGTGTTGACTGCATCATCAGTGGACCGGTTCTGGCGATACGCAAACTGCAGCGTATGACTATTCTCTCGAAGCACTTCATCATTGTCTCTTAGCTCCTCTGATGGATCTACTCAGGTCGTATCTGGCCTTCTTGGAGTCCTCAGCGTTGCCTGAGGCAAATGCAGTGGAGCGGGCCCGAACTTCACATTTAATCCAGGGTTTTTGATTGGGGTAAATCCCGCAGCGCTTTGTGGGCACAATGTTGTCCACACATGTGCTGATGTAGCCCGTTACACTGGACGCATATTCCTCTAAGTCCACAGTAGAGTCATCCCTCAAAGCAGCAGTTCTAAACATGCCCCAGTCTGTACTGCCAAAGCAGTCCTGAAGCACCAGTTCAGTTTCTTCATTCCACACTTTAACAGTTTTATTTACTTCGCTTGCTTGAGGCGTTGTCTGTACGCTGGGTAGAGGAATGCTGAGATGTGATCAGATAATTACGTTGCAGAGAGGTAATTACCGCATTCAAATGAATTATTAGTGTGTAGGATTTTGTGACGTCTAGCAATGAGGTTGCAGATTGCAACAGTCAGCTAATGGGTCTTATTTCCAGTAGGAGCAAGCTCGAATCGCGGCACCGGCACCTTAAAGTACAGGCCGGAGGCCCCCTGATATAACGGGAGGGAAACACTGAAGATGCTGGTTTGAAATGCGCACAATATTGAACATTGACTTCAGAAATGGTCAGAGTTCATATATACAGAATTTTTGTTTTGTTTTTAAAATGTTATATTAAATATTGTCATTTTCCAATCTTTAATGGAAGCGTTTTTGATTATAAATGTGATGCCTCGCGGGTGACTCACGTGGTCCCTGCGGGCGACCAGGTGCACCGTGTTGGCTACCCCTGCCTTAATGTGTTGTCACATGTTATATATACCTTCCAGGACCTTAAGCAAGTTGCGGCAACACTCTCTCAAACACAGGCAGCTGCCTCAAAAACTAGTGGCACATGAGTGGCAACTCGTAAGTGCCCCGCCACCTGAGACGTGCCATCGGAAATGCTGCCTCTAAAGTAGTGGCAGCTTCCGGCACTGCGGCACCTGCCTTCGGTACCCGCGGCACCTGAGCTGTGCCACAGGAAGTGCCTGTACAAGCTTGCCCTCTCTCCTTATTTGTAGGTAATTAGACACAAATTAAATCATAGTTATGTATATTATATGTGATTGCTGCAAATAAATCCTCCTAAA
Source organism: Myoxocephalus aenaeus (assembly GCA_038501785.1). Lineage (NCBI taxonomy): Eukaryota > Metazoa > Chordata > Actinopteri > Perciformes > Cottidae > Myoxocephalus > Myoxocephalus aenaeus. The sequence continues at coordinate 3,182,579 of JBAMJR010000047.1, read as the reverse complement.
ACCCACATAGTGTACCTTTTAATATATCAAACTGGACGTACTGTACTTTAATCATTAATCCAAAGCAATACACTGTGAATTATGCTTTCAATTGCATGTAGGCATGCTTCTGGGCATCATGTAATACCTCTAAATGAACTACCAGATGAACGCTAAAGTAAAGAACAGGCCTGTGGCATTGTGTCAACTAAGAAGAGATTTACACAGCAATATGGCTAATTCAGGATCATTTTTAATTTGTGTTTACTTCAAAACTATTCATGCTCAGAAAAGAGGGTCATGTTGCATGTTTAAATACCTGAGATGACAGGTATCGTGCTTGAAGAGCTGCATAATGATTTATCGAAGCAAACAAACCATCTTATCACCAAAAGGTGTGACATGCAAACTATACTTAAGGTGTCACTCCATTGCATTTAGACACCAAACAGGTTCAATCTTGCTCTGGATGTGGGCTGCGGTTCGGGCCAAGGTACGATCCTTTTGGCGCCCCACTTCACCAAGGTTGTTGGAACAGACGTCAGCCCCGCTCAGCTGGAGATGGCTCTGACCAATGAAAACCCTCCAAATGTATCATACAAGTGAGTTGGAGGGAAGTTGTGTGTGGGCGGGGGGGGGGGGGGGGGGGGGTGTTTGGAAAAAAAGAAAATGTTGTTTGTCTAAGTGCAAGGGTTGTTAAAAATAGCCTTCAGGGTGCATCAACGACAGTTTGGTCATATTTGTTTGCTATTAAACAGTTTGTTGTTTGTATTGGTGCACTTGTCAAACATCCCTGTAAATGGAAGGTTACTGGTCACAAACAGCAATTGTTACAAAACAACTCCAATCTTATAGATATAGTGTCAGTGATATACGTTTCCCGCATCTTCTGTACAAAAAGCTGCGAGTTTTTTATACATTGTCGTTGGAGCTTTGAAATGCATATTTATTTGATGTATAGATTTCCTTTTATAACGGTCATTAACCAAAGGGTGGCAAATTAGGCAGCCTTATCATTGTCCTTGCTTCAGTGCAAGGTCGAGGAACATTTTCCAGTCTGAGTCACTGCAAACTTGCTGCTTCAAAGGCCCTAACCAAGTTGTGCCACAGGAAGTGCCTGTACAAGCTTGCCCTCTCTCCTTATTTGTAGGTAATTAGACACAAATTAAATCATAGTTATGTATATTATATGTGATTGCTGCAAATAAATCCTCCTAAAACCCACATCGTGTACCTTTTAATATATCAAACTGGACGTACTGTACTTTAATCATTAATCCAAAGCAATACACTGTGAATTATGCTTTCAATTGCATGTAGGCATGCTTCTGGGCTGCAGCTCATGAAGGCGGTACACTTTTAATTGAGGGAGTTAATGTGTAACTCAGGGTTTAGAGAAGGACAAGCACATAGTGCAGAGTAGTAGTTTCAGTCAGCCGCTTTGACAACCAGGAGCACTTTACACAGAAACATGGCCGTACGCGTCTTTGAGGGGAAAGAGCATGCAGCCGCTTACCTGCAGTACAGAGTGGCTCCTGCTGAAATGATCGACAGGATTATGAGCTACATGGAGAAAAAGGTTAAGTGTGTGTTCAAGTTTTCATGTATCATGTAATACCTCTAAATGAACTACCAGATGAAAGCTAAAGTAAAGACCAGGCCTGTGGCATTGTGTCAACTCACTGGGGGACCCTGAGGTAAACAAGGGAAGACGTGATATATCATTTCTCCAGCATGTTCTGGGTTTCCCCCGGGGTCTCTCTCTAGTTGAACATCCTGATCAAATGTCCGAACCCCCTTACCCGATCACCCGGCTCCGGATGTCTGTGCTCCTCAGCCTAATGCTAAGGAAAATCATTTTGGCCACTTGTGTCTGCAATGTAATTCTTTTGACTACTACCCAAAGCTCGTGACCATAGCTGAGGGTACAGTCGACCCTACGGCAAACCACCTGTCCGTCTCACACTCGTGAACAAGACCCCAAGATACTGGAATTCCCCTCGCTTGGGGCAGTGACTCATTGCCAACCCATAGGGTGCAATCAACCGTTTTCCATCAGAGAACGGGGGCCTCAGACTTGGAGGTACTGCCTCTCATCTTGACCGCTTCACAGACCCAATGCGTGCTGAAGGTCACAGTCAGACAGAGCCAACAGAACCACATCATCTGCAAAGAGCGGAAACGCAATTCTTAGGTCCCCAAACTGGACAGTCTAAAAGAGAATTGTTGACAAGGCACAACTCTGCCCACTATTTTTTTTTATTCCATTGGCCTATGCAAATATAGCTGTTAATGATTCTTTTTATTTTTCTAAATAGTTTCACGCTGCCCTGCTTAACTTCCGAAATCCCTGTCTTGGAACGCACAGTATAAAGATCTACTCAGACATGTTTGACTCCTGCTCGTACCCTGACAAAGAGTGGTGAGTATTCGAGTGTACTTATCTTACATTAAAGTAGTCCCTGCAAAGCTAGGAGTGTAAATGCTATAAACACACTAATTTTTAAGTCAGACATGTCGTGTGGGAGTTAACTGGCACCGAGCAGCTTAAATTTGAGCAGTTGGAGGTCAAATGACTTGCTCGGGGGCATCTTTCCCAAATCTTTCCTTCTTTTGTGTCCAGGAATGAGTGTCTGAAGGTAAAGAGGATCTTGCCACTGAACGGATACATCGGCATGGTGGAGACCTTTTCCAGCTTCCAGAAACTGGTACAAAAGGATCCTGAAGAGGCTGAACGTCTTTCTAATGCGACAAGGAACAAGTGAGATATTAACCTCCACGTCATCCACAGGTCTAATCTTTAACTTCTGTCTCTGAGCTCTCACCTCCACCTGCCTGCCACTGAACGTTGATCTCTTAATCTGCACCTAAATTAATTTATCACGCTCAGAAACGGCAATAATTCTTCTTTGAATGCTGTCACAGTCTTGAGCATTAATCAGAGAAGCCAGACATTGCTTGACTAAGCTTAACTGTTGAAGGCTTTAACTGCTTTAATAGTATAGACAACATTAATTCCCCACCAACAGGACAGAAAAAATATATGGAGGGAAAGCGCTGAGCCATAACTTTTACATAGATAAGAAAGTATGACATTGTATTTAATTATCATGGCATTGTATTGAATTACTACACACAGTTTGCTGCTCTCTGGACAGAGTTGAGTTTTACCTACATTATCCTAGCTTAGCTCTGTCTCTTCTTGTCCTCCGACAGGTTGATGTCTGCCATGAAGGTGTCTTCTCCTGACACAGAAGTCACGGTGGTTGTCAAGTATTTCTATTGGCTGGCCCGCAAACCACTCTGACTGGCTGAACCAGATATCGACCTGAAACCTGGACACCAGGTCCCGCCCCCTAGGTTGGAAACCACAGCTGTAGGTTTCAACAAAAGTGACACAGTGTTGCCTGTCCTTTTAAAACAAGCATATGCTGTGTATCTTTTGATGCAAAGATGTTGGATTTTTAAATAAAACACAATAATATAATGAACCTGCTGTTAAATTAACGGCAGGCTGATGACTTTTGACATTAATAAAGACAGTACCTTCCAGAGTGAACACTAGATGGAGCCCCGTCACACAGAGGTGGATACGTGTCTCATTAAAGTTCCCTTTTCACCTCACCTTCTTAACATTGTACTTGTATTGTACACATGTATAACAGGTGTCATAGCTCTGCATGTATTAACAAATCTGAAGTATATGGTGATCTCGATATTGCACGTATTAATCAGAGAGTTTTCGTGGTTGTCGTCTATGTACGGACAGTAATCCAGAGAGGAAAACAGAGAAATGAAAGAAACGGAGCTGAAATGGAGGCTGCTGCTGTCCATCTCTCCGGATAAGGTGGATGATTCATAACGCTCGATGGCAGCAGGAAGAAAGGATTTCCTGTGGCGTTCCATGGTGCATCGCAGAGGTGTCAAAAGTATTCACATGCATTACTCAAGTAGAAGTATAGATACTAGGGTTTAAAAATACTTCTGTAAAAGTTGAAGTATCAACTCAAGCTTTTTACTTCAGTAAAAGTGTAAAAGTACTGGTTTCAAAACTACTTAAAAGTATAAAAGTAAAAGTAATGTAAGGGGACACCGACACAAACGCTTAAAGCTGTGGTTCTCAAACTTTTTCTGTAAATAACATAATTTTGTGACTCATCTGTGCTTTTAATGAGTAACAGAATAAAGACAATTGCAATCACTTTCAAGTAAATCAGATTGCTCCATCAGACAATGTTTTGTGTAAGTTCTATATGTGCAAAAAATAACTAATATTTAGTTACTACTAAATAGCTCATTGTGGAAAACAATAAGCTTTTAATTATTTTTTGCCAAACAAAACAGAATGAGTGCAGATATGTGAGCATCAGGTTGTATCAGTATTAGTGGCTGCAGTGAGCTGCTTTCCTCTACACATATTTTATAAACGGGGTTGTAGATTTGATACGGCCTCTCTCCGAGTCGCGCAGGCGTAACCTGTTAACGGCGTACCGTAACCATTTACCCGAAAGTACAGGCATTTCTCCATGTATTTATTAATGACTTAGTTTTATATCCGTGTACTTTGTACTTCTGTAATATGTGAAGCCAGCAGCTCATTGTTGGTAGAAGACACGAGCACTTTGGCTCCTTCACCTGGAGCAGCTCCTGCTCCTCAGCTGCTGTTGCCATCTTCACCCTGGGAGCGTTTAAAATGCAGATATAGGTCTGCTTTTCAATAATTGTAAACTGCTCCCGAGGTCACATCAACATGCTCCATGGTAGTAGGCAGAGGTCACAACTTGATCTAGTTGCTCCTCAGCCTTTAAAATGTGACTGCTGACTGTGTTGTACATAATTTAATTTAATTGTGTCTGTTGTGGCCTAGTGCTAAATCCCACTGACATCTGATCTTTTTCCACCCAATGATAGGAGTTCAAATCCCGTAAATGTAACTTATTTATATCTTTTTTTATTTTATTTTTTTCCTGTACTACAGAGTTCTTTTACGTGACACATGTTTGCACAAAAGAGGCTCCAAAGTCAATTATGAGTTATTTTGACCAACTTTATTTCAAAGGAAGGGCAATTTGCTGACTTCCTGTTTCAACACATAAACAACAAGCGATATTTCCACTCGCGAGGACTATTTCCCTGAAAAGACTCAGCAACGTCAATTCCGGTATGTTTTGACCAGAGACTGCAGACGAGAAGGTTAGACATTGGGTCAATCCCAATCTCCACCCTAAACCCTCAAACCCTGAACCCTCAGGGACTCACTGACGTCAGCTGCTAAGTGGCTGAGTGTGAGAGGCTGTGAGGGCTTGAACTGGTGTGAATATGAATGGGACAGCACTTTGCTGCAACATATCACGTGACTACATAAAAAATATTGTGTATTTATTTTATACTTTTTATTCACTGATTTGAACGTCTTCCTCACGAGATGAGAAGTCATTTTAGATGATATATTTACTTGTTTTTGTCAAAACGAAATGTTTGATGAATGGAAACAAAATATTTATAAATATATTTTCTGCTTGCATTCCTCTGATTTCATGTGTTTTTATGTTCCATCTTTAATCCGTAATGTTGTAGTGTAAATGTATTTTATCGGGCTGAACGCCCACGTGTCTCTTTGTTTACCTTTTTTTTTTTTTTACGTCTCCATGCTTCCATTGGGAACTGCGTGTTTAACGTCACATTGCTATGAACTATGGGTAATTCCCTTAGGCAAAGTCAGCATCTAATGCTGACTTACGGAAAGGGATCATAAAGGGCTCAAAATGTCTGCCAGAGATCCTTGAGCACTCTACGATGTGACAGTGGGACACCCCTAAACCCTCACGGACTTCGCGGGAGCGCGCCTCGAAGTCTGTGAGTCCGTAAGGGTGGAGATTGGAATTGAACAATGCGGCATTCCCGAGGACAGCTACGTGTTCTCTCGCTATTCTCAACACCTGCTGTAAGACGACAACAGTAGACGCTTTCGGCCGAAAGTCGCCAGTTAACATGGTCGCCTGTTAAACCGTAACACCGGAATGAAAACAAACCAAAATGAAATAGTAACGAGGCTATTTTTAAAATGTAGGGAGTAGAAAGTACAGATATTTGCGTGAAAATGTAAGGAGTAGAAGTAAAAAGTCGTCTGAAAAATAAATACTCCAGTAAAGTATAGATACCCAAAATTTCTACTTAAGTAAAGTAACGAACTTACTTCGTTACTTGACACCTCTGGTGCATCGTTAGGGCATCAGTCTGCCGCTGAGGGTCCTCCTCCTCCTCCTCCTCCACCACCACCACCACCACCTCCACCACGGAGCTTGTTGATTCTACTGGCGTTTGACTGCCTGGTCCTGTTTTATGGAGCACAGATGCAGCTGGTTTTCCATCAGTAAGAAGTGATACATGTTCTGCTCTCCTCTCCTCTCTTTCTTCACCACTCTTACAAATTTATAGGAAGCAGTTGGTTGTCCCCCCGAGTGTCCTCCCCTCTACTTATATTTATGTGCTCATGTTTAGGGGCCATGAGAACAGATGCTAATTAACATGTATGGCCTCCACATTCTCTGAATCACAAACACTTTGTTACCTTCCCCTGCCAAACGTTGACACCCTCATAATGCTGATGTTATCCAATACAATGATGGTACGGATAAATTCCATTTTCATGTCAGAAATTACAACTAACATGTGACTTTCGAGCATTGAGACGCTGACCAGCTCTCTCCTTCTTAGCACACAGTGTCATATCTGTGCTGTTCAAAATCTAGATTTGGAAAATCATAGCGTTTCTTTTGGAGATATTTTAAAGAAACATGGCATTTTTTTTAAGGGCTATAGCCACAGCACTTCATGGCTTTTCTTCCTAAATGTCCTTACGTGACTCTTTATGTTGAAGTCAAAGCTCTGTATAGGAAATTATTGTAGAGTTCAGTAACAAGGCCACGCTCAAAAAGGTGGATGTTTGACCTTTTAAAACAAGCAAATTGTTTAATGTAATGATATTTGATATTTTAATGACACAACTATCTAATGATCAATATGACTATTAACATTAGTGGATGTAATCTTCCAGACTGAACACCATTGAATCCGTCATACAGTGATGGATGAGTGTTATATTGAAGTTCACTTTGAACCTTAATGTACACAAATACAATACTATTTTTCTTGAATTAATTAATTAGTCAATATTGACTCCCTGTTTGCATTAAGGACACAACAAGGAGGGTTAAACAGCTCTTTAAATAGCTTCCAGTTATTTACTCTAAACAGGAATGATGAGAGGCGTTGTCGCATGTAAGAATAAGTAACAGTGCAGAGTTAAGGTTTTCAGTCAGCTGCTTTGACAGAAAGGAGCACTTTGAACAGAAACATGGCTGTACGTGAGTTTGAGAGGAAAGCTCATGCCGCTGCCTACCTGCAGTACAGAGTAGTACCCAATGAACTAATCAGCAAGATTGTGAGCTACATGAAGGAAAAGGTAAGTGTGATCACGTTTTCAGCACCTTCACAGGCAGCAGGGTTATGGTCAGGTTGAACACCAAAATCCTTCTTGCATTTAGCTTTCTTTTGTTTCTACTTGAGAAACATGTACGAGTGTTTCACAGTCCTGCAGGACATTCAGGTACTCTTTTATGAGCTGAACTCACCTTGTCATGCACTAAGAGGAGAGAATACATTTCCCCACTGTGGGATTAATAAGGGATTAATTACTATTATTATTATTTATTTATTTTGCGTCTGAATTAATAGATAACATGGGTTTGATGATTCACCTTACAGCAGTGGTCACCAACCTTTTTAAGCCCAAGACCCCTGACCTTTGCTTTTAGACACCGAACCAGTTCAATCTTGCTCTGGATGTGGGCTGTGGTTCGGGGCAAGGGACGATCCCACTGGCTTCGCACTTCACCAAGGTTGTTGGAACAGACATCAGCCCCGCTCAGCTGGAGATGGCTCTGACCAATGAAAACCCTCCAAATCTATCATACAAGTGAGTTTGAGGGAAGGTTGGGGGTTTTGGTAAAACAAAAAAATGAATTGTTTGAAATCAGCATTGACAGTTTGTGATGACCAAATATCTGTGCACACTTCAATCATCCTTAAGGCTTCTAACCCTAACCTCTTGACGTCCACTATTTGTTCCTTCGGTAGCACTTTATAATAAGTAGACACTTTTTAGCATTAGTAAAGCATGAATAAACAATGAATTCATCATTTATAAAGCATTATTCCAACATGAATACTCATTAGTAACTCATTCATAAACACAGTTATAAATGTTTCATTCTTGATTAATAAGCTATGGTTTCATACTTTATAAATGATGAATTTGTTAGTTAATTAGTAAAGAGTTAGTAAATGCTAAAACAAAATGCTGGCATTCATAATGAAATCAGGTAGTTACTACTCATTAGTTCAGTAGTTACTACTCATTAGTTAAATATTAGTTAAGCATGTTCTGTAACAATCTAAAGTGTAGACTATTTATGCTTTACAAAGCATTAATAAATGTCATGATGAATTCAGTAGTTACTACTGGTTAATTAAGTATTAGTTAAGTATGTTCTGTAACTGAGACTTCAGATAGCTTTGAGCCCCTGCAGTGGCTCAAAGCTATCTGAAGTCTCAGTTATCTTCTCGTCAGAAAAGGGAAATAGACAAAACACAAAGTGATAAAGAACATTAATATGCTGGTGCTGAGGGGCCATGCCCGTCAGTGGCAAAAGTTGTTCCATAGTATGTTGGCAGATAGCAACATATTATTGAATATGCTAGCTATGGCTAGCTCGCCACCACTCGTGCTACTGTGCAACAGCTAATAGTAATAATAATAATAATCTGGTGCGGATTTACGGAAGGGGTGATACGTCCGTAATCTGCGCCAGATTATTATTATTATTAGCTGTTGCATAGTAGCACGAGTGGTGGCATGTTTCTCAGTTTGCTGGTTCAAATGATTGATTATGAGTATCTCGCTATCACCTGGATTGGTTTACTTACAACTGAGGTGACGCGTGCCAGTGCCTATCTCTGGACCAGTGACGAGCTTGCTAGCTAGCGAGCTAACGGGCTAGCAAGCTAGCCATAGCTAGCATAATCAATAATATGTAGCTATCTGCCAACATACTATGGAACACTCGTGGCACTGACGGGCATGGTCCCCCAGCACCAGCATATTAATGTTCTTCATCACTTTGTGTTGTGTCTATTTCCCTTTTTTTTATGTTACAGAACATACTTAACTAATACTTAACTAACCAGTAGTACCTACTGAATTAATGAGTAGTAACTACTGAATTCATCATGACATTTATTAATGCTTTGTAAAGCATACATAGTCTACACTTTATATTAAGTCACAGAACATGCTTAACTAATACTTAACTAATGAGTAGTAACTACTGAATTAATGAGTAGTATCTACTTAATTCATCATGACATTTATTAATGCTTTGTAAAGCATACATAGTCTACACTTTATATTAAGTCACAGAACATGCTTAACTAATACCTAACTAATTAGTAGTAACTACCTGATTTCATCATGGATGCCAGCATTTTTTTTAGCATTTACTAACACTTTACAAATGATCTTATTAATCATCTATAAGTCATGAATACTTCATTTACAAATGGGGAATTCATCATTTATAAAGTATGAAAACATAGCTTATTAATCAAGAATGAAACATTTATAACTGTGTTTATGAATGAGTTACTAATGATTATTCATGTTGGAATAATGCTTTATAAATGATGAATTCATTGTTTATTCATGCTTTACTAATGCTAAAAAGTGTCTACTTATTATAAAGTGCTACCGTTCCTTCTTCTGATCACAGGGAGTGTCCAGCAGAGAAGCTGCCGTTTGCTTCTGGTGAGGTGGACCTGGTGGCGGCCATGACGGCGGCTCACTGGTTCGACCATCAGAAGTTCCTCCTGGAAGCTGACAGGGTGCTGAGGTCTGGAGGCTGCCTGGCTCTGCTGAGCTACACCATGGACATGGATCTGGAGTACGGAGACATCTCCGCGACACTCAATGACATCTGCAAAGAGGTTCATCCCAAATCTAAAAACTTGAGTTTCTGAAATACAATTATAAGCTTTCAGGATGACAATAACATGTTCATACATTCTAAGTTATTAATACACTAGCAGTATATGGCATTATCATGTCATAACCTATATAGGCACAAAAAAATGCAAAATGTTTGTTATTAAATGTCCTATTTTTCTTAATGCATTGCCTATGTAATGATTCTTTTTCTTCTTCTAAATAGTTTTACGCCGCTGCGCTTCCCTTCCGCAATCCATATCTAGGAACAAGCTCTATGAAGAACTACTCAGACATGTTTGACTTGTGCTCGTACCCTGACAAAGAGTGGTGAGTGTTCCAGTGTACTTATGTTACATTAAAGTAGCTCCTGCAAAGCTAGGAGTGTAAATGCTATAAACACACTCATATTAAGTCAGACATACACACACTCTGACGTCTGGGAGTTAACTGTCACAGAGCAGGTTCAACTTGAGCAGTTTGGGATCAAGTGTCTTGCTCGGGGGCATGAGAGTGTTTCTGGATTACTATTCAGCCAAGCTCTACCAAATCTTTCCTTCTTTTGTGTCCAGGAATGAGTGTCTGAGGGTAAAGAGGATCTTGCCACTGAACGGATACATCGGCATGGTGGAGACCTTCTCCACCTTCCAGAATCTGGTACAAAAGGATCCTGAAGAGGCTGAACGTCTTTCTAATGCGACAAGGAACAAGTGAGATATTAACCTCCACCTCATACACAGGTCTAATCGAGTATAGCCACCACTAATTCCTCACCAACAGGACAGAAAAACCCAGCAAGCAAATATATTGAGGGGAAGTGCTGAGCCATAACTTTTACATAGATAAGAAAGTATGACATTGCATTTAATTATCATGGCATTGTTACACAGTATGCTGCTCTTTGTATCTGGACAGAGTCGACCTGTTTGGTCTTGTCGGGAGTACAGGGACTCTTTTAATGTTTTATTATCCTATTAAACCGCTCTGTCTCTTGTCCTCCGACAGGTTGATGTCTGCCATGAAGGTGACTTCTCCTGACACCGAAGTCACAGTGGTTGTCAAGTATTTCTATTGGCTGGCCCGCAAACCACTCTGACTGGCTGAACCAGATACCAACCCCCAGGTTGGAAACCACAGCTGTAGGTTTCCCAAGAGGCACAATTAAACCTTGTAAACCAAGTGTCTGTTTCTACTCAATAAAACAAATAGTGAAAATAAATATATAAAAACAGATAAAACAAATAAAAGGCAGGCAGGTCATATCAGGTATTTAAAACCAATGCCAGCGTAAACAGGTAAGTCTTGAGTTGTTTTTTAAAAGACATCACTGAATCAGCAAACCTTATTTGTGCAAGCAGAGCGTTCCAAAGCTTAGGAGCTACTGCCTCAAAAGCTCAGTCACCACGGGTCTTTAGGCGAGTGTGTGAATCTGCATTAAAATCAACTCCAGTTCTACGGATATTGACGTATGTTTTTGGCCATAAGAACAGATGCTAATTAATTAACATGTATGGCCTCCAAATTCCCTGAATCTCAAACACTTTGTTACCTTCCCCTGCCAAACGTTGACACCCTCATATTGTTGATGTTATCCAATAAAATTATTGTACGGATAAATTCCATGTTCATACCAATAAGAGCATTTATCACATTTCATGTCAGAAATTACATTACACTTTAACAAGTGACTTACGAGCATTGAGACGCTCAGCAGCTCTCTCCTTAGCACAGTGCGTTTTATCTGTGCGTTTACTGCCATCTGCTGCTGTTTGGAACCAAGTGCATGTTCAAATATCTAGATTTGGAAAATCAAAGCTTTTTTTATTTTTTTTTATTTTAAAGAAACACAGCATTTTTCAAGGGCTATAACCACAGCACTTCACATGCTTTCCCCCATAAATGTCGTTACATGACTCTTTATGTTGAAGTCACAGCTCTGTATAGAAAGTTATTGTAACGGGACATGTTTCTCAAATTCCGAATGGTTTTGCATACCCATAATAAATACAGAATATCTCCTCAACCACAAGGGCTATTTGAATAGGTGATTAAAAAATACTGGGAGGTGGTGTGGGGAATAAATTCCAGAGTCCAAAATGAGTTATACTTATAATTATTTAATTAAAAGATGATGACATAAACTGTTTATGCAATCCTGATCGGGGCCCCTCGATCCTCAATGAACTCCAGACCGCAGGTCTTGTCCAGTTCACATGGGGATTTTAAAGGGCCGCTGCTATCGCGCGCATATTAGTTATACTCTCATTCACGGAGCTTAAGGCCCTTCCATTGGTTTAGCTATTTCCTCTCAACACCTTCGCACAGTGTCTGGCCCAATCTCAATCTCCCCCCTAAACCCTCAAACCCTGAACCCTCAGGGACTCACTGATGTCACCTGCTAAGTGGTTGAGTGTGAGAGGCTGTGAGGGCTTGAACTGGTGTGAATATGAATGGGACAGCACTTTGCTGCAACATATCACGTGACTACATACAAAAATATTGTGTACAATTGTGTATTTGTGTGGTGAAGAAATGCCTTGTCCCTGATTGTATATTCCTTTCACCTGTCCGTGTTCCAGGTACCTCCCTCCCTGTGTGCCTCCCTCCCTGTTTGATTGTAAAGTCCTGCCCTCATTGCTGCTGCTTTTTGTTCCGTTCCGTCGGAATCCTGTTTGTTTTTGAGAATCCTGCCTGTTCTGGAAAGAATAAAGTAACTTTCTTTCACCACGCATCTGCATTTGGGTCCTCTCTCCGAGCCTCCCGTAACAATTTATTTTATGCTTTTTATTCATTGATTCTAACGTCTTCCTCACGAGATGAGGTCATTTTAAATGATCTATTTACTTGTTTTGTCAAAACGAAATGTTTGATGAATGTAAAGAAAATATTTATAAGTATATTTTCTGCTTGCATTCCTCTGATTTCATGTGTTTTTATGTTCCATCTTTAATCCGTAATGTTGTAGTGTAAAGGTATTTTATCGGGCTGAACGCCCACGTGCCTCTTTATTTACCTTTTTTTTTACGTCTTCATGCTTCCATTGGGAACTGCGTGTTTAACGTCACATTGCTATGAACTGTGAGTAATTCCCCTAGGCAAAGTCAGCATCTAATGCTGACTTACGCTAATGATCAATATGACTATTAACATTAGTGGATGTAATCTTCCAGACTGAACACTATTGAATCCGTCATACAGTGATGGATGAGTGTTATATTGAAGTTCACTTTGAACCTTAATGTACACAAATACAATACTATTTTTCTTGAATTAATTAATTAGTCAATATTGACACCCTGTTTGCATTAAGGACACAACAAGGAGGGGTGAACAGCTCTTTAAATAGCTTCCAGTTATTTCATCTAAACAGGAATGATGAGAGGCGTTGTCGCATGTAAGAACAAGTCACAGTGCAGAGTTACGGATTACAGTCAGCTGCTTTGACAGAAAGTAGCACTTTGAACAGAAACATGGCTGTACGTGACTTCGAGAGGAAAGCTCATGCCGCTGCCTACCTGCAGTACAGAGTAGTACCCAATGAACTAATCAGCATGATTGTGAGCTACATGAAGGAAAAGGTAAGTGTGATCACGTTTTCAGCACCTTCACAGGCAGCAGGGTTATGGTCAGGTTGAGCATCGAAATCCTTCTTGCATTTAGCTTTCTTTTGTTTCTACTTGAGAAACATGTACGAGCAGTGTTTCCCCTAGGTTTACAGCTTCAGGGGGGGGGGGGGCGCGGCGTGGCGCGGCGGGGGCGACGGCGACGACACCGACACAAACACTTAAACTAGTGGTTCATGACTTAGTACAAAAGTACAAAGTACACGGATATAAAACTATGTGAAGCCAGCAGCTTGTTGGTACAAGACACGAGCACTTTGGCTCTTTCACCTGGAGCAGGAGAGCTGCTCCGGGTTCACATGAGAGCTGCTGTTGCCATCTTCACCCTGGGAGCGTTTAAAACGCATATATAGGTCTGCTTTTCACACAACATATTTTTTGACGCTCTCTGTCCGCTGGTGTGTGCTCAGCGCTCACCTGTCTGTGCGCGCGCACGTGTCTGTGCGCTTCAGGGTGGAACGGTGGGGGAAACACTGACGAGTGTTTCACAGTCCTGCAGGACATTCAGGTACTCTTTCATCAGCTGAACTCACCTTGTCATGCACTAAGAGGAGAGAAGTCATATCAACTGAAACCTTGTTTCCCATTGCTGTAGGGCAGTGGCCGGTCGATCTCGGAGACTTTCCAAACTCAGAAACACATTGGGCCTCATTCTCGAACATTTTCTGAAGTGTTATCTGAAATGTCCAACGTCAGAAAAGATCTCCGCCTCAAGAACGTCTGAAAATGGGTTCTTACGCAGCCGAAGCGTTCTCAGCTCTGACCCCGAATGAGAATGTCTCGTGCACCTGGATTTTGCGTGCAGAAACTTCCCGCCAGCTCCTTATTAGGGCATGCAACTGAACACACGTGTGCACACTCGACAGACTCCACAGGCAGTTCGAAAGCAACTTCAGACGGATTAAAATCATGTCAAAGCTTTTCAAAAGTTTTTTTTTAAGTTTTTTAAAAGTTTTCAAAATAAGATATCGACAAATCCTATACTAGCATATATGGAAATGAGATGAAATTAATTATATTCACATTAAGTAAAAGATGTGACCTTCAACTAGTGAGTTAAAGAGAAAATACAACTCAGTTGTGCGTGTAGAGTATTTATTATTTGATTTGAGGGTTAATGGAAAGATAATTCATGTAATTATATCTGACTGATATTTATGTGTTCAGGACATTTCTGACCACATCCAAATAAAAATATCTTAACTTTACCAATTCAGATATTTTACAAAGTAAAAACTGAACTGATGTTGTATCTTTCAAATAGATCATTTCTAACATTTTGCTAAAAGTATGCTTCAATTCAAACAGTTGCTAAATACAACAGTTAGCTAATATTGATAGTTCATCCAGCCTGCTCATTGCAAATGTGTTTTTTCTTGTTCATATTGTGTGCGGTTAACACATAATTTCCTTTTCCACCGAGGCAAAGGTCAGGGGTCTTGGGCTTAAAAAGGTTGGTGACCACTGCTGTAGGGTGAATCATCAAACCCATGTTATCTATTAATTCAGACGCAAAATAAATAAATAATAATAATAGTAATTAATCCCTTATTAATCCCACAGTGGGAAATGTATTCTCTGCATTTTAACCCATCCTTAGTAATTAAGGATTGTGGTGGAAATTAATATAGTTTCCTTGTGAGAAATCAACCTCACCTTTTCATGCACTAAGAGGAGAGAAGTCATATCAACTGAAACATTGTTTCCCATTGCTGTAGGTTGACTCATCAAACTCATGTTATCTATTAATTCAGACGCAAAACATATACTTAAGGTGTAACTCCATTGCTTTTAGACACCGAACCAGTTCAATCTTGCTCTGGATGTGGGCTGTGGTTCGGGGCAAGGGACGATCCCACTGGCTTCGCACTTCACCAAGGTTGTTGGAACAGACATCAGCCCCGCTCAGCTGGAGATGGCTCTGACCAATGAAAACCCTCCAAATGTATCATACAAGTGAGTTGGAGGGAAGGTTGGGGGTTTTGGTAAAACAAAAAAATAAATTGTTTGAAATCAGCATTGACAGTTTGTGATGACCAAATATCTGTGCATATTTCAATCATCCTTAAGGCTTCTAAACCTAACCTCTTGACGTCCACTATTTGTTCCTTCGGTAGCACTTTATAATAAGTAGACACTTTTTAGCATTAGTAAAGCATGAATAAACAATGAATTCATCATTTATAAAGCATTATTCCAACATGAATACTCATTAGTAACTCATTCATAAACACAGTTATAAATGTTTCATTCTTGATTAATAAGCTATGGTTTCATACTTTATAAATGATGAATTAGTTAGTTAATTAGTAAAGAGTTAGTAAATGCTAAAAAAAATGCTGGCATTCATAATGAAATCAGGTAGTTACTACTCATTAGTTCAGTAGTTACTACTCATTAGTTAAGTATTAGTTAAGCATGTTCTGTAACAATCTAAAGTGTAGACTATGTATGCTTTACAAAGCATTAATAAATGTCATGATGAATTCAGTAGTTACTACTGGTTAATTAAGTATTAGTTAAGTATGTTCTGCAACTGAGACTTCAGATAGCTTTGAGCCCCTGCAGTGGCTCAAAGCTATCTGAAGTCTCAGTTATCTTCTCGTCAGAAAAGGGAAATAGACAAAACACAAAGTGATAAAGAACATTAATATGCTGGTGCTGGGGGGCCATGCCCGTCAGTGGCAAAAGTGTTCCATAGTATGTTGGCAGATAGCTACATATTATTGAATATGCTAGCTATGGCTAGCTCGCCACCACTCGTGCTACTGTGCAACAGCTAATAGTAATAATAATAATAATCTGGTGCAGATTTACGGAAGGGGTGACACGTCCGTAATCTGCGCCAGATTATTATTATTATTAGCTGTTGCATAGTAGCACGAGTGGTGGCATGTTTCTCAGTTTGCTGGTTCAAATGATTGATTATGAGTATCTCGCTATCACCTGGATTGGTCTACTTACAACTGAGGTGACACGTGCCAGTGCCTATCTCTGGACCAGTGACGACCTTGCTAGCTAGCGAGCTAACGGGCTAGCGAGCTAGCCATAGCTAGCATAATCAATAATATGCCAACATACTATGGAACACTCGTGCCACTGACGGGCATGGTCCCCCAGCACCAGCATATTAGTGTTCTTCATCACTTTGTGTTGTCTATTTCCCTTTTTTTTATGTTACAGAACATACTTAACTAATACTTAACTAACCAGTAGTACCTACTGAATTAATGAGTAGTAACTACTGAATTCATCATGACATTTATTAATGCTTTGTAAAGCATACATAGTCTACACTTTATATTAAGTCACAGAACATGCTTAACTAATACTTAACTAACGAGTAGTAACTACTGAATTAATGAGTAGTATCTACTTAATTCATCATGACATTTATTAATGCTTTGTAAAGCATACATAGTCTACACTTTATATTGTTACAGAACATGCTTAACTAATACCTAACTAATGAGTAGTAACTAGCATTTTTTTAGCATTTACTAACACTTTACAAATGATCTTATTAATCATCTATAAGTCATGAATACTTCATTTACAAATGGGGAATTCATCATTTATAAAGTATGAAAACATAGCTTATTAATCAAGAATGAAACATTTATAACTGTGTTTATGAATGAGTTACTAATGATTATTCATGTTGGAATAATGCTTTATAAATGATGAATTCATTGTTTATTCATGCTTTACTAATGCTAAAAAGTGTCTACTTATTATAAAGTGCTACCGTTCCTTCTTCTGATCACAGGGAGTGTCCAGCAGAGAAGCTGCCGTTTGCTTCTGGTGAGGTGGACCTGGTGGCGGCCATGACGGCGGCTCACTGGTTCGACCGTCAGAAGTTCCTCCTGGAAGCTGACAGGGTGCTGAGGCCTGGAGGCTGCCTGGCTCTGCTGAGCTACACCATGGACATGGATCTGGAGTACGGAGACATCTCCGCGACACTCAATGACATCTGCAAAGAGGTTCATCCCAAATCTAAAAACTTAGTTTCTGAAATACAATTGTAAGCTTTCAGGATGACAATAACATGTTCATACATTCTAAGTTATTAATAAATACACTAGCAGTATATGGCATTATCATGTCATAACCTATATAGGCACAAAAAAAATGCAAAATGTTTGTTATTAAATGTCCTATTTTTCTTAATGCATTGCCTATGTAATGATTCTTTTTCTTCTTCTAAATAGTTTTACGCCGCTGCGCTTCCCTTCCGCAATCCATATCTAGGAACAAGCTCTATGAAGAACTACTCAGACATGTTTGACTTGTGCTCGTACCCTGACAAAGAGTGGTGAGTGTTCCAGTGTACTTATGTTACATTAAAGTAGCTCCTGCAAAGCTAGGAGTGTAAATGCTATAAACACACTCATATTAAGTCAGACATACACACACTCTGACGTCTGGGAGTTAACTGTCACAGAGCAGGTTCAACTTGAGCAGTTTGGGATCAAGTGTCTTGCTCGGGGGCATGAGAGTGTTTCTGGATTACTATTCAGCCAAGCTCTACCAAATCTTTCCTTCTTTTGTGTCCAGGAATGAGTGTCTGAGGGTAAAGAGGATCTTGCCACTGAACGGATACATCGGCATGGTGGAGACCTTCTCCACCTTCCAGAATCTGGTACAAAAGGATCCTGAAGAGGCTGAACGTCTTTCTAATGCGACAAGGAACAAGTGAGATATTAACCTCCACCTCATCCACAGGTCTAATCGAGTATAGCCACCATTAATTCCTCACCAACAGGACAGAAAAACCCAGCAAGCAAATATATTGAGGGGAAGTGCTGAGCCATAACTTTTACATAGATAAGAAAGTATGACATTGCATTTAATTATCATGGCATTGTTACACAGTATGCTGCTCTTTGTATCTGGACAGAGTCGACCTGTTTGGTCTTGTCGGGAGTACAGGGACTCTTTTAATGTTTTATTATCCTATTAAACCGCTCTGTCTCTTGTCCTCCGACAGGTTGATGTCTGCCATGAAGGTGACTTCTCCTGACACCGAAGTCACAGTGGTTGTCAAGTATTTCTATTGGCTGGCCCGCAAACCACTCTGACTGGCTGAACCGGATACCAACCCCCAGGTTGGAAACCACAGCTGTAGGTTTCCCAAGAGGCACAATTAAACCTTGTAAACCAAGTGTCTGTTTCTACTCCTTCTCTTGAGTTGTAAATCAAGTTGGATGCCTGCCTACCTTTTTTTCACATGTTTTGTTTATTTTTACATGCCCCAATTGTGTTATATTAATACTAATACTAATAATTGTATTTATAAAGCACATTTCACAGACAAAAGAGGTCACAAAGTGCTGTGCATTTAAAAAACACAGTAAAACACATTAAAAGATGGAGGAGTAAACAAAAAAAACACAATAAAACAAATAGTGAAAATAAATATATAAAAACAGATAAAACAAATAAAAGGCAGGCAGGTCATATCAGGTATTTAAAACCAATGCCAGCGTAAACAGGTAAGTCTTGAGTTGTTTTTTAAAAGACATCACTGAATCAGCAAACCTTATTTGTGCAAGCAGAGCGTTCCAAAGCTTAGGAGCTACTGCCTCAAAAGCTCGGTCACCACGGGTCTTTAGGCGAGTGTGTGAATCTGCATTAAAATCAACTCCAGTTCTACGGATATTGACGTATGTTTTTGGCCATAAGAACAGATGCTAATTAATTAACATGTATGGCCTCCAAATTCCCTGAATCTCAAACACTTTGTTACCTTCCCCTGCCAAACGTTGACACCCTCATATTGTTGATGTTATCCAATAAAATGATTGTACGGATAAATTCCATGTTCATACCAATTAGAGCATTTATCACATTTCATGTCAGAAATTACATTACACTTTAACAAGTGACTTACGAGCATTGAGACGCTCAGCAGCTCTCTCCTTAGCACAGTGCGTTTTATCTGTGCGTTTACTGCCATCTGCTGCTGTTTGGAACCAAGTGCATGTTCAAATATCTAGATTTGGAAAATCAAAGCTTTTTTTATTTTTTTTTATTTTAAAGAAACACAGCATTTTTCAAGGGCTATAACCACAGCACTTCACATGCTTTTCCCCATAAATGTCGTTACATGACTCTTTATGTTGAAGTCACAGCTCTGTATAGAAAGTTATTGTAACGGGACATGTTTCTCAAATTCTGAATGGTTTTGCATACCCATAATAAATACAGAATATCTCCTCAACCACAAGGGCTATTTGAATAGGTGATTACAAAATACTGGGAGGTGGTGTGGGGAATAAATTCCAGAGTCCAAAATGAGTTATACTTATAATTATTTAATTAAAAGATGATGACAGAAACTGTTTATGCAATCCTGATCGGGGCCCCTCGATCCTCAATGAACTCCAGACCGCAGGTCTTGTCCAGTTCACATGGGGATTTTAAAGGGCCGCTGCTATCGCGCGCATATTAGTTATACTCTCATTCACGGAGCTTAAGGCCCTTCCATTGGTTTAGCTATTTCCTCTCAACACCTTCGCACAGTGTCTGGCCCAATCTCAATCTCCCCCGTAAACCCTCAAACCCTGAACCCTCAGGGACTTACTGATGTCACCTGCTAAGTGGTTGAGTGTGAGAGGCTGTGAGGGCTTGAACTGGTGTGAATATGAATGGGACAGCACTTTGCTGCAACATATCACATGACTACATACAAAAATATTGTGTACAATTGTGTATTTGTGTGGTGAAGAAATGCCTTGTCCCTGATTGTATATTCCTTTCACCTGTCCGTGTTCCAGGTACCTCCCTCCCTGTGTGCCTCCCTCCCTGTTTGATTGTAAAGTCCTGCCCTCATTGCTGCTGCTTTTTGTTCCGTTCCGTCGGAATCCTGTTTGTTTTTGAGAATCCTGCCTGTTCTGGAAAGAATAAAGTAACTTTCTTTCACCACGCATCTGCATTTGGGTCCTCTCTCCGAGCCTCCCGTAACAATTTATTTTATGCTTTTTATTCATTGATTCTAACGTCTTCCTCACGAGATGAGGTCATTTTAAATGATCTATTTACTTGTTTTGTCAAAACGAAATGTTTGATGAATGTAAAGAAAATATTTATAAGTATATTTTCTGCTTGCATTCCTCTGATTTCATGTGTTTTTATGTTCCATCTTTAATCCGTAATGTTGTAGTGTAAAGGTATTTTATCGGGCTGAACGCCCACGTGCCTCTTTATTTACCTTTTTTTTTTACGTCTTCATGCTTCCATTGGGAACTGCGTGTTTAACGTCACATTGCTATGAACTGTGAGTAATTCCCTTAGGCAAAGTCAGCATCTAATGCTGACTTACGCAAAGGGTTCATAAAGGGCTCAAAATGTCTGCCAGAGACTCAAACACTCTACGATGTGACAATGGGACAGCCCTAAACCCTCAAGGACTTCGCGGGAGCGTGCCTCAAAGTCTGTGAGTCCGTAAGGGTGGAGAATGAGATTGGGCCTAAGATTTTCCATTGAACTTCATATGCATTGTATTACGTAGATGTTATGCTGCTAGAAATGCATGTTGGTCAAGCTCCCACACTTTTTTTTATAAATTAACTGCATGATGACAATGTACTTGCAAACAGTCACATATGTCTACCCTGTCATGGACATTACATTGTACATTACATTGTAATTACATAGTGATTATAAATTGTACATTTTCAGAAAGATATTAAGTCCCTTTCTCAACAATATATTTTATTTGATGGGTAAAGTATTTGGATAATAACTAAATTATGCAAATAATGTCCACCCTGCAATGGAAAACTTGCTGACAGGGCATAATTTACATTTTTGGCTAATGTTAAAGCTAATGTTAAAGCACTATAGCATTTAAGCACATGGTGGACCTTCAGTTAGCAACATGATTCAGTTAGCAAGGTGACTGTGTACTGTTTAACGAATAGATTTCGAATTTCTGAAAGGTTTTTGTATTAATTGATATTTCACTATGACATAGTGGACATGATAAGCTTGACAACATAACACTACACACATAATATGATGAAAACTACGAAATATAAGTGTAAATACTTATGCTGCGTTCACACCAAACGCGACACAATTTTTCGCGGCGCGTTTACCGCTTCAGTTTACTCGCGCGAGTGAAACGAGGGTGTTCACACCAAACGCGCAATCGCGCCGCGACAAAGGGGGTCGTCGCTTCTCTCCGTGAAAAAGAGTTATCTTTTCCGGTATCGACTATGGAATAAATAACCACTAGTTCTGCTTTATACTTGTTGTGGAAGTCCCAAAAATCTCGGAACATCAAAAGCCCTTGTATTTGGGTTCATAACACCATCCGTAGCCGCACACAGCTCGGTGAATTTCACCGACTTCTCCAGGAACTGCGTCTGGCTTATCTCCGTAAAACGGATACCGTTTCTGCCATCCACCATGGAAATAACCACTAGTTCTGCTTTATACTTGTGTAAATTCTACATACGTCGGAACATCAAACTCCATCTTGTCTGGGTTCATAATATTATCCGTAGTCCCACAACAGCGTCTGAATGATGGCTGCTACCAGCACTATTTCAGGCAGACCAGCAGCAGTTTGATTCAGCGACGGCAAGACGGCAGTGGTGACGGGCGGAGCTTTTGTCGCCAGAGTTGGGATATTTCAACTCGCACGAATTTGCGCCGCGTCCTTCGCTTTGTTCGCCCCGCGTCAAACGCGCTATTCGCGCTGCCTCAAACGCGTCAGTCGCGCCTTCGCAACCTGTCGCGTCTGTGCATTAATTTTGCATGTAATCTGGTCGCGCAAATAATTCATGTCGCGTTTGGTGTGAACACAGCATTAGTCTGCAACATGCCACTGTTTCAGCCTCCAGTGAAGAAAGACACATTGGTGGTAGTAATGTTACTGAAAACATCAGAGGTTTTCTTAAAGGGGAAGCTATCCCATAATGACAGGGTGGACAGTAATATCAGGGACACATGAAACATGTTCAATATGATTATGAAGTACCTCCTTGTTTACTGGAGAGCCCGGGCTTTTACCGGGCAGTTGTGAGCGAAGTGACTGGCCTGACCGCGGACGGCCATGTTCCATGAGTTCAATCGTGCCTTGGTCCGGAACTCAATGGCGTAATCCGTGACAGATTGGTGTCCCAGTTGAAGGCCCATTAATCTGCGGGTGGCGTCCGGTCCCAAGGACACCACCCCGAAGACCTTGCACAGCGCGTCGGAGAAGGACCGGAAGGAAGCACAGACAGGAGTTTGGCTGTCCCATTCCACTGTTCCCTACAGGCGAACTCCCCCCGTCAGGTGATTGATAGTGAACGCCACTCTGGCTTCTTCAGAAGAGAAGGTGAGCGGCTGCAACGCAAACAGAAAGGAACAGTTCGTCAGGAATGCGTTGCATCCCTCAGGATCCCCAGCATAACGTTCCAGTTCCCCTACCCGAGACTCCGAGACTGGTATTGAAGGCGGCGGTCCGAGCCTGAAGTGGTCCGGTGCAGGTAGCGCCGGCTGCGCCCCTGCCATGACTGTCGTGTTGTGGTGACGGCTGTAGTGAGTTGCTCTATCTGGGTTATCAGGGCTGTCATAATCTGGTCCTGGTTCGCAAAGGTGTCCAACCGAGTCTCGTGTTGCTGGATCGCCTCCTTGATCGCCATGAAGCAGGCTTGCGATGAGTTCAATTCAATTCAGTTTATTTTATACAGCCCAACATCACAAATACAAATTTGCCTCGGAGGGCTTTACAATCTGTACACATAACATCCCTGTCCCGGGACCTTACATTGGATCAGGAAAAACTCCCCCAAATGAAGATAGTAAAAACCCTTTCACAGGGGAAAAAGGGAAGAAACCCAAGGGAGAGCAACAGAGGAGGATCCTTCTCTCCAGATGGATGGTGGACCATCTGGAGAGATGTGACCAGAATGAATAACGTAACGGAGTTATAGCACATTCAATGAATATGACAGAAATTATTCATATAATAAGTAGTAGGCATGGTCCACGATCCAGATAACCACGATCCATGTCAGCAGAAAGAGATAGAGGACGGGCATCAGCAGGGCCACGGCAGGAGGCAGGACTGGCTCCAGACACAGCCACGATCCATGGCAGCAGGCAGGACTGGCTCTAGACAGCCCCGATCCATGGAAACTTGAGGCGAGGAAGCACTGAGGCTCCCGGAAAAAAAGTAGAGTTAGTAATGTGCATTGAAGAGACAATAATTTATCCAGAAGGAGAGAAAGAAGAGGAGAGAGGCGTGAAAGAAGAAAAGAGGAGCTCAGTGTATCCTAAGATGTCCCCCAGCAGTCTAGGCCTATAGCAGTATATCTAGGGGCTGGACCAGGGCAAACCTGAGCCAGCCCTAAATATAAGCGCTATCAAAGAGGACAGGTTCTGGTCAAAAATAACTCTGAGATTCCTTACGGTGGTGGTGGATACCAGAGCGATGCCATCCAGAGAAACCATATCATCAAATAATTGATTTCTGAGGTGTTCTGGGCCGAGTAAAATAACTTCAGTCTTGTCCGAGTTCTGCAGCAGGAAGTTGCAGGTCATCCAGGTTTTTATGTCTTTAAGACACACTTGAAGTTTAGACACCTCGTGGATTTCATCTGGCTTGATCGACAGATATAGTTGAGTATCATCGGCATAGCAGTGAAAGTTTATTGAGTGTTTTCTGATAATATTGCCTAAAGGAAGCATATATAAGGTGAATAAAATTGGTCCAAGCACAGAACCTTGTGGAAATCCATGATGAATGGCGGTGGTCATCGATGCCTCATCGTTTATAAATACAAACGACAGGATCCAAGAATTGTTTCGACAAGCTTTATTCCAGGCAGACATAAATGCGGAGAACGATCTGGCAGTGAGTGTGAGTGAAGCTGGTGCTTATATACTAGAGAGAATCGGTGCAGCAGAGTGGACAGGTGAGAGTGATAGAGCTGACGAGGTAATACAGAAGGGAGTGAGTGCAGTAGGGTGGGCAGGTGAGAGTGATAGCTGAACTGTGACAGTTATTGTGGAGTTCAGGAACGAGGCCACGCTCAAAGTTGCATCTTTTAACTTGTAAAACAAGCACTTTTTTAATGTAATGATATTATGTATTGTAATGACACAACTATGTAATAATCAATATGAATATTGACATCAGTGGATATAATCTTCCAGACTGAACACCAGTTGAATCCCTGACATACAGTGATTGATGAGTGTTATATTGAAGTTCACTTTGAACCTTAATGTACACCTATTTAATTAGCTTCCTATTTTGTGATCATTCTCGTACATTTTGACTCCCTGTTTGCATTAAGGACAAGACAACAAGGAGAGGGCTAAACAGCTCTTTAAATAGCTGCCAGGTATTCATGCTAAACAGGAATGATGAGAGGCGTTGTCGCATTCATGAATAGGTATGCAGTGCAGAGTTAAGGTTTTCAGTCAGCTGCTTTGACAGAAAGGAGCACTTTGAACAGAAACATGGCTGTACGTGACTTTGAGGGGAAAGCTCGTGCCGCTGCCTACCTGCAGTACAGAGTAGTACCCAATGAACTAAACAGCAAGATCTTGAGCTACATGAAGGAAAAGGTAAGTGTGAACAAGTTTTCAGCACTTTCACAAGCTGCAGGGTTATGGTCAGGTTGAACACCAAAATCCTTCTTGCATTTAGCTTTCTTTTGTTTCCACTTGAGAAACATGTACGAGTGTTTCACAGTCCTGCAGGACATTCAGGTACTCTTTCATCAGCTGAACTCACCTTTTCATGCACTAAGAGGAGAGAAGTCATATCAACTGAAACATTGTTTCCCATTGCTGTAGGTTGACTCATCAAACCCATGTTATCTATTAATTCAGACGCAAAACATATACTTAAGGTGTGACTCCATTGCTTTTAGACACTGAACCAGTTCAATCTTGCTCTGGATGTGGGCTGTGGTTCGGGGCAAGGGACGATCCCACTGGCTTCGCACTTCACCAAGGTTGTTGGAACAGACATCAGCCCCGCTCAGCTGGAGATGGCTCTGACCAATGAAAACCCTCCAAATGTATCATACAAGTGAGTTGGAGGGAAGGTTGGGGTTTTGGTAAAACAAAAAAATGAATTGTTTGAAATCAGCATCATTGACAGTTTGTGATGACCAAATATCTGTGCACATTTCAATCATCCTTAAGGCTTCTAACCCTAACCTCTTGACGTCCACTATTTGTTCCTTCTTCTGATCACAGGGAGTGTCCAGCAGAGAAGCTGCCGTTTGCTTCTGGTGAGGTGGACCTGGTGGCGGCCA
Organism: Myoxocephalus aenaeus; assembly: GCA_038501785.1. Classification (NCBI taxonomy): domain Eukaryota; kingdom Metazoa; phylum Chordata; class Actinopteri; order Perciformes; family Cottidae; genus Myoxocephalus; species Myoxocephalus aenaeus. The sequence continues at coordinate 3,156,666 of JBAMJR010000047.1, read as the reverse complement.
TGACGGCGGCTCACTGGTTCGACCATCAGAAGTTCCTCCTGGAAGCTGACAGGGTGCTGAGGCCTGGAGGCTGCCTGGCTCTGCTGAGCTACACCATGGACATGGATCTGGAGTACGGGGACGTCTCCGCGACACTCAATGACATCTGCAAAGAGGTTCATCCCAAATCTAAAAACTTGAGTTTCTGAAATACAGATTACTTTTTTGTAAATGTAAGCTTTCAGGATGACAATAACATGTTCATACATTCTAACGTGAGACAGTAAATTCATTTTAACAAAGAAGAAAAGTTTGAGAGAAGACAGTTATTCAATTGCCTTTCTGTGAGTTATTAATAAATACACTAGCAGTATATGCCTTTGTCATGTCATAACCCATAGGCACAAAAAATGCAAAATGTTTGTTATTAAATGTCCTATTTGTCTAAATGAATTGTCCTATGTAATGATTCCTTTTCTTCTTCTAAATAGTTGCACGCCGCCCTGCGTCCCTTCCAAAATCCCCATCTTGGAACGGGCACTATGAAGATCTACTCAGACATGTTTGACTCGTGCTCGTACCCTGACAAAGAGTGGTGTACTTATGTTACATTAAAGTAGTTCCTGCGAAACTAGAGCGTAAATGCTATAAACACACTCATATTAAGTCAGACATACACACACTCTGACATCTGGGAGTTAACTGGCACGGAGCAGCCTAAACTTGAGCAGTTGGGGGTCAAGTGTCTTGCTCGGGGGCATCTCAGTAGATAGTCAAGGGAGAGGAGAGTGTTTCTGGATTACTATTCAACCAAGATCTACCAAATCTTTTCTCTTTTTGTATCCAGGAATGAGTGTCTGAGGGTAAAGAGGATCTTGCCACTGAGCGGATACATCGGCATGGTGGAGACCTTCTCCACCTTCCAGAATCTGGTACAAAAGGGTCCTGAAGAGGCTGAACGTCTTTCTAATGCGACAAGAAACAAGTGAGATATTAACCTCCACCTCATCCACAATTGCCCTTTTAAATGCAAGTCCCCCATAGGGCGCTTGTTTATGAGCTCATATCTTGTGTATGAATTCCAGACCTATTGTTGTAGGTTTTTTTTACCTCTAATTAACCAGCAAGTCCTTGCCTTACAATATCATACAAGTCAATTTGTCATGTTTTTAACATAATTCGACAATAAGCAGGAGCATAAACCATAAGTATGAAAAAGATGTCTCAAAAATGACTCAGAGAGAGCTCCCCAAGTTATGGAGAATATAAATGTTCGTACCGTTAGCTTGATGCTACACACTGAAGGGTTTTAATAACTTAGTTTGTCACATTAGTACACCTTTCTAGATAGATTACGACCTACTGAATCCGCCAATACCAACAAATCGTCTGTGGGGCAAGCCCCTGCCACTTCCCAGCCATTTTTGATTTTTTTGACTAATTTTTTTGACTAATTTTGAGTGGCTAAAAGGGCAGTCAGTCTCATGTGGATGCCTTCAGATGGCTCCCATAGGCTCGTACGATTAAAATAAGGTGTTTTTGACTCAATTCCGTCCTTGTATGGGGAGATATGATGCATTTTTTGTTAAGTTATGATCCATAAGGAAAGATTATACGTCTTTTTTTTATTCAAATAGCCCTTGTGGTTGAGGAGCTAGACCAGTTTTAGTATGGGTATGACCACCTT